>OU342798.1:1372500-1972500 GCA_910591515.1 Cerceris rybyensis
TTTGGTGATCGTTGCGATCACGGAATCTCGCTCGTGCACGTCCCGGATGTATCTACAGTATGAGGCAAGATCATGTTAACGAATACTCTTTTCTTCGTATATCGGACATCGACTGAACCTGTACCATTTAGTTGTACCATATTTTTTTGTAATTTTTTTTGCAACTCGAAATTTCACCGAACTCGACGAAAGCACCGATCAGAATTTGGGATAAATTTCCAACTAGTTGGAATATTGTCTGTTTTTCATATCCTTTCCGTAATTTCTTGGTTATTAATTTTTCTGTTTACAAATTATTGATTAATTGTTTGTTGAAAAATAACGGAGAGGATTTGAATTGTTGAATTGATGAAAAAAAATTTTGATTGGATAAGTTTGAAAGTCTGTTCGTATGAAAGGATCAACGTCTGGAGGATTGGAATAGCTCTGGATGGGAGTTGTAAAAGTGAGGCTGATAAATAAAGGCATGAAAGTTAGAAGGTGTTCTTTTTTTACAACTCGCTTTCTGCCGAGAAGGGTAAAAGTATCCAGGGAGCCGGTACGACCTTGATCCACCTTCCATTCTCGTCAGATGTTGTACTAGCTCGGTGTATCGCTTCGTACGGATCAACGAATGTTTAATAATTAAGAAACAACGAATGGTTACAACGTCAGGATGTTCTGGGACCACAATCTCTTGCGAACCCTCGCTCTCTCGCGTCCCTACGTATCCCTGAAATAAAAAGAACACATTCATGCTCTTACGGATGTCCTGACAGGACATTCAGATAATTAAATAATCCGAAAATTGTACAGAAAGTACTAGAAATGAAGAATATATCGATACCTTAGAATAACCTTTTCCATCAGCATAGACAGTCGGCCCTCCGAATGATTGGTCGGAAGTAAGGACTTGAGGAGTTCCCTGATGAGGGCTTCCGTCATCCCTGGTGCAGTGCGCTCCGCCGTTTCGAAGGCACCCCGTAATTCTTCTATCGCACCCCCATTTTTTACGATGCTGCTCCCACCCTCGCCATTATTGTCTCTTGCCGAATATTGATGCTTTCGTTGAAGCTTTAATCCAACAGAATCGCAATATTTTCAAGTGCAAACTGATAAAAGATATATCGATACGAGGCAGCTAAGTTTGAACAAATTTGATAGACCTTTCTACGATAAATTCTATGATAAAAAATAATTATAAATGCCGAAAGACTAGGCCAATTTTCTAAATCATGCTAGTTTGAAATTAGTGTGAGTGTAGAACTGAGTTGAAAGTTTAATCAAAGCATTTACCTCGGAGAGGAGAGGGAAAACAACCCCGGAAAGGGCAGCGCTCCGTGGATGCTTGAGTTCCTGAGAACTCCTCGGTCTCTGCTTGTCTTCACCAGTCCTATGGTCCATCATAGGCACGACAGGTACGTCCGGTTTGCTGTTTCTCTTCTCTCTCGTGCTCGAATCTCTCTCCCTCTCCCTTTCTCTATCTCGTTCTCTACCTTCTCTGTCCCTTTCCCTGTCCCTGCTGTCCCTATCTCTCTCTCTGCTGTCGCGAATCTCTTTCGACTCTCTCAACGTGGATTCTCGACTGGAATCTCGATATTCGCGATCCTCTCGCTTCTCCCGCGTGTCTACCGGTGGTGGTGGTGCAGCCTCGTGTGGTCGGGACTGCAAAATATTTTTAGATACCTGCGATATGTAAAGGATTGTCATTTTAAACGATTTACTGCACTGTCCATTATTTTAATTAACCCTCCGAGTGCTGACACTTTGGTAGAGACGCTAGGTGTGAACGTCTTGAAGTTGCAATGACTAAATACTTTCACAGAAGTCTCCTTAACTTTGGTAGCACTCAAAGAGTTAATAGAAATTTGTCCTACGAATTCCTCAAAATGATATGGAAGTAATGAAGTTAACGTTTCACTATCATCATATAAAACCTAAATTTCTTTTCTCAAGGAGATATGATGGTTGTAACAGATGTAATAAGGGTAGTTTTAGGATTAAGAAGGAAGATGAGAGGTAAAAGACACCTACCGGCGTATGTTTCGCTTGGCCATCGCGCAGGGAGTCCCTCGATTCGCTCCTGTAATGATTAAGCGTAGAATCCTTTGGCGGAGATCTCGAGGCACCATTAGAGTGAGGCTTCGGTTGCTGATTGTGATTAGATGACCTATGATTCGGTGTGTGTGTCAGAGTCAACGAGGTAGGTTGCTCGTCTAGTGGCAACATAGGAACCACGGAACCTTTGACCCCGTGTGGACCTTTTACGGTCATTATCCACGGCTCGTCCATGTCGCTGTCTTGCTTCGATTCTTCCCTGTAACGAGAATACCAAGAGGTTCTCGAAACTGTCGTCAAATAATGAAATTCTTTCCCATCGATTCTCAATTTTCGGTGAAAACTTGACGTTAGGGAACGACGAGGAGTTCAATGGGAAATCGGATTGGAAAATTATGCCATTTCCTGCTTCGATTTGTCATTTGAGAAATCGGAAACCGATGGATGCCGTTGAGGAAATAATTTATATGATAATTTATAGGTCAAGACACTCACGAGTCCGAATTTTCGCTTTCCGTCTCGGATTCCTCGCTGCGTTGCGACTTCCACTTCTTGTACCTGTCTATGAGATCGATCAGGTACGAGTTCTTCTTCGCCTTTCTGATGAACTGGAACTTTAACAACTCCTTTGCCGTTGGCCTCTGAAACAATGAATTGTCCAATGTATTCAAATGTATCTTTAACTCGACGATTCTGACTCGAACCAGCCGAAAGATCTTGTCTCATTTCAAAGGCCAAGGAAAAAGCAAACTTTCAAAACTACTCAGCGAAAATCAGACTAATGTGTCCCACCAAGTTAAAATCCATCTACTCCCCTGGTCCTACTTCCGTCTTCAAAGTTCAAGTCCGAGTGCTCGAGCTAAACAAGTTTCTTCGCCGAAGTACGTTCAGAATTTGAAAACTCTAGAAAGCATCTACTCCTCGCTAAGAATGTCCTGTCGAGGATGAAAATAAACTCACATTTTCGGGATCCTTGTTCAGGCACGCCTCGACGAACTCCTTGAACTGCTTGGTGTAATTTCCGGTAAGTTGAGGAGGATTGTTCTTCGGTATGAGAAACAGCACCCTCATGGGATGTAATTCGCTGTTGGGTGGTTCTCCCTTGGCCAACTCGATTGCCGTGATGCCAAGCGACCAAATGTCAGCCTTAAAGGTGCAACCAGACAACGCAGTTGACTTTGCGGTTTGCGAAGGTGCTAATGAGATGCTAATGACGACGCGACCGTCCTCCTCGTTTCTGCCTTCCACAAATTGTTTTCTGGACGGCCAAGAGGAAGGACGAGTGGCCGTTCTTCGTGGCCGTTTTACATGGCCACGAATCGCGCTCGGAATGTACAAAAGGTAACCGTGCACTTGCACTCGGCTTTAATTAGCTCTCGCGTGGTCAGGTGGTAGATCGTTACGTTCTTCGAGAAAGTTACAAGCGCCCTATAAGTGCACCTGCCATTTATTCTCTTTTCTCTTCAAAAATCTACAAATTATATCACGATTTCATGAACAGAATAAGAGATAAATTTGTCAGGTGGAACGTAACATTTTTTTCCTGAATTCTGTGGTGATTTCGACGTTCCTCGAATACGATGAGATGGAAAATGAATTTTCATAACTGTCCGTAAACGACAGAAGCGTAGAATGGTATTAAAATTGGTACGGCGAATAAGAGTGTTCTGAAGTAATGGAATTAAAGTCCACGGGGTTTCCGTGACCCGAATGAAATTCGCGAATATTTGCCGCGAGGTGGGCAATTTGAACGTGGACTAAAAATACGGCTTTTGCCGTAAGAGCGAAGTTTCTCCTCGTACCGTGACGGGTTTAAATGGCTTAATATAATTACTTTGGAGTCGTAGGCGGATTGTTTGATGACTTCTGGTGCCATCCAGAACGGTGTTCCGACGAAAGTGTTTCGTTTGCTGGTCGTATTGGTCAACTGTCCGGCCACACCGAAGTCTGCCAGCTTTACGTCCCCCATTTCGCTCAATAAAACGTTCGCCGCTTTAAAATAAAAATGACAATAGTTAACGACAAATCCTTCTTGATCCCAGAGGTCGAAATTTTGAGAATTTCGGATCGGAAGATTCTTAATTGCCGCGTTAATATCGGTGTATGTTGTTCGATTTTGTAGGAATATTTCGCTGGACAGTGAGATAGAAAAGAACATAAGGAGGAATTGAAATAGATATTGTTTTTTTTAAAATCAATGCACCTTTAATATCACGATGAAGTTTGCGTTCACTATGAAGATAATCCAAGCCTTTGAGGACCTCGCGCAATATCACCGCGATGTGCATTTCCTCGAAGCTACCGGCCTTCATCAAGTCCAGGGCCGAGCCGCCACCCAAGTACTCCATAATAATCCACAGTTTCGTTCCCTGCAAACAGACCAAGATCCATGGTATACGCAACGTCCGCACTCTTTTTCCATCATAATATTTTACGTCTGGAAACTTTCCTCTTTCACCGGCAAATGTCTACTTACCGAATTATAGAACTGTAATGTACCAACCCTCTGACTAGGATTAGTAATATTTTTATAAATATTTTGTACATCGACAACTTTTCGTAGTGTTGGTTTGAAAAGATTTCAAGTATTTTTGATTATAGGAGAATTTTTTCAAAGTAGGATGAAAGTTTGAATTTTTTTACTCGTTGGTTCTCTGGGAGATTACTTTAGCTGGATAAAGGCGGCGTATCTTTATTGATAGCGTCAATTTCTGTTACCCCAACGAACACGCCGGCACCGAGCGCACCTCCGGTGATAATTATACCCAACATCGATGACCAATCATCAGGTTCCCGGCCTTGTATAGCATCGTAAGGTTGCCTCGCCATTTATCCGATCAATTCCATAAGCTGCCGATCGTGCACAATGAATTATCGTGCGTTAATAATTAATTCATTAACGACTAACCAATGGCTCGTACAAGGATCTTCGAGTTTCACGTTCTTTGGTCAGCCAGTTGTAAGAAAATCATTAAACACGTGCTACCAAGAGGCTGATGACATGACAAAAAAGATCTGATCAAAACTGGTGAACAATTGATATTAATCCTCCCTTCTAACTTACAACTTCTCAATCAAATTCACCAAATAAATTTTTCCAAGTCCACGTCCAATCTACGTGTTCATCCGCAAAAATATTTAGAGAAAGGAAAATGAAACGTGTTGAGAAAGCAAGAATCATCGAAGGTCATCGATCAGGATCCACCGATGGAGGATACGCGGTTGACAGAAGTCGGCATTTTCCAGGGAATAATTTAGCACGTAGGGAGAGTGTCGGGGTTGTCCGGTTGTACCAGGAGGCCCTATATTCACGATACATGGGGTAGGCGCGTACGGCTGCCCATAAAATGGTACCATTTATCATCGTCCTACGGTCAGAAGGCGCAACGCGCGCGCCGGCTGCGTTTATTCTCATGTAGATCTACGTCGACGTAGGTGGCCAACCTCGCGAGGGTTCGTTCAACCCGGTTTTCAACCAGGCCACTTCTGCAGACGCAGAACCGAGGGGGTTGCTAAATCATTCCCCTATCCGGCAGACACTTCTCCCCTCCCATCCCATCTCCTCCTTCTCCTCTTTCCTCCTCCTCGACGGCTACCACCAGCTACCACCAGCTACCACCGGCTTCGACGGACCGAAAAGGGACGAGTGGAATGAGCACGATGCACGAAAGAAGGAATTACGATGGTTTTCTCCAATTTCACTTTGCCTGGATTGTTAGTCTTTCTTTCTTCCGATGGAATTTATTTTGTTAGACAAACCAATTGATTTAAAATATGTTTCTATTCTTATGTATTTCCTACCTGTTTTCATTGTAATAAAATTTTATTATTACCATTATTAATATTATTTCGTTCCTTCCCTCGAGAAATACGATTGAAACGTGGACAAACAATAATGGAGGAAAATTGTACTTTAATTTTATATCCTCAAATGAAAATACGATTTTTCGCAGACCTCTAGAAGAGCCTAGAGAGAAGGAGAGGGAGAAAGAGATTTTTTAATTAAAAGACACAAAAGAACTGAAGATTAATTATACTTCGTCCTAATAAGTACAAACAGTCGTAAGAGTAAAAAGATGTTTCGTGATTCTCCAACGAACAGGGGTTGCTTCCTGGTGCACGGTTCTGCTAGATTTGCAATTTATGGCGTGAAATTACAAGCGTCACGTACGTACACCGTATCTCTGTTCTTTAGAGCTATGATATTGAAAAAGAAATGCGAAACGAAGATACGGTGGTAGTTGGAATAATACGCCCTTCCCGATTAGAATAAAATACGGCGTTAATCCTATCGCTCGCGCGGTTCGCGACATTTTTCCTCGTTGTATTTATTCGGCGCATTTGTTCTCGCGTTTCTTTTATTCCACGTAGAGTCATAGCTTCTGAATAAAGAGAAAAAACGATGGGACAAAAAGAAAAGAGGACGCTTCTCGTTTTAACGAATGTCCGACTGCTGTTAAAAACAGGACGATGTTGCAACTGTGTCACTCGGCGAAAGGTTGCATTAAAACGTCCTCGAGGAACGCTGACTTTGCTCAATGAATATAAATAAAATTCCAATCGACCGGTATCTCCGTTGAATTCCTTCGGAATACCTACTTTACTTCGCATTACCTGAAATTTTCCAATATCTTCAACAAACGGCGTATCATTCGTGGAATCGATGCGAAAAATATTGCCGACGATAAAGAAAGAATTAATGTCTCTAATGGAAAGCCGTGTAAGCGAGAGCACGGAGTGCAATAACTGCGAAATACGCTCGGAAGGACTCCATCGACCTTCTATACCTTCATCGAAGCGATAAAAAGAACTCCAAGAGAGCTCACGGTTCACGGACAGTGGTCAGTCCTTTTACCACTTTTTTCTCTCGTTTTCTCATCGATCCTTCGGCTATAAGGAGCTCTCTGACTTTGACGAGACCTAAACTTTCCAACTTTTCCAAAGGATTCTCGCGTCCTACGTCTTTCCCTTTTTTTTACCCTCTTTCTTCTGTCGGTATCAGGAAAACCCTTTCGTTCGCTGAGCCAGCCTTCGCCATTGACTCGTTATCGGGGAATTCGTGAGAAAAATTGCGGCAAAGGATAAAGTAAACGTTGCGTCGTATCGCGAATTTCAATTAAATTAAGACTCAATTAAATTACAACCTCATGGGCCATCGGTGAAGACCAGGACGTTTAATGAGATTAAAGCTGCCCGTTTTTAATTTAAAAGCAGTTCCCTAAATGGACCGCTCGAGATTCTTCGGTTTTGCAAAGTGCCACCGTCGTAATGGAATTTGGGGCAACCTGATGGAAAAAGAAATTTCGCGTAAGAATATTACACCGATCGAAAGTGTATATTAGAGTTCTGAAGAAGCGAAAAGTAGCTTAGCACGCGGCACAAGGGATGGAAAAAAGCAGTGAATAGATGATTAATGGGGGCGAATTTTGTTTCTTTTTTGCAAAGAGATTCTTTTCTTTATGCGTTTCGGAAAATGACAGAAACTTCTGTGGCACTGATACATCACACCATAGGATTAATCTTTGATCTAGAATGATTTGTTTCTTCAGAAAAATTCATAAGCATCCCTGGAACCTGAAAGGGTGGTTATTTTAATTTGCAATATTGAATTAATATATTGCTACATGACTAAAAAAAAAAGAATGAATACAACGAAACCCTAAGAACGAGCATCTCCATTACAAAAGAATTCAATAATGAATTTTGCATCGTTCATCTAACTACTCAGAAACATCTTCACGGTTTAACATCCTCCTAGAGCGACGTAACTCTTGCGTCATCCCGATGAATTGTTCTCTAATTGCCCGCGATCATTATCGCGCTGTAATTGCCCACTATAATGTAGAGCAATTTGAGCGTTTTACTCGCAAGAGGCACACGTTGGAAAAAAAAGAAAAATGGTCGAAATCATCGCGAAAGGTCTGTCGACACTGTCGGCACTCGGTTGAGAGTGAAAGCGAACGATTTCTGCTGGCCGTCAATTAGTCGTAATTGCCACGAAACGAGGAAGCCGGGGCGGTGAGTATTGCAAAAAAGAAATTCATCGTTGTTTAGAGGACGCAGAGCCAAGCCTATTCTTGGATCGTCGTCGAACGCGAGATCGGAGCCATTAGGAAATTGGCCGACTAATAATAGCGCCTTCGTTGAGGAGGAATCGCAACGTGTTACATAAACTCGTCCTCCTTCGTGGCTGCATTTTTTCTTCATCGTCACTTAAATCCCAAACGTTTCAATGGAATCATCGTCAAAGGACATTTTCCCAGTGTGTAATTTATTTTCAAGTATTTCTTTCCAACGACTGAATGATCAATTGGTAGCATATTGTTCCTTCGATGATGACCAATGGAACGTGGTGTAATGGATTTTCGATGAGTCACAGGTCACAGACGATTCAAATATGAAATGCAAATACTCTCCACCCACGTGCGAGGATTAGCATTCGTTGAGAAAAAAACATAAAGGACGGTGAATTCGGGTTTAACGTTTTAACTCCAAAGGAAGAATAACGTTCAAGTGTATTATACGAGCGCAAAACCTAGAGTACCGTAATTTCATTAAGAGGCGAGACATTTAAGGCATCGAGGACCGAACGGTCGAGTAATAAGCGTCCAATTAGATTTATATTCATTCATAAAATCCAAGATACCAGTTTCAGTCTAAGCACGCCGCGAGAACCACCAGTAAGGAGAGGAGAATCGTCCTTTGTTCGGGAAACAATGAACCGGGCATAATGGAGAAGAAAGGCGCCACTAGGAATGCTCCAGGATCTTCGTCGGATAGATGTTGTTTCGATAGTACGGCCACGTTCGGTCGATTCCTCCTCGGATTGCTTTAAACTAATTTCGGCTAATTGTCTCCAAGTTCCTGGATTACCCCGTCGTAACTCGGAAAGTGAAAATTGTCTCTCTGAATTTCGTAGGAAGAGGGAGATTTGTGAGATGAATGTAAAAATCGTTGATACCAACAATTACGAGACGATGAATGAATTTATCAGGTAGATTTTTTATCGTTAGGTGTAGAAGTATAAAATGATGATAAAGGAAGGAGGACAGAGGGAGGATGAGGTTGAAAGGTATTCACCTACGAGACTAACACTCTGGCACGGTGAACAATAATAATCATCCTCTCGAGAGAAAGGGGGAGGGAGAGGAAAAACGGGACGAAAGCAGGGAGAGAATCACGACGAAACGCCCCTCATCATCCTCGGTGCATCCGGATTGAGAAACGTTAAGGAGTGTCGGCGAAGTACGATGACTGTTATTGCTTGCCTCGACCTACCTACGTCGAAATATGTCTGTCGTATTTTCTTCCCGAGGAAAATATCTGGCGCAGTTACGTTGCGAAATTTCTATGAAAAAAAAAAGAAGAAAAGAGAACGTCGTGAAGAAACATTTCCAGCGTTCTCTTCGAACGTTTCAATTAACGTTCAGCCACGTATTCTGCATTGCTCGGAAACTCGAAACTGCTCAAGCATCAGGAAACATTTTATTCGTCCACGAAGCTGGAAACTAATAAGAGAATCTCCAAATTGAGCTATCCGTTCGATCAGCTCGAGGCTAACGCAAGAACATGTTATTTTCTAGGATAATCGAGAGGACGAAAACGAGCGAGGCGTGTCTTCGCGTGCCGATAACTGTCGTCGATCGGGCCTGACTTAATAACAATTTCCAAAGGTAGGAAGATCTCGACAGGAAAGGAGAGAATCCAGGAGAAAAGCAGATATACCCGTTACGCGATGACATCAGGCGCGTGGATGTCCGCGTAGGCATCGTCGCCTTCCTTTAATATTCCTCAGAGGCGGACAATTATCGCGGATGTGTCATTGTTCTCTTCTTCTGTGTTTCTTTCACTTTGATTCTCTCTCGTCAAAAAGTCAACGAGCTCGCGGAGGAAGGGATTAAAAAAAAAGTATCCGGCGTGAAAAAAACAAGAGGGCAGGAGACATCAGTGTCGTCGGTGAGAGCGAAGAGATCTCCGGAAGATCCGTCTTTTGTTTGACTCGGTTCATCTCGGCTGCATCGACGGAGAGAATGGATATCGAGAATGAGATTGCGGAGGATCCTTTCGTGGGCAAGTCTCGTGATTAATGTCGGCATAACAGCCGTGTATTCGTTGGATATAATCGTACGCAATGGAAACGGGAGCAGAAGACGACTGGATGCTCGCTACCGTTCTCCATGGTACAATAGAAATAGAAAAGAATCGATCTTCGGAGAGATTTGTCGAGGTGCGAGGGTAAAAGGGCCATGATATCTTTCCGATGGTTCATTGTGACGTAACGAGGAAGAGGATAGGTGGTATTGCATTTTGCATCGATTGCATAATCGTCGAACGGTTATGTATTGTCCTCGGTGATATCGGATTTTACGCGGTGAAAGCAATAAATTAGGAACTCGTGCCTCGGAGTCGATTATGCCGAGATTCCGCTGAGTTATGAATGCGAAATTCAAGATCCATTAGAATAATGCATTATTAACGATGAGATCCGAGTACTGCGAGCAGCACTTTGCGACGAGACAAAGTGGATCAAAACGATAGTTATCCGCTGCCATTGCGCGCCAGTGAGGTAGCATTAATTACGCGAAAAGGCGAAGGGGAGAAAAAGAGAGATGGGAAAGGGGAGGAAGGAAACATAAAGGGTAGAAGGGGTCCTCGATCTCCCTAGAGTTCAGAAAATGAGGAAACGGATTTACTGCACGCACCTACCTCCGTTTCCGTACTGGGAGAGCGGAAAATTAAGATGATTACCTATGAAATGAACCAGCGCTCGATATTAAGACCCAACGAGAACTTTCCTTAATGACCGCGCGAAACGGTCATTAACGATCGTTAGTTACGTTCGCAAAGCTTGTAATGTCGATTGAAAAGTGTCAATGTTTCAAATGAATTCCGTCACGCGAGAACTCTAAATCATTTTTTCCCTTCAAATAGACATACCATAACGAAGATCTTCTCGATCACGGCAAAGTCAAAACGAACGGTGACGTGGAACTCTTATTATTTCACGGCGAAATGGAAAGGAGGAAGGAAGTCGAAGTAAAAGGCAGGTTGGACTATTGCCAAAGACTTTTTCTTCGAAACGGCACGAGGAATTCGTTTCCGTAATCTTGGAAGAACCCTGTATCCCTCGTCGAACGATCGTTCGATCATGGAATCACCAGTTTCATCGTGCGTTTCTTTTTTTCCTCGTGGAAGTTCACCACGCTGGAATGCACGCCTAGCGAAATTCTCGAGGAGTATTTGAGAGACGAGTCCAAGTCTATTCGTTTTGTTGCATTGTTCGACCGTGGTAGCTATTTGCGAGTTCATAAAGCGACTGGATAGAAGCGAATCGAGCACGGAACTTGCAGCACGTTTGCGCGTAGCTCGATTAGGTGCGATCGTGCGCGGCTATGCGTCCAGAAGGTCAATCGGGTCGAGAGGAGATAAAAGATTCAAGAAACAAGACGCTGCTTGTGGGATATTACGGGAAATATAATTAAATTGTAGTTCTTTTTAACGAGCATTCGATAAATTTTAATTGAACCAACGGTAAATAACTGCTTAATGTGCAATTTATCACAGTAATGTGAGGTCAGGCGGGAGTACTCTTAAAAAAAAGAATTGTAAAAGAAGGAGATTGAAAAATGGTGGAAAAGTAGAAATTTGAAAGGTGAAAAAGAATAATGAAGCTGCTGAAGCTACGGTACTTTGAATCGAACAGAGTGAACTTTTCGCAGGAAGCGGAAGCGCCTATGCGACACCGTCCAGCCGGAAGCGACGGTTAACCGAGCGTCAAGCCCTTCCTATTCTTCGCGTATGAAAAATGACGAGGGCGTATCGGACGAGTGTCCCTAATAATACACAAGCAGGAATCTCCTGCTGGCGCTAAAACTCGGGAAATATTGTGGAAATCCATCGAAACGTAACGGCGCCAGAAAGGCGTGCCTCTATCGGATTTCGTTTGACGTACAACCTGCAATTGCGCCACTTTGGATTTTCGCAGCTCCTGCCTCTTAAACCTCCTCGTGAAATCTCTTCCGCAAAGAACCAACGAGTGATGTATTATTCAAAATGTACAGACTAAAAGAATAAATGCCAGTAGAACAAGGAGTTGGAGGAATAAATGTCACGATATGTCTTATCAATCATCGACTGTGAATTCGTGACTGTTCAAAGTGATTATTTATATTCTATCGTAGATCGAACGTAATGGTTGGAAACCCTTTTACCGTTGCATACCTTAAGATAGGACCCATAATACTTGGTGACGTATGGGCTGTCGCATTGAGACAGCACCATGATTTCCTGCTGTATATCTTCGATCTCATCCTCCGCCTCTTCGAGATCGATGATCTTGATGGCAACGACTTGCTGTGTCCTATTATCGATACCTTTGAACACCTCTCCAAAGCTACCCTTTCCAATTCGTTCTTGTTTCGTAAATATCAGCTCGGGGTCCACCTTCTGCAACAGAAACAAGACACATTTGGTTAAATTGAGTCAAGAGTACGAAATTTCATCTTCAAAGATGAGAAATATTTCGTAGTTTCTTATTAATGATAATTCATTACAGTTGGTTCAAAGTTCTTTCATGACAAAATTGAGAAACTTCATCCTTGAACAACGCGATTCATCGTTCCCGCGCATCAACGCGGGGGAACTTTCTTCGCTGATGTGTCCTTCGACGACTAATAAATGCAGTTATGCCAGCGAGAAATGCAGTTCTCCTTGGCTTCTTTCTAACACAGATGACACCCGGCGTCATAAAACGGAGGTGAGTAAAAAATCATCAACCGCATTATACGCGAAAAGACCAATTAGGTGTATTCGTTTCTTCTCTCAGGAGCCGCGACATCGTCGCGCAACATTCGTTAACTCTTTCGTGAGAATTACGTAACTTTATTTACGACTGTAATCTCGGCAAGACGAAATGTAACTGCTCGTACATTTTTTCATTTACATTCTCGCATACTCGAGGTATTTCAATTACCCTGAGCTTATTCCAAGGAGAGGAGCATCTCGTGGATTAAGTCTGACGTTATGGCGTAAATGCTTGTTCCACGTGGAAGATATGTTCTTAGTGAAACGTATATATGTTCACGATGATACGATTGTTGCAACTAGAAATGATTCTGGATAAAATTATACGAGACAGGATCGTAATTCGGGAAAGAAAGTTACGATCGAACGTAAAAGGAGTAACGTTAAAGCGCGAATAAAATCGATAGCTCGTGGATTCAAAGAGGTGCTGAAACTCTCGTCGAAGCGTCGCCAAGCAGACTAGCATGCATAGGAAAGAGAATTTGCAAAGCAGATTTTTTCCTAGATTTTACCGCGCGATTTTTTTCCCCCGGGCCCTTCGGCGACCTTCTTTTCTTTTTTTCACTTCAATCTCGTTGCTCCGATACGAGCTTTTTACCTACGTGACTTTTCATGCATACCGTGGATTTACAAGCACGCACGAGGCTAAAAAGAAATAAACGTGGAAAAGGAGACGAAGGGAAAAAGGAGCAGGAACGTAGAGAAAAAAAAATACACGCGTGGATTTATCGTCTCTTTCATCTCCGTGAAGTCAAAAGAATTCCTTATCCCGTTTCACGAGATGTAAATTCCTCGTGTAATACATTCGCAAATTAAATCACCTCTTCCCGTATATTAATTTTATTATCACAGACGAAGATTTCGGAACGAGAAAAAGATTCTTCCTTAAGCACGATGTATCCTTTTCCCCAGTTTCAAAGAGGCCGTTTGACTTCCTGAGATTTCGTCGTATTGAGCTTAACGTCGTCGTTTAACTTTGCGATTGCATTTCTCTCTGCCCTCGACGAGAAACGACTGGCAACAAAATCAATTACCGTCGAAGGGAAAGAGCGAGGCAAAAGGCCGAGCTACGAGGCAACCAGAAGAAGGATGAGGACGAGGACAAAGATGAAGAGGTGGAGATGGTGAAAGAACGAACGAAGAAATATAAATCGTCTCAGGAAAGTTCGAACGGCCTCGATTTCCTCTTTTTCCAACGTAAACCACTGTCGTTACGGCGATTAGAGACGACTGGTAGGCACGTCCGGGTAGCCGGAGGAAAGCAGAGGAAAAGCAAAAGAGGTAAAGACGAAAGGAGCGAGAGGAAGGAGATGAAGGAAAGGAAGAGGTTGCGAGATGCAGCAGCTGCAAAGTCGAGAGTCGGGCCGCATCTTAGCCCCTTTTCCCTTCTCCCGAGCTCGTGGAAGGTACCTCATGAAACTCACGACACAAATTATAATTAGTGGGTGTCAGCGGCACAGAGAGCCGGCACGTAGGTGGTTAAAGTGCCGACGGGAGAAGCTCGAGAGGAGCGGCTCGCGTACCTGTGCTAGAGTACCCCGACCCTTTTAGATCCTTCAGATTTCCCCCCCACTAGGTAGATTATAGTTAAGAATTTAAGGATCAAAGCGAATCTCTCGCCATAAATCTACGCCCGCGCAAAATTTCTTTGCGTTCGACGTTTCTTTTTCTATCTGTACCATTTCACTTTGCATTTCGAATGCCAGCTGGATTGGCATCGACTAATTTCATCTCCTTGGAACGTGAAGTCCTTTCGGCGCCTCGACGCCAGTTGAATTATTTGTGTGCATCGTATGTCTGCCAATACTGTCTTTTTTTTTTATTAATAAATTCAACTAGCACGATATTTTCTACGTTGGCAATGGTACTTGTGGTTCAGAGATGCAGAAGACGACGTGAAATCGCTGGAAACTGCAGATTCTGGATGACAATCAACGAGACAACCGAAACAGGGAGGAAGAGGTGTATGCTGTTTGCGCCTGACCACTGATTTCGTTATGGGACACCCACCGTTTCGATGGACAAGTTGACTCATTCGAAATTGAATCATCTACCGGTCCAGCTTCGAGTATGTACAGGGTGTAAAAAAATTAATGGTCATGGCTTTAAGGGGTTATTCTACACCTCTGGATCGATGGAGATTTGCAAAAAAAACCGGCCGCAAAATCCGGGAAAGGGTAGCAAATTTTTTTTATTGGTTCATCCTATTCGTCTTGTTACGTAGGTAAAATGTCTGAGAGGAACCATGGGTCAGAAACGAACCGTTCTCTCACAAATTAACTTTTAATTCGGCCTTCCGATCAAAATTTCGCCCATATGGCAGCCTTCGAGTCACCGACCTTTCGAAAGGAAACTCATGAAATACCCTTGCTAGCTCTAATAGTTGAAGCAGAGGCAACATAAACGAAGATAGAAAATGACTAGAAAAATGTCATTGACCTGCGTTCGGTGTTGGGTTCGCTCAAGGGCCCACCCGGGGAGAAGAGCATAAACACATGCACTTCTCTTCTAGTACGGTGACACAGTGCCCCATTTTCTAACTTCGTTTAGGTCGCCTCTGCTTTAACTAATGGCGAAATTTTTATCGGAAGGCCCAATTAAAAGTTAATTTGTGAGAGAACGGTACGTTTCTGACTCATGGTTCCTCTCAGACATTTTACCTACGTAACAAGACGAATACGATGAGCCAATAAAAAAAATTTGCTACCCTTTCCCGGATTTTGCGGCCAGTTTTTTTCAAAAATCTCCATCGATCCAGAGGTGTAGAACAACCCCTTAAAGCCATGACCATTAATTTTTTTACACCCTGTACATATTCCGTGTTTCGTGAATTGCTGACACGGATTCGATTGCTCCGCGTTGAACAGCTGAGGGAATATAGTTGGTAAACTGTAAAGCAATCAACGCGTTCTAACTTGATCCCATTGCGAAGACTAAGATCGTTATGGAATCGGTTCACGAGGTATTAGGAAAACGTGTTGGTTGATTCTCTCGATTTTACCGTTGGCTACTATTTGCTCTACCAAGTTTCACAGCTATTTGGAATTCTGAAGCCGAAGCTAATCAAACGGGGAGGAAAACACGATGATAGTTAATTCTGGAGCGATTAGAAAGGCAAATATTTATGTATAATCATAGTAGAGAGAAAGAATGAAAGAGATAGAGAAAGGATAGGTGAAACACGTATTTGGAGTTGGAAGGAACGTACAATGAGGCGGTTCGTTAATGAAACCAAGTTGGTTCGTCGGCGCTGACACGTGTTAATTAGAAACAGGTACCATGGTGGCTCGAGTGCTCCGTTCCGCCTTGAAGTTTCGAAGCCCGAGAGGTCCAAACAACTATCTATATATTCTTGAATTCGCACCGAAGTAAGTCTGCCAACTTCCTTACTCGAGGAGTTTCGCAACGTGCACCGGCTCTATTTTAACCTGCCACGGAGACACGATTCTTCGTCTCTCCTCCTGTCTCCTTGAGCAAATTCTCTCGATCCTACAAACACGAGAACCGTTCGGGTTTATCGATCAAATGGTGGTATTCACTGGGTAAAATTACCGAGATCTCGAGACGGAATACAAGCGACAAAGTACATACCACCAGCAGCCAAGGGTACCAGGGTAAATCAACAGTGTCAACAGAACCAATGGAGAAGGAGACGAACGAAATTTCACCCCTGGAAACCGTAAATCGAATAATTCTCGGAAAAAGATCACCGTTTCGAGAGAAGTGTTTTTAAGAATTTCATCAACAGGATTGTTCACGAATCTTGAAAGCAGGAGACCGAAAGGAGTGGAGAAACAATTTGATTATTCTTGCTGAATCTTCCGAGGAGAGCGAGAACGTTAATTAGAACCGTGTGGCTGGAGCGAAAGATGAAATTTTACCCTTGGGTTTCGTATCACCATGAGTGAAAGTCGCATGGAAAATGAGGGACGGCTAGCATTTTCACGAAGCGTTAAGTGATCGCCGACCTGTAAAAACGGAAGGAGCAAACGATAAGGGAAAGATAGAAGGTCTTTAACACGCTCAGAGAAAGTTCTATAACCAAAAACACAATTTATTTGATGTACTCCAAAGGTGAGGATAATTCTGACGCTGGTCTTCAAGAAATAGTTAATTAAAATTGCGATTTTCTTGAGCAAAGGACAAAAAGGACACTAGACCTAACCCTACACTTAATCCTAACATTCACGACTTTGATTTTTTTTAAAAAAGGTTCGAAGTAAGTCGCGATTATGCGGCAAAGATTTCAGGAAACTAAGTTCAAAATTCGAAAGTAGTTCAACGAGACTGCGTTAACGCGCCATGTGTCGTTCGACCTCGTTTATCGCGAGAGTAATCCGTCGCGCGAGAGGGAACTGAAATTAAAGTTTAAGCGGCACTTTAGGGCCCGACCAAGTGATTCCAAGCGTGCCAGAAAAATATTTCGAGCGCGTCTCTTGGCTCTGATACAGCAACCGTCTTGGGAAATAAATGGAAGAATCTTCCGGAAGAGGTGCATCTCATCCTCCTCTCCTTCTTACCGAGAAAATCCAAGCGTCTCGATGGAACCGCGCGAAATGCAGTCGCCTCTCGACGTATCGAAATTCACTCGTCTCTAATATTCCTAGAGACCACATATCTCGTTGCAAATTCGCGCTCGAGTTAAAAGCGAAAAATCCATTCCTACGAATTATCAAAAGAAACTAATCAAAAACTACGCGCACCATGCGCGGCAAAGTGGCGCATAATGCAAAGAATTTAAGCAACGTTGGAAATATTTCTGGTCAAAAGTGTTGCAAAAATCAGAGAAAATAGTAAGCAAAGGTAAAGAGGACCAAGTTACGTAAAATTCGTGTCAACGAGTTCGGGTTGCCGTTCTTTTTCGAAAACCTATTAAGCACCACGTAGAGATTTATTCGCTGAGTTTTAATTTCGTTTCTGCAGACCTTACCTTCCCCTGGTCGATGGATTCTCGGGAAACTCGCATGAATATTCATTTCATTAAAGCGGAATGACCACTTTTCTACACTTCGTGGGCGCATTATGTCGTGCAATGCATCGCCTTTAACAAACCGTCGACGGACTTTCGGTCCTCCTAAATGCGTTTCCTCGCCTCTTCTTGCATTACTTACGACCAAATTAAATTTTAAATGCTTTACTACCCACCTACAAACTTTCTTCGAAGGTGGTTGAATCTCTGACACATGAAAAAGAGCCTTTAGAATGGCGAACGAGACGTAATTGTCTCTTTATCGGATTTCGCGGTGAATCTCGAAGCCGAGGAACAAACGGAAAATTAAATAACAGGATTTCAGCACGGCGAAAGTCGATATAACGCTTGAGCTCGTTCTCGGATACGCGACTGATAAGCGTTATTTACAAAGCGCTAACGGAGTAACAGATAATAATAACTGCATCCGTTCGAGCATAAACGAATACGGAGCGTTCTCCAATCGTCGGTTTAATCGACCGAGCCAAATGAACCGTTTGCTATTTAACGGATGTTGCGTAATTCCTATACCGTGGCCTCTCCTTCGCAATTGATACGAGATATCGGGAATTCCCTTTGCAGACCTGCTCCTCGTTTTACGGATCGTTTGATCAATGGCAAAGAGAAGATTCCATTTCTCTAATACACGGAATGCAAAATTGAAAATTCCTGAGAGTGTAATTAATAGAAGCTCGATGAAGTAGCATCAGAAATATTAACGGTATGCGATTCTTCTCGTTTCTATATCGCGAGAAAGACTGAATCTAGATCGAAGAAAAAGAAAGATACCAGTTGCCTCTCGTGTTCCGTATATCGTTGCAATTACCAACCCTTTTTCTCCTACGACTTTCCGTCTTCTATCCTTGACAGATTCTTATCTCAATGATAAATAACATCGTTAGCATTACGAGTCGTTGATCTATTTAATTCGTGGATCTATTTAAAGATGAATTCTTCCTGGCGCATATTATCGCGCAATTAACGGAACTCGATAACGAATCGTGATAAGACCGAGTGACAAACTCTTTCTTTTTCTATCGTTAAACATCTCTAATTACGAGACAGCACGCTTCAACGTTTCTCCTTTGAAGTTCCTTTAATCGTTAATGCAGGCTGTGTAACAATATCGTTCCTCTGGGAATGTCGTTCTGTCGTGCAACACCGGGAAAATATTTAGCACGATGGCACATCGAGGTGCAAACTTCGACGAGACAGTTAGAATGCAACTTCACCGCATTTTCCGATGCAACGCACGAGCTTCGTCGAGCTTAGAACGATGCTGCTGCTGCTTTGAAGTAAGTTACGTGAAATGTGCATACACGTATCCATTTGCTTAACTGTGTATGCATGTGCTTATGACCCGGTGTGCGTTCTGGGTTACAGGCAATCCCTGACAGAATGCAGTAACGACCGGGTTGCAAACAATTCGCATTAGGTTCTAGCTACTACCTTCAATTGGATTCTCCACGACGATCTCTCGATAACGAATTTATCGCGTTGCAGTTTAGCGTGTTTGTCGAAATTGAGTTCCTTGCTCCGATAGGAGACGTTGCTTATCAGGGAGATGATGAAAGGGATCGATGGGAGGAAGCTGAAGACTATTTGATTGCAGCTAATGCTAAGGATATATTTATACTGTTAATAGTGCAAGGAATTATCGTAGAGGGATGAGACACTGAGATCAACGAGATGTATTTCGAAGAAGTCTGGTTTCTCGCTGTACTTGGAGGGATGATCTGTTAAAATTACCCTTTGCGCTTTAAAGGTGAATTTTAAATGAAATTATTTTCCTTGTTATGTTAATGGTCAATATGACACGGTAGGAAATTTTGAAAGAAAAGATATGGGAGAAGGTTTATATAATTTTTGCATTCCATCGTTCCCCGACGTCCCTCCTGCTGGATCATTTGAATAAATTCTTTCGAACACGCAGGGACCGTCCAATAATGGTGAGAGTCGACCTTGCACTGGCCTCGGCCGATCTTGTAGCGAGAAGAGAAGAAAAAAAGAGCGCCTCTCCGAGAGATCTTACGGTCCTCGAGAATCCTGTTACACCGGTATTTCCTCGCTGCACCGGGATAATCTCTAGAAGACTTTTCTTTCGTTGCTGTCCTCTCTCTCGTCGAGGCTGGCCTACCAATTACGAGCAGCTAAACGCTCGACAAGAAACCTTTCAACCTGGCATAATTAACGTCAACCACTTGCGAGTTAGTTGATCCAGCGACAGAGAGAATTCCACGCCCGACAGCAAGTGCATTATTTCGGACACTGTTTATGGGAACTTGCATTTTTTGCAATTTTTTGCACATCGAGTTTTCATCAGTTATTACTCCACTTTACTTCTAATCGTTTCCAACACTTTCCACGTTATAGTTTGGATCTTGAAGTAATTGTGAGACCATACCGAAAAATTTAGGTATGTTTAATACATTGACTGTCATGGGGATGACTATTGAATTTAAATAGAAAATTTAGATAGACTGAATATTTAATTATGGGCGTTAAAAAGATAAAACTCTGCCGAAATTCTATCTACCTGTATCTTTAATGTCTCTGCTTTACAACGATGCGAATTTAAAAGAAAAAGTATCATTGCAGTAGGAATGATTCAACGAGCGGAATATCGGTAGAGTTTAACGTTTTAATACAACTTTTTCGTGCGAACTAATGCCGAAGTTGTTTCTCTTAATGGGGTGAGCTAGGGATTGAGAAGAGATTAAAAAAATCTTACACGTCTACTTGTACGGGGGTTAATCGTTTCCAGGGTTTAAAAAAAGTAAAGAAACGAGAAAGAAAAAGATTCAAGAAAAAAAAGAAAGAACGAGGAAACTGTGTGCGCTAAGTATCCTTTTCAGTTGGCCGCAAATCAATCTAGTTCCGTCGGTTTTCCACCCTTCGGATCGTTCTTTCGAGCAAAGTTCGATCGAATTGCTCGAAACGCGACACCATGACCACTTTCTAGCATCTCGACGAGTCTCAGGTTCCCAGCGGGACTCTGAGGTTAGGGCTCGAGCAAAGCTTTACGGTGAAAACTGGTCTCTCGAAAGAGCTGCCTTCTCTTTGAGCATTCTCCTCGCGTTTCGTCTCGATGTTGTGCGTGTCGATGTCAATCTCAAGGCTTCGTCGGGCACGACGTGTGCTCACAAACGGGACGAGTACAGCATCCGTGCCTTTGCTGTTCTCAAACTTGAGTATTTCTCTTCGACAGATATTACCATTTCACGTAGGACCCACAGTTTTAAGTGAAATCACCGGGCTGTGATTCAACAGTGAGATACAACACTATACAATTATTTCTATAAGATTAATATTACATGAAATAATGCGAGAATGAAGCAATTTTTTACCAATTCAATTCTGAATGATTGCAGTGGGAGTCACAACAGAAATCGGTCGGCAATGGGTTAATTACTAATTTAAATTAAATTCCTTAGAGCTAGGATATTTTTTTTATTCCTCTAAATTGCTAGGATGATGAGTTTCATTGAAACCGCAAGATTACATAAATCAATTAAATTTTTCTCAGTAAAGGGTGAACGACCGCGAAAAGTAACTTCGATGTTTCCCAATGGAATTCAAGAAGGAGCGTGGTGTGTGTTTGAAACACCGTGTAGATTTTGTGACATTCCATCGTCGATGGTTTTAAGCCTCATATGGTATTCTACGACGTGCTTTTCTAGATACTCACGGCGCATAAGAGGATTCCTGTTCTGTTGCCTTTCTCTTTCTCTCCGTTTCAAGTCTATCCTCTTTATTTCTTCCCCGCCGGTTCAAGAAGCGGTAGCCAAATCTAACCGCGTTGCGAAATCCCCGAGGAACAGTTTCAACGGTGTGATAAATGAATTTTTAATTGAATCCTATCGAACACCATGTTCCGACACCGTCGAAAGCACGTTTTCTGTTTGAACTATCAACGACCTTTCTTTTTGTTCAGCGACAAATACCTCTTGATGGGTTCACGATTAAACGACGACTTATGAATCAATTAGTGTACAGCCACTCTATAATTTTCTTCTTGATATTTGATGGATACCGCAAAAACAACCGGAGTCTTTGCAATTTGAGGAACTTCTTCCTCCGGATTCTTTCATCTCTTGGAAAGTCTCAGTTGGACAAAATAGAGAAGAGAAGAGATTCCCGTCAGCAGTTTTGTCGCCGTTGCAATCTTAAAATTATTACAAAAGCCATTCCCGTAATCGTCCGCTCATCCTGCTGGATAGAGAGCTCAAACTTTCGTAAGGGGGTTGGAATTTCTACGCTTTCCTTCTCTTCTGCCTTTTGTTCATTAATCTAAGTACATCTGGAACGATCGCAGGGAAAGGTACCATCCGGCAAAGTATCGGAAGATTGTACCAGATATCTCGAAGACTAAACAATTTAAATCACTCTACTCAGAATACTTTATTCCATTCGATAACAATCTCTCAAATTCCTTCATTATCGTAGAAGCAGAATTATTCAAAGATACTTGTCTAAATTCACAGCTTCCATAAATAGATCCATCATATATCCTTTAAGTCCTGCCACTCCAAGGTCAAAAAAGAAATAAACACCCTCCCACAAAAACCGCAGAACCGTCCAACAAAAAATCTCGGCTCCCTCTCTATCTGAAATATTAAACCTACCAAAAAATTCCTCTCCTTCTTTCCTTGTTACCTTTCACTTCCCCGGTCAATTATCCTCTAAATCCTCTCGGAATTGCCGAGAAAAGGGAAAAACCCTTTTAAAGAAGAAGGAGAAAAAGAAATAGACGTCCCACGTAAAAAGAGACGTCGCGACTCACCGAGGGGGTGGTGCTCCTGTGGGTGGCCACTCTGGAATGCGGAAGGGACGAACCCTTAGGATTTGTAGGGCCATTCCCGCAGGGTCTCTGGCTCTCCCTTCTGGAGGGTGGTGGCGGTGGATGCGACAGTGGTCTCCCAGTGTTCCTCGGATGTTGAGGGGCTTGAAATTGTCCCCAGGATTGCCGTGGCACGTAACCCACGTAACCACCGGAAATGAACTGCGCGGAACCATTTAGATGGGGCGGTGTCATCACCGCCGTTTGTTGCGGCTGACCGCCGTTTCGCATTTTTTTTTTGCACTTTTCCGTCGTCGTTCTTCTCGAATGAACGCCAATTCGATCACTATGTCAGGGTTGCAAGATGACGACAGTTCCGGTCGGCTCGCTCCTCGTCGTTCTTGCCCTCTGAGCACATTTGGAGAGGGTTGATGGAGCACGACACTTTACGATGGTCTCGATTCGGTGGTTCTTTTAATCGGCTTGATTTTTGAAAAAAGGTTTTTCTTTGAAGTTAATTTCTGATGGCAACGAAACTGCGTGATCTGTCGGAGATCGTTGAATTTGTTATTGGGGGATGATTGAGCACGTTGTGGAATCGCAGAATGGTATACCCTCTTTTTAGAGGGAGAGTGAATTCTTTGAGAGCTTCAGAATTTTATGATACAAGTCTGAAAGGAAGGAGAGGTCTGCGGGATGTATATTCAAATCTATTGATAAATTTTCAAGTGTAGAAACTCTCTGGATAGTTTGCATTTTCTATTTGGATTTTCGAATCTATCAGCTTTTGGGACAAACTGTCACGTGCCGGTGGAATTTCGATTTGTCCGTGGTTTGGAGGCAATCAATCTTATACAGAACTGACCCAGATTATCATCGATATCGGTTTATCTATTTTCACCGGGCCTGTCGTGCCGTATTCGCATTTTCACGCTACGATCAAACATTTATATTCCTCGTGTCATCAAAAATTCATCCGGTTGCATGGAATCTTCCAGATGTATTAATAATGTGGCGTTGAATGTAATGCGCCAACGAATTCGTCCGTGGAAAATGAATGCCGTAGTTTCGTTGAATTTTCATGCGAAAACGGAGAGACCCATGTACGATTCGAATATTCTTGCGAATATATTTTTTCTAGATGAACAAATACACGCGGATGCATTTTCTACGATGAAACAAAGTTTTGCAAGGGTCGTCGAAACGTAATCGTAGGTCGAGGGCAAGAATCTCTGGAGAACATTCGCGAAATCGATTTCAAGTTCGGAAGTCTTTCGAGGCAACCGGTTTTGCCGTATTGTCACCGATAAAAGCGAGGAATTGGGGGTGGCTAGCCACTCGGAAAACTACTTTTCCAAGGCGAGCCACCTACCAACCCCTTTTTCCTTCCGCGGTTTCTTTTTTTTTTTACTTATGAGCGTTACGAATCCGTCGAGCCTCTTTTCTTCTCCTATTTTTCTGCAAGGCGCGCTTTTTGCACGGTGCTCCCGAAGCCGTAAAACGAGCAGGCCGTTTATGGATGCTTTGTACTCTTTTTCTGTAATTTACCGAGATAGTGGGGAGAGACACAAAAGCCGAAGAAAAGAGTGGCTCATTCTGTTTCGCCGATGTAGAACCGCTGACGTCTACTTCGAAGAAAGGCACTTTAATTAGGTCTGCCCATTTTACAGCACGGCTGAATCTACTCCATTTCGTACTTACTGTTCTAATCTTCCAATGAGATCTATCGATAGCCTTGAAATTCAATTAGAATTGAAAATTTGAAAATAACATTGGAATTTTAAAAATAATTTAATTCATTCGAGTTTCTACCTTGTAGAAAGTAATATCGTAGATGAGGAAATATAGAGGTAGGCAGAAAGAACGTTTAAAATAAATGGTGGAAGAGTTTCCATCGTGTCGTAATTGTTGATTATTTTAAGCTCAATATCGCCGGGAACTGTGCACGGGGTAATATTAGTAATTTCATCCCGGAGGAAATTGAAGGCGGGTTAAATAATATCCGTGGAATTTCAACTCGTTGGAACGTAGACTATAAATTCGAACAATGTTTAATTAAAAGAGTACAAGTTCAGTGCCAAATACAATACACGGAGAACAGTAAAAATAGAAGGGTCGACGAAGATAATAATCTGGGTCGGCATAGGGCAAGATTGGGTGCAAGCTCGATCAGATTAAATTTCTGTTTGCATTGGCACGCGAATGGAATATCGATCATAGAGGAATCAAAAAGGGAAAATAGGGGAAGAGCTTGGAAAATGTCGAGTCTCTACGAAGGTAGATTTAATGGGGAATTTTTCATCGACCGGGTCAAGATCGTCGAGCGATTTCGGCCAAGTCATGAATTCGGTCGACGTTCTTTTCGAAAGGATTTAAATTCACCCAGCATAAGACTTCTCCTTGATGAATATTCAGTGTAATGAGTGGACAGTGTTCTCGATCTATCAACGTCGCTATTTACCGATTTGACTTCCTTTCAAAAATGTTTTTCGATCGTGGATCAACGAGGGTCGACTACCAGCTGACAAATTATCTATGAAGCAAAAAGGGATTTATCTTTGGAATAATTGGAACGATATATGTTTCACCTGTACGAAGATTAATTGGGAAAAATGAAAAAGTCCGATAATATGGATCGGCCGAGGTAATCGTGTCAGGACAACGCCCACAAAACGAGAAAAATAAAACATCGATCTGGATGGATGGATCGAGACGAGAGAAGAGACACGTCGCGTTGTTTGCAATCACGCGACCGATCGGACACGCTCGAATAATTTTCAGGGTGGCAGCTTCCGCCGGAAGTCGACGCGGAAGATCGAGTTCAAGCTGTTCTATCGATACTCCTGCCATTAAATCACCTGGTCGAACGAGCGATTAATTCGAGCTTCGAGATTTCCTGAGAAAAAATCAAAATCATTAAGAGAGACGACGATCTAGGTCTGAAAATTTCTAAGGTGGCCGTTATGCTTGTCGATGTAGCTTCTATTTTTTTTCCTTTTATCATTATATTTGTGAAATCGTTTTCTACCTTTACCGATTCCGCGTTCCTCGTCTTTCACGTGGATTCCGTTTTCATTGGACGTTGGAGAACCGATGTGACCGTTCGAGTGTATAACGATATCGAATCGAGCTGTGTCGAGACAAGAAACCGTAGTTAATCTGTTTGATATAGTCACGCTCATTTTCAATGAGACAGATGTTCGAAAGGAGAAACGGACGATCATGATCAGACAAATATTTCGTGTTAACTATCCCAGCTGAATCCACCTTGAAACTCAATATTCTCCAGTGTTAATGATCTCTCGCAAACTACGGTAAAAGTTGCACAGAAATGTTCAAATCCAATGTAACTAAGTGTACGTAAAATTCCCGGAATAAACAAGGCGGTAAAATTAATTTCAAGGTGAAAGTTGATTCGAGCACGGTAAGAAACTGGTTACAAAGCAACTCTGCAAAACCGTCGGACAAATTGAAAGTTTAAACGAACTCTCTTACTCTACGGTACAGACGTTGCACGATTGTTTAATTGCGTCTGACTTTGAACTTCTTATTAAATTCTTCTCAAACGTCGAGAAACGTTCGACGAATACTTCCAAAGCGGGACCAAAGTCGGTATCCATTGTTCTCTCGCTTTCAAATCATGCAATTCAACTCTCGTTTTCGGTCACCGTCGCGAAATCTAGCCTTTGTCCCTGCAGTGAACAGTGAAAACGTGAGAACACGTAAGTGAAACACAAAGGAAGGATGCATTACGTCTTAAGAGCGGGGATAATTGCACGTTTTACGCGGAATCGATCTTCTAGGACATTCTAAAACATGTCAAGCGAGAGGAATCAGTTGTACCTACTAGATCGATGATGTCAGTCATTCAAAAGCGAAGCGTCATATTATTTATCGAAGATATATCATTCAATATCTTATTTATCGACGGAGACGAGATAGAAGCATTGGAATCGATCGGAATTCAGGGTCGAAGAAAGCGTTGTCGAAAAGCAAGAAGACATCGTCAGAAACGAGTCTATCGAGGTGCGCGTGATCGTCGCATGGCGCACGTTCCTAGGTCATCCGTTACTCGGAATAATTAGGGCTCGACTGGTTGCACGTGCGTTCACCTGATGCACGCACTTTCATAGTCAGCTTGGTATTCGTTGACTGATCGTTAATTGTTAATCGTGACGCGTAGGCGGATACGAAAGCGTGCCTTTATTTGGATAGGTTGGTCGTGGGATTGGCCGCCCCCTGCAATGCTGACACTTTTACGGATTAGATTTCTGTAGAGAAAGAAATCTGGACATTTTTGTTGAGTGAAAAAGATTCCTATTGAGTATAGAAAACTGTTTTTTAAAAAATACTTCCGTAGAGAAGGTAGAATTCAGTGTTGAATGCGGCGCGTTTTTAAAGTAGATTCAGACAGTCATGGACAGACATTCTTTCTAGCGCGAGTTCAGTTCATGGTGTAAAATAATGATTTTGATGGCATTGAATATATCTATGGAGAATGTTTGAAAGTATTTCTAGAGAATGCGAATCTCTTGGGATAGTGGGAAGAAATGCGACTGAAAATCGTTCCATTTCTTGAACGATACATTTTGTCTTACAATGGAACGTCGTGGCGAACCTGCCGCTTCCTTTTCTCGAGGGAAGTGCTTTCGCGATTAGATAGCGGGAGGTAAGAAAGAATCTTTAAGATGTAGCAGTCGTGATAACGTCCTTCTGTTCTTGAAAACGCGCCTTTGGGTAAGCTCCCTTAATCGCACCCTCGCACGCGACCTTGCAACTGTAATTCTCGCATGTGAGCACAGATAACGTTAAGATTTCGCAAAGACGGTTTTCAAAAGCTGCAAAACACGTGACAGGAAAACTTGAAAGTGCTCTTTAACGACTAGCAACTTCTGAAGGGTGACTCTAAAAAGTGCAACAACTATTATCTCAATACGTAGCTGCAAAAAGGAAAGTATTTCAGTCTATGATCCGTAACAAATTAGATACATCCCTTTTTGGTTTACCGTAGATATTAAAGCCGAAGACTACCAACATTTTTCCCGCCAAATCCTCACCGGCTTAAATTTCCAAGTTACAACCGTATCCGTTAAATTCCATAAAGGAAAATCGTAGCGCTGAACTTCCAGCAGAATTTCCACGATATCCGTAAAGTTTTTTCTTTTTCCTTTCACCCCACACTGCAAGAATGCACCTGCCGCTGGCTCGGAAGATCTCATTATGATGTACAATAACTTCTTGTGTAACTTTTGAACGGCAGTTGGTATAACGGTGGTATCGTCCAGCTTGCCTGGTCGAGTGGTTCATAAAGCTACCGTTTCTAGCTGACTGTAGCCATTAGAATAAACCTTTCCTTCGCATGCCGACACACGTTCTTCCTCCTTTTCCAAGCGTTTAATTGCTGATCGAATTGAAGAGCGATTCGTAGGGAAATTGAAAAAGGAAAGCGTCGCTTTCTCCCTACTTATCGCCCAGTGGGACGTATTCGCATATAACTCGATGCAGTTATCCTATTACGAATATTTTACCGTCCTCCTATGAGTGCGTTTTCTAATGCAACCGACCTAATTTCGATTAAACGTTCAAAGACTAGAAAATCGAGCAGAGAAAATGTTACATTTTTGCGTAACTTACGAGGCTTAAAGCGATAAGATTTCAAGTCTACACCGTGCAAGCAAAGTTTGCCGTTGGAACCGGTAATGCCAGTTACGAGTACGCTAATCATTACGTTTCCCGTCTCGGTATTACGAGCCGAAACACGTACGAAAGCTCGTAGAAACGAGCGGATCGTTTTCGCACGCGAGTTTTCTATCTTTGAGCTAGATTTCCTGCGCCAGGAAGCATTCTAACAGCGAGGAAAAAGAGCGGTATGTAAAAGCAGCACCGTGTATAACACCGGTCACGGATATATTGCCACGTGATACGTAAAGCGTGTACCAGGCGATAAAAAAATATCGGTCACTAACTTTCGCTCGAGACAGCATGGAGCCTGGTAAAACGTGGGGATAAGATCATTTACCTATCTATTTGTATCCAGTCTAATTGCTATTTGAGTCATTACGCACTTTCGTGCAGACTCGCGGGTGTCTTACAAGAGCGAACTCGAAAGCAGGAAGACGATGAATAATTCTATATGAAATTAAATCTTCCTATATGCAAGATTTCAAGAGACACGTTGACACGTTGAAGTCGAACGAAAGCGAAGATCACTCGATAAAACGTTACGGAGTTGCCTTGAAGTTTTACAGTCCGGAAAAAATCGTAGTGTTATAATCGTAACACCAAACGATGCACGATGACGGTATTAGCGAAATGCCTAATTTATATAACACGGTTCGAGTGGCTCGATCCCTTTTCTCTTTCCGCGGTGCGCCAGTGAAAGTGAACCACGATTCGCGAACCCTGGCGAACGGATAACTGACGACGAATACGTTACGATAAACCTGGGGCTACCACCGACGAAACTCGTTTCTCCTGCTCCCTCGACATCGTGGAAACGTTGTTCACCTCTCTTTTCGCGAGACAAGCCAGGAACAAATCTCCTCGACGAAGACATCGACGATAGACGAGCCGAATGGCGGGGAGACTCGTAGAAAATGGCACGAATCGAACCGTGACGTCTTTCGAAACAGTCTGAGACGTATGATCGACCGATATATGGCAAAACTGGTAGCAATAAGTGCCACTTTCCAGACTTTAATTGTAATTAATTGGCGACAAGTAACAAGTGTGCCTGCTTTCCGAGGCGATAAGGAGGCGTTACGTAAAGCGGTAATTATGAAAGCTAGTTAATATACGACCAGGTAAATGTAGTTTCGTAAAATTCTCCAATCCATGAGTATCTTGCGAGAGGATGGAGTTCGATGGTAAGAAGTTATCGTTGAAAGGAAAGAGAAGAATTTCTATGGATTTCTTTTTTTTTTTCAAGGGATAAAATCGAGGAAAAGTCAACGACGACGATGGCTGAATACCTTGCAGTGCCGCGAGTACTTGGTTTCACGATAAAGACCGCCTTTACATCGCTAAAGAAGAATCTCGTCGGGGAGATTAAAGCCTGTTAAAGCTTCTCGGAGAGACGCGAGCTCTCATCCTTGAATATTTTCCCGGTTAATTACTGCCGCCGAAGGAACGCTTTTCATTCGCGAAAGCGGACGTAAAGTCAAGTGACAACCACTTTCGCTCATTTCCACCAACGACCCTCCTTTCCTTCTTCGGCCTTTGGATTTTCTGTGAAAATTCTGAGCCCTATCGTATCTCGGGTCTCGAAACTCGAGCTTTTCCTCCCCTTTGCCCGAGGTCTTCTCGCGTTTCCTTCTTCTTTCGACGTTTAAGCACGCAGCTTTCTTTGATTCGATTCCTCTTCTTGATTCGTCGATGAACGAGAAAAAGGATTCTTCCATGAGGAAGAATCAAGGAGAGATATCAAGAGGAGATCGTTCTCAATTGTAATTTTAATTCTCCAACGGGGAAAACACGTCGACGAGAAGTATCAACGAGAAATCCGATCCTCATCGTGGAGGAATAATTATTTCGAGCAGCCTCTCCGATCCTCTCTCTTCTTCTCCACCATCTCTATCTTTCTCTCTCTTTTCTGCATCGACTCGCCTAGATATGCCGCGCGAGGCGCACAGGCCATTTTATGCTCTAAATATTCCAGCCGCTAGAGAAGAATTAACCTACCGTGCACGAAAGCACACTACCTTACTTATCCTGGCAGAAACGTCCTGTCCAACATGCCAACATCCTTACACCGGGACTTCGATCGAAAGATCCTATCCAACCGAGAGAACGTCTGCATCGAACGAATGGATAGGAGCGTATGAAAGGAAAATGTTAAAAACCTTCGCGATTTGGTACACTCTGATTTCGCAACGGAACGGAGCACAGCACGAGTCCTTTAATGCTGACATTTAAATGCCACGGGTACCGTTGAAAGAAAGTTTTCTATCCCGTTTGGAAAGTAACTTTGAAAAGGAACTACGGGTTAAGTTATTCAAAATATTCCAAAGCTCTCTCCAAAGCTGACAAGTCCCGTGATAAAATAGAAGAATAATCCTAGCGCGAGAAAAAGGCACGAAACGGTGACCGGTCTCTCAATAAATCCTGACCGATTCGATCGGTACTGTTATCGTTTTACATCCTGGGATAATCGTACGCGAGTTACCAAAGCTCACCGAAAGCTCACGATAACATATGTTTTATAGGAGAGCGCTCGTCCGCGCTTGCAACCAGCAAGTGCGCTCGGTAGACGAGAGTCGTTTATCAACCGGATATTCCTTCTCGTTTTTCAACCTTCCCGCTTTGGCAGAAGCGTTCACGGGACCATCGACGACCATTCTGCATTCCACAACGTCATCCACGAAAGGTGGATGAATTTTTCCATTCCATCGGTCTCCTACCTCCAACGTATCCGCGATTGCAATCGTGGAACCTCTCTGATGTCCACACTTTCCAACTCCCCTATCTAAACTTCACCAACGGACAATTTCTTTCATGATCTTAAAAATCACCTCGATAATCGTCGATTTTCCACAACTCACACGTTCACCGATCACTCCAATAATTTACCTAAACCCGTTTAAACACCAGTAACTCCACCACCGATCTCTTGGTCCCGGATAACACGAGGTACTTCGAACATGGACGATATCGTTTTACGATTGGCACTTGGAGACAACGCGCGGAGAAACGAACGGCAAGGAAAAGGCGCGCGAGTCGAGGCTGACCGGTTCGCTGTCAGTTATTGTCCACGGTTGCTTTCGAACTGACACGCGGTGCAGCAGCGCGAAGAAAGGCGCGGGCGAGCCTGCTGCGAGCCTGCTGCGAGCGGCGAGCTGTGGGACATCAGAGGTGAGAGGAGTAGGGGAACACCTCGGAGAATGGTGACTGAGGAATCGGACACCCGATAGATACCTTCCACTCCCTCTGACTTGCCGTCTTAACATACTTTTCGCTCTGGCTCTGTCTTCCTTTCGTTTGAAGGTGACGTCGATAGGAAAACACTTACTATCGTTACACCATGGAATTGTCTTTGGTTAAAGGGACGTCCGTTGAAGGGAATCCTCCTGAAGACCCTGAGGATCGATGTTTGAAGCTAGGTTGACGTTGAAGGAGTTAAGGTCTAGAGTTGATGTTTGTACGGTGTGTCGATAACCGTCTGTAAACGATGTTTGCTTTGACGTTTGTCTCTTGACAGGGGACAGCGATGGTCGTCGGATATTTCCACTTGTACGATGATGTTTTGAGAGATATCAGTCGTCAAGGTGTTAAGTCCTTGTCTATAGAAGGTTTACCCATTTGCGGTCGGCAAACTTCGCCTTAGGGGGGACCAGGAGGTCTCCTTTCCATTTAATATTACATATGATACGTAAAAATCAATTTGGCATTGCTGTACTAGTTAAATGGAGCTTTAGTTTTAGAAGTTCATTAGCAAGGGAATTAACAAGCTGACTTTTAAGGCGATTTGTGGATGACCTATGGGGGTACCGACCTTAAAGGGTTAACGTATCTTCAGCTTGACTTCATGGGTTCTACGGTCTGTCCAGGTGAAGGAAAATGAGGACGATTGGTAAAGATGGATTTCATGATGTTGAAATAAAATTGGCATCGTTCCTGATCACTCGATGGTAATAGGACACGCGGTATGTGCTAGCCTCTCCCTGGAGTCCTTGAAAAGGTTGTGATCGGTGCTCGAGCTTACGGATCGGCGGGCACACCGATGACAATGATTGCGAAATTATATGCCGGACAGCGCAAGATAGCATGCTTTACCGAGCGTGAACGTAATTGATCGATGATATCGATTCGACTTGGTATATTCGGTTGGAATACAAAATTTGAAGGGTCGACAGATCGAGGATTGTCGCTGGAAACAACCGACGGAAGAGGTGTATACGGATGAACGAAGACGCGCGAAAATGGGATTCCTAGGAGATTGAAACGATGTTGCAAAATTGCAGCAGCCACCGCAGTAGCGACTCAACCGACACTTACGCAACCGAGAAAAAGTATCGTTGCACGGTAAAACGCGAGCAACGATCGCTCGCATGAAACTTCCGCAAGCAAGTTAACTCGCCGAAGAAAATTACCTCCCATAGAAATACCGTGAGCGAAGTAAACCTGCGATTTTTTCTATCTTCTACTGTTTTCCTCAACGACACAAGAACCGAGACTTTTATCAGACTCGCAAAAATGACCTGATACGATGATCCTTTTATTATTTCCAACAGACAGTTATATCTTTGGTATTCTTTTAAATTGCAAAGTAACTGGATCCACTAGGTTCCGCGGTGACGCAATTTTGCGATACCCTGGAGGCTTATTTTCCGCGAGTGAAGTATCTCCAGCGAATTACGGCCAGTCTGTAGCTTTTTTTCTGCGAGTTCCTCGTGCCGGAGATCATAAACGTGCGCTAAGCGAATTCCTATGCAAATCGCGAGGAAATCATTTATAAGTATGCAAATCGGGTGTAATCTAGTAGGGTTAAATGGGACGTGCGCTTTTCTACGGCGGAGAGAATTTCAGAAAATGGCTAGCTCATTTTTTTCAACTGATTCAAACCTTACTTAGATGTGTGACGTACTGACCCTTCGACTAGGATTAGCAACAACTTAGCAAATATTTTGTATATTGAAAACATGACTCGAGTATTAATCACCATTCCGTGATTCACTGCCAACCATCATTCTAACTCCAAATATACTCTCCTAAAATTCATCAACATCACTATATCATTGTTTGAAAGAGAAGAAGCTTAAAATATATCAGTCACTCAAAAGCAAAGAGTTCTCTTATTCCGGTGGATCCAGAAGAACCATTGCCAGTACAAAAGTAACTCAGACTTATCTTCAAAGGTGACAATATTCGCGAACAGGAAGGTATACGCTGGTCCAGTTAAATACTAGGATTTCTAAGTAGTAGGTCAAAGTTTAAGTCAGCTCTAAGAGCCATAAATTATTATTTAACATATTATAGTGTCACTGATTCACTTACAAGCTTAAAATTCAGGTGAAATGTGAGTGCAGCTAAAGTTATAAAATACAAGACGAACTTCCGGTATCACGTTGTCTTATTCTACTAGCACGACGTCCGTGTTGAAGCCTTGGAGTTATTGCTTCTGATTAAAATGCACGATGATCAGGAGCCGCGGTAATTTCTCCACGAAGCACTTTCTTTCCGCGATTCGAGCGCATCGGACGTAATTGTTACGGAGCGATGATGGCGGTAATGGAATTACGATTACGATTATCCCTACCTCCTGGAACTGAGAGAAACAATGGTGCACTAGCAGTGCAAGAGAAAGCGATACATTTTATATTTACCGTTGAATGATGGAAGAAACTCGATACAATCTTTTTGCACAGTTTACCTTTTTTCCTAATATCTTGACTATTTGTTTGAAATTAAACAGGAATGAAAATTATAATACTTTAAACGAAGCGTGAAACATTTCAGAAAATTTGGAGTAATTCCCGGAGGAATAGTTTGATGAACGATTTAACTCTAACGGTACAATGAGTTTCTCGCTTACAGTTGCAAGCAGATTCGGTGGAATTGCATTTGGCGGAGTTGCCGTCGTCGAGTCGAGAAGTTAAATTTCGATTTGAATATTTCAGATACTCGGAGATCCACGTGAATTTCTTACTGCAACGGGTTTGACCGTCAAAGTTAATCGGATTACTTCTCCAAGTACAAAATTAATCTCCTCTCGGAGACGAAAGTAAAATAAAAAAAAAAGAACGATAATTCAAGCCGTCGGTTGCGGTGGGATTTGTGGTAAATATGAAAACCTAATTTCGGTTTCTATCCGTTGATCGAGGGGAAGCGAACATCATAACAGGAAGTCGCATTATTGCCGATGCGCTATTGTTCGAAGATCACGCCTGAGCAACGTTCAGGGCCGTTGTTCGACAACGGTGTTTCGTAGCTTTGCAAATAGCGTAAATAATTCTTTGATATTTAATCCCCTTCAATCTGTACAATTCATATTATAAATTAATTTCAAGAAATTTCCTAAAAATTTTAACACCACGTTATATAAATAATTTGTGTACAAACCCGAAGGGATAAGCTTCACGCTGGAATAACAACGGGAGGAAATCGAGCACGAAGGAGATTCTTAAATCAGTGGAATATCCCTCGGGACGTTAACGTGAAATACGTCCATCCCTTAAATTCGCGGCCAAGTGCTCCCGAGGCTCAAAGGATGGGATAAAAATTTCGAGAAACAGAGTGAAAAAAAACGAGAATTTCTCACGGAGCAAAGCCGACGAGAATGTTGCAATCGATACCTCGTAATCGAAGCTATCGAAGTTACCTATCTGCTCTGAGTCGAGTCGAGCAGAGTCGAGTTGAGTCGAGTCGCAACGTGAAATCGATAACGTGGCTCAAGAGAAAGAGAGGTAATAACAAACAAGCTTGCCTCCTCGTGAATTGGATTGTACGTGAACGTCGACTCTTATTTTACCTGTCTTGTACTCACGCGAACTTACCTCGCTGCGACATCATCTATAAACAAGTCATGCGAGGCCATCGTGCGATACGGATGGAACCGCGATATTTAGATTATCGATCGTTTACTAGCGAGAGATACCCTATCGACGACGATACAAACGCAATTGTCCCGTTAAACGGTGTTGGAGAGTCGAAGGATTCGATGGGAAGGATGAAGACTGGTCTTGAATAAAAATGACACAGGGAACTTCGATGGGTAACTGAGACCTGACTGAGGTCTATCATTGGTCGCAATAATATTTACAATGGCAGGTCTTCGATAATTATCAATTATCGAAATCAAAATAACAGTAGAACTGCCAAGCAAATCAAGATAACTGATTCCCAATGTTTTCACCTTTGAAAAACTTCTTCAAAATTATTACTAGACTCCGGATGTTTATGCAAATTTCAAATTCAACAAATGCAGTTAAGACGAGAGAACCTATTTAGGGATTAGTTGCACTCAATAAATATTACAACGAATACCATACTTTGGATATTTCGGATATATTTTTATATTATGTTCCATTTGTGTATTTTAGCCGTATTCATTTTGTCATAAATGCATAAACATCCGGAGTCTAATTATTACTAATGTGCAACAGTCTCAACAGTTGTTAGGTTCAATTAAAAATGTAACTCTGAACAAAATAATTATAGAACTCACGAGAAAAAGAATGGCAAATCGTTTTCATCTTTTAGAAGCAATCGATCATCTCATGGGATGATGCAGCGTCCCCGAATTTTCTTCTTCGCCGATTTCCAAGCTCGTTAATAATGGTAGAGGAAAGCAAAGCCCCAAATAGTGTATAAAGGCGGAGGATCTTCTTCCTTCCTCGACGAGAAAACTCACATGGCATTCGTTTTACGGTCGGAGGCTGTGAAGCGAAAGCGATATCTCTCTCCGAGGATTTATCGAGAGCAGGATGAACGAACGAACGAGGAGACTGATGGCCGACAACGCGTGAATCACGAGCAGCTCTGTCATCCGGCTATTAAATTTTAATGGTATCGGCTACACGCGATGAATTTTAACGCAACCGCGTATGACACGTTGCGAAACGTGTGGACGTGATTTACAAATTACCGCATGAATCTTTCTTCCTTTTCTTCTTCTATTTTTTATGAATTTATCTGTTATGATCATTTTGCCTGGGACCTACTATGTTATGTAAATCTAAAGAGTTAGAATTTATTGGAGAACAATTTTGAAATATGTCCTAGAAGTAAGGACATGTCTATTAAATATATTATATCCTTTGAGATTTTTCCTTCGCTGTTTCTAATCGACTTTAATACCTGCAAAATAAATATCTAGCATGATAGCTACTACGCAAAGCGACTTTCTATTCTACCGGTGTTTCTTCGCGGTTAAATGGTTCATTAGTTCTCGACTTTTCGTTACACCGTCGTAAAATGGCTATTGGAAAGGGTACACCTTCTATCCAGTAGCATTTAACGAGTCCAAACGAACAGGGAAATTATTGAACCTCAGGAAAATGCGGTCGGCATTTTCGAGAGAGGAATTTTCACGAAAATGTCCGAGAGTAGGAGGACAATACGGTAACGAGCATGTCCACGTTGCTCTTTGACCAACAAGCTCGTCCGTTTTGCAACACGCGAGAACTAAAATATTGTTGCACAACTGTGTGACTGCACAATGGCGCGAAGTATATAGTCGAGTGAAAGGCGACGAGATCTCGAGACCGACACGAGCAATCGAGTCTCGACGTCGCATTTATTCTTGCATGCAGATTACACGATCCACATTCGAGCATTCCGATCGTGTAAATTAAACTTGATTCGTGTTAATGTCCTCGCTGATTCCAAGAGGCCTTGGAATCAGTCGAAAAAAGTCCAACAAATAGGCTGATGAAATCGAAGAATAGATTTGCAGGCACGTTGTAATTTTTTGAATTTTTTAGCTTTAATTAACTATTCTCATTTAGCCTAGAACCTTCAGTTTTAGATGGTTGCACAACGAGATTGTGGTATATTAACACTAAATCTACCAAAGTGATGAAAATGATCGGTGATTATTTTTTTCTGAAAAAATTATACCTGGTAATTCTATTGTTAAATAATCGAGAAAAATACCTTCACTGATCGAGAGTTTAAGTGTTTGCTAAGTTAACTCCATCATGGTTCCATTTGTATTTCTTGCGTGCACGTATGTGTACAATACATGCGTGCATCGATACATGGACGAAGGTGTAGGAGGAGAAAAGAATTCTTTAGCACGCGAGGGAATGGAACAGCAGCGAGTTCCATGGCAGGGCAAAGGGTGACATAATCGTTGTACGATCGATACGCACACTCCGCTTATCGAGTGTCAGAAATATGTTCATAGGGTTCTCCCGTCGGTGTTACGATTTACTGACCCAATTGTGTCTCTCGACCGGTCACGAAAGTCCCCTTGTTCTCCGATGACGAAATTTTCAACGTCGACTTGACAATGGACCAAGCGAGGGCGATGCCAGAGTCGAGATAACTCCCGTCTATCGATTATTCCGATATCGTTCAACTCAAGAAACTTGGTGTAGTTCGTTGTTGCAATATCAAGAGCTAATTTCCTCTACGTGACGAGAAATATTAACTTCTCCCTGATTGATCGTCGAGTTTGCACATCACGAGTGTCAATTGGGTCGAATATTTTCTTCGCTTATCGTTTATTTATCATTATTTCCCGTTTGTATCGTCAAAACGCCAATGATTCTCGTTGCAGGCGTTTGCGAGAGAACGAACTCTTCCTAGGAATCGAATGCATCGATGCTGGTATTAAAGTGCATCGGTACTCGTTTCCTTTCAAATGCCGCTTTGACATTTGACGAGGTCAAGACAGTGCGCACGATGCAGCTTGAACACTCGAATCAGTGTAGTTCGTGGATCCAGAGGCAGGTTGTTCATCGATATCGTCGCACGATGGAATGATAAATTAAATTCTGTCGGAAGTTGGAAACTTCCAAGTTGGGAAAGTCCATGCAGCAGTTCCAGGAGAGAAGCGGAGGACGGTTTCAATGTTGAAGATGGGATAAGAATCTCGGCAGACATCGCAGCAACTTTCCGCGATACATTCGTCTTAGGGTTGAAAGACGTTGGTAACAACGACCATCCGCGATGTTGGCTTTTACAAAGATCCCCAAGGAACTGGAGAAACTTTGCGATCACTTTTCAAACTGCCGACGCTCTCGAACAGCATAAATAAACTGTTATTTATCCGAACGTGGCGAGCGAGTGGTCTCTATTTTATGCTAGCTGTTTCAACCTCAGAGTTTTCACTTTTTTTTTAACAACAATCGCAGCACGTAATTCTCCGTGTGCCTCTGTTGGAACGATGATGTTGAACGATCAAGGAACGAGGTGATTTTGTATACGTGTTTGTTTGTACTTCAGTTTCGACTATTTTCATTCTCGTTGATTTAACATCCGCGGTAAACACTACACCGGTGTAATCAAATTTCTGCACCTGGTAGTTTACTGCAATCTCCGTGCTAAATATTACGGGCAGACTATCAGCACAAATTCAGTATTTACTTCGAGCTCCAAACTCCACCCAGTTGATGTACTATCACGTGAATTACGGCCGTTTATACAACAGACCCGTGCAGTTTCAATAATTGATCAGTGACCGTTGCCAAATTTGCGTCCCTAATTGCGCTATTAAGTCCGAGGTGTAAATTTTAATCGGGCCAGACATTTGGGAAGTTATCTCCATTATATTTTTTTCCATCGACGAATCTGCATCGTTCGAAAGAGACTGGAAATCTGCACCGAGTTCTACGAGAATCCCAAAGTCTGATCACTGCACGTTGATGTCTTATTCTACTTGCTCCTCTCACGATCCTCTCTTGTTCTAAACGTTGAGCTATTTGTATACTTATTATAAATATATTTTCTTTTAAATCTATTCTCCGATAAGCTCAGAGATCTTTATAGTTTTTATGTATTTACACAAAATTCACCAACTGTAAACAAGTAGTTAACAAGTAGAAACTTGGGAGATTTTCATGCAGAATAACTATCATTTTCGATTCGTTTCCGGTTATTTGGTCGGTATATTTATGAGCCACGTGGCAGCTCGATCTTACGTGAGTCCAATCTGCGATTTCAGACAGCTTTAACCTCTCGGGAAACGAGATTTATACCCGAAGCCACCATGATCGGATCTTGCCTCGGTGAGTTCCACGGAGGTTTATCATCTTAAATAGAACCAACCCTGAGATTCCCGTGCGCCATTTGACCGCCTTATAAATTATATATGAGAACGTTGCAATCGTTAGTAAATACTTGATGACACTCGGCCCGAAGATGGAATACCAATGTGAACGGTAGCTGGACCGCATTGGGTGTGAGTTTCTAGGAAGCTTGCCAATTTCGGCATTACGTAGCCCCTCGTATTCTCGAAGGAAAATGGATGGATGGCGGGAAGAAAGGATGCCAAAGGTGGGATAAGGGCCTTGAGAGTATTCGATTTTTCTCGTCGAGAGGCCAAAAGGAAGACGAAAATCCCTGACGGTAAGCCGGGACGTTTTTTCGAGTATACTGGAAAATGGTTAACTCTTCTCGTCGACGTGAGAAAATAAAGGTGGCCTGACTTTGAGTAGTGCGATGTGCTTGCCAAAAAATTTGATGGCCCGTTTTCCAGCGAGAAAAATGTACCTCTGTGAGGTTTATTTTCTCGTAAAATCAAGGCTGAATGATCGACGTTTGCGAAAAGAGGAGGATGAGTTAAGGGTCGATTAAGCGGAGTCTTTTTAACGGGAAGGTTAATTAGAAATTCGGAATGAGGCTAGGGGAAAGCGGCTCGAAACTCGAAGGGGAAGAGACAAAGCGCATTCACCGTGGCCTGAAATTTCTGAATAATTCCGGACGGAAAAATTCACCGCAATTCGTTCGGCCGTCGTAACGTTTGAGAAAGTAGGCAACGAAATGTCTATTATTCTGGTCCTTGATACAGTGTACTCTTAATATCACGGCAATGACACGTAAAGACAGCCTATTAAAGACAATTACACATTGCACGACAATCCTCCACGACGTAGCCAACTTTATATAGAAATACTCCAAGAATTTTCATTTCACACGGCCCATCTAACGTTTCCAGAATAAAAATTTCCTTGTACCGAAATTATTAAACTTCTCCCTCCTTTAATTCGTTCAAAAGACTTCCATCCCTCACATTTACCCTCCTCAAGTTCCCACAACCAGAAATACTTGACCGCCGACAAAATAAATGGGCAAAGAGAAACAGGAACTACCTATAATTAACAAAAATGAACGGTCTGTAAAAAAATGAAGCTCGCTCGAAAGAAGCTATTAAAACGAGCAGACAATTACTCGCCCGTCGAAATCTCATCAGGGGGTGCCGAAGTATTATTTACGGTCTCGGCTCAATTAGCTTTAAACGCGGAAGGAAATTCCTCCCGGATACCCTGGAGAAACGGACTGTCCGTCATAAAAGCACCGCTTCCAGTTTTCGCGGTGCAACTTTAAGTTTTACGATCGGTCCGGGATGCTGTCTCGCTTCAGGAAGCTCGTAACCGGAAGGTACCACGGCAAGGTCGTTATATCGTTACCATTAGACCGTCTGGACCCCCCTCGATCCTACATGGGACGGGGAATGACGGGATTCTGTGACGGTGGCCGCGGGGGAAATGCACCCGGGATGCATTAATGCTCGGCGCCGTAAGTGTTTAATGGTCTAACTACTGGCGATGCGAGCCCTTCTAATTATTCGATGCATAGCGCTACGACAGTTACGATATTTCGGATTTTTTTCGTTCTTGATTAAATTTGACGATTATTCTTGTGGCACAGACCCTCGAAGGGTAGCATTGTTCGTTATACGGACCATTAAAGAACTCTTCAGTTTGTAGATCCATGAAGAATTAAATTCTGATGTTTGGTGAACGATCATGGGAGGAAATCTATAATATTTTATTTCACCTAGTTAAATGGGCGTTCAAAATTTGTATTCTTGTTAATCCCCTTCCACTTGACGTATTGTAAAATACTTTAATAATTTTTCTTTTTCTTTTTAAAGTTACTCTCATGTAGAAGGTAAAGTATCCACGTTGAAAGAAAGAAATCTTTCGTCGTGTCAATTAAAATTTTAATACTCCCGCGTGTCTGCACGTACTCGTTCGGAGGGGAAAAGAAACCAACAAGAGTCTTGGAGTGCAATTCGCCCGAGAACTCGAAACGATCGGTGAGTCGGGTGTCCTCGTTATTTCTGTGTTTCATCCGGCCCGTGCTGGAACTCGTTGCACTTAAAAAATTTCCCTCCGCGGTTCTGCAGACCTGTAAAATTGGCCCGACCGATACGTTCGTGCCCAAAATAAAGAAACAATCTTTCGCCAATCCGAGGCCTCGATTTCGCGCGAAACTTCTCGAATTAATAGTCCACGAGCGACGTAGAACAGTCGAAACTTTCTTCCGAATTTCTCACAGTTTACCGTTGCCCCGAAAAATTCGTGAACGCGGGAAAAATTGCGATCGATGGTGTCGCAACGATATTTACGAGCTTTCAACGACATGGTAGAAAAGGCGAGGATGTTAAATTAAATAACGTTCGATGAAAACGTTTGAACTTTGCTCGGCAGGCAGGCGCCATCAGGAAAATGATGCGTTTCTCAAACAGTCGATGCAAAAAGTGGACGATGTTTAACCGACCACCGGAGAAGGAGAATCGGTATTTCCGCAAGCCGTCCATCGTTTAGGGAGCAACGATCGTTCGATTCCAGCGACCTTTCTCGTGCGGCCGATTACATAACACCCGACAGTGGTACTTATCCCGTTACATCGTACCCTCTTTCCTTTCTCGTTTCGCCTCTCCACTCGTCCCTTCCCTTCTATATGCTTTATCCGTTGTACCGATATTTACCTGAGATTTATTGCCAAACTATCGTAGCAAGTTCTGGGACCAAATTTATTTTAGTTCCGAGAAAGACGTAAAATCTATCCGATTATTTAAAGTTGCAATTCGAAGCGATACCAAGCAGCGAAAAACGAGGGAATAAATTTGGAAGTTTCAAACTGTTGCAGTTCTGCAGGTAAAAAAATCCAACCAATCGATCACTTTTAATGGTAAGGTTCAAGTGCTCCAACTTCCTTTGGTTTTGTTCGATCGATCGACATTCCGTTATTAATGCCACTAATTTATTCCACATGCCAGGCAATACTGGCAACTCTCCGCGAAAAGAAGAGTGAAGCGTTGTGAACGCAGCCTAGCATTCATCGATCGAACTCTGGCTGGCTTTTAACAAAAACCTTTTCGTTTAGCTGCCTCTGCCCTGTTCAACCTAGGTCTGCACCGAGCAGACAAAAAATGTTAACCCTTTGTGTCGAGACCAACTGGAGCGTTGGAGAAATCGATTTCACCCGTGAGCCCTGTGTATGCTAACCAATTAGATAACGAAAAGTTTTTCGCATTCCCATGAACTTTTCCAAGCTCACAGTGTCTGACGATTGCAAGAGTAACCTTCTGCAACGCACCAGACGCACAAATTTTCTACGTTCAATATTTGCAAAATCCTTCGACCATCAATTCGTCGATGATCAACGTATATAATCGACGATCGAAGCTATACGAGGAAGAATTCAACAAACTGCATAAACACATGAAAATCACCCCTCACTCCAGACCTATTAATTGCTAATCAAACACTCGCACGCATCGATAATCACTCTCGGCCCGTCGGAAATGATCAATTCCGGAAAATTGCCAACGCCGGCTGTCTTCTCATCCGTCGTTCGAAATGTTTCGATGGCGTTATTTGCAAAACCGAAATGGCCGGGCAATTTGTCGAACATTAATGTCGGCTGTTGCGAGTTAAACGAGCGAGTGAGTGTAATCGTCCTGATTACAGTGGGCTTCTCTGTCCATTGATTGTCCAAGCATAACCTTGCCAGGGTGGCGAGCAACCGTGCACGGCCACCCTTGTTGTTCGCCAGGGAATTTCGCACGGCTACCCCCATCAGCATCGACCGGTCGGCCCTGAGTTTTCGGCTAATGCACCTATCTCGAGTAGACGCCGTTAATTAAACGCATCAGCGTTTTACCGATAGGTTCTTTGCCCTCCGGCCTATGCTAGGTATATACGTATCGCGAGGGTTGGTTCGTTCGATCGATCGATTTCGAGGGCAGACGAAAAAGCCGATTGAATGGTTCGCTTGGATTTAATTAGATGTTTCATCGGTAGCATCGAGACGGCCGAGGGATAGGTTCGATGAAAAGGTGATGTCTGGATCGGAGGAATTATCTTTGGAAGAAAAGTGGAAAATTGCAACGTGAAAGGATATATAACGGGCTCGTATGGATTTCTTTGGAGATTTCACGGAGCTTTTCACTTTTTCCGAGCAAATATTTCCTGACTGGTGGAATATTCGTCGGTTTGAATAACTCGGAAATCAAAGGGATGAACGTGCAGGAGGAATGAAGTCGAACGGTGATTTTTCAGGGAGAATGAGAATTTATCGGACCTTCTTAATGGGATCGCCGTCTAGAACGTCGAACTCGTGAAGGTACTTTTGTTCTTGTCTGATTCTCGATTGGCCCTTGTTCCTGTACGCTACGGTAAGTTCTATTTTTCTTTCTCAATTCTCGTCAAAGAACATTTTTAATCAAAGCCGAACGTATTAGTATGTCTCAGTGTTTTCCGCTTCGACTGTCTGCTATGTCGTGGATGATTTTGTGAATTGTCCGACGAATTAAAGTAACGTACTTTCTTCAATTTGTTCGATTAGCAATTAAGGAAAGTTTATCGACTCGCGTGTTGTAGGGAGGGTTGCAAGACGTGCTGGAATCGAGGGTGGAATTACGGAGGAAACGACGTCGGGCAATTTGGAGGAAGAAGTAGAGACGGGAGAAGAAAATGAAAGGGACGGTTGTACGATACAGAAGGGGTTTCTTTGGACAAAAAGGAGAGCGTTAATCCACTTCTCCTCGATCTATTTAACTGCCTTTGTCCTCCGCCACGTAGAGACACTTTCACCCTTCGTCGGGCACGTTTAATGTTCACCCTTCTTCTTCTTCTTCCGCTTCATCTTCAACGCTCTCGATGCGAAACGCAACAAACAAGACGTTCATCCTCCTTCGACGGGAAAGTTTGAGGAAAACCGAGACTTTAGGGACTCTGATGGTGGATGATTAAAAGGTTTCAACTTCTAAATTAACAGACATCGAAAAAGCTTTCATTTCGTTCAACTCAACTAGCCTGGGAGTATAATTAATCGTGACAATATTCAGAGAGGAAGAGAAGAATTAGTGGACGAATTTCAGAGCGCAAACGGACCGGCAAAATATCGGGGCAGATTAAAGGTAAATCAGGAAGACTGATTTAGCACGGGATTCAAGCGGGATTGAAGGATTTAGGGGTGCAAATGATATAGACAAGCGACGTGCCGGATGATAGATGGTTTAATCTACTAGGCGATTTATAGCATTTCCAGGGAGTCCTTTAACACGTTCGTTCTAACGAGCGATACGTAGAGCTTAATCCGGCTGCTTCATTAACCGACACGTTTACTTCATTAACGAACGCAGTTACTTCATTAACGTGGGCAATAACGAACCTGTACTTCTCCATTTCTTTTTTTTTTTTAAATCACGAAATTATTGAGCAGAGACTTTGCTGTTGATATGGGAAAATTGTTGAAGATTGTTTACGTGCATTTGATTAAATTTTCTTGTTAATTGTAAAGTATGTAATAATTGGTTTGCCAATTCATGAAAGAAGATACTTCGCGATTGATCTTTTCCTATAGCTAGAAGGATTTAGACTGACAATTTGTCAGTCTAAATGTTTTTTTTTTGTTTTAGAAAAAATTCTGGTCATTGTTCTCAGGGTAGAAGTTTTAGGGTTAATCGACATATGCAAAACTGTAGAAGGTCGACCTATGAGGTACTTGGGCAAGAAAATACCTCATGGAATTGAGACGTATGGGAAGGGACGGTGGGCAGTTTAATCTAGTTGTTAATTTATAGCGTTTCGGGCGGATCCTTTAACACGTTCATTATCAGAGCCAGATAGTACAAAGGACTTAATCTCGCAGGCTCATTTGCATGCAAACCTCTTGAAGCACCGACTCGGCCGAGACGGAGGCCACCCCCGATAGATGCAATTAACTCATTCGTAGTCCTCCAACCCCTCACCCTCGAAAAATAAACCGACCACCCGCCAGCAAACAGGATGCAGATCGCGCCACAGGGAAATTACTTGAGAGAGGGGGAGAAAAGGAGAGAGAGAGGGAACAAAAAACTCAAGCATAGAGATGAAAAACAATCTGAAAAGTTTCAATGGAAAAAAAGAGACACGAGTGTCGATATCTCCGGCTGGTCAATCCAGAGTTGAAATTGAATTGGAATTGGATGGCAAATGAATTGTGCCATGTGATAATCGTCATCGTGCCTTATTTTATTCGCTGCTATACCAAAGATTGAAGATTTATGGATGACAAAAATGAAACAATTACACTCGAAAGAAGAGCAAAAGAGATGAAATAGTTGAAAGGACACGAATATCCAGGTTACCAAGTAACTGGCCATTTTATTATAGAAATTATAAGAAAAAATAAACATGTTACACAAAGTTTTAACAATTCTGAATGATTTGTAAATAGAAATTTCTCAAAATATATGTTCAACGCTGCAGAAAATAAATTAAAGGGAAAATAATGTAGCAAGCAAGGGGGAAAAACATTTCGCTCGGTAAACTCGACTCTGCGAGGTGGAATTCCTTAAAAATTAAGAGGTGGGTAAGAAAGGTGGCAAATAAAGGTGGTAAATAAATAGGAAGAGGAGAACGCGGATAAAAGGAAAAGTAAGGATAAAAATTGGCGCTGGAAGAGGACCGTCAGCGTCAGCAAAATCGTCACGATGCTTTCGTGGGATTCTCCCTGCATCGAGGGAGATAGCTTCCCTTTGCGTCGCAAACGCGATTCCCTTTCAAGTGGAAAAATTTTTCTTTTCTTCGTGACTTTAACCGCGCCGAAAAGAGCAGACCGAGCCCTTGGTCCGAGCGATAAAAATCCTTCGAAATCTTTGCCAAAAAGGACACCAGTTCTCTGTGTCCAAAGCGATGCTCTTGCTTTTTGTTAGAGAAAGAGAGATACGTGAAAATTTGCTGAAACGAGATCGGGCGAAATGTCAGCCAAGATAGCAAAGTGAAAATATAGTTCTCGATGAATGGCAAAAATCAAGGGTTTAACTGATAAGTTATCAAATGCCTTGCAATATTTGCCGCTTGTAAAAATGTAAAATGCAAAGTTGCAGCAGGCAATGCGTTTTTTAATTATTCAAATAACCGACAATCGGCTAAGCTGGTACGGTCTGACAGGAAATTCGTGCTGTTAGCGCACTGCGGTGAAAAACTAATTTCACGCTTTCAAAACTGTATAATGATTTTTAATGGAATTTCAGGTATTACCGGTTTAAACGCACCTACCCTGCATTCACGTGCAATTATAACTGTTTGGTAAGATTACTGTCACTTCGATTAGTCGAACGGGTTCCGAAGAGCGAGAAAGAGCAACAGGTGAACGAATAACATTTATGCAGGCTGGGAAATTTAAAGCTCTACAGGACAACTATTGATGAATTATCGACGAAAGAGAATATATATTTAATCAATCAAATAATCTACTCAATAATGCTAAATAATTTCATGTAAAAGAATCAAAATGCAAGCGGAATTGAAATGACGAAACTTACCGCCCTGGTGTTAAACGTCTGGTTTAAATTGTTGACGTTATTGTTGATGTGATTATTATTGTTGAGATTGTTGCTTGTGCGCGTAGAATTGTTGTTTCCCGAATGGTGATTCGAGTGATTTCCATTGTTGTGCTTGCTGTGCTTGTGCAGCACCATGGTGACTAACATTTTGGCACCCCTTCCCGACCGATCGGCCGTCAAACGGTTTATAGATTTATCACCGATCCAAAATTTCATTCGTCAACGGCGTTCATACTTTGTATCAGCTAAAATGCCAATTTACACGTTAAAAATCCGTCCTGAGAGTTTCAAGTGAAATCAGTGACGAGTGGATGGAAAATCTTCGTTTCTCATTGCACAGCACGACTTCTACTTTTCTTTCAATTAACGCATCAACTTCTAACTCCTACAAGTTAGCAATTATTTTGCAATGTAAGCTGCAAATCGATATCACCTATCGTCCTAGCAAATAACCACCTTGCTATACCGTTGCATCGTAAACCTTGCCCATTCTAAGGAATGCCAAGTAACGTGCAATTCTCCCTTGCGATTTTCCTGTACCGTTTTCACGTGGTATTAACGACCTTACCAGGTGCTCGTGCATATTCGTATGGCGTTGGATTTTACAGGTGCGAATCAGCTAGCACGCGAAGAACGTGGCTGGTAGTTAATATTGATCTGTCATAAATAGTTAGGTGCAACGAACCGCGTGCTGTTTCCATCCCTTGCACGACCCTTCCCTCCCTCATCCTCCAGTTACTAACCCTTTCTGCCTATCATTTTCCAGCGAACACCCACTCCTTTCGCATCACTAACGGGATTTTAATTACGAACAGAAAGAATTCTGAGAATGTGAATTTATTTTCCCCTTTGCCCTCTTTTATACGAGCATCCTTGCACTTGCCACCTTTGCCGTCGTATATTTCAATGAACCTTGCACAAACATAGAATCGTAAGTCTTCCTCAAGTATCCCTTACTATGATTTTCCCTAGGAGCTACTTTTAGCTGAGTTCCATCCTACCAGACTATAAAGTTTTGAATAAAAATAAAAAAAAGATTTGTCGAAGGTGACATAGATTAGAATTGAGGTGCACTAATTCGTAATTCGAGACTTGTCGAACAAGAAACCAGAACAATTTATTATCCACCATCAATGAATCTATTTGCTAAAATCGTCGAGCAGGTGTTCATCCGATTCGCGAACGACGACAGCTTCTGAAAGTGTAATTACGTAAGACGCATACGACAATCATCTTAACAGGCAGCGTAACAGCGAATTGCGATAATTGGAGGCCAAGAGGTACGTCGTAGCGAGCGGGGTCAGACGCGACCCAATTTGATTACAAGGCAATGTTCTGACCGCAATTATTACCTCGGGGCTAACCACGTTAGGTCGTGCATTAGACAGGACTGCAAGCTGCTGCTGCAACTGCTGCTGCGAGCCGTCGACCAAGTGGTCCGCATCGAGGAATCTCTTCGGTCGAGTTCTAATAACTATTCCAATTAACAGTAAACGCTACGGTATCCGAGAGAGCGCATCCAAGAAGACGAAGATGCGAATGAAATTTTTATGCGAGTGAATGATTCGAGATCGTAAATGAGTCTTTTAATATTTGATTGAGGTAAACGTTGAAACTATTATGTCTACTGAAGAAACTGTTAACTGTGTTATTATGGGGATTAGAACGTAAAAGAATAATTAAATTCTACTGTACCTCATTAGTATATTATTTCTTTGAATCTAAGTGCAATGGAATCACTTGCTGCGCCGATCTAACAATAAGTTGATAAAGAGATCGACTAAAAGTTTCTCAGATGTAAATATTTGCCGGGAGGTTGAACGATTTGAAATTTCGATAATTGAAAGCATTCGAGTTTACGCTCGGAGCAGATGCTCAGCTTTCTCGCCGGTTAAACGGGAAATAGAAATCCGGTGAAATAACTTGGTTAATCGTGCTCGGGTAATGCCGGAAGTAATCGGACAGATTTGTCGCAAAAAAGGAAGAACGGAAATGACTCTACGATCGAATCCATTTTCCACTTCTGCATTTCGCATATGTGCAATATTAATTTCACAAATTACCTGTAAAATCCAATCGACCGTGCACGTTGATCCAAAATTTGAAAGGTGAAAATACGCTTGGTAATACTGGGACGTAATGCGGTCTACAGCCGTGCATTATTTGCGAGTCCTTCCTTCTTTTTTTTTTAAGGAGCCCTTGCAAATACTCTCGACTCTATCCGGCCACCAAAAACTTGGGCCTTAACCACGGATCTGGTCGTTTTACGAGGTCTTTACGAACCTGAGACCGGCGGAACAGGTTCGCCCTGACTGTTCTGCACGCTCCATGATGCGAAATCTCGCCCGTCGTAAGTCGAGCTCGATTCCCGTGCTAAAAACTTACCGAGACGAAGCCGTGCCGTAAATTCTACGTTTTACGGTTACGCGTAAATTACACCGAGTAAGTTGGCAAAATGTATTAAATTCGAAGAGTACTTGCAGGAATAATTGCATCTTGGACGATACGATCCGTATTGATTTTTCATTATGGAGAACGTGTACCTTGCGACCACATTGGATTTTCCTTTGTACGTTAAAAAAGATTGGAATTAAGAAAGAAGAGAAATGAGAGTTATAATAGATACAAAGTTGAAAGTATGAAGTACAAACCGATGAAGGGATTGCTTCCTAAATTATTATTTGACGTATCATGGTATCAGTAGATTGAAAATCACTTGAATGTGAAGATTTTAGGGAAAATGACGATTGCAATTAAAGGAGAAAAGGACAAAAGAAAGAAGAAGAGATTGAAAGAGGGGAAGAAGAAACTGGATAACAAGAATAAGAAGAACCTGAGGCATCATCAGAATGCAAGTCGATCGCCTTAATTGCACGTCCTTCAACGCCAGCTCGTTAAACGTAGACCCTTTTTCATTATCGAGCGGATTGGTAAACACGATGAACCTGGTGCATCTTTCCACCGAATGCGTCTCGTTTCGTCGGGACGAAATTTGGATAAAGGTCGGTTCCGGCTCGTAAACCAGCAGCGCATAAAGTTTCCAGGAGGAAACAGGATCTGCCCTTTTGCAGAATAAACTCGAGTAAGTTGCCAGACGCAAGGACAACGACGACTACGGTGAAATTCTCGCGGCAAAATATTCCTACCTCGAAAATGTTGAGACAGAGAGAAACTTTTCTCTCCTCATCTGTCTCTTGTTCCTCACGATTCTTCTCCGCTTCCGTTTTTCATCCCTTCCTTTGCCATTGTACGATGCTATTTTCGACAAGTTTTTAATTCGTGGCCTGCGTACATTTTCACCGGTGAATTTGTGCAAAGCGAATATAATCCAAAGCCTTCCATTTTTACAGTTAAATTCGGCAAGAAGCACTCTCGCGGTTGCGAAGGCGAGTGGTTTCACGAATTACGAGAATTATCGTGCTCTACGGAATGGCAACGAGAGGGAGCAAAACGTTGAGGGTTTGCGAAAGGTAGATTTTTTTTTTCAAGGGTCGAGTACATCGGTGGTTTGTTAACACACTTTTTCGAGGGAACTTTTACAGATTCGTTTGATGGAAAGTAGACGTTAACGGATTTCGCGTGTAAAGGGAGAGAACTTCCAGTCAGGATATTGGAAGCTCGTTTCTTTTGAGTTAAGGCGCGAAGTTACGTCGAGACAAAGGTAATGGAGAGTATTGGATCGGAGAATCGGAAATACTTCTTTCCCGATATCTCCTCCAAAGACAAATGGATATATCGCGTAACGGCACCTCTGCTTCTGAGGTAAAGTTCTATTGGAACGTCAAACATTCCAGGGTTTTTTTTTACAACGTTTGGAATAAGGTGCAAGAAATTTTCATACGTCTATGAGGATTTTCTGATAAAGTGTACAATCTAGACGATGAAAAATCTTTCCTCCTTTTGTGCACAATGACGCGTTGAAATTTAAAGGAATACCTTCGCGCGGTGTAATTCCTTAAAATAAAATCTGACGCACGCCCGTCACGATGATCCATCGTTCTCTTATTTTCGCTTCTTCGATTGTCGGCATTTCGGAGCGAGAAACGGAGTCGAGATAAATTCCTTATCCGATGCTCCGTCGTTCAGTGTTTTTGCAACTGCAAAAAGTCCATGTAACAATCGTGCACTAACGTATCGTGATTGTGTTCGTACACCCAAGTTCCTTTTCCTGTCGGCCTTGGTCAGAGTTGCCTTGAAATGGATCCTACGATCGGCCAGTTTATCTTGAAACTCTTTTCTGCCAGCGAAGGAGAACCCGTGGAAATGGAATTGCGATGGAAACGCGGATATATGCCAAATAAAATGTCAGATCGTCGTGATCAACGATATATTAAATTCCTGCTGCACGTTTCACTCTCAGAACTCTGTGTTCTCCAATTGCTGGAGAACACTAAACATTCGCACACCTTCCTAATTAATAAATTTCCCTCTTTCTAAAAATATTATGATACTCAAATCGCAGACACTTTATAGCTGAATCCTTCAAGATTCCACCCACCATGTGGATGGGGTATTTTAAAATTCTTTTCCATGGGGCTTGCAAAAAAATAAGAGGAAGAACGACGAATGGGAAAACTGGAGAAACAGAAATACGCAGAAGAGAGACGAACGGCAAACAAAAACGTCGACGTATTCTCCTGACGCACACCGGGGGTCATATTCCACCTGCTCTCGGAACGTGCATCCAGTGTTACGTGTCCATTTACATAACTCGCGCGTGTGCCCGCCTGTCTTGCATATGTGCCTCGATGTATATACATGCACCGATACCAAAGTGCAGATCTACGCAGCTATAGTTATACACGGTGTCCACCATGAGCTGGTCGATGGAAAAAAAGGACCACCGAGAAACTTGGAGAACAAACGAGATCCTGTTTGCGAGAAGATCGACGGGTGATCCGATGAGTCGTCGAGCAATGTCGAGGAAATGTTGCGCGAAATAGCGACGGACTTGGAAAGTACAGAGAGTTCGAAGTTGCTTTATTATAAGTTTCTTCACCCTCTTTCTCCCTTCTTCTTGTATTTTTTTGGACGCATCTGGTGAGGTTAGCGTCGTCCTACGTTTAAATTTGAACGTGCACAATGATGAGAAAATGGTAGGATTTTTAGAATTTTTTCCATAAACTTGCTACTAGAAAATTAGCAACAAAATGGAATTCCATGAAGAGTCTAATGACCATCGCGGCATTGCGTGGTAATCTAATCGATCCACGTTCCGTGAAAACACAATCTCGCTATCCAATACCGATTCTGGTTGCCGAGATGCCGCTCGATCGGTTACGTAATGAGGTCAATTACGGGAGCACTTTGCAGCGATGGCCATATTTCACGAATATCGGCCTCGGGATATTACGTCGAGCGAGAAGTCTGCCGTTCGCTAATTACCGTACTAAAAAGGGGAAAAAAAACAGAAAAAGACTTCCAGTACGAATTAATTTCCAAATTGTGCACGCCCTCGTGGCCCGACAGTTTCCCAGTTTCTAATTGCACCAACTATTGCGCAACCATTCGATTCGATTCGAGCATTAGAAATCTCTCGAAATAGAAAATATAAATTCTCGCCTATCCGCAAATCAGTTCCGTAACTTCGATTGCCATTCAATCGCGTACTAAATTTCGCTCACGGTTCAACGAATTCCATCTTAAATATCTCAAGCTGGAAAGTCTCATAGGACAGTCCTATCTCGGTTCGCCAGATTGAACGTAGCAGTCGTTAGAAATTACAAGGAAAATCACCGGTCGAATTGAATCGACGTTGCAATAACGGCGAACACCCAGTACGTGCACGGTTGCATCGTTGTCCCGATGCATTTCCTGCGTGCAACGCCGAGGGACATATGTGGCACACGTCCGTGCAGCGTGCAGCGTGCACCGCGCACGTGACACACACGATGGCCATGATTTGACAGCACGCGAGTTCGCGATTACCTCCCATGGACAAATGAGAGTTCTGGCTGTACCGTGAATTTGTTTCCACGATACGTCGCGCTTTAACTTAACAAACCGCGACTGCTTGTTGTCTTTCTGGTTTATTTTATTCACAAAAATAATAATGAACTTTACAAATTCTAACTATGAATATTTACAAAGTGTATACAGTGGTTTTTTAAATTGTAATACAAGACTAGTTGTTGATGGATCGAATGATTGCTGATGATTGATGAAGTTCCACAAAATTTGGGAAAAATCTAAGATTCGTCTCCCTCCAAAGACTCTGATGCCACTTTCTTACTTTTTCGGTGGGGATGATAATTAGCCATTCCTGTTGCCCGTTGAGGAATTGGGCGTAACCATCCCCACCGAGAATTGCAAGCTAGAAGATTGACTTCCTTGGAGGGGAACCGCGGAATTTCCCAAATTCTGAGGTGTCGTCCGCGCTTGCCACCCCTCCAGCCAAGAAGGGCCCCGAGATAACGGGACTCGTCATGTGGTGACCACCTGGACGACTGAGTGCACCATCACCTCGCGTGTTCAGGCCGATTTCTTTGTCCTAGTCTTAGACAAAGAGGGAAGCAAACCCGGACGACGTACAAGGTTTATTGCACGTTGATTGTTATTGAGAAACACGTGTTGGAGTAAAGACAAACAAAAGGGACCTTTCGTCCACTTTCACTGAATTCTCGGAAGGAGAATTCAGCGAACCTTGCAAGTGTTCCTCAAAAATAACTACGACCAGGACATGCAATAAACCTTTTGAATGACTTCTTAGTACATTGAAGACAGATGTTTTGCTCACAACTTCGAGCCATAAAAATGCAATGAAATTTGGAATAATAATACAAAACTTAAAGATCAATGGACACAATATCTCTATAAACCGTCTTCAATCTACTAAGGTACATGTGAGAATCGAACATACTCCCCCCGTTGAGAGGATGCGATCAACTGAGAGAAGCGTCTTGTGACGTCGCTGCTGTATCTTGGCAGTTGACAGTGGTCTCGATGGGTAATGGCGCCAGCTTCCTCACGTTGCGGTCAATGACACCGTTTGTTGTTTGGATCGTGACGGTTCGGACGATGCCGTCTTTGCCTGGATGGGTTTGAATCACTCGTCCCAGCGACCATTGTAATGGAGGAAGATTATCTTCCTTCAACACCACCAAAGATCCTACTCGGATGCTGTGACCTCCGTGGGTCCACTTCTGTCGAATATTAAGCTCGTTTAGGTACTCCTTGTGCCATCTGGTCCAAAAATCTCTCTTCACCTTCTGGATGTGTTGCCAGGTTGACAATCTGTTGGAAGGAGTTAATCTGAAATCATGCTCAGGTAAACAATTTAGAGGTGTCCCAATCAAGAAATGGCCGGGTGTTAAGGCCTCCGTGTCGGTTGCATCGGAAGAAACGGGAGTCAAGGGACGTGAATTGAGAATTGCCTCAATCTCGATGGTCAGGGTATTGAATTCTTCGAATGTAAACAATTCCTTTCCAACTACTCGTTTGAGATGGTGTTTGAATAGTCTTACTGCAGCTTCCCATAATCCTCCGACATGTGGTGCTCGGGGTGGAATAAACTTCCAGACGATGTTGTTTGCGCCCAAGTAATTCCCGACGCCTTCCTTGTATTCCTTTGAGTTAAACAAACTATGAAGTTCGTTCAATTCATTTTTGGCTCCGATGAAATTGGAACCATTGTCGGACCAAATGAGTTTACATTTTCCGCGGCGTCCAATGAATCGTCGTAAGGCTCCGAGGAACCCTTCCGTTGTCATGTCGCTAACGACCTCGAGATGTATCGCCTTGATGGCGAGACAGACAAAAACTGCGACATATATTTTGACTTGTTTCTTGTTGCGAAACTTCTTTTCCTTGATGAAAAAGGGGCCGCAGTAGTCCACTCCAACGTTGGAGAATGGTCGCGTTTCAGTGACTCTTTCTCTCGGTAAGCTGCCCATCTTATACTCGGTGTTAGGTGGATTGGAACGGAAACATCTTACGCATTGTCTTATTACCTTGCGAGTTTGGTTCCGTCCGTCAATAGGCCAGAATCTCTGTCGAATAGAATAGAGAGTCGCTTGTGCTCCTGCATGAAGATTCTGCAGGTGATGTTCTTGAATCAGTAGAGTTGTGAGGTGGTGTGATTTTGGTAAAATTATCTGATGACGTTGATCATAAGGAATATTTGCGTTTCCGAGCCTTCCACCAACACGCAGCAACCCGTCTTCATCAATAAAGGGATCCAGAGTGGTTAATTTGCTGCGTCGATCAACGCAATTTCGTTTCTTCAATGCGTCGATTTCTCTAGCGAATTCCATTCCTTGCATGAGCCTAAGGATGATGGTCGTTGCTTTCTGCAATTCCTCGGCCCTCAGCGGTCCCTTGCATCGATCTGTCTTGAACCTGAGGCAGAAGGCGATGACTCTTCGCAGTTTGCCGAAAGTCGAGAATCGTTGCAAAAGCCTTGGAATGAATGGATCTAATGAGAGAAGGCAGATGGTTTTCCTTGTTTCAGGCAGCTCCGTCAGCGATTGCGTCACTGATTTCGGCCACAGATTTTCCTCTCGTGATAGCCACTGTGGGCCGTGAACCCACGTGTGGTTTTTCGAAAAGTCCTCGGGAAGTTGTCCTCTTGAGTTGACGTCAGCTGGGTTTGATTGAGAATCGATGTGTCTCCAATTGCATCCTATTGTAGTCTGTTGAATTTCAGAAACACGGTTTGCTACAAAAGTTTTTAGTAAGTGTGGTGGAGTCTGAATCCATTGCAGAGTTATTGTTGAGTCACACCAAAAAATGGTTTTCTCGGGTTCCAATTTTAGTGCCTGCTGCACACTCTGGTACAATCGTGCTAATAATAAGGCGCCACACAATTCCAAACGTGGTATCGACACTGTTTTGAGAGGAGCTACTCGAGATTTCGAACATAGGAGGCTGCATTGTGTTTGGTTGTTGTCGTCTGTCGTGCGGATAAAGATGCATGCTCCGTATCCTGCTTCGCTTGCATCGCAGAAACCGTGTAATTGGAGCTCAATTGTATTGGTGAGTAAGATTTTGCGTGGGAATCTCAATTCGTTAAGCAGATTGAGTTGGGCACAAAAATTTGACCATTCTGTGTAAATATTTTGAGGGACAGATTCATCCCAGTGCAGATTTTGTTTCCAAATTCTTTGCATTAGTAGTTTGGCCTTTAAAATCACCGGCCCTAATAGTCCCAAAGGGTCGAAGATTCTGGCGATTTCTGATAGAATTTTTCTTTTTGTAATCGAAGAGCCTACTGTTATGGGTTTGACGGAGTACTTGATACAGTCCTGTTGCGAGTCCCATGACACTCCCAGAGTCTTTAATGTCGAATCGCCGTGTTTTTGGAGCTGTAGATTAATACTCTCTTCTGGTAGTTCTTGCAGAAGTTCTGGTACGTTTGAGGCCCACTGACGGATGTTTAATCCTCCTCGTAGAAGCAAGCGAGTGATTTCGTCTCGCAGCTGTATCGCTTCTTCCAGATTATCGGTGCCAGTCAGTAAATCGTCAACATAGAGATCTCTCTTCAGAACTGCTGCTGCTCGAGGAAATTGTGCTTCTTCGTCATCCGCCAATTGCCGCAGACAGCGAGTGGCTAGAAAGGGAGCTGGAGAAATTCCAAATGTAACGGTATTTAATTCAAAAGTTTTGAGATTTCCGTCATCGTCGTTCCAGAGAATTCGTTGATATTTTCTGTCTTCCTTCCGTACGACAAACTGCCGATACATTTTCTCAATGTCCCCGGTGAGGACATATTGATGTCGTCGAAATCGGAGGATGTGGAGGAAAAGATCGTCTTGGATGGTAGGGCCGACCATTAACGTTTCGTTTAGCGAAACGCCGTTGGTAGACTTTGCCGAGCCATCAAAAACTACTCGTACCTTGGTGGTGGCGCTGCCTTCCTTCAATACAGCGTGATGGGGAAGAAAACAGCCTCCTTCGTTGTCCGAGTTCGCCACTTCGGTCATGTGACCCAGCTGCAAATATTCTTCTAGAACCGCAGTATAAGCTCGTCTCAATTCTGGGTTTCGGTCCAGTCGTTTTTGCAGGGAATATAATCGTTTCAGGGCTATGGCCCGTGTGTCTCCCAGTTGAATGGATGGCCGTTTGAACGGCAATGCCACCACATACCTTCCGCTTGAATCTCTTCTGGTGTTGCCTTGAAAATGTTCCTCGCAATTCTTTTCTTCTTCTGAGAAATGGCGTTGCAGAGATGTTTCTTCGATTTCCCAGAATTTGGCGAGATCGAATTCAATTTGTGTGAGATGGCAATTACGTGGTGTCTGAACTATTGACGTCATCCCTGGTGATGGGACGCTTCCACCTATAATCCAACCCAGTCGTGTTTTCTGCAATAAGAGGTGAGGCCCTTGTTTAGGTGTTAGATCGATTTGACCGACACACAAGAGAGACAAGGTGGGTCCGGTTCCAAGTAGAAGATCTACGGTGGCTGGTTGGTGGAAGTCGGGATCGGCCAATTTGATGTTGCCTGGAATGTTGATGGTTTTCCGATTAATGTGTTCTGTAGGAACATAGTCTGCAATGGATGGAATTACAAGAAATTCGAGGGTCTTGCTGAAGTTGTTGTGGATGGATTGAATCGTCGCAGTGAGAACGTGATTACATATGGTTTCCATTGAGTTGAGAGCGCCGACCGGTGTTGCACAGCGTCGAAGAGGTAATTGTAATTTGGAAGCCAGTCGTTGGGTCACAAAGTTGGCCGTGGAACAAGTATCCAGAAGGGTCCGGCACGGAAACTCTGTTCCGTTGTTTCCTTGAATTTTGACGGATGCTGTCGTCATTAATTCATTGGAGGTAGTGTTGGCGGCAAGAGAAAGATGAGATGGGTTGCACTGGTCTGGTGCTTCTTCGCCTGCGACCTGAATGTCGGAAGTAGACAGTGTGGTCCATTTGGATGCTGGATTGTCCTCGTTGGTAAATGAACCCTCGCACTCTGCACGGTGCCTGGAATTTTTGTTATCAGTCGTGGTTTTATGTTGGCTGCGTACCTTTTTGTTGTGTGAGATGAAATGATCGCTGGCCACTGAAGAATTGGCGGCGAGAGATGCCCGTCGGCCGTGGGACGGAGCAGCGGAAATAGTTCTGCGCGAGTTCCCAAGGGAAGGAAGATCGTCTGGTTCTGAGTTCGATTGGTGGCAACGTCGCCTCTGTGTCCTCTCCTGAGTCTCTTTCGCAGTGTGAATCCTTATCGATGTCCGTTGAAGTGTAGCCTGATGTCGAGTTTCGTCGGGGCGATGTGGGCGACGGACCGCCGGTCATACCTGTTCTTCTGGTGGATTCGATGCCTTTCTTGGGAGATGTAGGAGAGTATGGTGGTTTTGTTGACATATCTTGCACGGTGTGGACCCACATTGCTGAGTACGGTGCCCCTTGCGCAAGCAATTCATGCAAAGAGACTCTTGTCTCGCCCTTTCAATGCGTTCGAGCACTGAAAGCGCGTGGAATTCTTCGCAATGGTAAATCAGGTGAACGGTGCTTCTGCATGCCGTGCAACTAGGTGCGACTGTGGTGGCATGGGCCCTTTGTACGTTGTTGTTTCTTTGTGTAATTCGTGCGGAATTTGATTTGCTCGTCGAACCATTTGAGTTGATCGGTTGAGTTGCATATTGTACTTCCAGACATCGCATTCGCTGTTTCAAAAATGCTAGAAGGTTGTCGACAGTCGGGAGTTCGTCGTCATCCAGAGTTCGTTCGAATTCCATCCTGTTCCTGGAATCTATTCTTGGTAATAAGTTTATTAATAGAAGTATATCCCAACTTTCTACTGGAACATTTAAGGACTTGAGCGATCGAAGTTGTTGTTTGACGTGATTAATATATTTGCGCAAACTGGAAGCGGTTTCGGTGACAATAACGGGAGGTTGAATTAAAAGATTCGCGTGTCTCGTTACGATGAGACGTTTGTTTTCGTAGCTTTCCACGAGCATCGCCCATGCATGGGCATAATTCTCTCCAGTTGTAGGTATTGATTGGATCACTTCCGCGGCCTCTCCGGAAAGCGATGATTGAAGATATTGTAATTTTTGAACATCAGGTATTGTATCCTCCTTATCGATTAAAGATTCGAATCGATCTTTGAACGACAACCATTCTTCGAAATTGCCGTCGAAATGCGGTAATTCTGATTTCGGCAATTTTGTCGTTGAGGAAAATGAATTTTGCGCCGTTGGACTGGCACAGTTGCCTACCTGATTGGTTCCGGTTGATGGTGACAGGATAGCCTCTGCTGATGTCAACAGGTCGATATACCTTTCTTCCATTTCGCACCTCTCCTTTGTATGATCCACGTTTTCTTGTAGGACTTCTAACTCTGCTTGGATGTCGCTGAAGTCTGCGAAAACCTCCTTCAACCGATTTACCCGCATTCGAAGTTTATGTTGATCTTCTCCGTCTTGATTTTGTTCGATAAATTTAGCGAAACCCGTCAATTGTGTCTTGATTCCGGCACGTTTTTGAATTAAGATTTTAGTACGTTTTTCGTCTGCCATGATTACGAGGTTTCTGTGCCTTACACGAACTGTTCACTTCACTTTATGTCACTATTTTCACAAATCCGGCTCGAAGGACCAATTTTATGTACCGTGAATTTGTTTCCACGATACGTCGCGCTTTAACTTAACAAACCGCGACTGCTTGTTGTCTTTCTGGTTTATTTTATTCACAAAAATAATAATGAACTTTACAAATTCTAACTATGAATATTTACAAAGTGTATACAGTGGTTTTTTAAATTGTAATACAAGACTAGTTGTTGATGGATCGAATGATTGCTGATGATTGATGAAGTTCCACAAAATTTGGGAAAAATCTAAGATTCGTCTCCCTCCAAAGACTCTGATGCCACTTTCTTACTTTTTCGGTGGGGATGATAATTAGCCATTCCTGTTGCCCGTTGAGGAATTGGGCGTAACCATCCCCACCGAGAATTGCAAGCTAGAAGATTGACTTCCTTGGAGGGGAACCGCGGAATTTCCCAAATTCTGAGGTGTCGTCCGCGCTTGCCACCCCTCCAGCCAAGAAGGGCCCCGAGATAACGGGACTCGTCATGTGGTGACCACCTGGACGACTGAGTGCACCATCACCTCGCGTGTTCAGGCCGATTTCTTTGTCCTAGTCTTAGACAAAGAGGGAAGCAAACCCGGACGACGTACAAGGTTTATTGCACGTTGATTGTTATTGAGAAACACGTGTTGGAGTAAAGACAAACAAAAGGGACCTTTCGTCCACTTTCACTGAATTCTCGGAAGGAGAATTCAGCGAACCTTGCAAGTGTTCCTCAAAAATAACTACGACCAGGACATGCAATAAACCTTTTGAATGACTTCTTAGTACATTGAAGACAGATGTTTTGCTCACAACTTCGAGCCATAAAAATGCAATGAAATTTGGAATAATAATACAAAACTTAAAGATCAATGGACACAATATCTCTATAAACCGTCTTCAATCTACTAAGGTACATGTGAGAATCGAACACTGGCAGAACCGTACAAAATAAACTTCCTGCCACGTAACAGCACAATATTTCTCGCCTATCGTGTATTTCTCGCAGATTTTTCTCCTGAGAAGATTCTCGCAATTTTGAGGCGAAGCTGCAGAGGCCGTAACGGGAAATGGGGAACGTTTTATAGAAATACGAGGTCTTCCTATGATTTTCTATGATTCTTTGTCGATTTTCTGCCGATTTATCCGAGAAACATCATGCAAGGTTTATTCGTTGGGTTTGCGGTTCTGTCCGAACGGTATTGGAAGTTTTCTACGGTTCGGGAGACACTTGAAATTTCTCGAGGCGCGCGGTAAAAAGAGTACGACAAGGGAGTTCGTCCATAGAGATTTTCAATACGAGAGTTGGAAAATTCAAATTTTATAACTGAACTTGCGTGTATGGATTTCGGTGCAATTCACCGTTGAAAATAGAACGTAAAATTACGTTTAAACAGAACACGATTCCGTGTTTCGTGTAGAGCGTAACCAGCTTCGACGAGTGTTATGCACACTTGCCACTCAACAAATTCGATTAACGTTGGCGACTCGATGAACTCGTTAGCACGAGTAGAAGGGATGCTGCTCATGCTCGTTCGATAGGCAATCGAAAGCGCTTTTATTTCATCGAGTACATTCCGTATAGGATGCACTAGCATTGGTTATTTCTCGAGTTGTGTTTCATCAACCATTTTAAATCTCGTATCGTTTCGATTAAAGGTTCCAATTGCCGGTGATTTTAATATGGATTGATATTAATAGACTTTTGTACGACTTCGTAGTAATTAAAACATCGTCCGCTTTCATACACTGGTCCACGATATGAAATTTATTTACAGCGTGGCAAATTATTCTAGTACAATATAATAAAAGTTTCATGTTACGAGAGACACGAATTATCCTGATGCTTGAAAAGAATTTGCCGCAACTGACAAAGAATTCTAATTTCTATTTTGTAATTAGATAACGTTCCAACGTGCAATTTTAATGCATGAAATCTGCCACGTTCTACGTCCCCTGAATTTTTATCGCGCTCTAAAAAATTAGCTGCAAATGTACCTAAAAAGATTTCCGCTCGTTCTCGATGATATTATCTGCAAATAGCACGATCAAGGTATTGAACATTCTCGAAATTCAATTAACAGGATAATGCTCGAAGATCAATGAACTCTCAACTGTCGCCAAAAACAAACCTAGACACTTGTCGAGGCTGATTGCAAGCGTGAATTTGGATACCCTGGCATTACACGACTGACAGTCTTTCCGTGGTTGGATTACATCAGCCGGCGTAACCGCGACGTACTTGCGAATTTGCCACTGTGAACTGGACCTAATGGAACATCCGAGATTAACAGCGACCAAAATCGCCACCGAGTGCACGTCGGTTTCGTTAATCCTTACAGGATTCCCACTTTCGTCTACACTCTCAATACTCGACGATAATGGAGAGTTTCTATCTAAAAAATAAAAAATACTTTGACCTAATATTCTGAAATATCTAACATACTAATTGCAACGTTGATCATCGAACAGCAATTTATTTTAAAAGGTCAGCCTCGCAATCTATGGGCCCCAGATCAAATTCTCACCTATCTCAGTAAAATTAAAATTTTCCCCTGCGTAATATATATCATGAGAGTATCTAAAACAAAGCATCAAAGTCAGAAAGAAAATATTAAAAAATATTAATCAAAGAGTCCAATATTCCAGGTAAATGTGACAAAAAGAATTCACCTGGCAGTCAGCGTATTAATCAGCCTCGACTGAGTTTATTTTTTAAAATCCCGATATCCTCGGATTTCGCCTCTCTCTAAGTTTCGATATTCCATCCCCGAATAAACCGCTATGAAACAACACAAGCCGGTCGTTTTCGCTCTTTTTTTTCGTGACTATCGAAGCCAGACGAATCGATTTTCCATAGAGAAGCTGGGAAATGATCGACGCCTCGGTCTCTTTGGAAGGAGCCAACGGGAAAACGATACCGCTGCAATATCGTAGTGAACGTGGGCAGAACTCGAAGAGCGAGGATCACCTATTTGCGTTAGTTTTGCATTTATCTGGACGGGCCTTAATCGAGGCCGCTTCGAGGCAAGCGACGTGTCTAAATGAATCTGTCTACTGCAAACAAAGCGTTTCCTCTTTGAACTCGTCTCCTGAACGAAGAACGAAGAGAATGGTTGCTGTAGGAATTCTATGGGCCAGTTTTCATGAATCCTATCACCGGTGGACAAAGTCGGACACCCGCGACAATGCATCCGTAAATGCAATTCGCTCGAAAGCATTTTCTGAAACGAATACGTCCTGGCGATTAAGCGATTCTCTGCTTTCTTTTTCCACCGATAGGACTTTGAAGTACGGTTACACTAGGGATTACGAGAGAACGAGGATTTTCGGTGGATGTTGAATCTTAATCAAGTTCTTTGTGCTTTCTACGTGTCGTCTAAGTTGTAAATTATCGTGGTAAATTTTAGTATAGTCGTTCAAACTTCAAGAACAAAAATATCGAGGGAAATAATAAAATTGGACATTGCTTTGGTGGATTTCTACTTTTAGGAACGCTGAAAATTTGCGCGCGGAAACGTAAAAATTTCATTGTGATTTCGCGAATTTTCCGAGCAAATCGTAAGATACTTTTGCGCTGACTCGATGCACTGATAATTCGACAAGTAGTGGCGGCAAATGGCGTGCGACAGTTTTCCGGAAATAACTAATGTATCAAGGAACGACGTTACGCTACTCTGTCGGCTGTCAGGTATCTGAGGTATTCGTGGAATTCGGAATATCAGCAAAGAGATTCGTCTGCAGCATCTCTCACCTGTCAGTCCGTCGTCTAAAAATACCAGGCCGTGTATATACGTTCTCGATCGATCGTGGTGCATCGCTCCCGCTGGGTCCTTTGTGAACGTAGAATTCGGGGCTTCACGATTCTTCGTGGAAAGTTTTGCGGGCGAGAAACTAGCCAGAATAACGATACAGTTTTTATGAGACCGAGAAACACGCTTTGTCGGTGGATGAAAAATAAATAAGGAAAATGGAAGTCGAATAGGTAGAGGATTGATTGATGTTGCTTCCTCATATTATTGATAATGGGGCTTGGATTTAATTGGTGCACCATCTATGCGCATGAATCGTTAATATTGATTAGCTGGATAAAATAGATAGGAGATGTTCACTGACTGCCATGTCGTTTCATTGAATTTTGTGAAGCAAAGTTGCAACATCTAAAATACGAACTTGTACATTGACTCATACAATGTAACGAGGCAAGAGAAATTTTAAAAAACACTGCCGACCATCCAATTTCCAGACAATTGCACCTTCGCAGACTCGAGTTAGCGAGATCGCGTGCCTATAATGCTCAAGAAAGTTTCCACGCTCGAAAAATAGCGATCGAAGGAGGCTGCACGCACGGTTTTACAGAAAAGCAGATAGTTCATTCGCATAACCGATGTATTACACGTGCAAAACATTTAAAATCATGGTATTACGCTCCACAATGATTTTGTAACTGCCTAGAGATGAGATAAAACAGATTCTGTTTTGTTCAGATGACAAAACGATGAGGGGTCTAGCTGGCCCGGGGAACGGTGTAGGTCAGAGTTCAAAAATTCGTAACTCAGCTTCTGGGCGTCGTAGACGGATGATCTTGGTGTCATTTTAATCGTGAAAGTGTCTATTTTAACGTGCTTCAAGCGTAAATATTCAATCTCCATTCGTTTAAAAATGCGGCTCATTTTTCGGTCTCGGGAGCCTGACGCAAAAATTCATCGTTTGAAAATTATTTTATTGGCGTGGATCGAAAGCCTAGACTTCAAGGAAGAGGTAGAAACAAACCTCATCGCGATCGGCCAAGAAATGGCCGAGATATTTAATTCCAAAGTCGAGGAAGTTGGATTTCTGGGTGTCCTCGATGAGAGGTCAGGGCGGCCAGGGCACCGGTACTAGCCCGACTTTGAAAAATCGTAGTTTCGCTTCTGGTTGTCGTAGGGGGTTGTTTTTTACGCCGTTTTAATCGTGAAAGTGTCTACTTCAACATACTTCGAGCAAAAATATCCGATCTTTATTCGTTTAAAAATGCGGCTCATTTTTCCGTCTCGAGAGCCTCCTACAAAAAGTAATGATTCGAGAACGATTTTATCGGCGTCTCACTCTCTACTTACATTATCTATGATTCTAATTAACGTTAAATTTCCCTCATGAATTATGAAAATGCACGAAAAGATCGATCGTTTTTGTCAAAGATCAAACTTCTCTATTTCCTGGATAAACCTCAGACGATACAATGAGATGGACGTAAACGGAATAGTTTTAACAATGTCGTTCACCAGCTATCGACGCAAATCGCTGCCATCTAATCCCTGAGAACTACAAAATTACCACAGAATTTCTTCCTCCTGGTTTTCTAGGAAGAGTCAAATTTACCCTCAAAAATACGTGTCCCCTCTAGAAACGATAGTAAAGTTAAAAGGTTCTGGAGTAACAAGCACTTTTTCGTCGTCCAACGTTTCTTATCTTCGGGCTATCCTTCTTTGTTTCTGCACGGTCATGTGTTTCCACCCCGAGGAAAAAGCGGACAACCCTCGTAGAAGTCGTGTCCCGCGTACCGCCGTTACGTTCCACGAGTATTACCAAACTTCTTCCCCATAGACACCGTAAATCTTCGCGGTGAAATCCCCATAGGAAGTACCGAGACAAAGAACGGATCATGCTAAGCCACTTTATCTGAACTTCTTAAACCTCATCCTCCTCCTCACCCTCCCATTTTCGCGTAAACGCAAGCTACAAATTTTCGATTCTATTTGTCGACCGTTTTTAACACTAGATCTACAACCATTAAATCTCTCCTACTTAAACATATTAGATAAACACTACAATTAATAGATAAATGTCAGTTAAGTAATTTGCAAAATTCTAAAATGCACGTGAAATATCTACTGTATTGCTTGTCTACAAATTTGACAAATATTTATAAAAAACAAATACCCGTTAATTCAACAGAGTCTATACATCTAGTGTTAATTAAAAAATTCTGCAATTCCATAGTTCTATCTTCACCCAATAAAAAGAGACGGAGCGTGAAGACATTCGGAATTGCAAGAATTACAAACGACACATTTTTACACGCTGTTAAATCTCACCGCTTATCGCTGAAATTCCTTCGCACCTGTTTAACGATGCGACATCAATTTCGTGAAACGATCCGTGCAAGAGAGAAGGTAAGAATCGCTACACGAAGAACGACGAACGGAATCATCGATCATAGTAGCCGAAAAGGAGGACGACGGAGCAACAAGGCGTAATCGCGAATCTCATTTCTTTTTCCTTCCAACAGACCAGACGTCTCGCCACCGATTTCCAGATTCGAGAATGGCGCCTGAGTGGCAACGATGTTGCCTTGACCATCTCGAAAGAATCGTTTGGATCGTGCACCAGGAGATATCACCGCCGGAGGAAAGAAACAAGCGCTCCGTCACGCGATGCTCGTCAACAAGTTGGAAATTGGTATCGACGTCAGGTACCTGGAGTACCGGATACCTCGTGCGAGGTTCAGAGACTTACGGGACACGAAACGGTTCCTGGTCTTTCGTGTCGGGCACGTTGATCTCTCTTCTTATTTTTTGTATTGTTTTGGTTTTAACTGCTATGGAGATTTTACATATTAAACGATAATTTGGAGGAAAAAATCATGAGGTGAAGGGGATTTAAAGTAGGCGCTGCTAATTGGGAATTTATTTCAATATATAATTAAATTATATCATGTAAAATCATTCAAGGACGACTGGCTAAGGTTGGTTGATTTGAAAATTGTTACTTACAAATGATGAAATTATTGCTGTAATTAACTAATTCTAATGTAATAGCTTTCGGTAGATTTAGAAGATAGGATCTAAATGTCAGTGAAACGATATCGAAGGTAAGGATCGATCGTTCAATTCTAATTTTGCAACAAGTCCGGTTTTCCCGGTGACATTCGCCCTCGAGGCGATCGTAAATCTTAATACGCGAATCTGGAAGTTATAAAACTGAACCTCGACCGGTTGATTCATAGCCGGAGTGCCACGCGAGCCTGCTAACCGCGAATCCAAAAATAAACCGAGCCGAAGAAAACTTCGTACCGGTGGCTTATCGATTGCAATTAAGGCAAACGATGCGAACAGCGTGGAAAACATTCTCAACTGGGATCGATATTGCGAAGAGTTTCGCCGACGCGTAGGAAGGCATTGCTCGATCGCAATGAATCAAGGATTTATTCGACCGCGAATGAAACAGTCCCGCGTACGATGGCAAATTTTCTGTTATACGTTACAAGTTGCATCGGTGAGTCACAAGTACTGCAGCAATGGTACTATCTTTATTATGCTCTTTCTGAATTTGGCTGGCAAGCCAGCAAGAATCGTCGCATGATAGGGCGAGGGTGAAACTTGGAATAATAAAACGATGAAATGTAGTTCTGACGCAAAACTTTCGCGTAGGGGATCGTGTTTCCTTTTACTCGAGTTCTACCGGCTAACTTTTACCAACACATGTAATTATTCATCCGAAATATTTCCATCCACCTGTCACTGATATCGTTACCGTTACACTTTTAAAGTCATTTACTTATCAAGTAACGTTAAGTATCTCTCCATCGAGAAATTCTTTCTTAATTGCAAAAGCAGTTTGTCAGAAAAAGAAATTGTTTCATCAAGTCGAACATTGTTACCTCTCAGGACGAATCCAGCTCCCCTCGCGCACCGGTACGCACCCCCGAGAGCGGGGGATGAAGCGGTGCACAACACGAAGAGTCCTGTAGCTTGGAAAAAGGAACACGGATGCGCGTCTTCGGAGACGGTCACGCGTCGACTGAAAGCACCCCTTCGGAGAAGGAATTCGCGAGGCAACGACAACGGCGGCGCCACGACGCAACCCCTTGCCAACGAGCCAACCAACCAACCAGCCAGCCACCCGACGAACCATCCAGCTAGCCAGCCAGCCAGCCAGCCATCCAGCCAGCCTGCTCTCTTCCGTCTCTCACCCCTCAGTGCCGTCGCAGCAACCCCCGTATGGGCCGACGATCTCCCACCACCAGCGGGAATTGAAGACCACGGGGAGAGGGGTTGCGTGTATCGCCACGCGCCCGACAAACTGGAGGGGGTGTCTGCTGATGGAATTACTTCGCCTGGCAAAAACTCTTTTCTCTCTCTCCCTTGTTCTCTTTCTCTGTCTCTACCTATATATATATATATATCTTTCTCTTTACGTTCTACCCCTATATATATAGCTCTTTCTCTTTCCGTACCAACCCTGGATATCTCTTTTTACCCTTCGACCTACCTTTCTTCCTTCTGAAAGGGATGAAAGAGTTTAGAAATACGACGGACACGGAGTGGGGAGTGGAAGACCGACGCACCCCCGTCCGAAGGTCGTGGAGATAATTTGGTGGTACGAGGATAAATTGGAATTTGGAATTTTCAACGAGCAAAAGGGGGAGGATCCTTTTTTTCAATCGTTTGCATTCCATGGAGTCGGCGAAATTGGAATAAATTTTACGACGGAGTTAATTGAGATCGTAAAAATCACTGCTCTTCTCTCCCTTCGTTCGCGAAGATAGGAAAAAGTCGCGCAGGGGTTGTAACCCTACGATGGGGATGGGCTGATATTCGCTTCAATCGCATGGTCGCAGACGCACGGGGATAAATTGGAATTCGGGATTTCCCGTGACTCTCGGAAGGGAGGATTTTTCTCGATCGTTCCGTTTCCATGTTCGTCGACTGATGGGGGTGGAAAATTGAAAATTAAAGGCGGCCGCGTCGATGGAGGGTGAATTTCGGTGCGGTTGAAACGGTGCGATGGAATTAATTGGAGATCGTCAAATTCACGGCGCGTTTCTCCTTTCGTCGGCGAAGACGCTAAAGTTTTGGGGGTGCACGGGGGTTGAAGATGGCGCGGAGCTAGTCGCGAAAGGTCGATGTACTCCGTTACGAAGGTCGCGGCGGAGAATGGAAAGAGATAAATTGGGATTTCGGGGTTGTTACCGATTCTTGGACGAGAGGATTGTTTCGAGTGTTTAGCCCGTTCCTCCTTCGAACTATAATTGGAAACTTGGGAATTGGCGGTGCGAATGGAGCCGAAGATGGATTAAAATTGAATCCTCGAGAGGTCAAACTTAACAGGTAGACAAGTCAAGCATTGCCTCTGGCTTCTCGATAAAGAGTCAACGTACAGAGTGTTTCAAAATTATTTGTCATGGTTTTCAAAGGTAGTTTTACACCCTTACATCGATAAAAATTTGTAAAAAGAACTCATCGCAAAGTTTACGAAAGAGTAGCAAATATTTTCCTACTTACGAGTAAATGCACTTAAAGTAAAGCTGTTAAAACCTCGGTAAAAATTATATATACCTCAGAAACGTATTGATTCTTTGCTAGGATGGCTGAGAGTAAACGTACAATGGCAACTGTGAAGGTGCTTTGGTGGCTGAGAGTAGATACAGCCGCCGACTAAGGGTTGATACCACTGTGAGGGTGAGTTACCAAGTAGTCCACAAAAAGACAGGTATTTGGTGATCCAGAATCTCGTTTTGGAAAGTATTACACACGCACTGATAGGCGAAAATGTTTAAACGCGATCACGGAGCACTGTGTACTCGTCGGAGGCCGAGGGGGAACTAATTGAGAGGCGAGGCGAGCATCGAGGTGACGTATTGTTAAGATTCGTGGAAATGATACCTGTAGGTTACGGTCCCGAGTCCCGCCGAGTTTGTTTTGACAACACGCGACAGTCGTCGTACTTCTTGGCCAGTGAGGTGGAAATAACTGTTCTCGTTGATCGTAGAATTAATCTTAACGGTGTAAATGGAATTTAACGATATTGTTTATTTATGTAACTAAATATTACAAATATAGTACTTTTTTTAAAGACTATTTACCTTTGTAATAAGATGAATGCGATGATCCAATAAAAAAATTTTCCTACTCTTTCGCAAATTTTTTAGCGTTTTTTTTCAGTAATCTCTATCGATCGAGGGGTGTAAAGCAACCCCTGAAAGCTATGTCAAATAATTTTACAACATCCTGTACGTTTCGACCGATTTTGTTCCTCATATTGACCCTTCTGCGGATCATGTTCTCATTTTTTGCAAATTTTAGACGGACCTTCTAAAAAACAAATCCCTAAGATGAATCTGATTTGCAAAGCAGTGAATTTGATTTGAAAAGGTTGAATCTGATTTGCAAAATGTCCAACATACTCTGCAAAAGTGTGAATGGATAAAATCTGTATGTCGCGAAGAAAGGGAAGAAAAAAATATTAAAATACAATGAACCAGAGAAACAGACAAAACGACGAGTGGTAGGTCGAGTATAAATCTCGTCTTGTAATTAATTTATGCGCGGTAAATCTTAAACGAGGAGTTAATGGGAGGAAAGAGGGTGGACGGTAATTTCTAAAGTATTAAATTCAATATTAAAAAGTTTCCAGGAGACAGAACTTTTTTCTCCCTTCTTGGGGTGAAAAGATGAAGGGGGTAGACGAAGAAGATAACACGAGGGCGATGTACCAGGACTCGAAGGTCGCGGTGCCGACACGAAAAAACTAAATTAGGATTCAGCACCCACAGAATCTTTCGGATTCTCGGACAGATAAATCACAAAGAGAGTTAAAGTCGTCTGCGTAGACGGTCTCATCGGTACGTTTGCTCTTCGATGATCGATAAGGGATGGAATGCATAATAGATTGTAATTTTATCTTTAACAATTTCCCTAACGACACAGAGATCAGGACTTCTACCTGCCAAGGCAGTTAAAATACCTGCAGATCATTTTTTTTAAATTACTAAAATTACTAGGAGAAATACAGTAAGTATTCGACGTCTATCTGTAGTAGTTCCTACTAGTATACCTCTTTCGCTAGCAGTTCTAGTGTTAAGCGATCTATAAATTCGTACATCGTCGTCTTTGAATTTGCAAGTACAAAAAGAGTTATTTCCTGTCGCGCCTCAATGCGCCAGTTGCACTATGAACATTTCTGTTTGACGATTCACCGAAGAAAGAACTATGATCGCAGTCAAGGGAGTCAAATTAAACGCCGGTTATTCTTCGAACTTCCGAGACACCGAGCGAAGGAAACGGCATACATTTGCGAGGGTGGAAAATCGTGGACCGTTAACTTCTGCAATCCTAACTTTTCTCGAAGTTTCCCTGAAAGCACGAAAACGCTTGGGGACGGTATTGTAAGAGGTAACTTCAGGTGGAATAACACTAGTTCCTTTACTCCCCGTTACTTTCTTTTCACTGTGTCACGAGAAAGATAAATTAAAGGCTGTCTTAGGTGAAAGAACGAGATGAAAGAGGACCACCGGATTATTTTCTTTGGAACATGAAAACCGCTTGGAAGACGCAGAGGGTGGTCGATGAGACGATGAAAGGGAGATCTAGAAAATTGAGGGTAGTTTTCGTTAACTCAAAGCAACTTACACCTTCTCGTCACCAAAATTGATTTCCACCCTCTTTCCACAGACAGAAATGTATTTGTAACCCTGAGATAAATCTCTGGATTTTCTCCAATTTATCTGTAAACTATTATTTAACATATTTCACCCTCAAATACCAATTAACACTAGAACTATCCGTTCACGCAAACTACTAGTTCCTAAATTCTTCCAAAAATTCTCCAACTTAATAGCAGAATCATATAGTGAAGTCAGTCTCGAAAGCTCAAGAATGAACGTCCCGATCACCATAAATTCCTCGGCACAATATAAATAGCACCGAAAATCATGAATATTCATTCTACCTTCAAGCTCAAATCTCCAAGTGATATATCTTTGACCGTGGTGATCCCGATGGCGCGTATTACACGAATGAATATGGATTCGAAGGCGGGAGGGTTGAAACGGCCTACTTGGAGAACACGAAATAGTATGAAAAAGTTGGCGGAATATGAATATCGCGGAGGGGATGTCGGAGCTTTACAGTTCGATCAAAACCAGCTCCGTTCACGAAGCACCATGTGGAAACCGGTTTTCGAGTAGGCCGAAAGGATGTTGCGGTGCCTGAAGGAGGCAAAGAAACTGCGAATGGTGAAAGACCAACTGAGATCGATCTCCTCGAGGAAGTGTACCGCTCGAATCTCGCGTATCGTGTAATTTTTGGTGTGTCGCGCAATTTGAAAGGGAAGGGAGAGAAGAGGAAAGAAATAAATACAAAGAGAACTCGATAAATCCAAGCCTGGGTGTGTAACGAGGAAATGTTATTGCCGAGTTTGTAGTGGCTATCGGCTGGAAAAGATGTTTCACGTATGACGATAATTTATCCGACGATACGCGTATAAATACGACGCCCTTATTGCCTGTACTTTTCTCGCAATCACCGACGAGTAGTTACGACAGAAACGTGTTACGACTGCGAGGAAATTTCTCTGGTACTTTGCCAGATACGTCTGACCTAAGGAAGAGGGGGTAGTTTGTCTTCCTTGCGTTCGATTGCATTTAACCCTGAGCTTTTTAAGGGAAAAGGTAGACGTCGATGGAGGGGTTGGTGTAACTTTTAATAAAATTCGACGATCTTTTTTTAACGTAGATGATACTTCCGTGGAAACTAATACCGTGCTTGGTAAGATAGCCTCGTAGGTATAGATCAAACTATTTCAGTGTAATAAGGGTTACGAGCTTTATGGAGCGTGGTATATGTATTAAGGGTGTGTCTGGTCGTAGCTTCAACGACGAAGTTTCCCCTTCGACTACGGTCTCGTTAGTTTTATTCTCGTCGGCAGTTTTCTGTGTCAGGCTGCAAGGGTTGGAGCTTCTCATCCAGAAGCCGATGAGAAACAAAATAAATCTAAGCTCTAAAACCGGGCACGACCTATATCATCGGATGTGCCATTTAAAGGAAAAATTAATGATGCATGATTGCTTGGGTTGATTGATAAATATCGCTGGGAATAAATATATATTCAAGGCAAAATTGTATCAGTCGATTCGTGAAATTAGTTTCGTTGTATATCATTGATATTTGGATGAAAATCAAATTTACAGTGATAAGAGATTTGCAAGAAAATGATAGGATGCAATTGTTTGAGGCCGCGATTGCAGCGAGGGTGCAGGGAATTTAAGAAAGAACGGGGGTAGTAAACATATCGATTATTCCGAGAGGCAGGCTAGCTTTGTAATGCTCCAAAGAATGTACAACGACCGTACAAAGAGAGCACTTACGAGGGGTTCGTTGGCCAAGATTTATGGAGGACCGTGAAACATTCATTTTGTTATTCTCTTTTCGCAGGTACCGGTCTCGAAAACTCTTCCGTTTTAAGGGCGGTTTGTTTGAAGGAAATTAGTCAATTTGAATTCTTTACAATAAATATTTTCTACAATAAACAGACTCATTTCCAAGAGTGACTTAAATTTTGTAATTTTCATAAAACTCTCCTCCTCTTATCAGTGGAGATCAAAATATACGATTATCGTAGTGAACGATCGATTAGATCGTTTATTAAGACCTGGTCTTTTATCTTAATGTTGAAGCTTTTGCAATAAAAATCCTCCAAGACGACGAAACTTCTGATAATGTTCGATCTCGATGGAAATTTCCTAAGTTCACATGGGGCTCTAGTTTCATCGAAGGAACCGATCCAAGGGGGTGGCTATTCGCAGGGGATTCGATGCAACGTTCCACCATGAATTACTATTCCTCTCACGGGAGTAGTAGCTGCAACGATTATTCATATTTCGGAAGAAGAGCCATGGAATCCCGATGATCGGGACACGCCATAAGAAGAAGCGAACACGAGAGTGCTATAATTTAAAGTCGCGAGGTTCCATCGAGGAGGATTGACTTGGAACGGAGGAATATATTCTTGTAAATGGAGATTTTAAAGGACCCTCTTTAAAATCTATATTTCATCTTTTGAAGTTCAATTTAGTCAGGGTGAACCTTGACTTTAATCTCTTATGGTCATTTTTCTTAAGGGGTAGGTTTTTAAATCGGTGTCCAACTACTGAGACTATAATACATTGAATAAAAATATAAAAAATATCTCTCAGCTCTCCCATTCATAGCAACAAAGTGCAGATTATTTTTTATCACTGAAAATGTTGCTACTTATTGTACCTGCAGTTCAAATACGTTGAAAACCCCGATGTTTCGAATTTCGCAGGAGCAATTGTAAGAAAGATAAAAGCTTCATCTCGATATCTACCTGCGGGCGATGAAAAAAAAGGGTGAGGCGTCTAAGCGTGTAATATTAATTAACGTTAATTAACGCTCCCAACGAGGAAAGAACCGCGAACTCGTTCGTGGCTCGTATACATCGGAGATTACCACCCCTGACAAGAACCCGTTAAAAACTACCAGGGGTATTTGTTTTAACGCGTACTAGAACGCCGTCGTAAAAAAATTCAATTTTGCTCATCTCTCACGTAATTACAGGCGAATAATCTCAGAACAAATTATTTCTCTCGTGGATTACGAAGAGAAATTTTCAAATAAAGAAATCTTTACACCCTCTACATCCTAAACTCTGTGTTTTTTCTATTCTTTTGTTTCATGACACTCGTAAAGGATAGGTTGGAGTTCTCGTTTTCATTTCTCGCCGTGGTAACGACCCGAGACGCCTTAAATCGACGTTCGAGGCTCGACTATCACCGAGGAAGATATCCGTGCTTGATCTCCGTCGGTGAATCGCCATGGGAAAACCCGTGCCAAGTTCTCGAGCGTCGTACGACGTCTGGAAAGTCGCCACCGAGGCTAGACTCGCCAGCCAGCGTTCCTCTTTCGTTTCGTTACCACGGTGAATCAGGGGAGATGCATGAAACACTGCTGGCCTTACGGAGAAACGAAGGATTTGCACGAGGACGAGGGGCAAAAAATTTCTTGACAACTGCGAGTCACTGCGGAATATTTCTTTGGGACGTGGAAGAAAGATTGCCAGGCTATGGTGGGTAAGGAGGTGAAGGTTTGGAATCGCAATTTGTGGGACCAGTTTAAATTTTCCTAAGTTATTAATTAATAAATCATGGCATGGATGTTTTGGAAGCTAGCTAAATTATCGAGTTTTAGGTGAAATGATCTAAAGTGTTAACACTTTAACTGCCATAGTGGTCACCAGTGACTGGCGCTGTTGAATTCATTAAATTTCCGTGTAACTTGAAAATTGTAATATTTATGAATTCTCGGATATATTAAATATTTAAATATCGACATTAGAAAGATAAAGGTCTGCCGAATATCTATCTATCTGTATCTTCAAAGTTTCTGCTTTGAAAAAATACAAATTTAATAGAAAAAGTTCCACTTCAGTAGAAATGATGAATCTAGCGAAATACCGAAATATAGACTAACTATAGTCTCTTAACACTTTAGATCATCAATTACGACTACGTAATTATAATTGGTCAGATCCTTCTCCGATATCTCTGGAAAATTTTTCCTAATTTATTATTAGATGTATGATAGTCTCGGTGATTCAGAGTCCTCATAAAACAGTCAGATCTAGACGAAATGATCACAGTAGCTGGGGTGCAGAGATGAAGTATCAGATTTGCAATCAACCGAGTTCAAAATCTTTTCCATCATCTCTTGGAAATTTATCCTAATTTATTATATGATATATTACAGTCTCAGTGATCCAGAAATGCACCTAAAGGAGCTTCAGGGTGAATCAACCCCATCAGTCAGGGGGCTACGGTGAGGTAAGATAAGAAATTCGTAAATCTCGTCCAACTGAAGATCAATTTATAACAAACAGCAATAGTTATAACAAGGTAATGAGTCGAAATAAATATTTGACGAAGGCTAGACTTAAAAGCGAATAGAAAGACAGTGCTTGCTTCGTGAGTCACTGAATTTTCAAAACCATTTTATCTCGCACCTGAAACGTGCACAGGTTTCCATGTGTGTATATAATGACACATAAACGGTGGCCTGTTTAACGTATATTTTAAGATAACTACTGCAAGATAGTGACTATGCCAGGAAACCTTTCGAAACCGGACTTTAGTTTAAGAGAATTAGGTAAGTAACGAGGTATTACGAGAAAGGGTCAAAGGATAATTAGAACTCGGACATTTCCGAATGCCCATGGGAAAATACAAGTGCAGGGTCTATGGCTGCGAAGTTCAAGATTTAAACTATCAACTATTGAATCTACTTTTAAAAGCCTTTGACTCATACAATTTTTTTTTAATTATTTTTCTATCATAGCTTTGAGTAATCCACAAAAGGGGGTCAATTATTTGCTTGAAACTTTGTTTAGAGCTACCTACTCCCATGAAATTCATGATGGCTACTTGTTATTCTTGTTCTCGTCAAACAGGAAAATCATAACCAATGATTATGGACGGAATTGGCCAATAAAAAAGAGAACTCCTTCGAGAAGTTTCGAGTAAGTCCTGTTATCAAGTCGAATCGATATAGACATTATACTTTTGTCTTCTCGGGGAACGATAAATCTTAAGTTTAATAAGAGCACTGTTTCATATTAAAGTGATCTTAATGCGATGCAAATAGAAATTTATTTCCACGGTAATAATTCAAGAAGCTTTAAAGTTTGGATGGAAAAGTTACAACTAACGTGGAATTAAGTCCATTTCATATTCTAGAGGCGATTAAGTGTCACAAATTACAAAAATATTCAAAACAATTTTACGCTGCTGTGCGCATACACTTCATTATAATAAAGAACGAGAAACGTGTCAGAAAAAAAATCAGAAATAAAGTAGCAAGAGTGATACTCGTATCCGTGATAATTATTTTCCTCTCCGTGGTAAAACACGATGACGAAATCTCCATGGGTATAATTCACGTTGAACGAATCCCTCTTAATTAATTCCTCGTGATTAAGAGTTCAACTATTTAACAGAAACAGCGACTTCAGTGTTTCGTAATTGGAATAAAATTAACTAAAATCCATTACGTCAGACGGATTACCCAAGCAAATCCCTTTTTACTGTGATCGCCAAATTTAGAAATCAAAACTAAATTCTCTCTAAAACGTTCTACACGATACGAATCTCTATTTTCCAGGTTTATCTTAAGTTTCCATGTGATACCATCTCTTGACGTTTTTGGCAAAGGTATATGGTGTATCCATGGCACGAGTGTATCTACGGTAATACCATTAAGTTTTATCACGGTCCAATTTACAGGTATATACTATCTCCTCTAATTCACACTCGTGTCTTGTTAAACAAACGTGATACGGTGACTCCCATATGTCACAGAGTTAATATATTTTCTTGGTAACGCTGGCAAAACGTGTTTCACAAGACGATACACGTCAACGCTTTCCTTTGTTGATTCGTACCGTTGTGAAATGGCAAGCCACGTGAGGCAAGTAGTTTGTAGTCAATCTTTTTTCCAGGATAACGGTGGATTGTGCGAATAGGAGAATTTAAGAGAGAAGAAAAACGAGAGGAAAAGATGGAGAGATGTCGAAAAGATGGCGAAGGAATTGACAAGTGCGATTGCGAGTAACATTATCCTCCTTGAGTAGAGACATCGTCAGAGTTTATGACTCTATTACACCGTTATCCCCCGCAAAAGTCAGTCGAGTACTTCCTGATTCGATTAAGAAAGAAAACGTTTAATATTTAGTGCCTCGCCAACGCAGATCCTTGATGCAAATTGTCCCTCGTATACAAGTAGTTCGTCCTTGCCTCGAGTCGCGGTTAGTCATTGATCCAAACGAATACCATAAAGCGCAGAGATTCATTTCTATCCTACATTCTACATTAATTACTCATTACTCGTAATTCTACATTCATTCGTAAAAACCAGAATGAAAAGTTACATCATGTACTGGACCAAGTATCTTGAAAAATGAAGCAAGAAAATCCAGCTAAATTTAAACAGTTATCAGAACTGCTTTAAGTTAACCAAAAACAATAGATTCTGATGGAAATTACTAAAGTAATTGAATTGAAAAAAAATTATCTCGCTGACGTTGGAGTTATTAACCCTTTGCACTTCGAATTATATTCCAATTTTCTTACCAGTAGCTCCCAACGCTTTTAAGTATTTTGTTTCAATTTTACTTGATCCGAAAAATAGGGTAATTTAAAAAAATAAAGTATCTTGTAATTTGCAAGTGCATGATATCTCTTGAAAAAATGTTTAGGATGCAATCCCGGTTTTCTTTCGTACGTTAACATCTATAGGTTTGGACTTGAAAAAATGTCGAGTATGACTCGACAAAGGAGTTTCCGAAATACAAACTAATGTCGAATTAGACTCGACATAGGAGCGCAAAGGGTTGAAGTAAAAATAGGACTTAATTTTCTCAAAGAGTTCTCCACGAAGTATAACTTTCATCCTATCATTTACCAAGGATGACACTTGGTACGAGTTACACGCTCGAGCAACAATGAAAGTGCAGTAAAACGTAACGTGTTTGCGGCGTTACGATGAAAATGCATAATCTTTCATTAGGTTGCAAGTAGTTTCGCGAGCGTAGCCTTGCTCTAACGACGGCATGCACTTACGGTTCATGGTGGCTAGTCCATGGTGCCGGTGGGGGTTGTAAAAGCGTCTACACATCATTTCACGATCAATAGCCCCGTGGACTTTTATCGTCGAGATAAATTACATTCTGGATAAGGGAGACACCTTTGGAGTGGTAGCGAATGAAACAACTATAAAAAGGAGAAGCCATGAGTCTCGCCATGGCGAAAAGGAACTGCCGAGCGGAACAAATTTAATATCTCCTTCCACCAACCCATAGGCTGGCCTTTGATGGACGCGTTATTGAAGAGAAATGTAATTGAAGAAGGCCCGACTTTACAATTTCTTTCGTCTGCAAAATCGCCTCTGTCAGAGAGGATCGATTTACTTCAAATTACCTACCATCTATCTATACCACTAATTACAATTTTATCCTTCGAGAGACGCACTATCGTGGCACCTTTCAATTTGATCCTCCTATTACAAATTAATCCAACCTGCAAACTCGACAGAAAAACGGAGGAATGAAATAATAATCCTGTAGATGAAATTAAAGGAGAGTCTGTGATACCGGTGTTAGAACCGGTAGACAGAAACTCCATCCGTAGCTTCGTCCTTGACTTCAGTCACCCCCATTGACCTGTCTCTCGAAACTGTTTGATTAGGGATCTTCTTAATTAAAGGCGTCCACCCTCTAATTCCATCCTATCTCTCGATCTTCCCGTTCAAACTTGCCGTTTCATTCGAACGTATCTCAGGGTCTTTAAGACCCATCGATGCTATCTTGTGGCACCCTTCGTTAGAGAACCTAAGTATTTTCACAGACTCCCATTAATTACGTTTTTCCACCATAAATTGAAAAAAAAAATCTGGAACGTGATTTCATGTTATTTCACGTGTGAAACGTTTCAATGTAGACATCACAGTTGCGATATTCCGATGCAGGAAATTGCCCATGAGATTGAACGTTAATCCTTAATTTGTCCTGCTGGCGAAATATCGTTTCGAGGTGGATTTTATTACATTATAGAGAGGAAATCGAATTTTGCAAATTGGTCCGATCTGCTGTTTCCCTGCTGCACGTTCTCATTACGTATTTACCATGAGTATTTTTGCTATCATCGCTCCTGCGAGGGTTCCATCATTTATTTTCAATCGCATCGATGAATTTGGAAATGTAGGAAAGGAATTAATCGACGAGTAGAAATGGGAAGAGTCGGAAATACATTTTTAAGCGGGTTTTTCTTCCAGTCCACTTGAATCGAAGCAAACTGTGGGAGGGTTGATACCCTTGAAGAGATGATACGTATATATTCCTTCGGTTGTTACCCTGGCCATCGACCGTCTGCGAGCCGCGTGTCCTGGGGCAAGGACCTTCGCTCCTCGTATGTCCTATGAACCGTTTCTAACGTCTCGTCGCCCGGAGATACGGAGAAAAAAGTTACTTCAATAATTTTAAATTTAAACGAGACACAACCTAATACTTTACTCGCCAGTGATAAATATTCACTTTAAAAGGATAACTGTATTTTCAACGTTAAGACTAAAAGCGCCATGGGAATTCTATTGTCAGTGTAGTCGAAGAAAGAAGTGAAAATATTTAATTAGTACAATTGTTACTGATTTGAAGACTATGTTAATTTGTTCTGTTAATATTAAAATACAGAGTGGATCAGAGGTGGTACACGGAACAGTGAATGTTTAATTTAAGAATAAATTTCAAAGTAAGAGGGTAGTTTTGGTTCCTTGGAAACCCTTATTTGCGTTTTTAACGAAGTTTAAGAAATTCCGGGAATAGTTTGATGGGAAAGTTTTGAGGGTGCTCGTGCGAATACAAAAGAGCTACTTGTTCGTACGATCGATTCGATCCGACAACCGTAAAATCCTGCGGGCTTTGTGCGAAAGGGAGAACATTTCATGGGAGAAAGTAAAGAAGGAGGAAGAACGGAAAGATGGCAGCCGGCTAATTAAATCTAAGATGAGAAACAAGATTTCTCGTACGTTTTAACGTTACCACGTTTGTTCAACCACCTGTTTCAAAGTTTCTTTCTGCTCTCGAAAGTACGATCTTCCTTCTCTTCGATTCATCGCTCAAATTTGCTCAAGAATCTTCCAGATCTTTTTTTTTACAGCAAGAAATCTTTCTCTACACTTTGGTTCTTCCAGGTGTCTCAAATCATTTCGTAACGTTATTATAAATTAAAAGAAAAAAAAAGAGACCACATCGCAGCACAAATCCACCTTGACGATAACTTATCTCTCCTTATCGTTCGATAAATCAGTCGTTTACACGCGGCATTCCATTTTGTTACGCTACTATGAGCTTTATCGATAAACTCTTTGGACGAAATGCACCAGAAATACAATCGCTCGAGACTACTTCACAGGTTCAACGATCAAAATTTAACGTCGTTCAATCTTCTCAATTCCAACTTTGAATGCTTCGTTAAACTGACTAATTAGTAACTCAAATAAAGAAATTAATCGTAAACTGTGCAATGATTCGTATACCATTCGATACTATCAGATGCACGAAATAGTAACGATACAATTTCAATTTAAACCTCTTTAAAGACATCAAAGAGAAAGGGCAATTAGCAGGAGGCAATGAATGATCGTAACGTCACATACGAGAATTCTTAATGCACGCAGATCGAAGCGCATCTGATTTGCAGACTCACGTGCTGGTTGAAGTTGCTTGTGTCTTTGGATGAAATCCAATTTGCGATAGTGTGGGCTTTGCACGATAATGCACGTGTACGATCGTCTTACGTAAGGTAGATCCACTCGTAAGGTCTTAATACGAGATGAATGGAAGCCGACGGTTGACAGAATGCAGCTGGAAATCTACTCGGATGCATTAGCGTGACTTATTGCAACCGTTATGCGTGCACGATAAAACAACGTTCCTTGGTTACTGTTTTATCTGCATTGTCGAGAAACGAATCGATCGGAGCTGTGGTGCGTATGAAGTTAAACACTCCAAATTCTAATTTAACGTAACTTTGACCTAGCCTACCTAGTCAAAGAATCGCACCTAATCGAGATCTATAAGATAGTTAACGTTAATCGTGACAATATTTATTAAAGTTTGGTAGCAGAATTGAAGGGTCAAATTCTCAAATAGTGGACTTAAGTTCAAGTCCTTGTCACAACTACGAGATGTTTCGTATTCGATGTTCGGAAATATCACAGCACTTGAAGTGGAAAAATTCCAAAAAATCTCTGGAATATCGACAGAAGTTCAACGTTGTTTATTCTACTTTTCGCGAGACGGAGATCCATGCGTATAGAAAATGTCATTGCATATGCATCGGGTTAATAATCCAGGAATGAATCGTCGCGCGGAATAAAGTATTCATGCATTCCATCCGACACGTGCAACGTCCGCTTCGTACCTACACCATCGAGTTATCGTTTCATGTCTTCTCTCGAGACTTCGTGATCGTACAGTTTCTATTTTCCCTATTTTCACGTTGGGATATAATTCAGTCTCGCGGAATTCTGTCGGTGATCGAATAATGCATAACTAACCGAGGACGATGTTGCAAGGAATTGTCGTGACGTTTCTTAGCAGAGGAGAGAAATTTCCTTGTAACGTCGAAGAGGAGGAGTCGTTGAAGATAGTCGGATAACAATCGACGTATCTGTCGATAGAAATTGCTCTTCGGTACAGTCGACAGGGAAAAGGTGTTTGTAAAATGTAATAGATTTTTTTCTCTGACTTTTTGCATTGTCGATGAAGCTGTAAAACGGCAACGTCACGGTAGCTACAAAACAGTTCTCAGGGCGTGGAAGCAACGGTACCTATCCTCTTGTAAGATTTCCTCATAGAGACGGATTCCAGCGTGGACACACACTTTGGTACCGTAGTCTCGGAACAACTGGTATATTTTATATCTGCCTTCCCATTTCTGCTCTGTATAATTGTTGTACTTGTGCTTTGACCCATTGTTGTTTTTACATCGACGAGGATGAAGTTAGGAGTACAGGATTGCAGAGATTGGTTAACTGAATTCAGTGATTGTACAGAGAGACACAATAGTACCTAGGCAGTCGTTAGAAAAATAAATTTGGCAATTTTATAGATGTCTTTTTGCTTTAGCTCTGTATAGTGGTTGAATTTGTGGTTTGAACCATTGTTTCTTTACATCGAGGATGATAAAGTTAGGAATACAAAATTGCAAAGAAATTGGCTTACTAAATTCAGAGATTCTACCCAGAGAAGAAAAATAAATTTTGGGAATTTTATAGGTGTCTTTTTGCTTTAGCTCTGCGTAGTGGTTGGAGTTATGGTTTGAACTCGAAGATAAAGTTAGTTACAATAAAGATTCTCTCGTTTCTCGTTTTGTTAGAAAAATGAACCAATAGGTCTCTTACATTTTGGCGATTTTATCGCAGCGTTACAACATTGAGATTCCAAAGAGGAATCTCCAGGAAAGTGGAACGCGTTAGAAAGCAATGCGGAACAGAATGCTTTAAGGCGTCTACACACGAGGCCGCGACGTCGCTTCTTTGAAACATCGCCGGTGCTTCTCGCGGGTGCAACGTGCTCTAAAAACGAGTTTCTTCTGTGTCTAAAACAAAAGTAGAGCGTGTTTCCATGCAGATGAATTTTTTCGACAAAGGAAGTGCATTAACAACTGTCGTTCAGTCCCCCTTTCAGTCAAGATAAGAGGATAGTGCACGCCCCTATGCAATCCGGATGGAGTTTACAGAAAGGAAAAGATGGACAATCGCAAACTTGGAAAAACATTGTTTCAACGAATAGCCGATAGAATCGTTCTATCTCGTCAAGATTTTCATGATGTTCAACGTTACTTAAACGAGTTATGTTAATATCGTAAACTGTTACATTTCATTGCCTTAGGGTACAGTTAATAATTTTGTCTCTTTTACTTGACGATAGGTTGCCAGTCCGGTAGCCAAAGAACCTGGTGTATCTCTAGGAAATTAACCCAGAATCATCCTGAAGATCGTAACGATCTTAACGATGGAGCCCCGTAGGCCCTGGAATTTTTCAACGATGTTACAAAAAAATTGACACATTCCTGTCGCGTTTTGCTAGCGCCCATGGCATACTATCTTGAAAGAGACAAGAATAAAGACAAACTTCTCGTTCTACCATCCTCCTATCTTTATACTCAGCTCGAAGAGACGGTCTTTGGGATTTAAAGGACGAAAGAAAAACGTAAAGAAAGAATCCACCGGAGAACGAAAGAGGGATGGGTATGGAAGAAAAATGAAAAGCTGCAGGAAGAGAAGCGCCTTGAAATAGAGGAAATAAAGTTAGAAGGAAGGGTTTGAAGCGAGGGGAAAAGTAAATGGCGAAGAAAAGAAGAAAAAGGTGAAATAACTGAGAGAATATGGTAAGAGGAAAGAAGAAGTACTGTCATCGAGCTGGTTTTTAACGAGGCAACCATAGCTCCATGAGGACCACCCTGTAGATGGGGATGAACGTGAAATAATGCAACTAAAGATTCCGATGGGAAGATCGATTTTCTTTAATCATCCCGTGAGTGGAGAGCGCTAGGCAAGGCACGGAATTATTCAGCGGCTTTTAAGACCTAAGAAACCGATAATTCGCAATTCCTATCACGATCTCCTTCATGGAGATTGAATCTAATGGAACACGAGACGCTACCAGAAATCCTCGACGATCGTTTCCACCATCGAGTGTGACTTAATCGGTTCAAAAATCAACGAAATGAGAATTCTGTAGGATCAACTGTGAAGAAAGGACGAGACATGATGGATTTTCACCGAGAGCAATTTAATTGGCGATGCTTCACATCACGGTAGACCAAACGCGCGTGTCAATCGGCAATCATTGGAAATCCGTCGAATACACGCGCAGGGCGATGTCCCTTTGACACGAGGTTCGAGAGAACGTGCGTAACTGCACTCTCATGTTCCCTTTTGCTACCTCGTTTGAAGTCACACGCGCATATCAACTGATGGATGGTTTTTTTCGAGAAATTCAAAGATAATTAGCTCGTAGAATCGAGTCATCTTGTAAAAGGAGATTGGCAAATGACGAGGGTACTTTCATTTTGGATTTGATCGGATCGAAGACCGGTGCCCTTCTAGATTTTATTTGAGATTTTCGAGAGGAGAGTCTCCTCTGGTGCTGGCACTCAGAAATGAGAGAGGGGGAGGTAAATAAGGAATTCCATTATAGCAGAAAGCTGCATCGAGCTCTCGGGCATCGTGGGGCTGGTTCCTTCCTTCCTTTTTCCTTCCTGTCCTACCTCCTCCTTCTCCTCTTCATCCACCGTCTTCACCTTCGCCTCCTCCACCTCCGGAAGAACGCAGCCTAGTGCACGGAATACCTCATTTCCTTTGTCCGCGTCTTTCTCACGATCCTCGCGATTTGCAGCCTCGGTACAGACTCGGCCTCTTTACCAGCATCGAAATAGAAGAGCGTTGCCCATATCGGCTCAAACTCGCTAAATTGCGCCTCCAACTTTTACGAGCACTCGAACCTCCCGTCCATTTCCTTCGCTTTAAGGATATTCAATTCGGGGGAAACGAAACGAGGCCTCGTACTTATTAAAGTATCGACGTTTTGATTCAGAAATGCAGCTACTAGAGAGACCTTTCAATCGGTTTTCCGTCGAGGTTCCTAAAAGTGGCACCTTTTGGAGGATCTTTTTGCGAGATTGATTCTTCAAGTACCTGTCGGTTTGTTCTAATTGTCAAATATCACCGATGTGGTCTGAGAAAGTACTTAATTATGAATTTTTGTGCTATTTTTGCTCCGCAATAGATTTTATTTCAATTTATTCGTATTAAAACCATAGTGTAGGATCTACCGGAGAAAAGAATACAGTTCAAAGGGTTAAATTCCGTTAGAACTTAAGAGCCACTTGGATCTTTTCTTTCACGCTTTTCGTAGCCCTTCTGAGGCGCGAAGAGATTATAGTGTCGGCTCATTGTCTCCCTCGAAACGCGGAATCGATAGATACGATGGATCCTCTTCGAAGACACCGTACAAAAGGTTGGTATCTCGCCGAAGGAAGTCGAGTGTTATGGCCATAATACCAATTTAGGTCAATACCCCTTTCTTTACACGTATTCATAAAAGGGAGGTCAAGATAACTCTCCTCGATCGACGGTATTCCAATAGAAATAAGTGGGCTGGATTGCACACAGATGACAGATCAATACCCCGGCAATGCAGCAAGTATGCAACACGGCCCAACTGGTGTGAGAGGATGCATAGCATTTTTCGCCGACAGCTGCAGTCAACGACCGCTTACTCGACGGCTCTTCGCGGTGCATCGTCCAATGTCGAAGGAAAGACAAATATAGGTGGGCTCTTAACGCCATTCCGCCGTTAGATTTTCCCGCGAAAAAAAAAATTCCCTCGATCGTTCGAGCCTCTCAACGACCGATCTTTCGTCGTTTTCGAATGATCGACTGTACGATAAAACCATACTGAACGTGGCGTAACTTTGTTATCCTTTATCGACGCGTTATCCCTGACGGAGAAACAATATAATGGAAATGTCTATGGGTCTTTCATCGAGCTTTCGAATTTCTCTTAACCTCGACCTGCTGCACCTTTCAGACTTTTACTCTTTTTTTCACTTTCAAACATCTCTCTAAGAACTTTTGTTGGCTTCTACCTCCTCTCCGATATTCGAGTGCACACTCAAACCTTTTTTTCACGATCGAGCTTTCTTCCTGGCGTTTCAGAATTTTTTTTCCATTTTTCTCGATGGAATATTCAACTTGTCGAGTCGCACGAAATTGAGAAGATGAGGATCGAGTGTGGGATGAATGAAAATACTGTTCGTTTCGTTTCCTTTGCAATAATTGTAGGAAGAAGTTTAATTCAACCTGGTAAGTAGGCAATAGAGAAGTTAAAGAGGGTTGTCGAGTACTTTGGCGCCAATGTCATCGAAATGAAATTAAATAGGGGCAAGGTTCTTCGAGAACGATTAAATACCTTGCTGTAAATAGAATCAGGTTTTTTTCTCTTCTTAGAAAAGCAGAGTTTCATCTGGATTCTTAGTAGACAGTTGTGCAGGCAACGCATCACCGCGGAATTGGAATTTCCTTTCACCGTGAACGAAAACCTGTTGTGCAAGAGGCTTTTTTTGCCTCGCCATGCTCGACGTGTCTGTTCAGATTGGTCGATTGCGCAATCTCCCTGTTATTAGTGACGAGGATTTTTGGATAGCGACAAAACTCAACGAAATAATACCAACGCAACGATTACGAGGGGAATAAGTGATAAGGAAATGTCATTCGGTTGGATAAAAATGAGATTTTTCATCAAAGACACAGACAGGTTAATCGAGTCTCGACCAGGTAAGTAAATTATCTTATTTCGAACGTTTTCCACGGATCATCGAACCAGGCTCGAATTCACCAACCGCAGAGTCTAATTTTTGTTCTTTTTTCAATAAACGCGTGGACAGAAGTTTTTTTTTGCGCTACCAAGGGGACCTACTCGTGTTTCTGACGGTGGTTTAGGGGGAAAAAATGGAACCTGTTTCTCGGAGACAGGAAAACTAGATCCCCATGACACACGGAATAACGTTTCCTGCCTGTGAAACCGAGAAACACGTTCTTCTGACCCGTCACGGCTGCCTTTCCTGGGAGAATGGCGCCAACGATGTTGTATCTTTGATATCGCGCTTGGAACTCAATGACGAAGAAGAATACAGTGTATCCTCGCCGTTGTTTAATCGTCCATCAAAGAAGAAACCTCGCAGATCCAAACCTTACCAACTTTTGTTACACAAATGACTTGCACTTATTCAATAGAGGCGCAAATTCAATTCCCTTTCAAGATCTTTTGCACAATCAACTTGAATTGTTTATTTCTCTACATAAGTACAACTACCTACGATCTCCTATCCTTCATTTACTCCTTTCCTGTTACTCTCCTCGAAGCCTTTGCGTAATTAATCCATTGCTTTGGCAGAGTTTCATCGGTATCGCAGGAAAATGGAAGGTGTAATTCGAAAGGGGTAAATATACTTAAACTACCTACTACGAAAGTTTTGCTAAACTGCACGCACATTTGACAACGTTCGTCCTGAAATTAACAAATGAAGCGGAGCTTTATAATGGTGCTAAAGTCTTGACAAATTTCGGGATAATTTTGTGCAATAGAGAAAGAGGGAGGGTAGGATGGATTTTAATTTACCAGGAAGCACGAAGTACACCTGGAAACGGAGCACAATGGTGCATTGTCCGTGCGACCAAGCGACAGGTTTAATCACGGATGTACCCGCCTTTGTCAATTTCCATAGTTCAATTATCTGTTGTCTATGGTGCTCGCCCACGGATCGGCTTGCAACGTGCATCTAATACGCATTTGTCCATGCCTACTTTACATTCCCGTACTCCAAAGGAAAGGGAGATAAACCTTTAAAATTCTACGACATCGAGGCCACGATCAAACAATGTCTATTGTGCAACATATGCGATACGTTGAGTTATCGCTTGGACGTTGATATCTCTATTACTGAAGCGAAACTTGGAGATTTTCTCGAGATTCAGATACCGTCGGCGAGATATGTAGCCTATTTTGATATTTTTGAGAGAGCTATGTGGTTAGATGCAAGATCGGTGTACCCTTGATGATACCAATACTTTAATAATAATACTACGAATTATTGTATAGCGAAATTGTGTCTCCTGTGTCTGGTATCGATCACTGGAGCGATAGCAACGAGTTACAAATGTCAAGAAGAGTTGTCTGCGAGCTGTGAGATTGGACCTATTCAAATAAGATTGTTATTTTTATAATCTTTAAGTTGTTTTATTACTCGATGGTTTGGACCACCTAAATTTCATCCTAGGCAAAAGAGTTACGACAGTTTCAGCCGAAAGAATACGGAACAAAAGAAACTATAATCTCGGTCGTAGGTCGTATGAGAGTAGTCCGTTTGACGCCTACGAGAAGGAGAAAAAAAGGGGCGACGATCGAAACCTCATCGTTCCGTCTACCCACGTACTAACGGTATAGTTACACACGCGATCAAAGTGCACGCTGTATGCAAACCGCGAAAAGTCTCTTCGACAAACTCTACAGGGAAGAAGGCAGTGATAACCACCACGTAGAAAGGTTTCTTCGTACGTGTCTCGGCTAGTCGAGGTGCTGGTTAGGCTTTTCGGACTACGATAAGAGTAACGACGACGTTATCAACGGCATACGTGTGCACGTACATGCATGGAACCTTGGTGCTTTTACCACGTAGAGACTGCATAGGGGATACTATCTTCCGCCTAGGACTGGACTCGGACAATGACGATGAAAAAGATAGGACGACATACGCATGAGGGAGGCACGATGGATAACTCTAAAGTAACCTTTGGGAGATATTTTACTATTTTACTATGAAATATGTTACTTAATATTTAATACACTGCAGTCTCGATGTTTGGAGACCTATAAAACAGTATGTTTTAGTCAAAATAACCGTAGGAATTAATGGAAACAGCCGCTGTACTTCCTCGCGGAAAGAGAAGCGCCGTAGCGCTGCTTGGCGCTCTTGCATGGAATTCCGCCACTGTGCACCGGGACTCAAACGGTTAAATACGAAAAAATAGAGGAAAAAAGAAGAAATATAATATGATACCTGAACAATTTATGATCGTTGGACTATGGTATCTTACACGATCCAAATCCTACACTTTCCAACCTCCTTTTTTAAGGGAGAAAAGGGCAAAACGGAGAGGAGCTAGGTACCGCAACTTTTGGATCTAACAGGCTCCTCGAAAGTTTAAGGGACCATGAAAACGGGGATTGAACGACGTGGCGGGTACTTTGAAAAGGAGAAGCGTCGTCTTGGAAACGTTAAGAACGCGAAGAACCAGGAGAAAGAAGCCGTATGATCATCGATGGACGAGTAGAGCTGGTAGCACCAAAGGGAGGTGGAATCCCGCCCTGGCCACTCGTATATATTTCATCTCGATCGATATGACCGGGTAGCAGGTGCCTCTTCTCGGAAGGGCTGCCGTTTTTTTCACCCCCTCTTTTCCTATCGCGACATTCTCATCCCCGATTGCTCTCTTCCTCTGTCGTAAGTACACGGACAATTAATCTTGATCGATTGCGTAGCATGCACGGAGATAAGATACGCGAAATCTTGAAATCCACAGATTTCAAAATGGAGAACCTTCGTCGAATTTCCATGTTCAATTGTCAAAGTCTCGCCGAGAGTAACTCATTTGAATTAATGGGAAAAAGAGTACTTAAGCGATCTACATATTACTCCAAAATTAGTAACTTCGCGTACATCAATCTCATAACGTTGTCCTTCAACAGATATGACCTACAAGAGTTTCATTGTAGCAATTAACGCATTAAAATTTTCTGTAGACAAGTGGACTGCTGACAAAATAGTTGCATATCGAGTAAACGTTACAATGAGAGAGATTTAATTGAATTACAATGTAATGATTCACCTAGCCGAGACCTAACCGAGACACAATTGAATCCAACGCAACGTCTAGCATTACTTAAGGTCAATGGCGAACGGTGTCGCGGTGTTTCATTAATTTCCCGCGTTTAAAGGACGCGGCCGCGTGTAAATGCAGACAAACGGCTCTCGTGGAAAAAGATAGGCACGAGCCAGGACTGAAATGCTTTGGCGCTCGAGGCAAAATATACAAATAATCTTCCTCCTTCTACCCCTCTTGAGAGTAGAGACAAAAATAATACCGATTAACTCGAATGCGCTAATGTAACACCGTTAAACGCTTTCCCTAAAGTAGCTAGGTTTTAATTAAATTTCTAGTTAATCCTTGTAATTCGATCTATCGGTTTCTCTCTCTTCCTATCTACTCCGATCTCCCTTTGTGTCGTTTCGAGCGTAATGAACCAACTATCTGACTAGAATTAGTAATATGTTTACAAATATTTTGTAGATTGAGAACGTTAGATAAAAATTCTCTTATACCGGTGCAGCCAGAAGAGCGAATAGCCTTATTCGTCGTTGTACGAGCAAAGAAAAACACTTTGCAAAAATTTCTTACCGCCGTTACAGCTACTGGCTGTACAGGTATGTTTCTACATCCTTATGTTTCTTTTTCATTGCCGCGATCACCGACTATGTATCGATGAAACACGATCGAGGAGTATTAATTACCGGGCAGTGCTCCTTTTGTTCACCGTGGAGTCAGCGAGAATAAATAGACGGACACGATAAAAGGTAACCCAACGTTGATTGCAACGTGCGCATATGCGTCATCGGTGACGATAAGCACGGTGGGGAAGATAATGTTAAATTTGAAAGTATTTGACGAAGAATCGTTCCTTCTACAAATTTGTGTATTGTACAACGCAAGGTGGTAACGTGAGGATGAATAGGTTCTTTATTAATAGGTAAATAGGAATATTTTCATACTTTAATAATTTAAAATTAGCCTACAAACTCGAGGGCTCTGTTATAAATACTAAATAATTTTCATAATGACAAAGGCAAATTACAATAACTGTGCCTTACTTTTTGGCAAACACATATTGAAATGTGCTCCAAAAAGATTTCTTATGTAACTGTAAGAAAAGGTTTCCAGGGCAAAGGGTTAATAATGAACTGTTAGTAGGAGAATTGAAATATTGTCTGAAAAATCCAATATCGAATTTGTTTATTTCTAAGCTAAAGTTTCTAAGCTAGTGCTCCATTCCAGAAACGCTTGCAATAGTCACGCTTAAAATACGATGTTCCATTAGAATTTTGCCAAGTCCAGGTGATAATGTGCTAAGATAAGTCACCGCTAATCGGTAAAACATTACTGTCGTTCCTAAAGTGCAGGAAGACAAAAAACAGGTTCCAGAGTCCACGTGTCGATGAGTCGTCGCAGGTCGTAGTTTGACGTCTTCATACCTGAAAACTGGTACGTTAATGTGGCTTTTTGTTATCGTGGAAACACGATAGTCCTTGGGTTCTTCATGGTGTACTGTTATGCAATATCGTCGTAGAAGTCGACAGAAATTTTTACACCCTCGTTCCGCCGATGACGCAACTGTTTACAAAATCGAGACGCAAGAGAACGCGACACGAAACTCGTCAATATTTTGCTCTCTCGATGGTCAAAGAGTGTACGAATTTCTTCAAATATTCGACATGTACCTTTGCCGAGGGAAAAAGTGTAAACAAAACGGAGCAGCGTGCTTTTTCTACTCGTTGCTCCAATACACTGTGTGTATATTACGAATCTAGGCTACAGTATTTTAAGGATACTTAAATACCTGTAAAAGGAGAGGAGCGCACTTCGCGAGAAAAAAAAAGAAAAACAGCAAACAAGCAGCGAAGGTCTCCCCGTGAAATAACGTTAGAAAGCTGCGAACGACTGTTCGCGCTGACGTAAACAAATCAGATTACGGATTATCCTTGAAGGCACGTAACGACATCGCAAATATAATAACAGATCGATGTCGAACACGATCGCGGAAACAACGAGGGCAAAGCGACGCACGATTATCGTGCAAGATAAAGTGCCGTTCCACTCTTTCGGCAATTGATTTCGCGCATTGAATTGCAGCGAACGATTACCTCAAATATAAGTTTCCTTCTCTCGTTCTCGATCCTCCTTCCTTTCTCTCCTGACCAATGCTCCACTTCTCGAAGTGTCTTGATATTTTGACGAAAAAGAAAACAAACAAAAACCGCGAAAGATCACAGCCTCGAGAAACGGAGTAATGCAAAATTCAAGAGAGGAAGGGGAGAGGCGAGAGGAAGAAAGACAGAAAGAGAGGGCGATGGAAAGAGGGAGAAGAAAAGGACAAGAGCATAGAAAGAGGAGAGGGAGAGTTGATAACGTGCCAGCTGTGCGCAGGAACGGAGGTTAGGTTAGAATTGGCGTTTGGGGGTCGCGGGGTCAGCCCACGGGATCGAACCTTCGAATGGGATAGATGGTAGATATAGTAGGTAAGCGCGTGAATCGCAAGAATTTTACCTCGTTGAAGGCCATCTTCTTCGCTATGGTTCCGGACTCGCGGCTGCTTCCGGCACCTCCTTGCCCCACCGCTCCTGTGGAGGAGTCTCGTCTTCTGTATTGGCCGGTGTACTAGTTCTTCCAGCAACAGCTAATCTCGGCCGTCCAGAGATGCAGAGGAGAGCGAGAACGCATCGAAACCGCCTAACACGGCACTTGCGGCACTCGTGGCACTCGTGGCACTCGCTGCACACCGACCACCACCGCCGCGAACACGACCAAGCCGGTAGCGACCACGACGACGACGACGACGACGAGTACGGCGACGGCGACGACGACACTCGCGAACGACCTGTCTGGCAGCCCTCCGCGACACACATACGTCACGGAAGAAGCGACCGATCACCGTTGCGGGGGAGCACCCACTGAAGATGCGCTTTCGTTGAGATACGTGCGTACTCCTCACGCGATGGACATGCTTCTGACGTTGAAGCTGTCCTCGGTGATTCCGTACAACCTGCCCTACCGCGTATAATCTGGCATTCCTCAGGTGGGTACACCGGAGAACCTTCGCCGAAGTTTCAACTACAGCGATGGCTTACCGGCTAACAGGCCCTCGCTATCGTCGCGCCACGTTGCCAGGATATCGTCACCGTCCTCGACGAGGTTGTACCGATCACCACGAGCTATTTGTTGTACCGTAACCGTTTCTTGCACTGTTTTTTTCCCCGTATTTATATCCACCGCAGAGCTATCCGCAAACAGAGGGACGCCATTTTAATTTCTGCTGTCGCGGAACGAGTCGAATGCGATGTGCGCGCAACCTACACAGCTGTGAACTGGTGGCGTAGCCGACGACGTAGTCCCGAATCAAACCGATGCATTGCCCGCGGTTTTTTGAAATTAACGGTCTTACTGTTTTTCGTATATTTGAGAAAGTTTTCAGTTATGCTTACGTGCAGCGTATGTTTTTCGTTTCATTGACATCGTGGAGTCACTTGATGTTCTCTCTTTTCGTTGCTTATCCTTCGGCTTTGTCGAGGGAACAGAATTGGAAAAGATGAATATACGGTTTTCTTGTCTGCACGATTTAACCATCTGCAGGCAGAGAGAGGGAGAATAATATTGTAAAATTGTCGATAAACTATTCGATACGTCGAAATTTATAATTGCAAAAATCCTCACCTTCGATTGGCGGAGAGAAATGCAGTAGGACAGATGAGAAATTCAAACTCTGGTACTTTCGTGAGACAGGGCGCTGCAAGGTTAAAGCAAAGACACGAATAAGGGGAAAAATCATTGAGAAGTTGTTAGTTGACATCGTTAAATTTGAAGTTGGAAAATACTTACCTTTGTGGTGAAATATTGCGGAGAAAATTGTCAACAACGCAAGCGCTACCCGCTACGTTGGCGCCATTTTGGATTCTAAATCAAGATGGCCGACGATGTGTAGGACGAGAACCGTTCGTGCAGTGTCCGCGTAGTAATCGATCCTTTCTTATTTCCACGGTACTCATTTTTAGTTGTTCCTTAGTCCCGTTAAGTGTGATCGGTTTAGTGAATTCGTGGAAACGTTTCTGCCTCGCGATTGAGTCTACAAAAAAAACGGTGAAGCTCGGGAAAATGGGCCGTTCCAGATCCAGAACGAAGTCTCCGAGCAGGCGGCGTCACAAGAGCAAACACTCCAGAAAACGGTCAAAGTCACGAGAAAAGCATTCCAATAATAAATACTCCGAGAAGCCAAAGGAAAGAAGCTCAAAATCCAGGTAAGGCGATAGAATTGGAGCATTAAAATTCGTGTTATCAAGTTGCTCATTTTCCTCTGCGTACTCCGCCATTTTGCCAAGCATACGATATCGACAACGTTTTGGAACTTTATGTATTCTCGATGAAATTGCGTCTTATCGTGTCGTATATATTTTAATACGTCGCAATTTCCCCGTTTTCTTATTATAGAACGTAGCTATACTCGTAATATTACATTTTAACGTGCACTGCTCCATAACAATGAAGCTATGTGAGAGCATTACTTGATGAAGATTGAAAGAGTAACAGCAATATATATTTTATTGATTTGATTAGGAAACGATCTCACTCTGCGTCGTCTAGCTCTGGCTCCGATGCCTCGGATGATGTGCACATTGTTAGCCATAAGAAACGTTCTTATAGAGACAGGGATCGAAAGATGGATGAGGTAGAGAGGCTCGCAGAGATGGAACGGCAAAGGTAATTACCTTGAAATAACTTTTACTCCTATGCATTTGTCTGTAATAATATTACAATCATTATGAAATAACAAAGATTTTCAAACCATGCTCCATTTACTTTATTCTCTTTACTCCTATTGACAATATTTTTTTAATGTGATATGAGCAACTGAATAATAAAATGAAAATCCCTATTGACTTGGATTATTTTATCATTTTGTTGTCATCTTTACCTGTTACTTATAAATATGACCATTGCACAAGTATCAACTTAGTATGTTTGCACAACCCTGCATTATTAGCGCATAGTTCCTCGAGCTGCTCATCTCCATTCTGCAATTGCCCAGGACTAATGTAATTTATTATTTAAAGAATAAAGTGATGATAATTATTATCTATTTATTTATCTAGTTATCTTTACACATTTTTATATATGTATCTGCAAATAATTATGAAGAAGGAATATACATTTTAATAATACCAAGTTTTATGATATTAGTAACGATAAAATGGGAATATTAATTGAATAAAAATTACATCTATAACCATGTTCAACGTAGTCTGTAATCATATTATATGTGTATGTAAAAGAGTTCTTGCTATACGTTTTTTTTATTTGTAATTGTGTTGTCAGGAAAAAGAAAGAATTATCGAACAAAATCTTCACCACGAGCGCAGTTGGGTAAGATTGTACAACTATTTCATGGTGGTGGTTCACTTAATCAATCCTTATCACATTCGCGAATATTAAAATTATGTTTTAATAGGATTAATCTTGTTGAAAGTACCTTTAAAAATTCAACTATCACACTTGCATTGTAACCATTGCATCGTAACCATTGCATCTTATTTCTCTCGTTTTAATAAGTTCAGCACAGACACTCAGTAGATTCTTTTAACAAGCAAATCTTGAAAACTGGCATGTCAAGGTATTGGGTGTATTCGGAATATTACTCGCTACCGACGTAGCGTTAGAGGAACAAAATCTTTGTGTGTTCGCAGAAGGCAGCGTGAAGTAGAACAAAAGATGGTCGAGGAGGAGGCTGCCAAACGTATCGAGGAGCTAGTGCAGAAAAGAGTGGAGGAAGAGCTGGAGAAACGTAAGGAAGAGATAGAAGCTGAAGTACAAAGGCGAGTAGAAGAAGCGAAAAGGGCGATGGAGCGTCAAATGATGGAGGAAATGGAATGGAGACAAGCGAAACTACGTGAGGAGGAGAAACGGAGAGAGGTAAGACCAATCCAGAGAAACATTGGCCAGTGTTAGCCCAAGCGCTGTTACGATCAACAGGAGATAAATCTGGTGCTTTATCCTCGCATTACTTGCATTCGAGCGAGAAACGTAATTTTTGGTGCAAAGCAAGGTTCGAACACGGATAAACGTAAATGATACGGCATAAAACATTTTTATAATAAATTTTATTCCCCGACTGGTAAGATGCTCTCTCCCATTTCGAATGTTTGTTAATCATCAAGGACATTCAGGACATTGTTCGTCGTTTAGTAGCAATGATCAGTGTCAGTAGAGGCCCAATCGGACATTCCGCGAACATACACGAGCATATCTATTAGTTGGGAATGTTAATGTATACGTGTTATACTAAGCAATTTTATAAACGTGATAATGTATTGATTAATTAATTATTATTTCGCGATCACAGCGTTTGGGCTTGAAGCCTTGTGGTTGATGAGTAAATGAGAAAGATATATCGAAGAGCCACATCGCTTCGGCTTCCCAACATCCACTGAGGTCGCGTTGTTGGGAAGACATACTTTTTTTTTCCTTGTGGAAAGAATTTTGATACCATAGGCGCATGTATCGGTTATTTATGAACAGAATATTGTACTTTTACCATGTATATATCTATATATTTGTACAACATTAAGACCTTTCATCACACAATATCTCGATTGACGGTAGTACCTGCAATCGAAAAAATTGTATTTGAACGCCTCCTCGTCGAAGGTTCTTGCTGGCAATTTTTCCAATTGTCGTTACACGTCAATCTAGCAGACCTAATTTATTTATCGAATCTAGTTTAATCCGCGTATGTGAATGTCCACATAATCGCATCGTACAGTCTTTAAGGAGTAGAGAAGAAAGAGTAACTAAAGATAGTGATCCCAAACTTTGTAACATACTAAAAATTAAAAAAAAAAAAAGAAGAATATTCGTGAATCTTAAATAAAGTTATTTTTCTATGAAACTATAGGAAAGTGATATTTTTCCCTGAACAGTTTTTTACTGTCAGTTAAAACTGTAGCTTCGTAATTTATCAAATTTTTTACAAATAATCACATCTAATGACACTTTTACAAAGGCTCTATTACCGCGACTCTTTGATCTCGAGATTTTTAGTAGATTTCAAAGAAATAACGAGGCCTCGGTATTTGCAGTGATTCGATAAAACTTCGTTATTACTTATAAACGGTTTAATTAATTAAATGTCTACATTATCAGAAAAAAAATCCGTTCCATCGAAACTTACAAAGGGAAAAGTTAAGTTCATCAACATAATCCGTAGAATTTTGTTAAAAAAGAAACGTATTCCTTGTAATAGGTAGAAAAAGAAATACTTAAAAAATTTTGCACGTTCCTTAACTTCAAATACCGAACTCTAACGACTCTCAACTAATTCGACCTATCAGTATTCCATTAATGAAGAAGAGGGGTCCTGTTATTTGATCTAATTCACCGTAATCTAATCGAATTATTCAACGAAGAAGATATCCGAATTTTATTACAATACGGTTCTATTAATTATGATTTCTTTTTAAATTTATATTTCATTTCGCTATATATCCGACTACAGGAAGTTTTCTTCCACCATGTCGTTATTTGTGTCCGTGCACAATTTCTTTTGACTTCACCCTTCGGAAAAAGAATCAGCACGTTCCGGTCAAATGGACAGCGACCCTTATTTATAGATTTGACCAAACTGTTTATCCTTATTGCTTTGCACATTAAGTTTGCACTGAATATGTGAAACAAGTTTGGGAAGAAAAGAGTTTATTAGAAAGAAAGGGAGAAGTAGACCTTTAAAGGGCAGAATTAGAATCCCATAGCAACAAAGCACGACCTAGCAATATATAGGTCACCTTCCTTACTGACTACCAACAGAAGATGCCGGTTTTTTACTCACTGCTGAGTGATTGTCGATGAAGAAGGCATCCCCTACGTGCTGGCGTGAGCTTCATTCAGGTATTATCCAATTTATATATTCATAATTCATTTTATACCAATATTATTATTATCATTCTTTGTTTAAACACTATGTATCGAAAAGACCATATATTAGGGATTATTTTAGATTTACTGTTTATCTATCTATATATACATATATATAAATATTTATATGCGTATATATAAATATCTATATATGTATGTTAGTACCTGGGACACAACGCAATTCCGTCGACAGGTCGGGGCGGATGGCACCACTCGCTCGTAAATACCTTTTTTTTTTAATTAAGTTTCTTTTTCCTTTCAAATGCACTTTGTACGGCGAGAACTTTAAGTAACATCGGCGTCGTTTACTTTTACAAGACAAGATATAGAGTGTTTTCTTTTGGTAAATGTACACAAACAGATACACGTAAACATACATACACAGAATGAAATCTAATTGAGTAAAATCGTAAGTTTAGTTTTGTGTGATTAGCACCCTAACGGACTAGCGGCGGTATCGCGTTTTGAGAGAGGAAAACGGTGATACGTTGTTTGTTGTTTTTTTTTTCCAAAACACCTATTCTTTTGCATGCACAGTGGATGGATAACGAGCCATAATTCACGTTTTTTCGCTTTCAAGTTCAGCATCCTAAGTCGTCGTGAATTTCATCCGGGGGATCTGTCTATAAACGGCATTCGCTGGGGAAACAATGTGGAGCACGTTTGATCCAAACGAAGGAACTTGGGTTTTTTTTACACATATGCGTCCTCTGTATTATCGCTTTCGTCACGACGAGACATCCTAACTCTTTGATACTCGACCTCATCAAAATTTCACATGTATCCCCCGACTGTGTCTTCCCACATAAAAAGAAAGAGAGAAAAAAAAAAGAGAGAAAATGGTTCTTAGGATGTATAACAGTAGGCTGTTGACAATAGCGGCACTATGATTTTGGATATGAACGGTGTAACAACAGCTGGTGAACGTGACATTATCATTGCTTTATGTAAATGGAGCCCATTGTCGTTGTAGGAGGAAGAGCGGAAGAAGCGTGAGGAACTAGAGAGGATCATGGAGGAGAACAACAGAAAGATAGAAGAAGCTCAGAAGAAATTGGTAGGTCGATCGTCAATGAATAGAGTCATGGATATGTATTACTCACTTGGGGAAATATTCATTTATTGACTACAGGCTGAAGAAAGATTGGCCATGGTCGAAGAGCAACGATTAATGGAAGAAGAGAGACAAAGAATGAGGAAGGAACATGAGAAGCGTGTAAAAGAGGAACAAAAGAAAATCCTCGGGAAGAACAACTCGAGGCCTAAATTGTCCTTTACACTAAAACCAGTTACGTGAGTCTGTATAATTTCGTGCAGTTTTACATGTGATATTTATACATTCTTGTTGGATTTCTTTGATATAATTCACAAGAGGCCGCAAGAACAGTTAATCGTTCAGCTGCATCGACATAGGTATATCGAATGTGCAGCAGCAAAGACCCAAAGCTCACCCGAATGTATTTGCGATAATTGCCAAGGTCTGACGATGTTGAATTTCTTTTATTTGATTCTGATGAAACAATGATGACGTCAGAATTAAATAATTATAATTCTATTATGGTCGAGACTTTGGCATCGGTACAGATGGGACTTTAACTTTTCACTGAATGATCGCATCGACTTCGAAACATCCGAGCATTTTCTTACGCGAATCACGGTCAACTGTATTTAATCCCCTTTCGTAGGTTACGCGAGAAACCTTTTTTATATGAACCTTTTTAGTAATAACGACACAGTTAATAGGCTTGCTCGGCATGTTCGACGGAAGTGCGGTCTAGTAACTGATAGGTGTGTTCTACAAAGTTACATATACGGTTTATATAACGTCGTTTCACTGTAATTGTATCATACAGTTAATAATAATTTTATTTCAGTCAGTTGTATTAAATGATAATGAAAAAGAGATAAAGTGAGACGTTGAAAAAAAAAATCGCGCTCGAATGATCAAAGTCCGTAACTTCGAAACAAAAAATGAAATGGTCACATTATTATTATGACCAAATAAATTTTGTAATCGAACCTGTTAGCGTAAACGGATTTTCTACCGAGAATAGCTACCGATCCTCTTTGCAATTTGTCATTAATAATATATCATTGACCGTTTTGCAACGGTCCTAAAAAGCATACAGATGCAAAATCGTCCTTTTTAGCGGTACTTTGGTATCAAGACCGCCGTAGACTGTGGAGGCCTTTAGAATCTGACGCAAACTCTATTCCGTTTTTCAAAAAATACTCCCATTTAAAAGAAATTAAAAAAAGAACATGAAAAGAAAGAATTGGCAATTGCAGGATCACGGATTGGGGGATGGGTCATTTTGTACGTGTCGAAACGTATGAATGAAACCATGAACAAGTATGTTTTGTGCGTAAGCTTGTATAGATGTGTACTGAAGTAACAGAGAAAGAAAAACCATCTGTTCGTATAGGATTGTATACCCACACATTGTTACTTGTAAAATAAACAAGTTTTTATTAAATCCTCAGCACCTTCACCTCCCCCAACTGTTTGCTTTCCATCGTTTATTCTTTTCAGTGTTACCTGTTATTTATTAATTTACAAGAGGAATATTTTTTTACGAAGTCACCCACAATTTTTTGGAATTTTGCCCAGAAAGTAATCCACGTCCACGTATTCCAAGGCTTGCTCCTTGGCCGAAAGTTTTACCATTGAATGGACTACGTTGCTTGAAAATACACTCGAATTTTCCACGCGCAGTTTTTCTATTTTTTTGACGATCCAAGATCACTGTTATGATCAAGTTAATGGAGAACATATTAATGGACCTTCATTATCGAAATTCTAACCGACAGAAGAAACGTAAAAATCAAGGGTCATCGAATTTTCTCCAGTTACCTTTCATAGTATCTTCGATGACTTCCGGATAAAGTTTCGCCGTGACGGAGCTACTCGGCGGATGTAGCCTAGGATTTGTATTAATCTCAATTAACCATACCGAAAGGTCATCCATTATTACGAAATCAGCACCGTATAATTGAAAGCTGTTCTTTCGGTTCACCATGTATTCTTGGGAAGCCAGTAATGCGCCTATCAAGTTTTGTTTAATACCCGGTTTGATGACCTTCTCCCATGCAGACTCGCGATCGGTGGATCTAATATGGCAATAGGAAAATAAATTACGACGTACACTTTCGTCTTGAAAAATAAGAAGATATTAAATACTTGAGATATTCCTTAAAATCCTGAAGATTCCAGTGCAATTCTCTAGGTATCTCTAAATTCGCCCTTAACGATTTCCTGTACTTCAGTTGGACTGTCGTGTTGCAGAGGTGTATCGATTCATGGAAATTGTCAAGATTGAAGTCTTTTGATGCGAAGCGAAGCAGTATGTCCCTTCAAGATTGAATAGGATGGAATTTAAACGAGAAATTCGAAGAAAATTACATTTTGCAAGAATAGAAAAAAAAACAAATTAATACTTGTACATCCAGACGATGAGAGGTTGCGTGCTGGTAATTAGAAACCATTGTCTTACGTCAACCTTGGTTTTATGAACGAGTAAAGGTCGTTCTAAAATTAATTTCTTATTTTTATAATATGTATTTTTAATATGTAAGAATTATTAGGACAGTTACCAAAGTAATTTACCTATATACTTTTGCACGACGTATTGCGTGCACTCTTTCGTGGCTTGGTTTATTTTCTGAAGGATTTCGTTCAAAGAATTCTTAAGTACGATGCCTCTACCTAAACTTTTATCACCTGGCTTTAAAATCCAGACATTCCGCATTCCGTCTATGCGACTCTGAGGCCGGCATTCTATTATTTCCTTCAGAATATCCGCCGTGAATTTTAAAACTTCCTAATAGAAAGCAACGAATGAATTTGCAATTTTAAATTGTCGATTCAATGCAAAAATATTGTCATTTCCATACGTTGATATCTATATTGTCGTCTTTTTTTAATACAACGCGATGATTCACGATTTCATAGTGCCAAATTAGAAACTGATTCCAATCGGACGAGGGTACATCCTTGTGATCCTCTCTGTCGATGTCCTCGTGTGTACGAACGCTGCAAAATTTTGCGCGATTTTAAATAAAATACAGATAATCAAAATTCTTTTTTAAAAACCTTATATATTCCGTGCATCGTTCGAGAGCGAATAAAATGGCATTTATGGGGATGGTTCCATTCGGAGACCAAGTGGCATCAGGTCCTGCTATGCTGGATAAAAATAAAAACCACTTAAGAATTCCAATGCATGCCGTTATGTAAAAATCCTGGATAAATTCTGTGACTTGTGCAGCCTATAAAAATTAATTTTTATGAGATTTTCTTTTTTTAGAAAAATTAGAATTTATTTACAGTACCTGATAGACGTTGTAACAACGAGGAAATTGAATGTTCGACACCCCAGCCTCGTAGAACCAATAAACGTTTTCCAAATTGTTGCACATGTCGACCTGAAGAATTTATTTATGTATATTTAGTAAAAGGCAGTATTAAAAATATTAGACAAACGAGACCTTCGACGTGAAGTAACATCCTGAGAATTTATTCACTATAGTCTTGTCTTCCGTTTTAACCACCGCCTTTTTGTTACTGTACCATATCAAATCCGGTGTACTACGCAGTAATTTATCAATTGTTTCTAGCCCAGCTAAACAGGGAACAATATTTATTAATTATATTTGACAGTAGTATTTAAAGTACCCACGATTTTCATTCGTTTCTGAAGAAACCGAGAGCATTTTTCTAACAGCTCTTTTCTCTATCCATCCTCTTCTACCCAAAGGTTTTCTCAATACAGGAAAGATGCCATAAATGACGAAAATCTTCTGCTCGTTTACAGCCTTCGTTAAAATCTTTAAAATGAAATTAATCCTCGCCTCTTCGGTAGTTAATAATTTCAAATAGTCCTTGAGAACAATTTGCCCATGATTACGTTCATTTTTGGTGTCTTCATTGTCGATAAGTTCGTCTAAATTGTCACGATTGCAATAAATTTCAGCATTTGCAGTTCTTACAGTCTCAATATTCTCGTCGTTTTCAGTTTTCGTCTTTGAGCCGGAATTACTTGAAAGCACAGTTTCTTGTTCTATGGATTTGTTCGAATTTCTTGGGCATATCTAACAAAGTGTGCAAATAAATGATTTCTTTAATTTTTCGAATTATTAACACAATCGTTTTTTTTTTACCTGCCAGCCCTGGGTGTGTTTTTTAATCGTGCAATCTTGCGAGGTTAATGTAATTTGCCATTTTCGAGTACTGATTATTTTATTTTCCTGTAACTTTTCTAAGTCATCTTGAGAATTTTCCGATTTTTCCGAAGGCGTTACGTCACTTTGACTAGAAGTAGATCCATCTTCTGATTTTCCAATTGAATTTTTGCTTTTATTCAATGACTTATTCTTGTAGAAAGTTACTATTGATTCTTTTCGCCGTTGCATTCTTGTGATTAATAATATAATTTGTATCTTTTAACATTTTTAATTCATTTTGCTAGTTTGACGATAAATTTCTCTTGGAAATTTTGTTAAAAAAAAAATAATTAATCCATCAGGTTGAATAGTAATGTTTGCAATTACTGAGAACGATATATTTTGACAATCGATTGTATAGCTCGATATTTTCTACATATCTTTATGGTAGTTAAACAAAATAAAAAAATAATAATAATAATACCGTTTGACGCGAGTATATAATTTATTTATTACATTTTCTACGTCCATACAGAGCTTTGCCATTTTTATCTTCAACACTTTTCACAGCATTGAAATTTTAGTTGGAAGCCAAGAAACCAATTTCTTTTTAGAATTATCATCTTTAAACGTATCATTTTTTAATTCCCTCCAAATATTCGTTCGTACTTTATATTTATTCACAGCCTCTTTCATTTTATCATCCAAAAACTTTTCTATATTTGGCTTTTGAAATTGTGGCTTCTGAATTTCATTCAAATCCTGCTTTTTCATATCTATTATAGTTGAAGTAGCTAAATTATTTTCCTTTCCCTCGTTCGTACGAATAATATTCGATTTAACAATTGTACTTTTTATCTGATCATCCGGAAGATACTTTAAATCCGATCGTACCATCGAATTCTCGTTATTATTCATTGTACAAATGACTTTCTTCACAGATGCAAGGAAACGTTTATTCTTATCAATTTTATCCTCCATCATCTTCCTCTTCTTCGGTATCGTTTCATTATTTTGTCCTATATTTAATGAATTCTGACACGGTTCTGTCGGCATTATCGGAACACCATCTCTGACACTATTAGACAAAGACTTCTCCTTTAATTTAATCAACTTTGCATAATTTCTTAGTACTTCGTTTTCATCGATTCCTTCCAAGTATTTCTGATCAGCCATCTGTAATTCGATACTTCTACTTCTCAAGTTATTTCTCTTCTTCAAACTACTCTTCTTTTTCGTTAATTTCCCCCTTTTCGAAGTGACAATGTCTTCTTCCCTTTTCATAAAGAGTTTCTTCGAGGACGACCTTGAAACCCCATTCGATTCCACGGGGAAGGTTCGTTTAAATGTTACTCTCCTAGGAGAATTCGCAACTCTGTCATTGACCCTGCAAGATCTGTAATTAGTTGGTAAAGTTTGCAACCATCTTGTAACGGTCCCAACTTCGTCAACTTCGCTATCAGAATTTGTCAAAGTGTCGGAGAAATTAGACGATACTTGATTCCTTTCGGAGAAGACCATAGTCTTATCTGTTGTCTAAAATTTAGAGAAATTTTCTTTATAAAAAAAAATAACCTTTGCACAGTGTTGCGATGTCTTTAATAATTTTTATTCACATCAACGTACCATGGATTTGCAGGGTGGTTGTCGGAAATAAGTGCACTGGAAAGTATCTTCTTTCGGTTGAATCAGCAAACGATTATCGTTTCTCGCATTTGAAATTGGCAAATTTCCCGAGTTCTCGTGTTTCCCGGAGGTTGCAAATAAATTTGTGCGCTCCATTTCGTGCGACAAGTAAAGTCGAAGGAAACTTTTTAATTTTATGCCGGATCAGTGAGTTGAGAGAGAATCCTTTGTTGTGTACTCATCTCCATTCATTCTTGGTTTCACGATTTTTAGTTTATTTTTCATTTCTTGTTTCTCGCCATTAATACAATAAATTTCAACGTCAAGCCATTATGTTTCCTTCGACCTGAAACAACTGCGTGTTGTTTCGATAGTATAAAAAAAAAATACTTCTTATCAAAGTTGTACAATTTTTCAGTGATCAAATTGTAATCATATCTTTTTTAATTTATAAAAATATATATTTAAGGTGATAAACTTAGGTGGTCCACTCTTTGCAAAAATAATAAAATGGAGTATTCACGACTGAGATCACGTTTATTTACTGATAATTCACAGGTGTAATTTGATAAACTTTTTACACAGTTCAACAGGAAAGAGAGGGACAGCGGATGAAGGGTGCAGGTCAAACGTTAATTTTAATTACTTAGATAGCCTCAAACCAACAGCGTACATGTCCGTAATATCACTTAGAACTTTGCTTTTGTTCTGGCGAGTTTGTTTCTTTGGAATGCTACGATTCTTAGTTTTACCCGTAGAATTATGAGCAGTTTTACTGGCAGGTGACAGGAACGATGGTAATGGAGGTACTTCCGGTGGCATTGCAGAAAGTGTCGCGCTTCTTTTATATTTTTTTATCGCGTCTCTCACTGCTGTGTTAATTATCTGCTACAATGAAAATTCAAATTACAAAATAACGAATAGATTTAACATTAATTCAATTAATATTCCACCTTTTCCTCGTTACGTCTCGAAGACTTCTCCGTCTTCGACGGCACACTTGACGTCTGTTGCTGAAGAGACATAATCTTAGAAATTAAATTTTGCCTCATAGGAGAACTTTCCGATCGATGATTCGTTGTTCCAGTAAATGTGCGCGATTTTCTTGCAACCTTCGGGACGTTTCTCGTGTTAGTGGCTGGCTTTGCTTGATTGTTCTGTTAAATAAAAAATACAACAGACATATTGCAATTAATTCAGATTATTTTCTTTATAAATGTATGAATTATTTACCTGAGTTGAAACAGAGGATTTCGCTTTCGCATTATTGGCTGTAGAGATGGTTTTTGGTGTTGATTCTTGCTTATCGTGCAAAACGCAGGATTTTGGGGCCTTCGGAGGTGCAGTCGCCGGAAGTGGTTGTCTCATTTTGGGCGATTCTACTTTGTAATAGGAATAAAACTCTTGATCCAGCTGGATTTCCAATTCTTCTATCAGATCTACTATCACCGGACCGATTTGATTGTGCACCGCAGGCTTCTTCTTCGTCAGACACGTCTGATAATATCAAAAATCACCTTGAACTTTAATTGCCACTTGGACCATATATGATCCACGTCATATTTTAATTTTAAATTCAATTGAATTCTCACAAAAGCACATACTAGTGGAGGTTTCGACGAAAGGCTGATTTTCGACTCTTGAATATTAAAATTCGACTTCTTCTCGCAAGTAGGGATGCGAGTCCCTTGAAGAGACAAAGCAGCCCCCAAATAAGGTTGGCAACTGGGCATCCGTTGTTTATATGCCAACTCGAAATGACCCGTGCTAGCATTTTTATCCTCTCGAAAATCAATGACGACTGTCCAAGGAAAATACTCGATAAAAATTTCGTAAAGCTACAAAGTGAAAAGATAGGAAAATAAACCTTTTATAGTATCCTCCATAACTTGTCTACATAGTCGAGTAGTGACGCTGCTGGAATAGCTCATATCCGGATGGCTATTGATTTCGATCAGCCAAACGGAAAAATCTTCCATCACCATGAAATCAGCACCATAAAGTTCGAAACTGTTCTTCCTTCGATCCATGGCTTCCTGGCTAGCTAAAAGGGAACCGACTAAACCTTGCTTCATTCCTGGATAAATTAATTCGTCCCATGCTTGCTCGTGTCCCTGAGACCTTTAGATTTAATATAATTTAACATTTATTTATTATTATTAATTTGATTATGTGTCGATAGAAGAGGCAATACTTAAGAAATTCTTTAAACGTCGTAGCATCCCACATATTATCCGAGGGTAGTGCAGGGTCTCTGTCCTCGCTATTTGTATATTTGCATTGGATCGCGTGATTGCACAAATGGATCGACTCATGGAAATCCGTCAGGCAAAATTTCTGAGAGCAAAATCGCAGATAGCTCTCTCTGAAAGCAAACGGTATTATTCTTACGTTGGTATTTTATGGAATTTAACTTCATTTACTATTCTTCATTGTGTTATATCTTCTCTTTTAAATAAACCAATTTCATTGAGACATTTGTGAGTAAAAATTAAGTTTGAATAGGAGAAGGTGCCGGTAGGTCGTGTGGTCATTTTATTCGATAATTGTTGATAGGATGAAGATGTTGTTAATTTGCGACAACCATGAAGGTAATACGATAATGGGAGACAAGTTTCTGTGATACAAACTGGGTTAGAAAAGATCAATTTCACTCAGAGTTCATAGCCAGTAATTGACTGCGGGTGGTTTGTTCACAAATGGGATCCAACGTGAGTCGTGACTCCAAATATAGAATACACAGTAGCGTCTTTGTCAGTTACAAACTATTCTGGTTATACATTAGCGATAATTACGTCGAATTGCGGCTTGTGCATTCCAATTAAATGACCCAGATATTTATGGACACGAAAACGTTACACGAAGATGATGAAAAGTTCAGTTTGCGAGAGTTCGTTTAGTTGATTCGATTAATTAAGAATCAGAAATATTTATTCATTATTTTCTAACGTTTATATTTACCTACAAAAAAGAAATTTACCTGTACAACCACAGAGTTAAAGGCTGAGCGCACGTTACTAGAAACCATTGTCTTATATCAAACTTTGTTTTATAAATCAACAAAGGACGTTCTGGAAAAATTCGATAAATTCAATCTTCATCATATACTTGGAAATTCTCCGTAAATCTTTGCAAAATTCTATTACCAATATACTTTTGAATTACATAACGAGTATCTGATTTATTCGTGGGATTCATTTTTGCCATAACATCCTCCAGTCTATTTAAAAGAACGATACCACGTCCGCGACTTTTATTTCCAGGTTTCATGATCCATACGTTCATCGTGCCATCCATATCGATTTGTGGCCAATACTTTTTCATCTTCTTCAGTATGTGTTTTGATGCCAGGAAATATTTCTATAAAGATACCTCTTAAAATACAACCAGTCTTCTACTTTTATTTCAAGAAAATTTCATCAAGAAAATAGACTCTACCTGAAACGGTAGATTATTTCGAATGAAGAGTGCCTGACCGTGAACAATTTGATAATACCAGCTAAGAAATTGGTCCCACTGATGGGACCATACTCTTTCCACTTCCTGATCGATGTCCTCGTGAGACTGTGCGCTGATGTAATCGCTGCACCTTTTAATTGCAAATTCTAGGGCTTTCGAGGGCACCGTGCCCGTCGGTGACCTTACTGCATTTTCACCTGCGTCGTCGACCTTGTCGTTCAGCCACTTTAAGAGACTCAAACAGGCCGTGAAACTAGTATAAACAATTCAAATTACATTTCTATAGCAATGTTTAGGCTGCTGATAGAAAAAAAAAAACATTAACAAGAAATATGACTTGGACGGTTTCATAATATTATTACCGATAATCCTCGATGAAAGCGTGCATCTGATCGCCTTGACACAAATTGTAACAACGTGGAAAGAGAGTGTTCGCCACTCCAGCCTCGTAATACCAGTGCATTTGTCTGACATTTGAACATAGGCCCACCTGAGCAATCGATTTTCCCAGAAACGTATATTTTCCTCTTCTAGTATATCGTTCGTGGGTGTAGTAAAAATAGATTGACGTAAAATCGAGTGATACCTTAGATGTAAATCCAGCACGGCAGTATCTATTGAAGAGGGTGGTTTTGTTGTCCTGCGATGGCCAACCGGGCCATTCTGATCCTGTGTTCCATAGAAAATCGACTGTGTGACCACTGAGCATTCTTGAGATCAGTTGTCTTTCACCGGAATGATCTTTCAGATCACCAATTCCAGCTAGCAATGTTACAGGACTGGAGTCCACGTTTAAATGTTGATCGGCTGAAGAAAATTGTGAAAAATCATAAATAAAATAAATGATGATTAGATTAGGGGTCGATGTACCGTTAGGGTTCTTCCTGAAGAACTTTTCGCACCATCCTCGTCTCAGCATGCATTCACGGATTACTCGTGCCCTTCCGTAAATCATGAAGGTATGATGAGCAGCTATTGCATCCTTTACCATCTGTTTGATGCGGAGGAAACGCTCGTGAAGGGTTGGTGGCAGTAGCAAAGATAGTTCGTTTTTTTCTACACTTAGCAAAAATAGGAATGAGAATATAAATTAAATTGTAGAAGTTTTTTTATTTATTTAGAAGGCACCTTCAGCTATGGTTGCATCTACAGTTGGTTTATCGGGTTCCGTTGCCGGTTTTGTCACGGAATCGGTGGATTCATTTTCTTCAACTTCTTCCTCTTTATTTTCATTTTTTTTCGCACTGATCGGAACAACATTCGTCGTCGCTTCATCGTTAGCATTCATGTAGTGAACTGTAGAAATTTGTTGTTTCTATCGGTGCTTATACGTTTCGTTGATCGTTAAGAGTGTCGCTTCATTGCAGTGGATTTTGTCGGATGGGATACAGGGTCGAAGAGGTCGAAGTTATTTTATCCTGGATCAGCTTATAACATTTTACAATTATTAGCAGAACTAAAAGTATTTGAAAAAGCCGTTGATAAAGGTAAATTATAACTGATGTCGTTATCAGTTTTGTATCTCCTTGAAATATACTTTCTTCCGAGTTGTATCAATACCTGTGAAATCCTCGGTGCCTCTCTAACCAACCCAGCATCCTTCTACTTTAATTCAAACAATTTAATCTCGACTTTCAATGAAAAATAGTCGCTGGTATCAGTAATACTTTAGCAAATATACTCGAAATCGCATCATCAAAGGCGGCATTCCTCGCGAAGAGAAAGAGAGACAAAGAGGAATTTGCAATTTGTCTGAAGGGACAAAGGCACAAACTGACGAGACGAAAGCGAAACCACGACTGAACGTCATCGACGACATCCACAGGGGTATGTGCAAGTGTTTAGAATCTAGAATTCCACAGGCGTGCGCCCTGAAAGCGTTTTAAAGCGCCCCGACCATTCGGCCGATTGAATAAGATCGCCTGACTGCTTCTTCATGGTGCTATAATTAACACCATTATAGAAGATTCTCCGACCTTTAAAGTCAATTCATCAGAATGATCGCTGAAAGTAGATCACGAAGATCACAGCTCGTTAGTTGATTCCTACTCGATTGATGGCGAATCATCTGTGACCTTTGTTTAAGGTCGTTGCGATTAAATGCAGTTGCTTAATTCTATAGATATTTGGAAGACTATGATGCACTATGACATTCTTCTTCTTTCTTTTCTATATTTTTTTTTTATTGCAATTAACTCTAATTGATCATTTCGTCCAGGACCTACCGTCGCAAGGGTTGAAAGAAGGAAGAGGGTTCTGAGCAAAGAAGAATATGACATATGTATTGATAATTTAGTTTATTAATTTAACGAAATAAGAATTTCAAAAGACAAGAGAGACGGGCAGCGAAAGACAAGTAGGAAACAGGGGGTGGTAACCAGGACAAGAGGGTTGATCGAGCATGGTCTCAAGAAGAACGTACCAGGCACCTAGGCGAAATTCCTCGACAGAAGAAGAGATATAGGTAAAAGAAGGAAAAAGCGATCGCGTGGGCCTCTATACGAATTACTCCAGTTCTTCGAGTTCTAACCCACTTTAGCAAGTGCATCTTTGGTTCGCGTGAAGAGCCAGACTGACGAATCACTTCGACCTGCTGCTGATGTTAATTAGACGAGTTCGAGCGATTTCATTCTGATATAATCCTCGGGGAATACACGATTATACTATTTTGGAATTCGGTCGGCTCTAAGACGTTTCTAGCGCGTCTGCGTGTTGTTTGTCTTCCTGTTAGGCCGATCGTTGCGTGTGATAAGATTTAGGCTCGTGAAATTATTCGTCGGATCGTCAATCTCTCAAGAAATTCATAGATTGGACTGATAAAGAGATAGAGAAGCTTATCAAGTCTCTAGATCAACGTATATTATTACACTTAAGGGGTGAAATCATTAGGATGGATTTCTTTTAGAAGAATCTTTTAACACGTATACATTTATCGGTTTCTTACCATTAGATATGGTTTGATGTTTAATACGGGTAATCATAGAATATTCCTGCACCACGGCATTTGATAAACCATACTGTACGTGATGATAATACTGAATAACTTGATACTTGACACCGGAATATTGAGGATGGTATTAAATATGGATAAACTTGAAGAAACGTCCGATCTGAGGTGTAAACATGACACTATCGTTAACAGGATAGATTTCAAAGAAGTGAAGTTGCAGTATCATACATGATACACAATTAATTGGAAGTTTCTGATAAAAACCAAAGATTAAAACTATCTGTCGTTTTGTACGACCATTCTGATTGAAATTTTAAATAAAATATCAATGAGTACTGGAGGAAAATCATTTCGCAGTCTTGGTAGATAGGAAAAACATTAATTTCGGTATGAAAGAAGAAAGACACCACGTTAAAATTAGAATAAGAAGATTAAATGTAGTTGCAAGAAGAAACAGAAGTTGCGGGCATTCGTAATGGCCGCCAACGCGTAGATCGAAGATCGCATGACCTGGTGATGATAATGGCAAGCTAATAGCTGATACGGTCGGTATAAAAGGCTTCTTGTTGAAAAGTAACCTAAACGTTTAAGCTCATCTTGCAATATCACTTTTCCATACATTCCACGCGCGACAGTGCGATAGAGTTGGGCACAGTTATTCGTCTGTGATAAGTATGGCTCAGTTAGTGAGAAATGCCGCTCTTCTTCTTCTCACAGAGAAATGTATGGAAGAATACTTCGACGAGTTCAATTTTCTCCATGGTATGAATGTAATTTAATTTATTTAAATACATTTTAAAGCGTAAACGTAGCATAAATTCAATTTGCCATAGTGTGCAGTATAGACCATTATACAGTGCACTCTGCCGTCGTAGCGGAAGTGCGTAGAGTTTTCGATCGTACAATTCGAAAGCTGTTTCCGGTACCAAATACTTGATTTTTACGTAATTGTCAATAAAATGAGATGAACCATTTACATTTCTCTATGTTTGATGTATTCCTTTCTTGACGATTGAATTATGTAGCAAATATACTGTACGTAAAATGTATCGTTTTTTAAATTGTTTCAGCGGAATGCTTTAAAGCGACGCTCAGCAAAGCCTTGGGTCTCGCAATTATCGGAGGATCTTTTCTCGGTTAGGAAGTATTAATTATTTTAAAACATCGAGTCACTCTAGTAAAATACATTATTGTATCTAATCTTTGAAATTCTAAACAGAATAATTTTCTGTTATTTGTTGTCAACATGCATTTTCTATTTGAATCTTATTTGTCCATTTTGTTAATACCAACGAATTTATTTCAGTCAAAGTACCACAAATAGTTAAAATCCTTCAGAGTAAAAGTGTAGAAGGCATTAATGTCTTCAGTACTCTCTTGGATTTATTTGCTATTAGTAGCATGGCACTGTATAGCTTTATCAGTGGGTTTCCTTTCAGGTATGAAGAGGATGATTCTACTATATAAATCATCACTGTTAAATATGACATACATTTACTAATAAAATATTTCAGCTCTTGGGGAGACGTGGTGTTCCTAGGAATACAGACTTTAGCAATTGTAGTTTTAATAATGCATTTTAATGGCAATACTATTCAAGCAACTGCGTTCTTTGCTGCTTATATAGCTGTTATCTTTGCCGGCACCAGTGGGTTGACACCAATTGGCATCCTCTGGGCATGCCAGGCAATGAATATACCCATTGTTCTTACGAGCAAAGTACGTGTGACTCAGCTACATTTATAAGAATTATAGATCTGTCTAGATTTGCAGTTTATTCAGATAAGCCCATCTACGCTTCCTGTATCCTTAATATGTTGTAAATTCTTTCAGTTACTTCAAGCGTATACAAATTATACTAATGGAAGTACAGGACAGTTATCGGCTATAACAGGCTTCATGCTACTATTTGGATCTCTAGCTAGAATTTTTACTTCCATTCAGGAAACTGGAGATAGTACTATAATTATAATGTATATTTGCTCAAGTGCTGCAAATGCAATAATTGCTGCTCAGATAGTTTATTACTGGAATGTAGGCACGAAGAAGAGTGGAAAGAAAGGAAAGAAAGGAAAGGCATCGAAGAAGGACTGAAGAATTTATTGTAATATACAAAATGAATTAAGATTTTGATACTGAGAGTATCGAAATACGTTAGGATTTATTTTTGTATATAAATATGCTTCCATAAATACTGGATTAATAACAATTTTATATATGAAAATATTGTCGAATTATTTCGACTATTATTCTACAGGTGCACAACGCACTTAGGTTGATACCGAAAGGAATAATTTAAGAATGAATTTTTAATATTAAATTATTATTTGAAATTCCATAATAATCCTTTGCATCAGGTGATTAATAAAAATATTTTAGGAAATCAAGTCTCCCGATTATTTCAACAAATCTAATATTTCGATATAAACACCGTCAATTCGAATAAGCAAACAGCTTATTTTTCAATTCCATCGAAAAGAAAAATTGAAATAAAAATAATTGTGATTATTTAATTTTAAATTAGCGCGCCCAATCGGAAGTCAAGTACGGTTCGCTATATACTAGAGTAGTGGGGATAGAGAAGAACGCAAGCGCCTCTCGATCCCGTCGTTTCCGGTTTGTCGTAATCGTGACTTGTACAACGTATGGTGAGATTCAGACGCGCAGTTGTTTGCTCGTTGACGATGTTGCATTGTGGACCGTGATATAATTGGAAAACGCGTTAACAGAACGTCAGAAGATTATACGGGAGCAACGGTGAGTAGTAGTCCAAGTTTTTTATCGGCCGGTGTGGCATGCCCGTCGAAAAAAGCGGGCGTGGATGTCCTTTGGAAAAAAAACGAGGCGGCCATTTGGAGCGTCATGGCGCCGGCAGCCTTTGCAGTCGGGCTTCCCTGTCGACCATCTTGTTATCGATAAATCAATATAGCGTGCCTTTCGCCTACGTAAGCGTTTGTCTAGAATAAAGTACGTTCTGCGGATTCGTTCTGTTTATTACGGTACGCCAAAGGGACACGTATATCAGCGGACACAGGTAAATCGTCCTGGGAACCGGTTTTAAAAAAAAGAAACGTTCGCTTTGTGCGGTGCGCATTCTTGCGCGGTATACCGCCCTTTTTGGAGGTCTGACTCACGGTACTCGGATTTTCACAAGACCAATACATTGTTACGAATTAATGGCAAACCGAGCCTTATTTGGTTGTGATAAGACGAACTTATCTGGATAACGCAAAGGGAGCGGCACGTCCTTGCGAACACGTGCCCTTGGCTGGTGGAGAATGCCTTTTTTTTGCATGCCAAATTCGGCCATTTAGTCAAAGGCAGTTGTTACAGACAAAATTCTATCTATATCCGGGTACCTCTTTGGATTGTATGAAAAGGAAATTGTGACGAATCCGCCCATTTTCATAGCATTACAGGACTAGGTTGCTCGCGCGGCTGAGTCAAAATGGAATCAATGGATGCGCGTCTTGTCGCGCAAGCATTGAACTACCATGGTCAACAGTTGCAGAAAGTATGGGAAGGAGAACGCAACGAGAATGAACTAGCCATGCTCAATCTCAAGGAACCTAATTTTGAAATTTATCAGCAGCGGCAAAAGACTCTTAGGTACAGATTGGAAACCATCGATGGAAGAGATTGAAATATCTGAGCATGCATATAACATATATTTGTTCTATTTCACAGCTTTGGTGATAGAGGGAAACGGCTAAAACTTCAACAGTTTCTTGCAAAGAAAGCAGATGCCCTTTATGATAAGTCTAATCTGGAGAAAACCACCGAACCTACTAAGCAGGAACTTGGAGATGAAGGTTTGGATCATTATTTCTTTACTTTGCTATTTTTTTAAAGAAACTGCATAACATATTCTAATTTATTGGATTTATTCTGTTGCAGAATTTTATGCAACAATGCCAGGCCTTGATACTTTTGTCACCATGGAGAAATCCCAGCGTATACGAAATTTTTTGGAGGTAATTGAAGCTTATTTGATACATTGATATATACGAAATTGTACGATTAATTCGATCTGAGTACTTTAAATAACGAGAATCGTTTTATATGTGCAGAGTTTGGTCGTTGGCGATGTTATTTACGCGCAAGTGATGGGTAAAAGTGCTGCCGGACTTCTTCTGAAGGTGCTTTGCAACTGCAGCGACTGCCCGCGGGTTGTTACTGAGTTGGGAGTTAAGGTATGTAACTATATTTATTGCCAATCAATTATTTTTATTTAATTTAAAATACAAGTAACATTATCCGAAATTACGTAGCACAGTGCGTTTAAATAGCAAGCGATATCTCGATTAGCCACTATCGCTTCGAAAATATCTCCCGTTCTATATATCATTCTAAATTCCAACTACAAGTCTGACTCATTGCATGACAAAGGAGTTGAAGTTTCTGAATAAAAGAGTTCGTGATTTTTGTTCGAATTAGGCCCTGATATTGAACACGGCCACAGTGCCGGCGGTGGACAAGAAAGGTGTTACAAGAGGCTACATGGCAAATGATCTCGTCTGCGTCGTAGTGAGTGAAGTTAACGTAGAGGCCGAGCGAGTCGTTGCTGTTATGAACGTACCCGCCCGTGAAGGGCAAGCCCCACACCCACCTATGGGACTTATCCATTCCGATGATCTACCAGAAGCCTATAAGTAAGTAACAAAAAATTTGGCTGAGTAATTCTACTTTCTTCTGCATTTACAATATGCTTCACTAACTCTCGTAAATTGATCCGTATTATCGTGATAGGAAATTTCATATACACGATAGAGAAGCGATAACAGTGTCTTGCAATGCATCCATAGCACTTTTAAATGGAAAATTTCCTTCGAATTGTACATTATGTTTTTGACGAATTTCGCTTTACCCGGTGATATAATTTTAAGAGCACTTGCACAAATGAGAGGCAGGGGAAAAATGATATTTTGACAGTGGTAGTACGAAGATTTAGGAACGTTAATGTTTATATTAACGTTAATAATTATTCTAATCGTGAGCGATTGCATTGTTTTTTTTTTTCTCTCTCCTTTCTTTTCTTCTCGTTTTCCGTGTAGTTTTGTCCTTTATTAGTTATATAAAAGTGAAAGTACAGACTTGCATCTATAGTTTTTTCGTTTAAAGTATCTTATTAAGACGAAGGTAAGGATAACAGATATGGTGGCCAAAAGAAGTTGAGATTTAACAGACGCACTGTGATACTAACAAAACGAGGTAAATTAGATTTGATTCCTCTTACACGTTTTTATGAATTTAGGTGCCAGACATTCTCAGTAACGTAAAAGTTGATAGTCAGTATGATGATGAATTTCTAATGTGATACAAATGATTCAAACCTTGAGCATTGGTTGACATGGCTCTGTTGCGCACAATATTCTATCTACGTTTGTGATATGTTACTCTCAAAGCACCAGCCAAACTATGGCGCCAAATGACATCAATGTCTTTTGAGGTTGCATTTCCAGTATGAGACGTTGAGCCTTGGGTGGTCAGAGTGAGTGCTGCAGACGGTAGGTATAATAATGATTTACAGTTGTTTGGTCTCTTATTAGAATAAGCGACAAAATAACTGTCCAAATCAATGCGAAAACAGATCATGTAAGCGTAACTTTAATCGGTCGTCGAAGTTTGAATGTATTCTATTACGTTTCATTATGTAACATTTTATTGTAACAAGTAATATGACATTTTATATCAAGGTGGCCACTGTTTAACATAATTATGCTCGTGCATAACTGTAACGAGATGAAGGTAAAGACGTTTAAAATTTTTCTCTAATAAACATATCCAGATCGTAGAAGCAGAGACCAAACAACTAAAATCCTAATCACCCGAAACCTTTACCTTTAAGCCTCAAAAGAATCGCGCCTTGTCATAATAATGCCTCATTTAAACTTACAGCTTAAATTGACAAATAAAAAAAAAATGATGTCATGTTCGAATTGACACCACAAAATGCAAAACAGGCGACAATACTACTACATCTAAAAAAAATTTTTTTGGTCAACTTGGAAGATAAAATATACTCAGGCGTGGCTCCCAACCTATCCTAGGGCTATGCAATTTATTTTATCGCACCAAAAAACTTATAAAACCAAACCACCGTCGATTGATGATAGGCTGTGTGCTTTTGTGTTGAGAAATCCTCTGATTACAAACATGATACAAAATACTAGAAATATACGTCTTAGCGGTACATGAAAGGTGAGAGACGAGTTTACATAATAATGAGGTTGTGTACCATTGTAAATTTATAAATAAGAAATTATCTGGTAATAAAGGAATCTTACCAACTTTCTGCACTGTATCCCTGTTTTGGACCCCTGCTGCTTGTTAACGGTATAAACGTAGATTTTGATCGACTCTAATACCATTAGGTGTGCCCATTGATTCTTTTCTTTTCATTAAATAAGTTTACAATTAAAAATAAAGCAGGGAAGAACCATTCACTTGAAGCATCTTTGGCATTAGTGTCGCATCGCTGTATAATTCATGCAGATCGAAGAGAAGAGTCGGCATTGATACGCAGGGACGTGCAAGCAGTAGTTTGCAGTGCATTATATACATATATGTAAGGGAAAGCAACAAATGGACAATGCATATAAATATACATGTATAAAGATAGATAACACGACGAGATGTCGAAATAAAAACGAATAAAAAAAATCTAAGAAATGAAGGGCAAACACACGAATCAGATTGAGATAATCGCCTACCAGGACATAAATCCAGGAACACGAAGATTCGGTCGTCATGATTATCAAGTCTTTAGTTTTACCGTTAACGAAGTAGCTCTGGTATCCTCTTTTTGGCAAAGGTCAACACGATCTTTGCATGCTTCTAACGGATCGTCTCTCTTTGTGGTGTAGGAAAGCAATGGACAACAAAGGACAGAGTTACGAAACGCTGTTGGAGAATAGTACTGGCTTCAACAATCCGAACAACATTAAATATCTTTGCGACTTGATGGGTCTTGGGCAAGAAAATCACTCCAATATGGTCGGTTTGAGGTAAGACATCGAAGTTAGAAGAGAATAAGTTCTACAATCGAGGAAAACAATTCATCACAATTATGAAATATCTGGATTATAGAGAAAGATTCCCGCCGAATGAATATGCGTCTGAATTGAGACAAGCACAGGCCAGCAAATGGGCATTCCGAAGTGTTGCCGAAGGTATAGATCATTTCAAAGCCGGGCGTCATACCGAAGCCTTTCAATGTCTCAACAAAGCACTTACTGTAGATCCACGTAATGTCGAAGGATTGGTGGCTCGTGGAGCACTGTACGTTTTTTAGCATTTAAATCAACTAATTCGATAATCTTTCCACATTTTACTTATCGCGCCGATTTTCCAACGGTCTTATAGATACGCGAATAGTGGCAGTTTCAAGAAGGCGATCGATGATTTCGAAACTGCTTTGAAGTTAAATCAAACCCATGCAAATGCTCGTAAGTATATGGCGGAGACCCTCGTTGCACTGGGACGAAGTTACGAAGATGAGAAGAAATACGAAGATGCCCAGAAAGCATATGAAAATTGTTTGGCGATTGCACCATATCACGAAGAAGCTAGGAACTCGATCGAGTATATTAAATCGAAGACTTTAACGTCATCATTGAATCCTTTGGATACGTTCAAGAGCTTCGAAACTGAGAACGAAGCTGGTGAGAATAAGAAGGACAAAAAGAAACGGAAGAAGGAGAGGAAGTTGAGATCGAAGAAAAAGAGATGGAGTTCCAGTTCGAGTTCGTCGTCGAGTGGGTCTTCGAGTTCTTCGAGTTCCGATTCGAGCAGTTCCTCTTCGTCTGGAAGTTCTAGATCGGCCTCTCGTTCACCTAGTCGCAAGAGGAAGCACAAGAAAGATCATCGTGGCTCTCTTTCACCTCTCAGTAAACGGATGGCTCAGTATAATAATCCACCTGCTGCAACTACAGCTGCTCATGACGTGATAGCTCCAGTGTCTTACAGTTCAAATACTCGTGACAAAATGGACGACTACGAAATAAAAGTTCGAAAGTTCCTGGAACAGACTAAGGACGATTCAGATTACGAAGATAAGGCAAGTATTTCTTTGACTTTTATTTCCCTTGTCTCGGTGTTTTTTAGCAGATTTTTCCCGTGAGTAGTATCGATTAAAGTGATGAAACGAAGTTAAGAACGTTTGTGTAAAATCAGGTAAGGAAGTTCTTGGAAGAAACGGCCAGATGGAAGAGAGAGAGGGAGAAGGAAAAGAAACATTCAGAAAGTGAGAAAATGAAGAAGAAGAAGAAGAAGGAAAAGAAGGGGAAGGACAAAGAGAAAGAGGACAAGAAAAGTCGAAAGAAGAAGAAGAAGGAAGAAAGGAAAAAGCGCAAAAATAAGGACAAACTCGAAAGGGACTTGGAAGCATTAAAGAAATCGTCGTTACCTGATTTGGAACAGTTGGAGTCGAAGCTCAACGCTTACTACGCGAAGGTCGAGAAAGAAACGGCTGTCCTGAAAAGGTTGGAAGCTTTACTGTAATCCTCTGACAAATTTTCGTCTTTTCAATAATTTATTACGTTTCTTTTTTTTCGACAGTATTAGTTTTTCCTTGAGAACAAGTCAAATGTGACCTTGATTGGACAATTGATTTTTCAGTATTAAATTTCATTTGCTTTTTATCATTTCTCTCTTAACGCAAATGAATGGAAATCGCGTTTTTCAGGATATCGTATTTTACTTATGTTTTTATATTTGCTAGGTATGTAGCACAGTATAATGACATACCTTCCCCTCTTAGCAACGCGGAGAAGCTCGCTGAGAGTTCACGCAGGGAAGAGGAACTGCGAAGAGAGAGGGAGAGGGAACGAGATGAGGCTTCAAAGGCTTATCACGAACGAGAAACTAGAGTACCGATGACAGCACAACAACGTAAAGGTACGATTCTTCTCCCTTTATATTTTTTCAGTCTCATTTATTATTTCATCGATATAATCGAACTTGGTTTCGATTCTGTTACAGAGATTCAAAGAAAACCTCTGACTGACATATTCGAGCAGGAGTCACAGTTGATTCATCCTGAACTAAAGCTACCAGTTTTGGATACCGCTGCACTGAATGCCAAATGGAAGGCTGCTCAAGCTGCCAGGTACCTATGACTTCGATAAATCGATATCAATATCGAATTCTAATAAAATTACCTCGTTTAATGTAATTTTTTTTGTATCGTTCCAGACAAAAGGATGTTTTGCCGCAGAAGTGGCAGGACGTAGCGCCTGAAGGTAAAAAGATGCAGTCCAACGTAGATAGCGACGAAGATGACGATAATGAGCTGGAGGAGAAGCTGCAACGTGCAGCTCTCGAGAAATCTATGAACATACGTAAACAAATGCAGCGTGAACTGGCAGAAAAACGAGCAGCAGCTGCTCAACCGATGTCTGCACCCACCCCACCGCCTCTGCCGAAAGAGCCTCCTATGCCAAAACAGGCCCCGGTTAAATATCCCACGCCACAGCCTCAAAATAAATTCCAGTCTTACAAAGATCCTTCGATATCCGTGCCGCAAACTACGCCGACCAAATTCAGCTCCAGCAACAACCTGGGTGGAAAGTTCCAGCCGATCGGACAGAGCGGTAACAGTGGAGCTGGTCATCCACCGGAACCACCGCGTCCACCTCCCCCGATGAAGAGTCAAAACCAGGCTAAAGGTCCAAGAACTGATTCCGACAGTGAGGCTGAACGACAACACAGACAGACACCGAAGAAACGTGAATCTAGTGGAAGAGGAGGTGCCGTTTCCAAGAGAATGAGCAGAGATCGACCTGCTAAACGTTCGAGAAGCAGGTCTCGCAGTGCCTCTAGTTCAGGCTCTTCGAGATCTCGATCTCCTAGAAGAACGCGATCTCGATCGTACTCGAATCGAAGATCAGGCAGCTACGAGAGAAAGTACAGTCGATCTCCATCTGGCACTTACAGCAGATCACGATCCAGGTCGCGCTCTAGATCATACACAAGAAGTCGCAGCCGCAGCAGGTCAGGAGACCGAAGTTACTATCGCAAGAGGCAGTTCCGACCGTACAACAATCGTGGCACTTACTACAAGCCACGTTTCCAGGGCTTTAACAATCCGAATCATCGTGGCGGTGGTAATAATTTCCAAAATCGCAACAGATTCTACAACAATCAACACAACAATCGATTCGGCAACAGACGCGGCGGAGGCTTCAATAATCGCGGCGGTGGACGGGGTCGTGGTGGTAACCGTGGTGGTAGATTCTTCCACGGTAAACAGGGCTTTCGCGATTTCCGCGATCGACGAGACTTCAGAGATCGTCGTGCAGCATCTCGCGATCGGTACAGCGACCGTAGCTATTCACCCGATCCGATGAGAAAAGTCGACGAGGCGAAGGAGAAGATCAACAAGATGCTGGAAGGTGGTGACGACGTTATGGATCATCAACAGGGTGGCGGAGGATCGAACGTTCCTCCAAGTAAAAGACAAGACGGACCTCTCAGCGAGGGCGAAGAGAGGGACGACGATGACTACGAGAGGTGGGGAGAGGGCGAGGGGGGCGACACAGCTAACAAGGTTGGTTAGGTCTCTTCTGTGTAGGCTTTCGCGAACGAACAGCCTGTCTCCTTCGTGATGACGGTCATGATAATCCCGGAAGATGATATATGAGGAGTAAATGAGGAGGATAATGATGATGATGGTGATGATGATGAGCCACACGCGCAGGAAAATGCGACCCAGGAGCCAACTAACTCTCGTTTGTTGCCAGAATGAGGTGGTTGGACCTGTCGAGGATAACCTGGATGGCAAGGAGTACTTCATTGAACGCATGAAGCAACGAAGCAAGCATGTTTTAATGCAGAGAGCCCTTGCAGCTAAGATTTGGTAGAGATAAACCCGTTGCCTGTTGCTGCTTCTTCGATTCTTCTCCTTCGTCTGTGATATAGTTGCTTTCCTTCAACTTTAATCATCGCCAGATATCACGTGAGACAGACACACAACACACACAGACTTTTCACTATTTTCGTACCGAAAGTACTCTCGGTACAACTCGTTAGTTTCGCAACATCGTAGATCGGCGATATCATAAGAAAAAAAATGAAAAAAAAATGGAACGTCACGATTTTCCTCTCCTTCCTCGTCCTTTAAACTTCCCCTCCCCTCGCGTTAATGTATCGTACGTACCTAATTTAAAGCAATAAATGAGTTTATTTCGATGCTTTATCGCTCGATCGCTATGCAGGTGCATGGAACAATCCCAACGTGATAAATTCATTTTAATTACAACGATGCGTGTGGCTCGCGTTGTTCAACCCCCATGTGGTCGTATAATAATATATTTCGTGTCTTTGAGTCACGAAGATACGAAGTACCATTGACTGTTTGCCGATAACACCCTCACCTTTTTTTTTCTTCGTCGTTAGAAAAGAAACAATTAACGTACGTTTTCGACTTTAGTACTTAGATTTTCGTGTCGTTTCATAGCGTTCACTTTAAATGCAATCGTTACGTATGTAAGTATTAAAAGCAAAGTAAGAGATCAAAGTTGCGTTGGTCGCAAGCGAGTTTTTTTTTTATTTTCATCGACGAAGAGTGGCTTCTCATTATCATTCATTATCATTATCAACGAGTCGATTTTTCTTCGTTATTTTGAGTCAATTTTCCAATTTGTTCCTCCGTGTATACTCGGTCGAAGCGATTTCGACGAGTGTAAAAGTATGGTCGATCGAGGGGAAAGTTCAATTTGAACTTTAAATTCGACCGGAAAATTGGAAAATGACTCTCCTCACAATTCTCACTCGTAGTATGTGCCCAGCGAATTCAAAGTGGCATCGTTTACCGGTTTTGTCGAATATTAAAACTTCGAGTCGCGAATGGCCGAACTCCAAAGACCCGAGACTCAATTATTATAGTAACACATAGCTTTCCCCGGATCGAGCATCGTCGAATAGAGCTTTGTTTATTCGGAACACGTTATTACACCCTCCAAAAACCTTCCCTGTTTCCCAATTCCCTTATCTTTATTACGAATACTTATTTTAAGATGTACTACGAGTAATTTACTAGTAAGACACTTATATATGTTGTATGTAAACGAGTTGCTGTACAATTCAAAGATTCACAAATATATAACACGAAAGAAAGAAGCGGAAGCAGAGCCTGCAGTTCTTCTAATTCTCCTTGTGGCCTCGTTTAAACGAAAAAGGAGAGGATTCAACCCGCATTTTCACACCTTATCAGTCGTACTCCTTATCCACGATTTATGAAGTGTCGACGGTTTCCGAACAATGCGACTGCATACGATTAAACTGGTTCACTTATTGATAGCGTTTTCCGGTTTTCTGTATCGTGCATTCGTGAAATGGGGTATTTAAAGTGACCTGCTTTAAGTACCCCATGTGCATTCGTTCCACGATACTTCGATGAACATGGAAGTCTCTCGTGTATTCATTATTTTCGCTACTTTATACCTGTTTTTGTTCGTTTACGGTGGTGAAACTGGTGCAATTTCTCTTGAAGTCCAAGACGATGGTAAGTATAAATTTCATTTTAATCGATTCAAATTTCAACCATGGAACAGCTGTTACATCGTTCTTAACGCTGTTTCAGGTGACGATTTGCTGGGATTTACGGAATGCGAAGAAAACGAGGTTTACAGTGCCTGCGATGCTAATCCTTCTTGTCAAAAAACCTGCGAAAATATCGATACTTGGGCTGCATCGCCGTGCATCATGACCAAAGATTGTATGAACGGTTGCATCTGCTCGGATGGCTACGTTCGGGACCAGTTCGAAGGTGTTTGCATCAGGGAAAACAGTTGTCCTAGAGTTAGACATTAATTAAAAGCCATTTTACGTATTATCTTTCTGTAACAGCCACGGTGTACAAGTACATCATGTAATAAATGTATTTGCAGCGTTCAACAATGCACCTTTACCTGCACCTGAAATCCTACACTTTGAAGAATTCTTTTTAATGACAAAACGTAATTATATCACTTACAACTTTCAGTTACATTTCAATTTATTTATTTAATTCGATTACCTTTCTACCACTTTTCTTCCAGCTCTGTTTTTTAAAAAAATGTGATCCTTACCAAGCATACTTTTCCATATTTTTCATTATCATTAGTTACAGTTAAAGTGCAAAAGTGCCATTGTCCCTGGATGAAAACGATCGATCTTTTCGCAGGTAAGTCGGATGCAATTTATCAAACTTAATTTCTCCGTTATTGTCCGGTTGAAATTGCGAGATTGCACGAAAATCCCGAAGAGAAATTTGCTTGCTCTTTTTCAAACAACGATAATTCAAAGACCAAAGTTGTATGACGAAGAGAAGTATATTATAAGTAGTATAAGGCAGTCTTATTCCCCATTAAACTTCAATTGCTGGCTGGGCAAAGACCACGATTATTCTCCATCGACTAAGCGACCAAAAAAAAGACGATCCTCAGCCACCTCGATCGAGCATCCCCGAGCAGGTCTGCATCCATTGTGGTTTTAATAAGCCTTATGCAAATTACAAATGAAATTGTCAGCGGCAGGCCCGTGGCCCATTCTTCGTCGTTGATGGGGACAATTAGAAGAGCTTTGTCCGACGACCACGCGTTGTCCGGCTGACCGGCAACTTCAGTCCCAACGAGAGGACCGCCCGCCAACCCCTAATGTTTGTATCCGGTCCCCAGGACGTTCACTTCCGACCCTACAGCTTCTCCGTCTCTCTCGACTCGTAGATCATCAGTTTCTTCGACTTTCATGAACCTTCTCATTGACAGACCTTGACCAACGGTTGAAGAATGCAAATTTTCAAGTAGAATCATCGAGAACTTTGACACTCAGCTATACAAGTCGTACAGTGTTGATTTTATTCTCATTATATAAATAAATTCTAACTTATTGCGGATTCAAGTACAGAAGATATGATACTTCAAGTAATTAATTATCAACGCTGAGGAAAAATGCCTTTGGTAATTTGAAACATAGTAGACAAACGTCTTTGATGAAGGTCATAATGTTCTAATCGCAAGCTTACAATCGAAGAAACAGTGCATTGAATTCTATCTATTCGAATGATCCCCAAATGCAGTTGAGATCGTCTCAGAGGACATATCTCTGAAAGTTTTCACGCTACTTCAAGCTCGTATCCGGCACAGCGAAAAGCAAATTCGAAGTCGATTGTTCGTACGCGGAAGGACGAAGATGTCAAGAGAGGAGAAATCGTTCTTACAATCGAAGGGCCAAAGGAACTAGAGTAGGGGTTGTAGGAAAACGAGGGGCAGGAGGAAAAGGAGCAGAAGTCACGAGGCAGGGTGGAAAAGCGGAAGAGTAGGCGGGAGGTTGGAAATCGAACGGAATCACGGAGACTGGAGGTCGGTGGTTTGGGGAGGAGATAAGTTTTTACGGTAGGGTTACTAACTTACGGACTCGGCATTGTCGAGTTCCCGGTGACGGGAGGACAATGCGCGTTCGGGACACAATGCTTCACTCTGGAATCTGAAGGCAGTCTTGACTATCAACCTGCAACCACCCCTCGCATCTGTGTCTACCAATACTCAGCCCTCTTGCACATACCACCCTCCTATTGCCAACCGTGCCGCCATCCCGCGCGTCGTTACTTTCTCGTTCTTTCGACTTCGTTTCGTTTTCAAGCTTTCCCGAGACGTCTTCCAGATTTTTTTTCGCAATCGACGACTTTCCGATGGTAATGGTTCCGACCTGATTGTCCTCGATGGACATCTTGTACCGCATTTCTTTCAACAAGGATGGAAACGTTGAATGAAGATCTATGGGAGTCAACGGAACGTACTTACAAATAATTGCCTCTATTAGAAGAGACTATTGCTGTGAATTTAGGAGGTCAAGGTTGAACGGTTAGAGATAGGCAGTCGAAGATTTAGGAATTATCTATGTCGGGAAGGGAAGCTCATAGGGTTATTATTCAGTTTAATACAGATAATTGTAAATATTGTAGCCAAATGACTATTATTTTTATTCCCAACTACATTTACCATTAATTACAATCAAGTTTTTTTAGTCGGCAGTAAAAGGGTTAAGAAGACAATGTCGGAGTTGCAGCCAGGCGAAAAGGAGCATCGTAGAAAAGAGGGATTCCTATGTTGGATGGAAGAAAACGAAAAGACGTAAGAAGAGTAGGAAAAGGAGAGGGAAATTGTAAGAATGAAAAGAGAAGAGGATACGAAGAAGGGAGCACAGAGAGCTAGAGACAGACTGTGGAGCATTTCAATCGCTCTTAGAGCCTCTCTTTGGCTTGGCTTTTCCGTTTCTTTCTGTCACAAAAGCCACATTGTTTCGTCCCTAGGTCCGTATGGACGCGGGCTAAAATACTCTCCTCTCTCGGCAACGTTGGTACATCAAGAGCCGGCCCGCAGACGCGCGTATCCACCTATCTACGTATGTGACATACGTATGATGGCGAAAGCAACAGCAACCTCGCTACCACCGGCAGCACTATTCGTCGGCGTACAATCCTTTCTCGTACATTCAATGCTCGTCGCCCACTCGGTATCCTTTTGTCGCTGTTTATAGCTCTATAGGCCCGCCACCCTACTACACCCTCTCTACTTTCCAGCTTAACGTCGTATCGTTCAATCGACGGACTGTCGATAGGATCGTTCGATGAAAACATTGTAATTTATGTATTTCAATGTATTTACGTATTTGTCAATTGGTAATATTGTAAAAATAAAGGTTCGTTTCAAGATGGTCAGGGTGGATGGTCTGATCATGAACGTCCGAATCTACTTAGACTTATCAAAGTTAAATGTACTTCTCGTAGCGAACTGACAGTGTTACCAGTTTTTCTTCTCTTCTTCCCAAGTTTAATACGAACTGTCAGAGTGTCCCGTAAGAAAGAATAGTGGCTGGATATTCGGGCAATTGCGCTTTTCTCGAAAATCGGCTTAACCATATCGAGCGAGAACGTTTTGATCCCTCTAAGGGAGGTTCTTTTTCCCGAGTACGTGCCCGGACGTACAAACGAGAAGAAAAAGTGCTCCTGAGTGCGACCAGTGATTACACCCTGAGTAATTCATCATGGGAATATTTATCGACCTATTTGAAATATATATTTGTCCATTTGATATCATCTTTGGACTTTGAAAAGACTCTCGGACCTAGACATCGATAGGGGTTGATCTTACGTTGAAATTTCCTACGAATCTAAGATGCAACGATTCTATCAACGACACTGGATCAATAAAATGGATCTTAACTAGAAGTTTAGACGATCTGGAAGCAACGCAGTCACTGCGTGAAAAATCCTCCAGGCGGATGAGCACTTCAGCAAGGATCTAGCAGGAGCCAGCTAGCTTAGAGTGCTTTACAGGCGGATACAGTAAGAGTGTCCTGCGCTCTATTGATAAACTCTCTTTCAATAGACTCGGATGCCGGCCGTGCTGTTGAGTATCGATAATATTGAAACCCTGAATGCCTCCCGGTTGAATGTCACAATGCGCTCCAGTGATTAATAGACTTCCGCGACTTTTATCGAAGAAAGATGTTGCCTTCTGACACGCGGCCGACGTTGGAACCTGCCTCGGGACGTTCCACGAAAATTTCTCCTAAATTCCTTCTATTAACCCTTCCACCTTTCGACTCGCACAACTTTCTACAATATATTTGCAATATTTCGACCAATTTACATATTCGAATCACATATCATTCCCTTCTTTTGGATGCTGAAATAGCTTCATACTCGTTGCAATTTGAGGTAAATCTGGCTACGAGCAGACAGGATAAACCATACGAAAGAGAACTTCTTGCAATATTTCAATCAATTTACATATTCGAATGACATATCTATTTCCTTTGGTCGGAGGCTGAAATAATTTCATACTCGTTGCAATTTGAGGCAAAGCAGGATACGAGCCGACAGGATAAACCATACGAAAGTGGACTTCTTGCAGTAGCACGGTGCCACCCTGTACAATAATACGAGCAGAGGCATATAGATGCATGGAACCACGAGGCTGGCCAGTGCTCTCCTTTGTCATCCGACGAAAGGCTTTGTACCGATTATCTGCATACGCTGCCGCGGGTAGGGCTTTTCAATCCTCTCTCTCTTCTCTCCTCTTCTCTTCTCATCTGTCCTCTTCTCCTGCATTTGCTCACGGTCTCTTCTCTCTTCCCGCTCTAACCTTTACGTCATTCTGCCGTGATTCGAGCGAACGGCTATACGGGACACCCTGTATACACAACGAGGCTCGCGCTTTGAAGGCTCATAATAGTTTAGCGTAATCCACCGTACCTGACTTCGCTATTAGAACTGCTGCGTCCACGGTAATGATGTAATCCGCGAATGTATGCTCGCAAAACTGAACCGTGGATCAGTTTCCAGCGTTCTCCAGACTGATCGTGAACGTACCACTACGGTACTTGAATATACTCCGATCAAACGTCTTGGATTTCTCACGGGTAAAATAAGGTAGATGATTGTACGAGATACTTGAAAATAGAAGAGTTAATTAGTTGGAAAAAAAGTAACGATGGACGATCATGAAACGTATTCTCAATATCCGTCTCGAGTCGGAAACTCTTATCGGTCGTACCTTAGAAGGTTTCCTCTGGTGGAGGAATGCTCTCCTCCACCACCCACTTTTTTCCCCTTTTCCGTTTTCGCTATCTTCTCCTTTCCTTTTTAACTCCTTCCCCCGTTTCCCTCCGTTCCGTTTCCTCCCTCCTACCTTCCCAGTTCTCCTCCTCATCCTCTTTCTTTCCGTGACTACATTCTTTTCAGTATTCACTGTGCAGTTTCTTGTACCGATACTTCCTTCTTTCATCGTCGCGTCATTCAAGCTTTTGATGCCGCGGCGACAAAGCTCTTTACTTCTTTCCGCGAACGAATGAAAGCACGGAACGATGGCGATGTATACCTGCATGTATATACAGATATATATACGTACATAAAACTCACCCTTCCCCGTCCCGCCGCCTCTTTTTCTTTCAACGTGCACGTACACGGGGGTGAAAATGTGGTCGGGATGCACACCTCTTCGAAAACGAATACAGACACAGCCTCCGACTTTCGCGCACCGAACGTCGGGTACTTTAAATATTCGTCGAGTCGAAAGGGAAAAGAATCCTCGATCACCCTATCCCATCCCTTCACCGATTTGTAATCGTTCTTCCGAAGGCACAGTTGATATTTCTCGCGGTGTTAATTACGTATCTGGCGAAGCACGAGGTCCCATTGGGATCAGTGATCGATACGTGATCGAGTGAACTTCTTTTGCGACTAATCCTTTCAAAGCGACAATTCACCCCTTCCTTGAATGTCTCCAACGTGTCTCTCGGTGGGGACTTTGAAACATGGAGCAACGCTACGAAATAATCGGGACCGTTTGACGTTTCACCCCCTTTAATTAGCCTCCATATATCGCCATAGTGGCAATAGATCCACGTCACTTTTAATAGCGTATTAATTGCCAACATTTGCATTCGCAATTTCGCTGGTTGATACTTTAAACAAGCCCATTACAATGCACACCGGCATGGTTAATGACACGAGCGCGTTATCCTCCGTTCCATCGACGAATCGCGTATCAACGGGCGCCGTTAAAACAATGGCAAACAGAAGCGTTAACTTGGAATACACGAGTACGTCGATCCTTAATGGATCAAGGTGCTTAATTCAGGAGTATCGACACAGGCGTCGCGATAGAGACGACGGTATAATGCCACGCGATACACAGGGGTGCCGCGGTGAATTCGTCGAGGGAGGAGGACGGCACGAACCAACCCCCGGTATCGCCGAGCGCGAGATTGAAAGAGGGAAAGAGAGACCTCGTCGGAGGGTAAGAGAGGGAAATTGAAACGAGAAGAGACGAGCACACGGAGGAGAGAATACAGGGGGGAAGTCCCTGTCCACGAGCAACTCGCTCAATTCGCTCGTTCGCTCGCTCGCTCGCCAGCAGCGTCATCATAAGACCTCTTTGTTCTCCGGCAATTTCAGCGGCATTGTCACCGTCAACAATGTCCACTTGACATTCTCCTTCTCTCTCCAGCTTATTGTTAACCCATTCGCTCTTGGTCTCTCTTTCGATCGTAAAGCTCGCAGCAGCCGGCCGGCGTGGATCGCTCTTCCAGTTGTGGACACGCTTTAAATGTCTTTCTCTCCTTCCGCCGCGAACGATTCGCATTCCGACTGGACATTTTTTGCGAATTCGAAGCAATTCTGATGGAAATACGAAGCCGTGGATAGAATCTTCTCGACGGCCCTTATTTTTGGGGAGTTCTCTTTAGAGGGATGAAATAGTTGGACAGGTGGAATGTCGCGAGGGAAAAGTGGGCCACGTTGGAACATCGATGAGGTCATTTCAAAAATTCTCTCGTCAACGTGTGGGAGTTAGGAGAACACTTTGACGAACGATTTGGATTTTTTCCTTCGAATATGGCGCCACGATGAACCTAGTCACAATAGGCGACAAAATCACATTGTCGGCGTTAGAGCTGCTTTAGCTGTTCGGATTCCGAGATAGCCACGACCTTTCCTCTCTCTTCTTCACTCTTTGATTCTCTTCCTCTCTCTTTGATTCTCTTCCTCTCGTTTGCCACGAGATGAAGACCGCCACAGTGGTAACCCTTTCTCTCTTTCCACCTTGTGTCCGCGCTTTTCGCAAATGTCTCTGTTCCTTCTCTCTCTCTTTGTGCCCATCTGTCTATTGTCCACATTGTTACGCGGTGACGTCCTTCTTCCTCGCATTGTTTCGGCGCATTGTTTGACGGTGGCTCGCTCGTTCGTCGTCCTCGGCCGACGGCGACTCATTGTTTCCTCGTTGTTGCGCCTTCGTTCGTCCATCTGTCCGTTCGTCTTTTCGTTCTCTTATCTAGAGGTTCTCCAGGGGACTTGGTAGTATCAGAGAGTGACTGATTTCAGCGGCTATGGGCCTTACACCACCAGAGCCCCGAATAAGAGTGATCTCCAGGCCCTGTTAATTTCTGACATGACGAGACACTTCAATTTCGAGGAGGCCTAGCAATACGGTTAATCCTTCAGGTTATGAAAATTGCCAGTCTGGAGCTGAAGGTCCTGAATGTGAATCGAAAACGCTCTCTTAGTTGAAAGAATTAAACTCGGCGGTCTGATCAGTCTGGCTCATTCTACTTGCTGGCAGCTTCGTTAACATAAGTCTTCTCGTTGAACGTAGCTGTGGATCTATCCTTCTGGTACAGACTTCTTAAAGGAAATCATCTCAAGACAATCGATAAGTACTGTTTTAATTGAAGGATCAAAGAATACAAAAAGTCTTCGGCGACTTTAATTCTCATTAAGGATCGATACCCATCGCCATAATCCTCGGATTCACGGATCGTTTGTACGAGGTTTCCCCTTGAATACGCGAAAGGCATTTAAGAGTGGGGTTCGTTCGAAGATGCGCATAGGCATAAACGCGAACATCCACACCTAAGAGGAGAGTAAGTCCATGCGTGTGTATATTTCGTGAGAGTAGTGGCGCTTTACTTATGGAACGCATTGTTCTATTGTGCACGGGAGATGAGCGCATTACTGTCCCTTGTCCCCCTTTTCGAGCAACCCCGGGACAATATCGTGCCGTCGTTAATCAGGCATCGTTCCTGGACGAGCCGCACAGTAATTCGCGGAGGTTTATGCTCACGGAGCACGCGTTTAGATTCACCACTCGGTATAGCTCGTGATACTAGCTTAGTCATGATAGGAGGGACTCGATAGCGTTCGTTATAGACTCAGAACTTAACCGACCAAACGACGTACTGTATTTCTCGTAATTCGCAAATTCATCGTATCGCTTTATTGTTATATCCGAGAGATTTCAACGGCTTCCTCGGTTAACGACCGTAGGATCCGGTACTGTGTTTGGTCAAGTTGACCATCGGAGTTGAAATTGGTAAAATTAAGCTCATTTTATTATTATAACTGAAATTACTGTCATTTAAGGGATGAAAAGTTATCGTAAGGATAGATAGATGAGTCGATATCGATGAGATAATTCGCGGATCTTTTCTTCGGTGTGATAACAAGAAGAATAGAAGCGTCAGTCGCGAATGAGCAAGGAGCTGGATAAGACGATGGTAGCGGTGAGTGAAAAAGGAGGAAGAAGAAAAAAAAAGAAGTAGAGGAAGAAGCTGAGGAAAAAGAAGAAGATGAAGAAGGGTGCTCGTGCGTGTAAAGCACGTCTGTGTGTATTCGCGAGTAGCAAGGAGTAGGAGGTAAAGTGTTCGCGACGAATCTACGGAATGGGGTGGAAGCACAATGCTCCAACAATGACGCTATTGTGGAAACGAATAACACATACTCCTGTGCTTTACCCTGTGCCTCGTCGGGGTAAGCTGCATAGCTGAATCAAACGAATAAGAGAGTCCCATCACCGAGACATAGTTCCAATGTTAAATATTTTTAGAAAAATCTTTCGACCGAATCTTTTCAAGAAATTAAACCATTACGCTGTTTTTCTTCCTCGAATCAACACCAGAAAGAATTCGACTATCCAGAAAAATGTTTCAGTTCGTAGATCCTTTACAAATTGCTCTTCTTGTGAAGTTCCTCGATGATCGTACTGGAAGAAGACATTTGCTATGGAATATGCGCGAATCTTTGGCGATATCTTAAAAGTTGATAATGTCGCAAACAGGGATAACCATTACGTTGGCCCATATAGCAGCAGGAGTATGCAGAACACGCGAGGAAACTCGCGAAGGATAGTGGGTCGAGGAAGCCAGTAGTTCCGGTCGCTTATGCGTCAGACTGTATCGCACGTTCTGCGCTATTTTCAGGAAATACGAATATGAACGGAGCACAGCTCGCCTGGAAAACTTGAAATACTTTTATTCTTCGCCGTTCTATTCCATGACACAGATTTTCCACGTATCTCCTTTCATACGTTACATTCCTTCCGATTTCGTTAATATACCTGACAATGCGAAATTCAAGGAGGAATCTGTCGCCACTAGAAATTCTAATAATTGCAACTGTACTGTTTCAAGCTTTTACATTCCAACGATTGTTACATTCTTCTCATGTATTATCAATTATAACTTGACGACTGTTCGTTTTGCATGGAATGTTGCAAGTATTTTCACATCAAGACAAAATCCTCGAGAAGACAGGAAATGGCAGAAGTAGTTAGGGATGATTCGAAAAGGGGGTGGAAGAAGGGGTGGCAAGGGTAGAAGGTTGGCGAAGGAGGTCTAGCAGAGGGCAGTAGAGAAGAAGGGGTAGGTACGTAGGCAGATTTAATTAGCATGGACCGACAGAGGCCCTCGGGGGTTGCCGGGGGTGCAGACGAGGCCAGTTGGAGCGTTAAAGTTAAATGACGGTTGGCGGTTGCTTATTCTTCCCGGCAACTGATGCTTGATAATCTGCGAAATCTCCCCGCCGGCTCTCAATTCTGCTCGATAGTTCGCTGCCTGTGCAGGCCAATTCTCTCAATGGAACAACTCAGCCACGGACTGACTGGCTTAATTGTAGTTGCTACGTCTCCTCTACCCCAATTTGTTTTTTCCTTCCTCTTCTAGATTCCACGCTCGGAACCGTTTTCTCCGGGATTGCTGTGGATTTCGAAAAATTCCATCGTCAAAGATCCACGATATTCGATGTTCCTGCAATTCCGAACTTCGATGTCCAGTTCCTCGAAAAGGAAGACCGAAAACTTCTATCTGCTTGAACGAGTTGGTGCTTATTTTACGAACGACATCGCTGCACTCATTTCCTTTTATTGTTAGCAAAGAATTGAACAAAATCTTAAGAAAAAGAAGCAATCCGGAAAGCGAGGAAATTTCGCGGTTTTGAGTACAAACCGCTGCGAATTCTCCTGGCAGACGGTCTCGATGCGAGGTGTTTTTTATTCGAGGAGAGCGATTTCCTGTTTACACGAAGGATTTGCTGGATGCGTGGATCTCGCGGAACATTCGGTGGAAAGGATCGGCGAGCAATCGTGGGAGAGGCAGCATTAACCTATTCCGCTTTGTCGCGTGCGCGCAGCACACCCTCCTGCCTCTGGCGGTCCTCTTCACCCTTCCTCCGCACCATTCCGCTCTCTTCCACCCTCTTCCACCCTTTCGACCCTCTTCCACCCTCCAACGCCCATCCCAGAGCCAGGATTCCCCCGCGCCTCGCCTTTCCTCTGCAATTTTTCCGCCACATTTGCCTTTGTCTCGCGACAACAATGCATCGCCTCTACTGCGATGACATAAAAATATGTGCAGCGATGTCTCTCTTTCTCTTCGCCTCCCAACCCCTTTTCCTTTTCCTCCTCCTCATCCTCCTACCCCCGTGCAGCCGCTCGTTCTTCCTTCTCTCCCTCTGTTACTTTTCCGCTTGTCTCTTCTACCATCTCCAGCCATCGAGCTCCCGTTCGCCACCCCTTTTTCTCGTTCTCTTCATAGACGAACGTCTGTCGTCATCGTCGTCGCGCGAGCGAGCAAGTTTCATGCGCGAATTAATTCGGCTTGTCACGAGACGAATGCGCGACTACGACGACGATCGTGCACCACGATCATTGATTTCCTCTCGTGATTTTTTGGCGGGCTTTATTCTAGTCGGGAAAAATAGAGAGACGTTCCCGCGGAATGCGAGGGACAATGGAGTTCGAAATTTTCCTCGCAGCTGGCTTTTCGAGTATTCTGTATGTACATCCTGGTGAAAGCACGGTGGCTAGTTTTATTCGGTTTTTAGGGATGATTTTTGGCATGGAAACAATTAACGACCAACCCCCCTCTGTGTCGTGAATCGTCGATTTTCATCGACGATTACATAATCACAGTATTTCCCCGTCTCCCTCTCCATAGAATTTTGCGGAACGTCGTTGAAATGATAAAAGCCGAAATCCGTGTTAAACGAGAGACAGCTTCATAAACAATCCCAAAGGAGGATCCGGTGGGAAATCGTTATTGCCGCGGACACCTGTGCCCTTATCCAACCCTTAGAGGCGAGCCCGAAGAGGAAGGCCTGGCAACTGCGGGAATATTGTTCCCGACGTCGTCGACGGCGGGCGTCGTCGCCGGAATTTTCGTCGGATGCTCGAACAATGAGCATGCAAATGATCGGCCGAAGATCGATATCGGTCCCTGGGTGCGATCAGAATTTTCCTGCGGCTGGTACCGGGCGGGGGCAGCTCTCTGCCCCTTTGGCCGTTCGTCCCTCGCGCCTTTGCCCCCGCGGGAGACAAAAGGGGGCTGCCCGCACCACCCCCGACACCCTCGCCACCCTTGCCACCCCCCGTCGCCCGCGTTCCCGCTTGACAATGGCCCGATGGCATTACGTATGCAGGCGCAGGGCTTCGCTCTTTTCGAATTCGTTGCATTCTGCCTCTGCCTTTCCGCCACGGCCGCCTCCCGCCCTTTCAACCCTCTCTTCTTTCCACCTTTTGCCTCCTCCGTCTCCTCCGGCTCTACCAGTCGTTCTCGCGGGTCCATCCTGCAAATTGCAATCGCCAATCTGCTCTCTTGCTTCTCTTTTTCCTTTTCTTTCGGCGCGTGCTACGAGAACCACCTTACACGGGGTGGTGTTAATTGACGCGGGGATAGAGACGGAGGAACGAGACTTTGGTTGCATTTTTTTAAGACACTCAGTGCAAACGGCATCGAAACTAGTTTCTGGATAAACGTCGTTGGAAGTTCTAGTGTAATAAACTTGAAGACGAGGAATAAGAAGAGAGGGGAGAAGAGGACGTCGATGGAAGGATAGAAATTTGCGGGAGAAAGCACAGCAGGGATGAAGTCGATGAAAGCAGGGTGGTGCATAGGATCTAAACTGCACAATGGATGGTAATATCGAATGGCGGAGAGTTAGTGCACCACTCTCTGCTGATTCTATTCGATGCAATAATTATAAATTGGTGTCTTTCAACCGGCCAGCAAATCGGCGCGTAACGAAGCCACTGTAGCTGCATCCGCGACGATGGCAACTTTCCGCTTTTCATTCTCTCTCCGATATACGTACTACGTTTGTACGCTAGCTGGGATTTTCATCGCTCGTTGAATACAGAGATTTGTGAAAATACGATATTTATAAGCTACCAATTTGTAAATATCCTTTGATCGTAAATAACAAGGATCTACTTGCAACACGTATCGATTTCATCCTCTGATATTAACACTGCAACTGCCAACGATTACTCGCACACACGAAGACAGGATAAATTTATTAAAATGCAAGATGTTTAAGCAAGAATGAAATTGTTAAAGAAAGGACGTTGGAAATTTGAAGAAAACAGAAGCGGTTAGTATTACTTTGCAATCGCCACGATCGTTTCTTCTTTGTGCAACAACATTTCAAGTTCGTTCAAAATAGTTCCGATACAAAAAGTGGGTCTTCATTCGTAGTTTCACCATGATCACATACACGTATCGATATCCATATAATTAGGACGAAATACGTGACTCACTCGTTACATGGGACGTACAAGCAAGGGGTTGCCTTAACATGGCGCAGGTACTGTACCATGGAGTGTGGCCCCGAGGCAGTTACGAACTTAATGAAGCTGTTTTCCGTTTAATTAGAATCCCAGCGTGATCCTTCCATTCTTAGCCGGGTCTCGCGGTTAATCCTTCCTCCCGCGATATTAAGACGGCAGCCCGTTCCTTACAAAGCGACCTGCGTGCACAATATCGCCAACTATATTTGCAACCCCTTTATACCCCTTTCTGTCGGTGCACCGAGATCACGTATACCGTTCTAACAATATTTGCAATATCTGCATCCCCTTTTCTTTTCGGTTCTGAATTTCCTACCCTCCCTCTTCCATGATACATCAAAACTTTCATTACACCCTATATTCATGAATGTCTGAAATTCCTTGCAATTTAACCTTTGAAAGTTCAAATTACAAAGCAATAATTAACCGCATCAGAAAAGGATTTTAGGAAGACGGTGCGGATTTGAAGGCGGAGACGGCGCTAGACTCGGTCTTCGTCGTCGTCGACGTTGGCGGCCATGCCGTGGGGCCGGCGCTCTTTTATTTCGAAAACAATGGAAGGGCGCTTTGTTTCAGGCATTGTCAGGCGGACAGTAACGCGCGCACAAAAGTTATAATGAAACGCTATTTATTTAAATGTATAGGTGCCACCACGGTGCCAGCATCGAGACCCCCTCCATAGCCGACGTCCTTCACCCCCCATGGTCCGCAAGCTTGCCCCTTTCTATTCCTGCATACGCACCTATACCGGCCAGTCTACACTGAACCGTTCTTATTCCATTCCGTATTCTTTTATCCCGCTATCACATTTACGGTGCCATTCTTCCCGTGGCGATTGTCTTCTTAAGCTGCACGAAAACGAGAGGGAAAGACGAGGAGAAAAGGAAAATGACAAAGGGCGCGTGTACCATGTTTTTGCTGACCTCTGTCGATTAAAGATCTCGATTCGATGCCCGGAAAAAATGAGGAATCGATGTTTGGAGGTTTTGAAAAGACAGCTTTTCTTCCTTCCCCATTCGTTCTTTCTTCCAGCGACATTTGACCGCGGCTTTTGTTCCACGTTTATGGGAACATTTCAGCTTTTAATTAAAAAAATTTTCATCTCCAATTAGGTGAGATTGTGTACGCGCCATTTCATTTTCCTCGGTGGTAGGATTTAAACAAAGATTTACCTTAGGATTCTCGACAGAGGGAGGATTCAAATTAGTGTATTTATTGAGACATTGATTGAACACGGAATGAAATATATTTTATTTTCATTCTGATGGTCGCTTGAGAAAGTAGTACCGATGACAATTGGTTGCATTAAGGATCCAATCGGCAGGGTAACTTGATATCACGCTGGGGGACGGTTAATTGATCGAAGCAAATAGAACGATCATTTTATAACGGCGAACGGTGCGAGTTATTACTTCTACGTTTGCCCTTCGCGCAATAAACATAAGAAACTCTTCAAACGTTTCGTAACCTCCGAGCACGACGGTAATTTATCTAATTACCCCCGGTACCATCGTTAGGAAACCACGGATTTGGATACAATGGTGGAATTAGGAAAGATAGGAAAATACAAGGTTGCGTTAAGCGAGAACAACGACAACAATTAGTTGCATATCCGGAGATCTTCGGAGCAAATGCAATTAGATACCTACCTCGCTCCGAACAAACGGTTGAATTATAAATTAAGCTTCGTTCGAAGAAGAAGCAGAAGAAGGAGGAGACAACGGTCAGGGCTTAATAATCGTTTCCTGCGGCCTGCCAACGCCTGCGCAGAAATAATCGCTAATTCGTGCTATAATGAAATAATGGTTCTCCGTTTGAACTCTCGGCCGATGCAAGTGTCAGCCAATGGGGCTAGCCTGCACGTTCACGCGTAATGGTGTAATTAAAATATTCAACGATCGACTATACAGCTCTCGATTAACTCGTTCTAATCGAAATGTCCTCTAAAAGGTGATCGGTACATCGGTTGGAATTTGCATCGTTAAGCAGGAAAATAATTTCGTTGGCATTTCTCGCGAATGATTTTTCCATCGTACACGTCTCATCAGGTGCAATTTATCGGGGTAGCTTCGAGGACATGGAGGCACTCGAAATTACGTCCGCGGAATTTCGCGACAATGCCCCATAGAAGTTCCATCGCATTCCAGCCGTCGGCCGCGAGGCACAGCATCCGAGATGCATCCAACCACCTCGTTTCTTTTTCCCCGCGACAGAAGAGAGATCGAGAAAAGAGATCTTTTTTTTTCCTCTTCTTTCGACTTAAAAAAAGAGCCACGCAGCACCTGCGAAGTAACGCGTTCTCCACGAATGCATTTCACGAGGGATGGGGTGTACTTGGAGAACGCGGAGACGAGGGGTGAAAGAAGGGATTCCTTTCAACGTATCGAATGAATCGACAACGATGATATCGAGGGATGGGATGTAACAATGCCCTTCGCGGTCTATGGTTCTGGTCTGGTTTTAGGGTGTAGGAAGATGGACCCTCGACATCCGAAGGGCGAGTCCACTCGATGGACGCGTTAAATGTCCAAGGGGATACCCATTTCGTGCGTATTCCACCGTGGTTCTTCTTCTCCTTGAGACCAGCAGAGTCTTCACGATTCCTTTCCATTATCAGGGATCGTCGTACAAGGGAATACATTAACGATAAATTCTCCTCAAACATAAAAAAGTATATTGAGAACAAGTCAATTGAATTATCAAAGTCACAGTTTTACAAGTGACAATTTCACCTTAGAAACTCATCGGTGAAATCTCACTACGATGTCGTTATCAATGGTATATCATTTGGTGTAAAAAACTTCTCTTCAAACATTAAAAGATAAGGATATCAGTGACTTACTATGATCGTAGAATATTTTCCACCTAAAGAGATATATAATTACATTATAATTTATTATCAATGTATAATAAAAATTTAAAATGCCTCAATTCGTGATCCAATATTGCTAAAAAATTCCTAAAAAAATTGCAAAACGTACCTAACCATTGTCCTCTAGATGACCTCTAACTCGGGGTATTTTTTTATATATAAAAAAGTAGTGAAAAAGCAATTAAAATGGTGAAGAAAGTTGTAATCATTGAGAGACAGTCTATCCGGCGAAATCCGCGCATCGTGATTGGACCGCGCCGGCAGGCAGGCAGTGGTGGGGGGAGCGCGGCAGCGATCCACCGACAGTTCCATGCTTCGCGCGATACGGTGAGGTCGTCCGCGGTCCGCGGTCCGCGATTTCGATTACACCTTTGATTTTTTATTTTTACATGTGTTTCCTTATAATAAATAATATCAGCACATTTCTACGATTAATGTCGAACCGTTCGTGCAACAGTGCAACAAAATATTTCGATGTTTCGTGTAAAGTGACAAGTGTTTCGCGAGTGTTAATCCAGTGGAGGATATTGGGACGGCGCTAAGGAGACTTTCATCGGATGCTGACAATAAATCGACAACTTGGATCATCGTTAAGAAACTATTCTACTGCACTTTCGGCGGATCCTTCGAGGTCATTCTACTTATGCAACCCCTGCAAGCATCCCTACGATTTGGACAGGACGCAGCCTCGTGCCTACGCAGTTAATCAGAAAATCAAGGTACTGTGTCTATTGGAGATAAACCAACGGTTTCCTTTTGGAACACGCGACCAATTCCAAGAATCGCGAATGCATTGTCAGGATGACCTTGTTGCCGACGTGCGAACGTTGACTCCGTCCAAATGTCATAATTATTCGGAGATTTTCGGAATCGTAAACCCTCGTGGTCGTGGAGGCACATCTGCGTAAGACGTAACGACCTTGTCACGGACGTCGCGAACCATTGTCCTTGATCGCGGATTTTCGCAATTATTCGGAGTAGTTCGGAGTCATAATCCCTCGTGGTCGGCGAGGCACACCTGGATAGGACGAATGACCTTTCTCAAAGGCTGCGGCGATGTTTACACGATTTCGTGGAAGCGGTCCAGAGTTAGTGGTCAATGATTTAGCGGTTCCGCGCTTCTCGGAATCGCCTGTGACTGACGCACTGACGCGTGGACAATACAAACGGAATTTCGGTTTTGAATTTTGCCTGACGTGACACGCGTCGACGGGAGCTCGATGTAGTGCGCGGATTGCAATGACGTTTGGCTTTGACTGAGTGGCCGTTAGAGTGCCATATCTCGATCATCTCTGGGATCTGATTTATGTTGCCGTGTTCCAAATTTCCTGCGACAACGATGGACCAGCCGGTGAGTACGTTTTTTAATTCCGTCTTCCGCTCTGGTCCATCCTGATCGATGGATCGTCGAAAGCTGTCATGAGTTTTCACCCCCCGGGTATTGCACCTTGCGCGCAGCTCGTAAAGATTTATCCGATGTTTTAGATCCCGGTGACCTTCACGAGCATAAAAGCACGATTTCTACGATGCTGTCGATTAGATAATTTCACTCGAGGCGCACGATAAACGTAAAATTATCGAGGCGCCGAAGAAAGACAAATATCGCGCGATAAAATTTTTTCTCTCTTTATCCTTCTCCCTTCTCCGTATAATAAATATATCATCATTCGACAGTTATGCTTGTTACTTTACATCGGCGAAGTACAACGTATAACCGTAGAATTGTATTATCATTGTAAATAAAAATCGAAACACCTACCTCGTTATCAAACTTCCGCAATTATCAAAGAGCGTACTTACAGTTAGTCGTATATCAGTGTACCTTAACAATCTAAAGAACAAAATCGCTATTGTCTCGGTTTAGCAAAAAGTTCGTAGAGCAATGTATCGATATTGGAGCAGCAAGCGTGCCCCTGCCCCCTCGAAAGCGACTCTGAAACCACTTTGCAGCGTCCCGTTGAAAAAAAAGTCGGAATACCTCGAAATCCCAGCGTATCCCCGCGAATCGAGAAAACGATTGCAACCGATGCATAAGCGGTGGGCGATACAATCGTTCGACGAGGGAGAGAGAGAAATTGAAATTCTTATCCGAGGCGTGCCGGAGTGCAGCGGTGGTTGAAAGGCTCTCGCGAATCGCATAAAGGCCTCATCGGAACGATCGTTCGTATATCCTCGTTGGAGTATCACGGAGAAAGAGAGGGGCCCATGCTTGGGCTCCAAAACGTGCTCGAAAAGAAGCAGAAGGGAGAGGAAGAGCTGAAGAGAGAAAAGGAGAGGTAGAAAAAGTATAAAATGGGGTAGGACCACGGAAGAAGAGGCGCTGGCGGAGGTGCCGTTGGATATGGCTGCGGGTTAGGGGTAGAGAGGTAGGTGGTTACTCGGGGGTGGCGAGCGTAGAGGGTGGGCAACATAAAAGGCCAGCAACCCCTATTCCACGCAGGCTTCAATTGTTTCGGGTAGGCAGCGTTCATTTGTTTTTCTTTGCGTGCGCTTTTGCACGCTCCTCTGCCCTTCCACTCTTCGTTCTTTCTCTCTGTCTCCCTCTCGATCTTTCTCTTCGGTTTACACCCTGTGCCTCGATAGATTTCTCCTTCTCCTTCCTTCTTTCTATCTATCTCTATTTTTCTTCGTTCTCTTCCACTTTCTTTTACCTCTTCATCCCTGTCCCACCCTCCTCTTTTCGTTTCCTTCCCTTTCGCGAGAGTCACCCCTCTCGTGACTTTTGTTCGCACGACGCACGTCAAACGTGGAACTCTTCTGGTCTCTCTCTCTTTCTTTAATTCTACGCTCTCTTCATCCCTTCGTCTAAGGTGTATTAAAATCGACTATTGTTAGCGGGGGTGGAAGGAGAGAGAGAAGAAGAGGAAGAGGCGCTTCAACGATGGACGAGGTGGCAGGATGGTTTAGGAGTGGAGAGAAGAAGGGAGCTTACGACAGAGATCCTCGATGCAACCGCGAGAATTACGTTTCCGAAAGCCTTTGAAATAATGCACTTCCCTACATATTCCTGCTCCTTTGCCCTTCATCCAACAAACGTGCGTGAACACGCGTTCAAGTCCCACAGCCACCTGTGAACGTGTGCTTATTCGGAGCTGTACGAGTACACACGTGGCTCGTACGTCTCTTATTTTTCGCGCCTTTTCTGCTTCTCCTTCTCTGCGTTGAAACACAGAAGCTAGCTGATTTTATCGTAGAATTTTTAGTGGTATACAAATAGTATTAGGAGCAGCAGGAGCAATAGTCTGAAGAATCGTCGAAAGCTTTTCGCTTTGATTTATTGCAAGTTTCCTTGCAATTGAGAAAATAAAGCGACATGTTAGTTACAAGTTTTTGTACTTTTATTTATGCAAATATATTGAAACACCGTGGACAGATTTTATATTTATTTTTTCTGTGACTTAATATTGTTTTTTGAATTTACAGCTTAGCTTTTATATCATCAAGATTTATTTCTACAACTTTAGGGTACTAGTTTAACTCATGATTAGCTAGAACATCTCTCCTTCCCATCTCCGTTTTAATTTCTTTACGTTAGGGTATTAGTGAATAGTAAACAGTTAGCTAAAATAATTCTCCTTTTCGTCTGAACTTCAATGTCGTCGAAGAAGAATCATCACTGCAAATATATCAGCAATTGTAGAAATAAAGGAAACTTTTTCGTTACAAATTATATGCATATGTTTAGTATGTAAACATATTGAGGCATCATCAATAAATTTCCCATTTCTTTTTTATATGGCTTAACATTGTTTTTTGAATTTACAGCTTAGTTTAATTTTCACATCATCAAGATTAATATCTACAACGTTAGACCATTAGTAAATAATTTAACTCCAGTTACCTAAAATAATTTTTCTTCTCGTCTGAACTTCAATGTCGCCAACGAAGAACCAAGATTTATTTCTACAACGTTAGGGCATTAGTAAATACTTTAACTCCAGTTAGCTAAAATAATTTTTCTTCTCGACTGAACTTCAATGTCGTCAACGAAGGATCAAGATTAATTTCTAAAACCTTAGAGTATAGGTAAATAGTTGAAGTACAGCTAGCTAAAACAATTCCCCTTCCCCTCTGTGTTTCAATGTCGTAAAGGAGAAGCAGATGTTACCGGAACTACGATCATTTCCATCTGCCTATAATAAACGAAAATTCACTAGGGCTATTTCGATCTCCATACCCATACGATGGTATAGGATAGTCGGTCAATTAGACGGTGTCATCTGCAGGCGTGAAATTTCGGGTGGGTTTAACCGTAACGCCAACAGCTGACAGCCTCGACGCGATAGCCTGCAATATTCCTATTGATAAACCACGGATGACGGATTATCCGTCGATAAATCAACAAAACTCGATTGTCCTTAGCTCGAAAGAGAGAATCGAATTCTTCCCTCTTTTCCTTCCTCTTCTCTTCGCCGAATAAATTCATCCATAAACTCAACAAGAGAAAATATCAAATACAATCGAAACCTCCACAAAAACCATCCTTTCTCAGTAATTAACAGAACAACATGCAGTCACAAAGACTCAACGTGTCTCGTTACCCTCGAACGTACCACAATTCCGTAATTTCTGAACCTTCAACCCTTACGTTTCACCTTCTCCTGCACGTTTAAATCGTGAGTCCCTCGGTCGGCGTTCGAATAACGGCTACTTCTCTTAATCGACATTTCGCATAATTGGCATTTCACCGTAAAGCCGGCGTATTTGACGTGCAAATTTTATTGAAGAACGACGACAGTAACGACTCATTATCCGCGATTCAGTATACTTGCCATGGGACAAACTCCTTTTCCGAAGCTCCTTCGTGTTCCCTATCGATTCCTGTACCGCTGAATCCTCCATGAAGAGAGATCAAGTGAGAAATAGAGATAGAGTGAGAGGAAGAGGAGGAGGATGTCCCTCGGCGCGGCATATGCGAATAAATCGTGGCTTCGTTACACGCGACTCGAAGGCGGCAAACAAATAGGGTTAATTCCACGTGCGCCCGGTAGCCTGAATACGTCGTTTCCGAATGGAGGTAATTCCGGTGACAATGTGGCCTTTGATTTCATAGAACCGCACGGTTGAATGACTACCTCCACCCTCCTCTTGCCTCCTCCTGCCTCCTCCGTCACTGCCACCCCCGCCCTCTCGGCACCCAGCGTCCCTTTAACTCCGCGAAAACCCTCTTCCATCCTGGTGCAGCGAATATACATATAATAAAGTAAAGTCAGCTACCGCCAGCTCCGGCCAACCCGGCCGAAAGGACTTTATTCAGTAACTAGCGATTCATGCGAAATCGTGAATCCGTTTCTGCCCGGCTTCACTTCCACCTTCCCTTCGTGTTCTCCACCTCCGACGGTTCTGCGCTTCCAACGTTCTCCTACCCTTTCCTCCTCCACCCTTCGACGTTCGCGTTCGTCTACGTATTCGATAGAAATCACTACCGCTCAACTTGGACGTTCTACACTTTTGTCGGCCTGTAACGACGTATCGATTTGCTTCTAAAGCTGGTTACGAGTATCGACTCCCTGGAAAGATCGACGAATCGAACGAAATTCCTCGAGTCATCGCGGTTGAAAGGGTAGTGGTACCACAATTATTGCCATTATACTGAAAAGTGACCAACTGTTAGGACGGACGAAGAAATTGTAGCAATAGTCACGTTCCAAGGTAGAGAGATAATTGTGGAGGTAGGAACAATTATTTAAAATTTTAAAGCAAACCGTTAAATGTTTAAGAGAGCCTCGAGATTCGAATTATCGCTTTTAGATTATACTTTAACGATGTATTTAAGATCCGTTGTTGATGATAATAGTAAGGATTATTTACGTGAAACGATAGTGCTCGAGGCTCTCAAAAATCGACAGACAGCCTCGAGTGCACGGAGGGGTGACCTTTAAACAAATCGTTTCGTAGGGAAAACGAGCGAATGCTCTTTCCTTAATGCAGAGAAAAGTGTATCGCAGCAGGTAGCAAATCTACGCATTATGCAGAACGATGGGAAATGGTCGTGCGACATCTACGCATTTTCCTTTCGTGCCCCTCGAATGTGACAACCCTCGAAGAAAATTGTTCTCGATGGAGAAAACCTGTCCCTCGATTTCCTCATATTTTTCACAAAACGGAGAACCGCAAAGTTGTCCTCGTGGATCACAGAGACCTTTATTCGATCAACTGTCAATACTCTTATTGTTAGTATATGTAGAAGTCACAAGGACGACTTTGATTCTTGAGAGTCTGCTAATTTAAAATGAATCAATGATAGCTTCGAATCTGCGTCTGGATGCGTTTCTTCCAGTTACCGTTACAACGAATCCCTCGAGGAAATTTTCTAGAGGCCCTGTCACGTTCGCGTTACGCGGATACGTAGACGATAAAGACGAGGGATGCTCGGGGGTGGCTGATGCTCGACCGGGGGATGGGGTGGACGGTTGCTTTGCTAGAACGAGAAGAACGCAAAGTCAGGGGGAAGAGTTTTCGCCGCATTCGGTACTCCTCCGGCTTGGGAATATTTCCGAGGATTCAGCGAGTTTATTAAGGCTATTCAGAGCGCCTCTGCCTCTGAGACAGCATTGTGGATACAATTTAGTCTTATTCATCCCTTCGCGGATGTCTAAATATTTTCAACCCCCCATCCCACCCCTTCTTTCTCTCCTGCCTCATCTCTGTCTCGCTCGTTCGCTCGCCTGCCTCGTCTCTAGCTTTTCTTTCCTCCCTTTACCTTTTCCAAGTTCTATTCGACTTACCCTTCTCGACGACGTTTTTCTTCGTGCCTCTGTCGCCACATACGCAATCCACAATTTGACCTACGAGTCGAGTCATAGGTGACCCTTCCATCTTAGAAGTTTCCCGAGGATTTATCACCGATGATATTCATATCTCCGGACGTTCCGAATATCCTAGGTATAATTTAGCGAGTAAGATTTAATTATCACAATTTTTATCGACATTTGCAAGGACGTTGAATAATTACGTATGAAAATTAATTCGATCGCGAATGGAGAATGTCCTGGGAGGAGGATTTCATCGGTAGTAGTATGGCATCGTGTTCCTATAATAGGGAAATAATTAAAAACGTAGACACATACCGGCACACGAATTCAACGGTCGAAAAGAATCACTCGTGAGTGACATCACTCTGATCTCGGACAGTCCAAAGGTTTTCTCCGGCTTCCTCGGCTATTCTAAAGCGTTCAAGCAGAGCCAATGCTTCTCGTTCTCTCTCCCCGTTCATTTCTCTTTCTCTCTTCACCGGCTGAAATTAATTTTCCAGCCCTCCTTCTTCCTCTCCCTCCATTTCCTGTCCCCTTTCTCCTCTTTCACCCTTGGTTCTCGCTCGAAGCACGGCCGCGATGAATCCTTCGACATCAAACGATTCTTTCTCGAGGCGCGGCTCTCGGCGGCCATTGTCGCGGTGGATAACGCGTTATGTAAAGCGGCTTCTCCTGCCAGTACCTCTTTCGCCTCCACCTTCTTCCCTTCCATACCCCGTGTCCTCTCACTTCCATCCCCTTCCTCCCGATTCCACCCTCTACCTCCCTTCGCTTCTGGACGGTTTCGCACAGTCCCGGACAATCAAAGGAATCCTATCTTCGTTCAACAATACCACGGCCCCCGCCTGGCCGATAGCTTTGTGAGCTCTCTGCCTAACAACGAGAACGACACCGACGAGGACGTCGTCGTCAACGGCGACGACGAGGATGTCGCTCGAATTCCCTGAGATGCTCCACGGCCAGTCGAACTTGCGAGTCCTTCCGTTTGGCTCTCCTTGATTGATGATTCTCTCAAATTCCATTCTCGTTGTTCCATCATCAACTCCCATGGTCCATCGACGGATGTTTTCATGGGGTCTCGTTAGGATAGACTGTTAGATATGCCTCCAAGGTTGTTACAGAAGTGGAGGAAACGATTGGAGGGCAATAGAGCCGGACGTGTCCTCTGCAGAGGTCCAAAGACCCTTCGTTTTAGCTCCAACGTATATGGTTCTATGAAAGAGCGATTTTTCCGAACGATTTCATATTATATTCCATCTATAATACTCGATTTAAATTCTATACTGTGTATTCGTGACCTACTCCCGATATTTCAAGGTCCATTTAAAACACGTTTGCAAAAAGGGATCTCGACGAGAAGGAATGTTTGACGAGTCAAATTTTGTCATGTTATCCTGAATTATTTATCCTTGCGATATTGTTGTCCTTTTGCAACGTTCTTCTCCTTCACCCTGTAAGATACTGTAAAAGGTAAGACAATGACGGAAGACAGTCGAAATATTAGAAAAATGAAGCCACGGGTGGACTCCACGTTCTACGTTCCCTCTCTACTCTTCGGAGGGAAGGACTCTGAGGATCCCGGCACTCTTTGAGTCACTCTCGCTTCGCGCATTGTTTACAGAGTGATGAGTCTTCACACTGGCGCGAGTGCGCCTCTGTCTTTCTCCCTTTCTCTCCAGCCGTCTCCCTCGGTCCCATTTCATTCCATTCTTCCGCGTTCCCGCCATTGTTCCGTCGTTCCTTTTATACGGAATAAAGTATCAAGCGGCCCGGCACAATGTACCCCTGTCTTTCTGGGTTCCCTTTATCTCTTTCTCTCCTCCTCCACCTCGTCCTCTTCCTCATCCACTGCCTCCGACGTCTTCTACTCCCCTCTTCGCGAAATCTTTGTGCCATCGTTGTCCCTCTCGCGTGTAAGATCGCTTTGAGCATCGCCGATCGCTTCTTATTCATCAAACGATGGACCTCAAAACAGCATTCCTACCAACGAGGTTGAAAGCTCGATCTAAGTAAATGAAACCAGCTACAATTGTTTTAAACGTCCATCTCTCCGTGGAGAAATTTATAATCGATGTTTGTAATGTTATCATTCGTATCAATAGGGTAGGATAATTCGATTAAAATTTAGTTGGATAGTTGGAACTCGTTAATTAGAGTCAAGTACATCGTACTTTTTATCTCGTCTTCTCAGGCTCTCCAGGAAACAAGATTCACAGGTGAAAGGTCGAGTCAAGGGTGTAGGAGGAAACGAAATTCCCGTTTACTTCTTCCGGTTGCGTGCGATCAAAGTTGTGCGTTTTCAAAGAGAGCGCGTGGATACCGAAAAGGTATTTAAGCCGTGCATTCGTGGCGCATAACGCCTCGCAATCTCGTTCACCATCCAAAGAACCTCCGCTCCTCTCCGCTCGTTTCTTCGCTCCGTCTTTCCTCTTCTAGGTTTCTCCGAGAGGAGAAGAAATGACGAAGGAAGAGGAGGAGGAGTGAAAGAGGTTGGTAGACGTTCCTTTCTCGAGCTTTGCGCGAATCCAGAAGGATTCGCGGGCGAGCAGAACGAAGGAGATCCTCCTTCCGTTCTTTCGATTCGTTCGTTTATCAGCTCCTCGGTCGGGTGCACCGTGCTATTTGCTAATAAGAGTCTTTTCAGAGCATGCACCTGGCCTTTGGAAAAGGCGGCGGCGTCGGCGTCGGCGGTGCACAATTCGTGCAATTTAATGCGACTTGAATGACGGTATTAATTAACAGACGGGGCTATTCACGCGCTCAAGTTGAGGCAGTTTATTCTTATCTCGTCGATAGACTCCTTCGTGCTGGAATTCGAAAGAATGAGAATTCACTCGGCGATTCCTTTCGCGGGATTCGATGTGCTGCAGATTGTCATAATTGAATTTGATAATTAGGTAAATTTTCGGCGAGAATGTTTCGATTATAGGCTTAGATTTTTAATCAGAGGATCGACGTTAAATCATCTTGATCTCTGAGGAACGTCTGGTATCTCTGCATGTCATAGCTGCAGCGACACTACGCCCATTTACTACTAGAATTATCGACGTTAGATCTATTGTATTTAAATATGTTGTATAAGTACGTTGAAGAGAGAGAAATCAAGATGTGAAGCATGATGAATTAATTAATTTACATTTTATAAGATAGAAGTAGATTATGTACTGCATGCCTTCTCTATGTTTACTCCCACTGTTTAGAATTTTTAGTTTACATTAGAAACCTTCTCGACAGTTTTAGTATTAAATCTGCAAGTTGTGAGCAATTTGATTATTTAGATTTGACAATATTCTTCCCCAATTAACAACTCGGTTATTGGAGCCAGATGCTCTTGCACCCTACGAGGTGAATCAAAGTTGACCTTTGAACGAACTTAGATGCACGTTCTGAACTGTCGGTGTAATTGTGCCTATCATTTCGTATAATAACCTCGCTGACTGACACCCCATACAGAATAATACGTAAAGGGTAAGGGTAGGGGGTCGACCTGCGTTTCCAAGTCATCCCCAGGGATGATTTGACCGAATCTGTAGTCACGCAGGGGTGCCTGAAACTCCGGAAGGGACCGTACGCGCCAATAAAAGTCAAAATTGATCGATGTAACGGACCAAATAAACATAGTATCCGTTAAGAGCAATTATTAATTTGACTTTGTAGTTTACCGATAACATGGAGAACATGCCTTGCGATAGAAACTTCACTCAACGATTATTCCCGCAAGAATTTCCTTTATTACTTCACAGTATTGTCTTAGATTTTAATTTAGCCTTCGTATTTACGCCCATCATCCCTAACGTTCTACCCTCCCTGAAACAATCGCCTTCTCGCGATCCTTCGCAACGTTAATTGAATCCGGCAAAATTTTCGGTTCCTAATGACAATTGAACCCCACTCGATCTCGTAAGTGGGTGATCGTCCCGCGAATAGCGAAAGCAAGAATCGCGAAAAGAGAGGAGACAGTGAGGGTGGTGAGAGGAGGAGGAGGCGGAGGAGGGCAGAATCCGCGAAGAAAGAGGGAAGGAGAAAGAGGAACTCTGAAGAGACGACCCACACGACGTTGGGAAGCCCGTGCCGGTACATTCACGTACACGACGCTGCGTGACGTCACCGCATTGTTAGACGAGCAAGCATTGTAGTCACTATTGTGAGTCTCCGCCATTATTCTAAGACAATCGTCCGACACAATGAGACGGACGGGAGGATGAGTGGGGTGGCCGATTCTCTCTCTTCCTCCCTCTATCTATCTCACCCTTCCTCTCCTCTTCTTTCTCTCATTTATCTTTCTGCGTGAAGGTACTCCTTGTTCGGTACTACGTATTCTTTCAGATGTTCTTCCTAAAGTAGTCGATTTTTACCACCCCTTTGCTACATCCTCGAATCTCAATTTCCACTAAACTCATAGCACCTGCGTTCTTAGATCTTCTCTCGATTGAAGAATCACCAGGAACTCTCAATTTTACTTGAAACGTAGCTAATTAATTTCAGTCGTAACAATCAACGAAACGACTTCCAAAGACGGAATCATTCGCTGATCGTTACGCGAGACAGAAGAGCATAGAGAGGCTGCTGTAAAATAATTGTCGGAGCGAGAGGAAAGGTTGGAGTGGTCTTCTAATCGAGTCAGCGCAATTAAACAAAGTCGTCCCGCGAGGTCGCGAGATCCGCGAATGCCTGTTCTCCGTCTGCCTCTTCCTCCGATTCTACGGAGCTCTCCCTCGCACTTTGCTGCTCCTCGTGGAAGTGCAGGGGGATGAAAGGAGAACAAGAGAAGTACAGACAATAGATTCGGCTCGCGGGTGTGTTGGTGGCGGTGCATTGTCGCCCGGCATTGTTGCGGCCCGGTTATTGTGTCGCTGTTTTGTGACCGATCGCAAGGTGGCGTGCCTCGTGTGCAGGAACCAACCACCCCGGCCACGATCGTTAGGCACGTTCGCGATTATTCGGAGGAACGATCGTTCGACGATAAACCGGCCTCGAAAGCTAAACCCCACCTCCGGAAGGTCGTAAGGGTAGGAGAGCTTGGAGAAGTTCGTCTCCGATCGAGCTTTTCTCGTATTGAACCTCAGATAAATAAGGGAAGCAACCCTGGTTATCAGAGATGCTTTCCTTTCTCCCTCAGATGTTTCATTTCAAGCAAAAATAAATAACTATCCTATGCCAGCAAGTAGGTACAAGTATTGCAAGCGTTAATTGAGAAATTAGCAATTATGCTTAGAAATTTGTTGAAGTAGTGCAACCTGTCGAGGACGAGGGATGTAGGGTATGTCTTTAGGCAGGGAAAAAGTAGAAAGAGGAACGAAGGTGGTTGTCCTAAAGCCGTAAACTAAGGCGACCACGTCGCGTATCCTTAGAGTGGCTGCACTTTGAGTACTCGGGCCGGTGGTGATGGCGATGGCGATGGTGGTGGTGTAGCTGCTGCAGGCGCCGTAGAGAAGGCCATTGTGAGGGCCTTGCACGGCATTCACGGGAATGAATGCACCCTCTGGAGCGACACAGTCTCAGATGTAAGACACAAGAAGCATAAAAGAGTTGCCATTATGCGAAGCTTAAATAACAGCCGCGCGCGCGAGCTAGCTTTCCCGCACACTGACGTCCACTTAAACACGAAGACCTGGTATCTGTGGAAGCTACCATACAAAGAAGTAGTCGCATTCTACGGCCAGGGAATTTCTATGGACTGTTTGTGGCGCTCCCGCCTTGTACGGCCACTTCTGTCCTCGGTGCCCTGGTCTTTTCCTCTTCAAAACTTCTTTCCTTCTCTTCCTCTTGGTACGCTTTCTTTGCTTCTTCCTTTTCCTCCTCTTCGACCTCTTCTTCGGACTTGAGTTTCTTCGTCTTTCCTCAGCCTCTTTTCCTTCTTTTTTCTCCCTCTTCTTCTCACTCCGGCTTTTCATTCTCTCTTCGCGCGGAATTCTCTTGCTTTCTTAACAGCGAGGTCAGAAGGAAGAGGATGTCGGTTCGTAGACGTTGTTGAGACATATTTTTCAGCGAGGGAATAGAGCAAGAAGGAGGGAGAATGGAGAAGTTAAGTGGGAGAGATCGCTTTCTTGTTCTTCACCTAGGTGTATGTCATTCCTTCTGCCAGCAGCGTTAAATGCTAATTATTAGAGGGTGCCGCAAGGAGGTACCAAGTTCCTTCGCAAAGGGGAAGTTCTAGCGTGGGGTGAGATTCGAAAGTAGAACTTCCGTGAGACGATACTCGTCATTAAGGCGACTTCAACGTCAATGACGCCGGTAAATACGCTTTAATCGCGAGAACTTGACAATTTTACCCCCCAAAGATGTACATCCGGGGGTAGTTTCTTAACTCGTCGACTATCAACAGCTAAGTTCTCCACGACGTTACCATTCATCATTTTATTTCATCTTCAAATAGAATGATTCCTCTTCGATTATGTTACAATACTATTAAGTAGCTAGTATAAGAAAATATTTTTGGAATTTTAATTTTACGTTAATGAGACAAATGTAACCTTGCGATTTGTGTCCGCAATGCCAACGCAGCCCGATTCGGAGCAAGTAGAAACAACAGGTGCACGCCAGACGAGTCGAGCCGGTAACACCGAGGTTTCGATCCCTCAACCCCTTGACTAGCAACCCCTCCAGAACTCGCGGTTATGTCAGGCGTTGGCCTCTGGCATTGCGGTAGGTTCCACGCGTTACCCTCGTCCCTGATCTCCGGTTTGATCCCTCTGGTTTATCCCGCAAAGCGGTTACCCGATGTTTCGTCCCTCCTTTTGATATCTCAATCGTTTCACTTAAACCGAATCCGCGATGGACACCCTTCGCTAATAAAATGATAAGAGAAACTATAATTTTGTAATTTCTCATCGTTAAAATTCCTACGCTTAAACCTTTGAAAGACAATTTGATTGTCTCAGTATTTGCAAGCTTTGAATTATTTGTTACAAATCTGTTTCTGTGGAATCGAGAAGGTCGTTTCTGCGATTCTATCGAATCTACGATTCATGTTTCTTATCATGGCACATTAACGTCACTCTCTAAGCTCGAAATAACTGACGTCGAAGCATGCAGGTATCTTTTTTCGCGCTCCTCCGTACGAGGCGAACGAGTCGATGGTGTAATGTGGGTGGTGGATCGGGTAGGTGCGCGCGCCCTTATTCGACTCTTTTGTCTAGGCGTCCATTCTCTGGCACATTATCAGGCCTATTGTCCCTCACATTGTTACCCCTACTCCGTCGCCTCATTGTTTTGCAATTTCCCCCACTTAACCGATATGACCGCCCCACCAACGTCAGCACCCTATCCTCTGTTCTCTTCTTCACGTTCTCTCGGCTCGCAACCCCTGTTCCTTCGCTTTCGCTTACCCTATTGCATCGTTCCTTTTCTTCGTAGCATGCTTAGAACATCCCCACCGTACCGCTTCGCTCGAAAAGCTAACGAGGCCTTCCTTATCTTGTCTTCCGAGGGTGCATTTCACCGCGTATATCGTGGAAAATTAAACTGTTGGAATTTTTTTTCTCCTCTCTCGTATCATTCCTTGAGTTACTCTCCTTACAGATTGTAATTTCTTTCCCGTCAGGATACGATATCAGATAAGTATTAGATATTTTCTTTCTTTCAAAGAATCAACTATATTAATTTCATTCGAAAGCTCACCCTTTGATCCACGTGAAACGTTCAGACTGCATTTTCGAGTGGCGGAATGAGTTTCACGAATAGGATTAGGAAAGGGGCGAGGAAGGGTGAGGAGGAGAAAAATGTTGAGCCTTTCATTCGTATGGTAACTCGTCGACGCCAGGATGAAGAGAAACTTTCGAAACGAGAATTTCAGTCACCGCAGCAACCAGGAAGGACGGATGCCTGGAAAACAATAATTAGGAACGCCCGGTGCGCGAATCCGTACAACGTTCAGTTGAGAATATATTTCCGAGCTTTCAGACCTCTCTTCCTCACCCTCTCTCCACCCAGCTCCGCTACTCACCCCTTCTCTGGAAGCCCTTGGAACTCTGTAAAATAGACAAAAGCTCCGCTGCCGAACAATTCGTCTATTCTACTGCGCGGTTACGAGCGAACGAGCTTGAGCGTATAACATATTCGCATGGACTCCCTCCGCGTTACCTCCCTATCCTCCTCTTTATCCGTCACCGTCTCCGCCGTTCTCCTCTTCGTCTCCTCCTACGACTGTTACTCCACGATCCCTTTTGCCTGGCGATCGTCCTTCTCTGTGCGTGTGCTCAGGACAGTTGCATTGAGACTCGCTTACGTACCTGTGCACACCTTTTCATCGGGACACCCCATTCTGTCACGACAGTTTCTAACTTTTAACAGGTTCCTCCCAGCTATGTGCAGTTACTCGCCTCTACGCGACAGTCGACGATTCAACCACGTCTTTCAATTATCCCATTTTTCTCAACGACCACCCTGATTCGCCCTCTCCAACGTTCTCGACCATTGAAATTTTTTACTGCTATCGTCAGCCGATGAAACGACATTTTGCTGAATTGTATCGTTACTGAAATATCTACCGTAGAATTTTGTAATTTAACGTAGGTGTAGATGTATTTAAGCATCGTGAAACACCATCAAATCTATTCGTCCCCCCCAGGGGCTTGTCCAGCTTGCTGGACAGGTACGGGTTTGGCGAACCCGGGGTACCTGAGCCAAAAACTAGATTCGATCTCAAGGGGATGAAATACAGTAACGCAGATTGATTGTACTTGCGATTTTTTCATAAATATATACCTCATTGAGATCCTATCTAAACCATTTCTACTATGAAAAAGGGACTAATAGAAATTTATGAGTATTCCATCGTTCTCTTGGTAGCAGGTTAGACAGGTAGCTAGGAAGTAGAAGTTGAACGAAAGGACGATAAATTCGCAGAGTCTAGGACACCTTAGGGCATGTAGACTTTATACCGAATATTTTTTCATTCAACTTCGCCAGTTGTATAGATATTCTATTCCTCGTATCTCGTTTTGGAGGTGCAATCTCTCTCGACTTATAATACCCGATGCAACTCGGTGCTTCCACCGGAAGACTAATAAGGCTCGTGTGAGGTATTGACGTAGGAATATAATGGTACCCGACGAACATATCAGGCATATTCCAACGATATTTTCGTGACGGCGTCAGGACGCCTCGTTTGTCACATTATGAGAGCCATCGAGTTCTCCCCTCTGCTTCGTCGAAGCGGCGGGCCGCGAGCGTGCGTGTTGGCCCGTGCCTCAGAATTATGCATCGGGATGCATAATTCCGACGATGCTTTCGCGACCATCACGGCTGATTCGCTCATGCCGCAATCCTTCCTGACCTGCACGCCGATCGGCCTGTCCCGTGCGCTCTCGTTTACGATGCGTTTCTATTCCAATAGAACGAACGTCATCGTTCTCGTACACGCAAGGAATTGCACTTCAAATTAAGAAAACAATAGAAAATTTGAGATTTTCCGTCTCTATAGAAAATTACAGCTTTGGAAATTTAATGAATTTTTCAAAGAAACTTATATCCTGTTCCATCAACTATTATAAGGAATTTAGTAATAATTTAGTATAAGTTCTTTAGTTTCATACATACCGTATCCCTTTTAGCTTAAATCGAATCGAATATTCTGAAATTCATAGAGAATTTTTGATTTTCTACCTCCATAGAAAATCACAGGTTTAGAAATATAATGAATTTTTATCAAAAACTGGGAACCTGCTGCATAGACTATTGTAAGGAATTTAGTGATAATTTAGTATAAGTATTTTAGTTTCATATTGAACTTGGTTAATTATAAAACTTAGATCGAATTGAATATCGTGTAATCAGCAAGTAGATTGGACTGCAGTTGATGACAACGGTTACACATTGTTCCCTGCAAATTCCAAAATATGATTGTCCCCACAATGTTATGGCAAACGTGACCCAATCCCGTCAGTATACAGTGCCGATTCCTCTGCGTTAGGCGCAAACGAGGACGATCGTTGCGGCAAATGCATGCAGGACGTTAATTCCGCGTGACACGATAAAGGATTCGCCGGCGTATGCTCGTGCGATTACGCGTACGCCCGAAGCCGAGATTTTGCACATCAGCAGCTCTCCATTCTGTTCGCATTCCATTCTGTCGGGCCCAAAGTCTCGCGCGAAACTACCGGCAGGAAGTTCGCGCTGCGGTGTCGACGTCGAACAGTAGCTATAGGACGTTCGCAGAACAAGAGCATAGTTGCCGACGCATCTAATTACTCGACTCTACGTCCGTCCTTTTTACATCTCTCGTCTCATCGTTATATCGATCAACTTGTAGAAACGTTCGTCCCGAATATTAGGAATACGTCTTTCTAGAATTAATAAATTTTTCACTCGAATTACGTGTCAAACGTGGACTTTAATTTAAACGGAAGAAATTTGAGAAGTTGCAATTGTCTTGAGAGTTAATTACATTGTTCGAGGACGAATAATGCGAGTGACGTTGCGACTTCGATTGCACGGTTGATCCGAGCATCAAATCCGAGCCGGCGGTTCGACAAAGGTGGCGAAAGGGTAGGAAGGAAAGGGTGGTTTTCGGGGGTGGCGGTCTCTCGCGGTTATGGTAGTGGCACGGTAACAATAGGTCGGTGGTCGCAGTGGTGGTGGTCGCTACAATGCCGGCTTGCCTGACTTCTTTGCGTGTCAAATGACTGAAAAGCCGTGGGGAGTGCACGAGCGGGGTTAGGGGGCAGGAGGAAAGGGGCAGAGGGTTGGGAGTTGGGGGTTGTGGGTGGCCCCGGACGGGGCTTGCAGGGAGGGTACACGGTGCTATGAAAGGCGTGCTTTGTTTGGAAACAATGCCGATACTCGGCTACATCCTCATCTCCATTCTTCTCCTTGACGCAGCGCCGCTCCGAAAAGGGTTGCCTTTATTCATCCCTGATTAAAGTTATAGGTTATTTTCGCTCTGTTTCGCGGGGAAATCCGTTCTAAGATTCTCTCCCCGATCGTCTACCGCACCTGCTGCCCAATCGACATTACGTTTCGTTACATTCATTGGCCCAAACTTTAAGAACGTTTTAACAAAATTAGGGGCAATTTTTCCACTCCAGTCTCGTGCGTAAATTACTTCATCGATCCGAGGCAATCCATCGAAGGTCAAATTATTTCCTGCTCGAGAAAACACGCTCGATCCGTGACGAACGACGAAGTCACCGTTATGGGAACTTACCCCCACGGAAATTTCTCCCCTCGTTGGACGATTCTGGACGTTTCCTGGATTTCAAAGGAGAGCGAGGCCGGTCCGTTGCGAGGGTGGGAGGGAGACGTCGTCGAAGGAAAGCTCATAACAAACTATTGAAAAGCCGACGAATGAAAAATCAATGGCGGGTGGGCACGGGCCAGACCGGTCCAGGGACGCGGTGTATATACGCGGGAGGGAAAGCTCGAGGGTGGAAGTTGGGGGTGGTTTGGTGAATGGAATATTATTGGGGCATCCTTTCACGCGGACTCGACGGAAGCTAGAAGACCTCATCTGGCGAGCTGTATGGATGCCGTTCGCCCCGGCAATGCCGCCTATTGAACCGTCCGTTATATATGTATTTACACACATTCGTAAATGCACACATGGTCGCGACTACCAACGTATTCCACGTACGAATGTTACACCATCGTCGTCGTTCGCTTGTGAAAGTGTGATCGTGTATTCGTATGGTCACATGGTATCTGTATCTATAAATGCATGTACACAGGGGTGTGTCTGTACGTGTGGGTTCTTACATTTCATGATTTATCACGCAGCTTTCAGCGGGCCTCAAAGCACCCTGAAAGCGCGCAGATTGATAAAAGAAATAATAGAGGACGCGAAATAGAGGGACTCGATCTGATACGAGGAAAGAGCGCGAGGGGTAGCTGCGGGTACCGAGGGGTTGGAGAGGGAGAGTGCAATGGCAAAGCGACGAAACGACGAGGATGACGAGGAGGAGGAGGACAAGGAAGAAAGGACGTCGAACGTCGTTCCTACGAAATAGAAACGGTGGATCCTTTCGATACGCTTCGGTCCACCCTCTCCGCACCCTTTTTCCTCCTCGATTGCGTGTCTTTATACCGAACTGGCACGCGAGCCACCCCAACCGCTGCTTCGGTTGCTGGCACGTGTCTACCTCGATATACCCTCCTCTCGTAAACGATATTCCTTTTCCACCCCCTGTTCTACTCTTCCTTCCGGACTTACGCTCGCGTTCCTCTTCAAAAACTTTCCTCGATAATGTGCAACCTCTTTTCTGGTATCCCACGATTGCACAAAGATAAGCGTCTGTTCTCCGTTCTAATTTAGCTGAGGATCTTTTTCCATCGATTTCCAGAAAGATCGTTAGATCGTTAGATTAAAAGAAAATTAGTTATTCATCATAGAAAAAAAATTCAACACTCGTCTTAAGATGCGCGTGCGGCGAAAGTGCATCGGCGTATGGAGACAGGATAAAAGAGACGGGGGTGGCAGGAAGGGATGAGAGGTAGGACGGGAACCGGAGAGCCGGAAAGTTGCAAATGGGATGAAAGGGGACGATAGCTCGTGCGAGAGAGAGAGAGGAAGCAGGGGAAAGACAAAAGGGGTGGTAGAGAACTGTGAATCCCGTGGCAGCATTGTCACTCCATTCGCCGGGGTTGCAAAGCCGGGGCGGTTCCGACGCCACCACTACCACCGCTTCTACCACCACCACCATTGCCACCACCGGTGCTCGCTTCAACCCCGCGAGGTAACCTTGTTTTACTGCCGTCTTCCGGATTGTCTACCGAATCGACCGAAGCAGTTAATTACTCGTTAATTTACTGCACCACGATATTATTGTTATTTTCGGTCCGGCCAGGGTCGTTCCGATATTAACGCAATGCTCTCTCCATTGCTAGCTGTATTGTCTTATCGTGATAAATGCTCGTTTGATAGTAAAATTTTCGACTACCTCGAAATCGATTCTTGCAGATCGTTTGACCTTTAAGATATTATTCTCAACTTTCTTCATTGGGTTACTTCTTTGGACAAACGATTCCATAGTAAATCTTTCATGTGCAGTGGAAAAGTAAGCTTACAGCACATTGTATAGTCATCGACTGCTTCATTGAGATTATTAAAGCTCACCCCTGTAGGGGTTGGCTTGAATGAGCGATTTATCATTATCTCGATAACCCAGCGACGATAAGGCGCGCGAATTCCGTTTGCACGGGGTCGAATGATTTACTATTTCCTCGGCGCATCTGCTCGTTTAATTAACGTTTCTCCAATGCCGTTACAAAGATACGTATCAATGCTCAAAGCCGACAGCACTGTGCTCCAACTGCCGTGAAAGATCTACGCTTCCAAGTGTCGACGGTCGATGTAATTGTGTTTCCCGCCAACGTATACTTTATTACACCGCGATAAAGTCCTCTATTGGGTTTTTTTTTATTCTACACGAAACTCTGCTCCCTGATTTATCGAAACAGCAGCCGTTTTATTTAATCAGTCGGCGTGGCGTAACGCAATCGATTCATATTTTTGTACGCAAACGCTACTACATCGCATGCGGTCGAAAGCCATTGAAATTTTCCACTTTCAACAACGCAACCTGGGCATAATACGTTGCCGTGTAAAGTCTATTTAAATTTACATCGGTAAATTATTTTTCCGCGCGACATCGTGCGAAAATAATTCATTGGAAATGTTGGAGCATCGTGCAGGTAGAAAATAATCGCGCTGTAAAAGATCGAACTTACGACATTCTTCGCGCTTCCGCGCAACCCCCGTGGGGGTGTAAATTGAAAAGTTCTCGAAATAATGGGCCGCTGACCGCATTTTTCAATGGGTGGTAGATCGGCTCGTGCGAGGCTCTACCGTGGCACGTGGTTTAGGGTGATTACACGGAGGGTAGCATATTGTCCGCAAGGGTGGCTCGACTGGAAGTGTATGGAAGTGTATACGAGGGCGTGGTGTCGATTCGATGATGCGTACAGAGATCCACCCTCGACTTCTCTATTTTTTCCAACCCCCCTTTTCTCGTAGCCCCTCTCTCGTTTTCGAAGAACTTGCGCTTTCTTCGCGCAATATTTTCCACATTTACAATTTCTTCACGCTATCTATAAGGATCGATTCCAATGCTAAAGAAATATAAAATTTTCCATATGATCCTAAATCCAAAATTAAGGCCGATGAGAATCGCATCTCGGTTTTCTCCTTATGCTATCCTCTCATTGTAAACAAGAGTCGACGTAGTCAGCTATTATGTTTATTAAGTTGCCGCTGGTCTGGCTGCTGATTTCGAGAGAGGAAAGAAGGGAACACGAAGGCGAAGGAAAGACTGGTGGAGGAGAAAGAGGCGGAGGTGGTTGCCGAGGGTCGGATGGTTTAGAAGCAGGGGGTGTATTGTGCCGAGCATTGTCTGCCCCATTGTGTGACATCACGGCCCGATAACTGCCGATAAGACCGCGGCAATGCTCGGCTTGTGTGTGCCTGTAGGTGCTCCCGTTTGTGTATTTGCCCGTGGAGGAGCTAGATACGAAAGAAATATAATGTAGGTAGACCTATAGAGAAGCGGTTGCCCCGGGAGAAGGACGGCTGATGGAGTTCGAGTGACTTTGCTGGGATACTTGTTCCTTTATCTCGCGATTCCTCCTTTCTCTTTGGATCGCTGAAAACGCACAGCAATTCCTCAAGCGATCCCTCTTCCCGCGAACTACCCTGCCGGGGGATGAAGCAGAGACTTGCCGATCGAAGTGGTATCCACCGATAGTCACTAATTATTAAAAGATCAATTCAAAACGGTTGCACGTATCTTCATACATCTTTCCTCTCTACAGAAACGCTAGAGTGACCAGAAATTTAAAAATTCCATGGCTCCATAGAGACTAAACTTTGACCATCGCCCAAACAAGAAAGATCGGTACATTTTCAAAGGCGTCCAAGGTAAAACTCTTGAGTTTCATAGCAAACATCTCGGTAGTTCGACGCGAATCACTTTAAATCGTACCGAAACAGGCCGACAAGACCGTGGCAACGCGTTTTCTCAAAACTCCCGGCAATTTCTACTCGCCGGCTGTTTAACTGCCTCGGTCTCATTAGGACGTGATTTTCTGTTTCAGGTGGCGGAGTCATGGAGGCCCGGAGCTCGGTAAGTGGCACTTTCGCCCTTTTCATTCCAGACAGGCCCGCGGCTGAGTAATCGTTTAAATCCGCGCGCCACGGCCCGTGGCATTAAAGTTCAGAAAAAGAGCGTCATTGAGAAGGACGTACGGCGGTCGACCACCCCCGCTTGTGCGCGCTTCTCTAACCTCGTGTTCTTCCTCGTTTTTCCCTTCGTATTAGTATTTCTATGCATATTTCCGTTTGTGTTGATGTCCCTATTCGTGTCTGTGTGCCTCTGCACCCTCTCGGACATTATATTGACCCAACACACGAACGCGCATTCATGCCCGACCGCGTGGCTACTGGCTCAATATGAATAACAATCAGAAACTATAATCCTCCCCCTTTGCCCGCGATACATAACGCTGTAATGTATGTATACGCTGCCCTTTACGAGCTCCGGCATTTTTATGTTAATCATTCAATCGGAGATGGGCCATCGTTCTCTCGGTATTCTCATCCCCGCCTGCTCGCCCTTCTTCCCTGCAAATAGAAATCGTCGCTCGAATTTGTTCCGCGAGGAAGGGAAAAAAAATTGGGAAAAAAAAGAGAGCTTGTGGAGGCTCGTAAAGAAAGGGATTACGAGGGTGCACGCATGGGACATTTTGCGACAAAGTCCGCAAAATGGGACAGTTGACCGGGGTGAATTCCTTTCTCGCGACTCATCGAGGGAGACTTTTTTTTCCGACGTTAATAAGCAGAGATTTTCTGAAGCTAGTACGTGGCACATGGAGGGTGGTCCTTGTGTGCTGATATGAATTTTTTTTATGTCGTTGTCTATTTTATTATCCGTATTGTAAGTTATTGCAGAAGAATGTAAAACGAGACTTCGTTCTCACCGTTTAAAGGTACTTCTAGTGAAACGAACGGAGCGAACGAAAAACTCGCGAAACGAAATTTGAATATCTTTGAAGAGTGGCAGAGAACGGTGCCGAATGAGAAACACAGGGCATGCGGTTTCATTTAAAAGGCGAAATCACCACGCGTACACCAACTCAGCCCAGTTTTAACTCCATAGAAACCACGCGATTCTTTCTTCGCAGCGTCTTAGTTCTGCGATTTTACTCATTCATTTTAATACAGAGGAGTTTGAATATCTCTCGAAACACCGAGTCGAGTCCAGCCTCTCATTCAGTAACCATTCACGTGGTATTTCTTCATCGGCGTCTGCCTGTCGGGCTCGCTCTTACGAGCCCAACCAACCGTTAGGCGAAATAGGTACGAATACACCGTATTCCTCGCGCCTCGTGCCGTTTTACTCGCTTCTGCACATTGTACAACGATTTGTACGGATTTCAGTTTCCTTTGCTTGGTGAGCGCGCGTACACGCAACGTGCAGAACCATCGCCTCGAATCGCTCGTCTTGAGAGCGTTTTATCCTCTCGTTTTCTCTCCTTCATCCTCTTATTCCCTCTTTTTCCCTCTCGGTGAACGAATACGCGGATAGAGAAGAGTAGAAAGAGTATGATGAAGATGAGAGAGGAGAATCAGAAATAGAGAGAGGCAAGGAGAGATGAGAAAAGGAAGAAGAGAGAACGAGAGAGAGAAAGAGAGAAGGAGCATCGTGGCTGGCCGTTTTGTGCACGCCGCGCAAAAGATGCCTTTGAATCCTTAATTCCCTTTGAAACTCTCATTCTGGGAGCAAAATGGCGAGAACGAGCCGTATTCTTCGGCTGAATGACGTATTGAGCGAGTTTTGTATGCCGTTGCGTCCGCGTGTGGCTCATCCAGAGCCTATGCCTGCTTATACGTAATACGTTCTCTCTTTTCTCTTCGTACATTTCTTGCTTCGAAGGAGAACACCTCTCTGCATTGCTCTCTTTTACCTTTCTTCCATTTTCTACCTTCGATTCTCTCTGGTCCGTTTTGCTGGACAATTGTCTCAAATGTTGTCCAGATATCGTGAAATTATGAATGGTGTGTAGAAAATGACAGAGGATTTTTTAATATATATTCATGTATTTGATAGATGATGGTTTCTTGTTAAAAATCGTTGAAGTAGCGTGGATTACCTGTCGAAGTTTCATAATTATCTTTGTTAGGCGATGAATTCAATTGAAAGTTGGTAGGGAGTGTGGTGAAAAGGGGAGAGACCGAGAGAAAGCGTAGGATTCACCCTCGATAGGGAGGGTGGCCGGTTTCTTGTGGACTTAATCGGGCATCTGTGCCTTCTTTCGCGAACAATTGACGTCTGACTTTGACGCGACTTCCGACACTTATGCCGAGCTGACTCTTTTTCTGCTTCTCGTTATCTGTACGATAAAAATCTACCGTCGAAAATTCTCTCCCTTAATTGATAGACCTCGTTGTATTCGGGATTTTTCTCTTAGAGACTTCTGTATTACGTTGAATAGGAAACTTTTATATTTTTAAGGATGATTGGAAGTTTGAAGGATATATAAATTTGTTTAAGTCAGTTTCGTAGCCTCTAGCAAGATGTAATTTTAGTCGACGTAGAATACGAGCTCTCACACTTTAGTTTGGAATATTGTAAATCTTTTCTGTACGCAAACGAATGTCGTACAATTGCTTCTTCTTTTGTACCTTTTTTTAAAGTTGGAGGTTGCCGAGTTAAAGGAAGAAGTTCGCGAGAAAAGAGATTCTTTTTTATCCATATACCAGCATACCACGTACTTTTCTCTTTCTTTCAAGAAAATGGTAATTCATGCGGCACGAGTTTCAGACTTTACAACCGCAGCCAAGAAGCGAGCTTTCTTCTCTCTTTCTTTCTTCTCATCTCAACGACGTTTTACAATCGCCTCTTTGGAACCTGATAATTACATGGTAAAAAGGGACCGTTGTATCAAACGACTATCCCAAAGAACACTGCCAAATAGAACGTCGAACAAATGAGACCCTCCTGAGCTAAATCCTATTTTTATCTCCGTTAAAAAGTAACTTTTGTTTCGCCATAGTTTCCAACCATCTACAACGATTGTCCGTCCAACGCAGTCTGATTCTACTAAAATTTCTTTCCCTCTCTCATCCCTCGATAAACTCCAAAGTCCCCGATGTTCCCAAATAATCGGGACACCTTGAAGACTCTCGCTACGAATCAACCCCTTTTCTCATCCCTCGGTATAACGAGACCAGCTCGGTTTTGCAAGATTCAACCCGAAGAAGTCTGTCAGTTGGTTGGGCCAAGAATTTCGCATTATCGGCCGGGTTTCTCGCGGATACAATTTCCCAACACAATTTTCTTTTCAGCCGCCCGAGCGAATCCAAGCCTGGAGTGGGTGGTGGGTGGCAAATGGCAAAGTGAGAGCGAGAGAGAGAGTTAGGCAAAGAGGGAAAAGAAGGAGAGAGATAGAGACAGGGAGAAAGAGTTAGCTTTGATGGAGGGGGAACAGTAGCGCAGCCCATATTCGTGCATTGTGGCACGTTCCATCGCGTTCTCAACTGAACTGAACTCGACTCAACAGTGGAGGACACAATGGGCGGTATGAATAAGTATAACAGACAGACACCGGTACAGACAGACACAGGTAGCTCAGGCCGCAGTATGTGAATGAGGAACCCATTTGATAACACGCCTCCACAGCCACCCAGGTCCATTGTGTCGCTTCCTATTCAGCTGCTCTATGCCCTCTTCTCCTCCTATCCCCTCTCTGCCTCCTTCTGCACCCCCACTGCTTCCAGAGCTCCTGCTTTTCCTTGCTCCCTCCCCCATCTCATCCTCCTCTCCAACCCTTCATCCGCGCTATCTCTTCCTCTCTGCTCGCTTCGATATCATCGCGGAAATCTTATCCTATCTGACCTGCACCTGCGGATGCGAATCTGGAGGCACAGGTTGCTCGAAATGCCGATGTTTTGATCCGATTTCCGAGGCTGCCTCCGTGGTCCTCTCGATGGGGGTGAACGACGAAAAGTAGATGGAGGTAGGGATAATAAAAGGAGATTGGGATAGATACATTTTTTACGGGGCTGAGAAGAAGCTGCTAGAATTTATCATTATTCTAGAGACTTTTTAATTGGGGTAGTTGTAATTGTTTCATCGTGGTTCTCCTTCGTACTTTGATCTTTTTGTCTTTCTTTCTCTCTCTCTCTTTCTGATATGGTAAGATAACTTTTACGTCGATGAACGTTCCCAGGGAATCTCTCGATACGAAGAAGTGGAATAAACACGTTAGCGAAAGAGCAAACGGAGGAATTGGCGCGTGCCGTCGATCTATTCGGCGCGCTCCGATGGCCCGGTTACCCATATGTGAGCCCAGCACAAAGAACGTCATTTCCTCCGGTATTTTTTCGAACGAGTCGCGACAAAAGTCGTCGAAATTTGCCTCGATTAGCGATCCATTGTAAAAGGGTAAAACAACACCACGAGCGATAGATCGACGTATAGGATCGAGTGGGTAAACGGCTCAATATTTATCCAAATTCAATATTCGCGTCAAGTGGACGGATATTTCTGTCTATGGAAAGGGAATTTGCCGGAGCGTTTGCGAATTTGAAATCGATTTTATAGTCAATGCCGGAGAGTGGACTACCAACAACGGTGCTCCGATTTTCGGGATCTCGGTAGCATAAATAGCAAATAGCGAATAGGGAAGGTCCTGTAGGTGTGTGGCTCGCATGGACCAACGAACGAACCATCCCGAGCCATCCCGGCCCAACCACCCAACGACCGCGCAACACACCTACCCTACCTACCTATCTACACCTGTGTGGAGCTTGTACACCGAGTACCGACAACAATGAGCCAGAGACAAAGCCCAGGTACAATGCTGATGTTGAACTCGACTGATTTCGACGATTTTTGGCCTTTGCATGTGCATCGCGCGTTACTCGACAATGATTCCCGCATACGTAATCATCGCTATGGGCAGGGAAGCCTGGTACAATCGCGAGGCAGTGGCTCTCAGGCTCGCCCTCTTTTTCCCTCGTTCACCCTCTCGATACGTCCTTCCGTTCGTACGTACGTCCGTTCGTTCATTCGTTCGTTCATTCGTTCATTCGTTGTTTCGTTCGTTCGTTTGCCCCTTCGTCCATCCGTCCGGCCAACCGATCATAGGTTCGTCCGTTCATTCGGGGCTTTTGAATGCGCCTAATGCACAATGACGATGCGCAGTCGTGATTCCGCGAGCCGTTTATCGCTTTAAATACCACCAGGGAGGATAATAATAATTGTAAGCGATAGCCGATTTACGTCCGCGACAAACCCACCCCCAGTGCTTTCACTGCGATCCTCCGATCTATCTAATCGACGGCAATTATTGTCAAAGTGACGGGGCCATTTAAATGTAAAACTGATAATTATTCCAGGGATTTTGTCACGTAATATTCCCGCAATCCGTCAGCTAGAATACCATGCAATCCATGTGATACTCCGTGAACCAATAGCATGAAAATTCGTTCACAATTTACACGATTCTACGAATACACGAGGAATTTGCAGAATTTTCGAGCGAATGTGCACGTTCCTTCGTGAACCTTGAACCCGTGGAAGACGTAATCCATCCATGAAATAAATTCAATCTTCCCTCGGATGTTTTCACGAGAAGGAGCAAGTCTCTTGCACTCTTTCCCGATGCTCTTTCGAGGATAAATCGCGAGCAAAGGGGGCCGATCGATTGAGCACCCCTGACCGCACCTGAATAGATACATTGTGCCGGGGCAGCCTATTGACGGGCGATTGTTCCCTCAACAATAACAACAATATCTGAATAGTCGTCGTGCACATCTCTCGCGCGCGTTCCACGCACCCACGCATCCAGGCACGCAACAACTCGGTTGCTTACACGCGTGTACCCTAGCACGCGTGCACGCGCACGCGTGCATCCCTTTGCACGCTCGCACGTACGTCCATGCATCCCTTTACAGTCGACTCGAGCCCAACTCTCGCGTCGAAGGGACACGGATAAACGGTTAACGGACACCCTTTCCCGCCCTCTCGTTCTCCTTCTATCGAGAGACGTACGTGTGCCTTCTCCGAGCCACGTGTGCGACTTCCTCTCAGAATTGTAGACCGAATCGACCACAGAATCGGTACACCGAACGTCATCGTTTCTCCGAGAACAATGACAAAGCGCGAGAGAGATTTCAACGATCAACCCCTTCTCTCCGTGGCCCTTGAAACGTCAACGATATCTCTCGTAGGACGTCTATAGTCGTTTCTTCCTCGAGAATCTCCGAAACGGTGATTTTAACGAAACCCTTCCGCCGTCGATCCGTCCTCGTCGATTTCCTCTTTGAATATCCCCCGAAATTGCAAGTGAGATTGCGGGGGAGTCGATCGGAACGGAAGATAGGAGTAGATGAGATTCGATTGATTTGGATCTAGAAAATTCGTGAAAGGACACTGTTTCATCGTCGTATCTGGCTTTATCTGTCCGTTCCTCTCTCTCTCTCTCTCTCTCTCTCTCTCTCTGTCTCTCTGTCTCCCCTTCTGGTTGGAAGACCTTTGTTTCAGTTAGCGGTGAAACGTATTGTGAGCTTATGAATAGATGCATAGTTCTTTTCATGCTGCGTGACTTCGACATCTATAGCAATTTTTGAGCCATTGTTTTAAGAGCACGCTCTGATAGGACTTTATTCCGGTGGGCTGACTCACCTAAAAATATTTGAAAATTTATTTACATTCAATCGGCTGGAACTGCTCTTCTTCGCGTCCGTCTAATGGAGCGCACTTTAAAAAGGATTTGAAATTAATGGAAATTCGCACTTTGATGAACGTCATTTAGAAGGTGTAACTTTGTCATGTAATTGGACGTTACTCGTTTGGATTATAAAGTATCGTTTATTGCCAGTAATATTTATAAACAATGGTCAGTAAAGACTCTATGCAAAATGGCGTCAGTGCAATTACGATACTCGCATTCCACGTGCGCTCATTACATTTATCGTGAAAATGTATAAGCCGATTATAATTATATCGCAACGATCGATCGATCGTAGTATCTATTGTAGTACGTTGCTATATCATTCCATACAAAAGAGTTTATTTAATGGAACGGTAGTTAATTGCATCCTATTCGCGACAGGAAAAAGATCACAGTTAGAATTATCGAGTTCTCGTCGATTAAGTTAAGTTCTTACAAGTAGAAGTAAATAATCAATGTACTTCAATGTCGAGATAAATTCACGAAGTGAAAAAAAAGGATATATATATATATGTAACGCGATGAAATATCGTCGAGCGATTTGCCTCTATATCATCGTTATTTCTTCCTCTGCTGAAATTTCCGCAGGAATAAGGAAAACTTCGAGAAGATGGTATCATCGCAAATAATATTTTCAATTATATGACAAAAAGAAGTTCGATTTTGACGAAGAGCAGCGGCAAGATGAAATACGCCTGCCTCTGCGCTTTTTTTTTGCTCTTCTATTTTACGAAATCCTTTCTCTCGTTGAATCGCTCGACGAATAAAACGCGAACGTCAAGGAACGTTACTCCGGTGCTACGTTTTCAGCGGAGTCATTAACTGCGTATGCACTGGCTGCATAGCAAAAATATTCGTGTCTCCCGACGTGCGCGAATGAAAAATATTCTCAATAAAGTGTAAAAGAAAAAGTAATAAGAAAAATGACCATCGCGGCCCGTCAACGGCTATTCACGGTACGTTGCAATGATGATTAATCGTTAGATGCGCCTTGATTGAAGTTACAATTTCTTTTCTTCGTAGATTCGTTCCATCGTCGACAGACTCTCGAATTATTCATGATTATTTGAAAACATTAAACGGTGTCGCGATAAATGTCTTCTACGTTAAACATGATCTTCGATGACAGATCTTTTCTGGTAGAAATAATTACAAAATTGACACAGAGAAAGAGTTAAACAATCTAAGAGTCTGTCAAGATGCAAAGTATGTTTTGACTTTGCTTTTAAAATTATCAGTACGAATTCGAATTATTGCACGTATTAAATACTCCATCTAAGAAGCTACTCTTGTTTTTTGTGGGTAGTTTTTCATTGCTGATCGAACCGCGATTTGTTCTTGAACTTTTAACGTTCTGTCCTCACAGTCTTTCGTAGCCGTTCGCCGCTTGTCTGGTCTATCACAGTTTGTTGTCAGCGACGTCGTCATTTTGCATCATCGTCCTTGCAAATTCTGATTTCGTCGACGACTCTTCTCCGTCACAGAATCGAACGATGTTAAAAAAGATACGGCGATGGTTCGCTAAACCCGCACTCGTCGCAGCTTCTCTGTAAAATGGGAAGATGCAATTATATTAAATCGTGTGGCTAAATTGAAGATAAGGAATTTTGAAAGGAATTAAATAATTGAGCATGATTTTAAGCACTGAATCAATAATATAAAAATCGAGTAAATAGTTTCAATTATCTCATTTGACTTGTAGTTTGGGAATTTTTGAAGTCTTATCGCCATATTTTCTGTATAGAAATTTCCAATGCTCCTACGTTCTCACGTTTTGTAATGTCGTTTTTTTTTTGCGATTTGATCCTCAACTTTTTCGACCGATATCGAAACGACTTACTTCCGACGTGGACGAAAAGGACGTATGAAAACTGTTTCTGTAATTTTCTACCAAAGTATTTAATTTCACATAACTTTCGATCGACTTAATAATCGAGGAAAAGCGAAACCTGTGATATTTCACTCTCGAATATTTACGATGCAGAATTTTTTAACGACACGATATCGTCAGGTGCACGATAAAATTAAGGACACGCGCTTCGCAGATCTCCAAACAAAAATTCCCAAAGTACGTCAAAATCCTGTCTTAATTTTATCTCAAAACATTCAGTGAAATCTAAGAAAAATCATGTTTCGACAGAGTATCAAGAGCATGAAAAAATTATCGTTGCTGGACCAGTCGTTTCTCTCGTCATTAGTGCTTAAAATTCCTAAGAAATATTCTAGCATTCTCGGCACAAAAATTTTCAAGTTTCCTTATGATCAATATTTGCGAAAATCTTGGAGCATGAGATACTGGACAGCCGGCCTGATTGTCTCGTTACCGGTGCTATATCAACTGCAAACTCTAACGAACCTCGAAACGACCAAGAAAAAATTATAATTCCCATCGAAATTTGATTCAGCTTCGACAAAAGTCCAACAACAATCGATGTTTACAGGAAACATAAGTATCCTCACCGTTGGATATTCCTCGGTCAAACCGTACTCCCCTAAACGATAATAAACCGATCGATTTTCCATAAAAGTTCGAAAATCATAGCGTGGCATCGTTGGATTCCTCATTTGCCAAAAGGGCTCTCTGATATTCGCTCCCAAATTTAAAATATCCCTTTCTTTGTAAAATATACGAAGCGGTAGATTTACCTGTAACATCGATATTCCATCGAAGTAAGAAGAAACATATTAATTGAGATTTAAGTGAAACTACTCAAATGAATCTTAATCGTGCAGTTATACATTAGAAGAAAGAATTATTTTCCTATGAAGAAAGGATTTTAATTAAGTCGGCGTACCTTTTCGTGCCTTTTGGAACTTTCGTCAGCAGGTGTGTTTGGCCTGGAATATGTAGGAGTTGGTTCTGGTGTCGTAGATTCTATGGAAGGTACAAGACTGCTGATTCCACTGGATTCACTTCCAGTACTTGGTGAAATCGGTCCACAACCCGTCAAAGTTCTTAAACCCTGCTCGTAAAGAAGTCTCGTTCCTAAGGCGCAAAAGTGTTCCGGTTCTAAACCCGACAGTGGTAATGCTATCGTCAATGCCATTCTCCTTGAGGTCTTCGCGATTTGTTTCTTCTTCGAATGTTATCGATAGAGATCCTGTCTTACACTGTCTTAAAAATGTCCTGTAAAGTAAAAAAAAATTCGTGGGATTTAATGTATCTTGCTTAATTAGATTGTCGTATGTTGGTTCTATTCTTTTTAATGTGATAAATCAGCCTTTGGATTAAATTAATAATTAGATAATTATGTCTAACGTAATACCTGTAAATGAGAGCGTCTGGATTCCAATGATAGGTGAAATTGATCGTTAGTATCGTACTAATTAAAAATTCATTATAAAGACCAGCAGACCGTTACGACGTCTCAACCGGCAACTAACTGAAATTTGTGGATTCTTCTCCTTTCTGTTCTATAGTGTATAACCGTTGATGTGTGTATTGCTTGCGAATAGTAACGATAATAAACATGACCTTGTATTGCCGGTTTCCGATTTGCGAGTGTATAGAACGATAGAAGTTTACGTATAAAGTTCTTATTAATCGCGCGAGTAATAGAAACGTATATAGGAGGAATTTCATGATTGATCAATTTATTCCAATTTTAGTTATATTTTAATTGATTAATGTATGTTCAATATCTCTGGTATCTATTTAATTGTTAATTCAAATTGGTAGAGGTGTTACTGAAGTGCTAGGAATTTGTCTCTTCAGGTTTTTTCTAAACTAATTCGCCAATATTTATTTTCCTTACAGAAATACTAATTTTAACCGCGAAAATTTGAATTCTGCGCAGAGAAATCTGCACTGTACGTTGCAGAAAACCGTTTTATCGGCCACGATTTCGTGACCTGTCGTTGATATAGTGGAGCAGGACGAATGAAACAGCAATACTGCAGTGTTAGCCGTCGGTATTTCAGTTTGAAGGTCCCTGAAACTTGTGCACTCTATTCTTATCAGGTCTGCTTAAACGTTATCAGTGATAGCAGTTTCTATCTTTACCGATCTCAGCTACTCAGTCTGTACTTCTGGTAGTACCAGACTGGTACAGTCAGGCTGTACCAACAGTCTGAAATAGTATTCAGTTACTGAAGGCAATGCAGGAAACTGTTGAGGGTGCAGTTGATCTTCACTATTTCGCAGATATGAAAGTCCCTCCTTACATGAAACAATGTTTGCTGAATCTGTTCTGCTATTTGCAGAACTTTAATTATCGTTTTACATTGAAAAACCGTTTCTTTCATTGTTTAACAAATATTACTGCATTTACCGCCGATGGTGAGAGGTAAAGAAGATTCTTCACTTGCCCACAGCTTGCTCATAGCCCCATAGGTTTTCCGTTATGGCCACCAGGACACCACAGACTTGATGTTACTTAACGCACAATTCGATTAATTTAAAATTTTGCTATTAAAATAACAATAGATGAGATTTATTTATCGAAATTCATTGAGTCTATATTGCATTCTGTCGTCGTACAAATTTTCAAAGCGTTTCCGTTGCTATAAGAGAAAATATCATTCGGTGAAGATTCGCACAGGATTTTCTCGCTGGTTACCAACCCTTACCTTCATCCTATATAAACGAAATAAGCGGTATAGGATCTCAGGGTGGTCCGAATCTACTCAGGATGTCTCCAGGAGTGCGTCTGTTGTTTGGGATGCCGCTGAAGAAAATTCCAGTTGCTGACGTGGGGTTTCTTCTGCTCGTTGGTTTGCATGCACACCCCCACCTTTCTTCTGGCATCATCATCATCATCTCGTCATCATCAGCGATGGTTCCGGGACACGCCCTCCTCCTCCCCCGAGGAAGGGAGAGAAAAGCCAAGGACGACCAGAAAATGTGGAGAAAACAGAGAAGAGTTCAATCCAGCGGAAAAGCGAGTTTTAATAAAGTTGATAGGGGTTTGGTGTCCCCCTACGTTCCACATACGAGCCTGGATGCGAAGACGAAGAAGAGGGTTGTTAATGCGTCGCCGTTGGTCTGCCGGCCGCCCCCTCATAACGCCCAGGATGTGCGAAGAAGAAGAAGCTTGTTCAAGGAAACCTCTGATCGCGGAGAGAGATGAATAAAGGATGGAGGATTGGTCCACCTCCGATTACTACTTCGGCCGCTGCGCCTCGAGTCTATGGGTCTCCTCGTCGCCTCACACTGATGCTGTGCTTACGTTGATATTTACCTCCGCCATGGGATGATCACGTTTCGAAGAATGCTGGTGAGAAGAACTCGAGGAAAAGTTTCTACCTGGGTTGGTCTGAAGCAAACAAATTTCTCTCCCTGGACTTGTGCTGAAACATCGATGGATGATGGTTGGAAGCGAACCAAGGATTGTGGGGGATAGCAGATTAAACCGCCCGCGGTTGAAATTTACCACCAACGCAACTGGGATGACTGTAGTAGAAAGTCACTTGACCACTGTTATTTTGCAAATAATTTCTTTAAAATATTTTTATCATCATTTAAATTTACTGTCAACTCTTTCATTATCTCTTACGTAGATCCATAGAAGTCATTTCAATCATCACACAATTTTGCAAATTTGCCTGCGACTACTTTCTAAAGAATATTAAAATATCCTATCGCATTTCAAGTAATTTCTCTCAGATACTCGAAACAACCATTACCCCGATCGGACGAAAGTCCAAATAGAATTTCAAACTTCCGAAAACGACGGCATCTAACGAGCGCAGTTAAAAACGTTCGCTCTTGCAACACGATGGCGCAGTCTCTCGCGAAGAGAATGCATGACCAGGTATACCGGGTGTCCGATTGACGACGAGGACGTTGCACGAACCATCCGGTGGCCCTAGCAACGCACATGCGCCCTTCTTGGACTCTCGTCTCTCCGGATGGTTGGGGATTGGCCCGGAGTAACACCCCCTCATAATGGGTTCACCCGTCCGCGCGGAGCGCGAGAGAGCTCGCGAAAAGGCGACAGCACGAGGCTGGTTGCTTGCCACTGACAGAGATGAGAGACCTTCAGAGAGGGAGTCCGAGAAGGAGAGGGAGTCCAAGTCAGAGCGACCCAGAGAGAGCGAGAGAAGGAAAGACTGGGGCGACCGAAAGAGAAGAGGGAAGAGGGAAGAGGGCAACGGAAGCCATATTGATTTCCCTATGTTTCCCCGTATTGTTACTATAGCGCCCAGTGAGGGCGCGAGAAGGCAGGTACCACCCTCGCCAGCCATCCCTCGGCAGCCACCCCACGCGGCAACCCGTTCTTCCAACCGACGTTCACCCGACGAGAGACTATGTCCGTCGACGTGGATTTTCTTCCGGTCTCTTATCTTCTTCTTCAACGTTCTCTTTCGTTTTTACCTTTTCAACTTTTTCCTCTCTTTCGCTTCAACTTCTTAAACTATATCCTCCTTCATTCTGACGCTTTTGACAGTATTACGTTTATCAGTCGAGACTGTTGTACAGCCATTTTTAAAGACAAGGTGACCTTCGACCAAGGGGTACTTTTTGATCGCGTTAAGTTTGCAATTGATAAAACGCAAGGACATCAAAGACATGAATTTCCCTCGAATACCTTGCGAACAATATCATCGGCAACCCTAAACTTCAGTTTGCGTCGCGATCCGCTCATCAATGAGATTGTCCGTCGCTCACGCGATAACGTATTCGCCCTTCGTGCGTGGAGCTTAATATTTCTCTTAATGTCGAAACAACCCTCGTGAGTTTCGAGCATAGGAAAGCTCAGTGAAATACACCTGGGTGGTCCATGGATATCAGCTGCGAATATTCCCAAACTTTCCGTTCTTCCACGCGGTGTCCTCTGCCGAACCTTCGACACGAAGAAACGTAAAGGAGAAACGAAGGGAGAATTTCGGAAGAATGAAGGAGAGACAGAGAAGAAGAAATGGTTGGAAAGAAAGAGAGAAAAGAGGGTGAACCGGGTGGTTGTTACCTAGTGATGCATGGCTCGGTAATAGCTACAATACAACCAGCTTACAAGAGGGGTTCCGCTTCCATCCCGCTCGGCGACTTGAGATTTATTGCTCCCCGGCGGATTGCGGATTCCCAGATTCTCCGGTTTGCCCTTATAAATGACTCCTATTAATTGACCGTGATGCGAGACGGGAAAACAGAGAAACGAGGGATACGAAACGTGAATGAACGCGCGAAACCGATTCTCGATGCCGTTGATTAACGTTAAAGAGTGACGTTCAGGGGTGAGAATAGTTGAGAATCTGAAATTTCTTGCTGGTACCTGAAAAAATTTCTTTTTCTTAACACAATACTTCCTTGATTCGTTTGATAATCGATTTCGATAGCAGTCGACTCGATGTAGATCACAACAATGTTCTTCCTGCCCATTGTTGTTTCTTTAAAATGTCAAGCAACGGGTTAAAATAAATAGAAGATAAAAAGAGAGCAAGAAGAGAGGGAAATACGTCTCCGAGCTCGTGCCGTGGCCACGTGTCCGGTGTGCGTGAAGAATGAAACCAGACACACCCACCATGCACGCGAGTGCAGACTCCCGTGACCGCGCGCGGAACCCCATAAATGCGATCTCGGCACCATTAAAAGCGTGCTAATGCACTTAATAGCGAGTCGTTGTGCGTGCACGAGCCGCTGCGTGAGAAAGCGCGTGGGCGGGGTACTTGTCAAAACACACGTTCAAATTGCACGCGATCCCACGTGCTGATCAATTTTAATATATCACAATCAGTTTTCATCTTCCGTATCCAAAGAAAAATCGAAAATTGATAATCAAACTCTGCCATCGATCTTTGTCTCTAGAATATTTCAGACTATCATTCTCTTGTATAAGGATAAACCTCTCTGTCAAATTTAACTCGTAAAGAATGTCAAAGCAAAGGGCAAAGGGAAGAGAAAAGAGACGTTTCCATCGTCGTCTCCCGACCGTACCACCCTGCATGAACTTCGCTACTGTCAGCCAGGCGTGATGTCTTCCGACTCGTGAAATTTATGTAAAACCATGCACGCACGGTCTCGTTGTTCCTTCCTAGCATATGTGAAACCACCGTCGGCGCGTAATAACGTAAGATCGAAGGTCGCAGGTAACGGGCCACCCGGCGCATCCTCATAACATGTAAAACACTGGGATTATGGGATAATAACGAGCGAGGGGTTGCGTTTGTAAAGTTTATCCTAGGTTCTCCGTTTCTGGCTACGTTCGTAAGCGTTGAATCGCGCGAGCGCCGATGTCACCGTATCAGAGGGTGCTACTACCGTCGTGTAGGTACGTGTACGTGTAGGGTTGAGGGGGTGGATGGTGGAGATAGCCGAGCGATAATGAAACGCCATGGCGGATCACAGGGTGGCGGTGGTCGGACGACGTAATTCCCGTTGGTCCGAGTCCTCGGCGAAGTGGACACTGGGGATTCTCCGACATGGTCCACCCCCCGTGGCTTTAATATCGCTTTATTAACCCACTTTGACCGCAGGGTACGGTCTTCCGTTGGAACTCTTGTACGTTCGAGACCGCAAGAATCCGTCTCGCCGATGGAATTTTCGTTGGGAAATTTCACGGCGAATGCGCTACGGAAATTTCCTTCGGACGTTGTTCTTTGAGAAATTATCGGGAGAATTCCAGCGGAATTGGGCGCGTCGCAATTATCACTTTGATGTCTCCGATGGCTGTGTTTTTCCGACGTTTCTTTACTTTTTGGAGAATGGGAAAGAGAGGAAAGCGGGCTCGTTAATTCTCGATACATCTCTCGTCTACCTTTGGTATTAATTCTCCTCTCTATCTTTGTTTCTGTTTCTGCCTCGGTCGGAGAACCGGAGACGTTTTCAGTACGGGGTTCGTTGGCCCCGCAGGAACCTCTTTGTGACCGTGGCGCGCTTTGTACCGGACACCCCGTAGACGCACTGAAGATGTCGCAAATTGGATCGTGTATATAGCCACCGTCGCGTAATATATCGCCGGGAGATCCGGCAATCCCACGAAACAAGGCTCTTGAATCTCCGTACGCCTGACTTGCGCGGGAGCCGGCTTAACGGACCAAGCCGGCTCCTCTTCGTTTGCACAAACGAAGCCACCAGATGTCGATTTGAATATTTTACTCTTCCTCTCCTTCCTCCTCTCGGGATTCCATCTCGTGACGATGGAAAACCGCCTGGGCGAATATGTCGTCGACTTCTCGTCCGACCTGTCTTCCTTCTGCCATTTTCCATTGGCTGTCGGACATTTTCCTTTGGATCTTGCACCGCTGGAGAACGACATGGTTCCTCTTTGCCAGATTATTTCGAAGAAACTGCTCCGACGAAGGCAGAAACGAGGCTTGGTATCGCGTAGGAGCGCCTAAGCGTAGAAAAGAAATGTAAATCCGACGCAACCCCGGGAAAAGGCACCCTTTTAATCCACCGAGCGACTCCCTTCCGATAGGCGGGGGATTATCACGGGGTATCATATGGAGCCTCTCGAAAGTGAACGAGAAAAAGCGAAGGAACGAGTCGGGGGATCGTGAGAGGGAGAGGAGAGAAAAAAGGAAAAAGAGAGAGAGAGAATGAGAGAAGAAGGAAGGGAGAGAGGGAGTTGGAGAGAACCCCATGGTTACCGCCGTCCAGAAGTGGGGCTCCCGTGGCGAGAAGCACCGTCAAATCCACCGCAAATGCTCTCGAGTACTTCTTCTTGGTCGGACGTGAGCGCAAGGGCGACCACGAGAGAGAGCACGTGGTACTTGAACCAGTTGGGGACCACCGAGTGGCTGCCCGAATGTTGCTTGGCTGCGCTTCGTTGCTTGGTACGTTTCGTCAAAGTACTGAGAAAAAAACTCGCCTCGTGGTGTACCAGTAAATATATCCTGATACTCGACTGTCGCATTTGTTTTGTCAATCATTCGTCGACAGATCGCACGTGGGGTATGACCTAATCGCTCCTTTTTCCCCTTGGAACCTCGAGGTCCCAACTTTCCCCGAAGTTGATCTCTGATTGTGCCACTAGACTGACGGATTTTCATGATCGTAAAAAATATTTCTGTCGTTTTTTCCTATCGTCAACGTATCGCAAGGTTGATCGTCTGACGACAGGATATATTCCACTGACTCTGGTGAACATCGGTCGAAAGCGAACCAATGAAAGACTGGAGAAGTGTCGTATAAACGCGTGGCTAGTCAGAATCCGAGTTTCCCGTTCGCACATGGACGCCTGTATGCATACGTAAGAGCGTTCACGTCACACGTAACGTACACGTTTAAACAATACGAGGCTGCACGTAGGACGTATATACACGCATCGGCGCGTATCGTTCCAACGGAGCCCGTTGAGGGTCGAGTCGAGGGTGAGTCGGGGGTTGGAGCTGGTTTGTAACAAAATCAATAGAGGGGTGGCGCGCGAGAGGACACGCAACGGGGGTGCAGAGGAAGGAGAGGTAGAGAGGCAGGCAGAGAGAGAAAGAGGAAGAGAGGGTTAGAGAGAAAGAGAGAGAAAAGGAACGATCCCTCCGCGGGGGTGGTTCTCGTGGCGCAGGCGCGATTCGACGAAGGGTGGCTAGGACTGCGAGGGGCGAATGGAAGGAAGACAAAACCACCCCGCCGGCTACTCCCACCCTCTGGATGAGGCGACGGACTGCGATGGAGTGCCTCCTCCTCATTTCTCCTCCTCTGCCTACGGGCTACTCCACCTCTCTCGGCCTGAAACTCAGGGGTGGTTTTGCCTCCCTGGAATGGTAGGTGCTGCCACTGAACTTTGGACGATAAATTCGCGAACACTGGCCTGCTGCACGTATCTCGGACGTTTTATTTCCACGAGGACTCAAAGTAGAGGGAATTCTATCTCAAAGGTAATTTCATTCGATTAGGCTGACCGATGTTAATCCATTCTCTCGTGCGGTCGATCATTCTTGACCGATTCGATGTTAATTCAAGGGAATTTAATATCGCAAAAAATTATCGTTATGTTTTGAATATACGTAGAAGACGAAACGTATATAGTTTTGATTCGATCGACTTTCGATTTCATCGAGAGAACGTCGATGATCCTCGAGCAGTTGAGACACCCTTTTATCAGGAAGTCGCAGCAACTTTCAGAAATGCGAGAAATCCCTTGGAATTTCGTGAAGTGTACACGAAATGTCATTTCGAGGTACTAATAAAGTGCCATTCTTCCGCCACTCGGTCTATCTCTCACCCTTCGAGCCAGATTCGCTCACGCATATTGTCACGCGCTCATAAGCGTGGCCCTTGCACGCATTATTTCACGCAGGGGACGAGGAAAACATATTTACCGTCGTCGTGGGGACAAATGCGTTGATTTGTACCGAAAATCGTCCCAACCCGAAATCAAGGGTCGCGATAAAAGCATTAGCACTGTGGCTAAGTGTTTTTCCAACGTGTCTCGCTAACTCTCGCTTTGTCATACCCCATTTTTCCCTCCTTTCCTCGTTCCATCGTCTCGTAAACGTTACATCCCTGCTATCGACAGCTCTGACGTGTTCCTTCTTCTACTTCCTCAAGAATTGTTTGGCGACAAACCGTTTCAACGTAATTTTCAAACGTCTCTGGCATAACAGTTTAAAAAATATTCCTGGAGACGATAAATTGATTATCCAACTAAATTAAAAACAAAGAAGGGTTATTGTCATTAAAGGGACACCGGTGAACGCTGCGAAAGGTCAGTCTTCCCTAAGGGACAATGATAAAAGGTCATCCTGAACCCTGGGTTGTCCGTTAATTAGCATTTTTCCTTGGAGAATAAACGATGGCCCTTTATTAACCCTTTCATGGAGATATTTTCAAAGTCATTGACGTGGAAAATGTGTGAAGAAAAATGATTGCATTTTTGATTCGCCATTTCTGTCCGGTCACATCAGTCAATGTACTGGCACGAAAAACGAAACGGCAGGTAGTGAAAGTAGGGGTGGGAACGGGGTAATAATGCGAATAGAGGCGAATAGAAATAGATAAAAGTAAGTGAAAGAGAAAGGGGCGGAGATAAAAGTCGCGAGAGACAGAGAAAGCCGGGGAGACAGAGATAGCGACCTTGTCTGACAAAGGACGACAGAATCTCTTTGTTCTCGCGGCTCAACGGCTTCGCTCCGTGGCCGCGATGTTTTGTCAAGGTCACTCTCGTTCACCCCCTTCGCCTGTTGCCCGCCTTCTTCCCCCGTTTTCACCCCGATACCGGCACACACGCGTATTTCACTTCGTTTCTCGTTTCCTGCTCAACCTTTCAAGTGTCGATTTTCCATATTTTCTTTTCTCAAAAGACTTTCCCTCGAATCTCCATGAATCCGATATAAATTATATCTTTCACAATTTCACCCAGGTAGCTAGAATAATTTGAAAAATGATTCACAGTTTGTCGATCGAAATCAGAAAAAATGCACTACCCTTGTGCGCTATACTTCCAACCCTCTGCTTGCTAGAACACCTTTGTAAACCTTCTCGACGTTAGATTCAAGACGGTCATCTCGAGTGCAGTCCAAAGGATGGACTTGACTCCTCGGTGACAAAAGTGCACCAGAGTCCATCGTACTTACGCTCACTCGTGGCGAGCTCGTTTTAGGATTGTCGTTTCTCAATGGCGACTTTGGCCTCCGCGTATGAATGGCATTTTCAGATATATACGAGAGACTCCTCCGGTCCTCTCTTTCTCTCTTCGTCCCTCCTTCGTGCACTCTTTTACAGTTTGGCTTCTCTGCGCGCGGTGGACCAGCGCTCCATTGTCGACTCGGACTCAATGGATGATGCTGAACCAGCGGGGGCGAAAAGAGGAGGGTGGCAAAGGAGGGAAGGATTGTCGTTGTAGAATTGCACCCTCGTCCCCTCCCTCTGCCGCCGTTGGTCAGCTCAAAAGGAAATGAGGTGCCCCCGACAGGACCTATCCCAACGAAAAAGGAGCCAGTGGGCTGCTGGAGAGAAGGAAACCTTCTTCCCTCGCGCAAATGACAGACATTTCCTTCGGATAGCTGTACTCTGACGGTTTCCGGTCTCTTCTATCGAGACTCCTCCAGTGTTAGCATGTATCGCTTTATCGTTGCGTATTTTGACTTTGAAGAATATTTTTGACTTGACAAGATGATGGAAATTTTTAGAAGAATATCAAATGATGTTGTAAAGTCAATTGTTATTCCTTGGTGATGAAGGATTATTCTTTTAGGGAGAATTTAATAAAAATTGATAGGAATTTATGTAATCATGGTTTATGAGACTTGGAGACAGACGTTGGTTAATAAAACCGATGAGAATCGTTTCGTGAAGGAAGGGATGAAACGGGAAAATTCGGAGGATCGATAAATTTTATTTCTTTTATCTCCATGGTCGCGTGGCCCGACAAAAGCAATGGGGAGGTACGGTTCGAGAGAATAAAGGCAAGATCCGACTTGGAGACGAGTTTTCAATTCACCAGGTGCTAGGAAACACGCGCAGGATCTTCTAGAATTCTTCTTACGGCTTTACCGCAAGGGGAGAGGAAGGTCTTCTCGAAGAATCACACCTTGGCCATTCAATTTTCACGCCACCTACGATTTAAGTGACTCTGGTCAGAAACCAGGTGGGATTTCTTCTGTACAACCGTTCTTTTAGATGTTGACGATTCTCGGGTCGAGGAATAACACCTCCGACAAGAGAAACTTGTACGTTTGTTTACGTTAACTGCGACTCAATGTCAAGGGATTTTGCATCGTTGGATTCTACAAGAATCAAAATATCCTTTTGAAATTTCCAAAAATAATACAGTCTGTCTTGAGCTCTTTAATATATATTATTCTATTGTCAATAATTTTATAAAAAAATGTTTTCTCTTTGGGTAATAATTATTCTGAGATAGGACTATAAATTATGGAAAAACTCCGTCGTTCTTTAGGGCAGGTTGAAAAGAAGGTACAAAAGGACTTTAGAATTTTGGCAATCCTGGCTGTGAATGGTACGGTCGACAAAAAATTCGCGTAAATACGCATACAGACGAGGGTAGACAGTGTCGAGGTTGATGGTCGAACCATCTTAAAGGCCCTCGAAGACGTTACCAACGCCTTCGAAGAATTTTGAAAGACCTCTTCCTCTCGAAGGAGCTCACCCTCCAAGTAGCCATCGAAACCTCATTGGTTCCGCTCAATTTCGAAAATTCAAGGAAAAGCCGTGTAATTGAAAAGCATTACGACGGGAGGAGCGTTTCTCCCTTAGAATCCGTGCCATTCGTTGAATGAACTTTATTGAGGGTCTTCCAAGATTTCCGTGTATACCGAGGGAAAGGAAAATGATCGTTAGAGGGTAATGAAATCCGGCTACGTAGAATCGTATTTTCTTTGTCTCGTTAGCAAGAAAATTTCAATCTCTTCTCGCCATCCCTTCGACTTACGTAATTTTTAATAATATCAAGTCAAGGTTTCCCAGAGATTAACGACCATGACACGAAAACTATTCTATGCAATTATTCCCATATTTTCAACTTGAAACTATGAAAAACAACGTTTTATTTCGTTCACATTTTCACTGAAAAATTCGAAAAAAATTTCCTACGAAATACAAGGAATAAAATATTACAAAAACTACTCTGATTCTCTGCACTCTATTGTTTAATATGGGGGTTAATACGAAGAAGGGAATTAAATGGAGCTTTCGCTTGGTAAATGGAAAAAAATCAGCACGCTGTTTTTCTCCGGCGTGAAGATAACGAGGCGTGGACCTAAAGTGACACCTGAGGTGTCGAGGTCGTGACACGTTACGAGGGTAGCCATGGCAGACATCCATCACTTCTTTGTAGAGTCGCGAGGTGACACCTGGTTCTGAGTCTCCCTTCGGTACCTTCTACACCCTCAGCTTCCTTTCAACTTTTGTCCGCGTCCAGCATGGCCGAAACCACCCCCTAAGATCCCTCGAGCAATGACGCGTACCGCTCCAAAAAATAAACGCTTTTGAGAAGATTTTCGTGATCGCTAAGTTGCTACAAATCCTGTCTGATTCCTTTCCGGTGACTCGGACTTTATACAGAAGTAGATAAATAGATTTGTGGGATGTTTTTGGTGGTTTAACGCATTGACTGTCACGCGAGATAGTAACTTACTAATTTCTATACTATTTTGAGATAGTCTTTCACACATTTTAGCAGTCTAAAGTTTGGAAATGTGAAGGGTAAAGAAATACTAGTTTAGGTATTTTGTTCATTATTTATTGATACTCTTACATTTAGTGAATTACATTTTTAACAGTTTTTTATACGAATTTAATAGTTTGCGAAGTGCAGGATGAAACGACAGGGCGAAGAAATTTGATAGGAGCATTCGCGATGCGAAAATTTGCAATTTCACGAACACATCGTTTTCTGTCATCTCACGAGGCGACGATGACAAATTTGAATGCATCTACATTGTCATTAGAGTAATCGATTCCGGACGTTACACTGCAGAAATTTTTCGGTATCATCCTGTGACCTGTCGAACATGAAATCATAGAAAATCTAGCATGGAATATTTTTTCAAAATTTTTTCGTCCAAATCTAGAGATCAGGTATCAAGTAAGTCCAATCGGATAATAACTTTAAATAAAGTTTCTTGTTTTTGTTGCCACGAAAGATATCTTCGAGTCTCGCGAGACAAGATTACACAGCGGTTCGGTAGGTCTGAAAGAAAAAATCCAGCAAAAGGGAAAATACTCTGTCTTGACCCTCCTGTTGAGAGTGTCCTCATTGATCGTCCTCCGCGAAATCCAGGTGTCCTGGCCTCGGTACGTCCTCGGGGACGTTAATATTTTAACCGGTGAATGGCGACGAGGGAGTCAGAGAGCCAGAGAGCCAGGTGCAGGTGTCCCACCTTCTCTCCTTCGGAGAAGATCCTGCCGGCTGAGTAATAAAGCGGCTGCACAAAGTGAAAGGAGAACGATGCGCGGGCGGCGGAACGAATTTTCCAGCCTGAGCCTTCCGTTCCTGTGACCCTGGAACTTTGTCAATTTCGACCGATTAGGAGCACCCACCGTGAAAGAGTTGACACGCGACCGCGATTGATGAGACGAGCTAGAAAAGGACTCATCGTAACCGTAACTTTAGAACGTTGCTCGGATTCATTTTTAACCAAAGTTTTTTCCTTTCCTCGAGTCTTCTTCTTTTCGAATTGTCAGAACGAATTGGAGTTTCGCGATAACAAAAGGTCTGAAATTCGCAGTACAAGACGTGACAATTCGATAATTAATCTTCCTACGGGAGATGTCGCATGAGCCTCCTTGGACGTTTCATTCCAAGACTGGAATATCGATCAATCGACACGTTGGTCGAGGTGTTTCCAGGGCACGGGAGGGCGACATCGCCGACAAGGACGATGCAAGGGAGCTCGTCAGTCTCCGCCGACAGAAGGAGGCGGCAGCTCTCATTAATAACCGGTGACTCGGCGTTTATATAAATAAATCCTACGCGGTCGCAGGTACTCACCTGCGATTCGCTCGATCGCTCACTATCCTGACGTGAAAGAAGCCTCGCCGGCACCTCCAGCCACCCACCCCGTTCCCTACCTTGGAAATACACCGATCCATCCACCGTCGTCTTCGTGTTCACCCTCTATCCATCTTTTCTCTCTTGCTCTCTCCATCTCCTCCCTAGCTTCGCTCGACTTTCTCTCTTTCTCTATTTCTCTCTTTCATTTTCTGCCTCTTTTCCCTCTCCTCCTCTGTTTCTCCCCGTCTCACCCTCTCGCAGCCTCCTCAATCGGAATTCCAAAAGGCACTAGAGCAAAGCACTCCTCAGCAGTGCCGGGTCTATGAATGCCCGGCCCCCGATGCTCGGTCATTTATTTCGGCGGTGGTGTGCTACTCCCGAAATGGCCGAATGAATGCTTCAACCAGCCAGCCTCCTCCTCCACCTCCTCCTTCGTCTCCTTCTCCTCCTCTTCCTCCTCTCCTTGGCGCTCCCTTGTCTCGAGGCTGGAGTCAGGATCGTTTTGAAAATCGAGGTCGAGGGCCAGTCCAACCAGCAACCTCCTCCGGTACTCCTCGGAGGCTTTCTCTCGCTTGAGTTCTCTCCTGCTCCCTCTTTCTTTCTCTTTCGACTCTGCTTCTCCTCGTCCGGAGAATCCCTCTCGAGGTATCGAGCTTCGTGCCGGTGAAAAGGGCCAGGTCGTCGCCGACGACGACGTCGACGATGCCGACGTCGAACTTGTTTTTTTTTTTCTTACTTTTCTCTCCTCTCTTCTTCGTCCTCTTGCTCTCCTTCAACTTCGTCTTCTTCTCTCGAGATGACTGATGCATGCTAAGGTGGAGTTCAGTTGATACGACAACGTTCGAGGCCCTCGGGGACGATGAAGTCTCGCCGGAGTTTCTTTGCTTATCGTCGAGACTTGCTCGAGTTGGGATTTCGAGTTACGCGAGAAAAATACGCTCGCAAAATTTTCGAAACACGACAGAAACGTGAAAATTTCGTGCATTTTCCATCCCCCGAATTCTTCACGACCGAGACTACCCTTCTATGTGGCTGGAGGAATTTTTGTAGAATTCTCGGGCCGAGTCTTGCATTCGTCGAATAGTCGAAACGTCTTGGAAGCTTTTTGCTCGCGAGAATCGAGGATATGTGACCGTAAAATGACGATCGAGGTTTTACAAGGTCGTGAGAAACGCATCGATGAAGAATATTATAATTTGACGGATCTCAAGTTACAGAAACGGACATGAAACCGAGGGAAATACGAAGCGCGCGAGAAGAAACATTAAAACTATCTTTCGCGCCGCGATGCGTCTTCATAATGGCGTAATAAAAGTTCCTTTCCCCGCAAATGGGCAAACTTTATCCTGAAAACTCTGTTCGAGAGGGTGGACCGTTCCTTTTCCTATTCCTTTTCATGCCTGTCGCTGTTCGTCTCTACTTTCAGTCGAGCAACAATTATTTGTCCGTTTTACAGGCTGGAATGGCTACCGAATGAGAGAAGAAACGTGGAATATAGGGCTGCGAAAGTTAGCACAAAGAATCGCCGTGAGGTCGATCGTAAAAATTTTTCAGGACACCACGACATTTTCCCGTTTGAATACCTTTTCTTGCTCGTCATTTTCAATTGACTCTCCACTTGATTTAACGCCTTTACAATCCCTGTAAAATTTTGCAAATTCTACCGATAGAACTGTTCACATTTACAGCATTTAATATAGTTAGAGTTTTCCATCCTCTCCATAAATTAATAATACGATAGAACTTTGTCAGGTATTATTAATAGAATTCAATTTTCCTTCGCACAAATTTTCCACCCACACTTCGTTGCACGGACACAAAATTGCGAGATAGATTGTTTTCTGAAAAGATGATCCCTCTTTCTGGATCTCTGGCCGCGATACACTTTTCCCTTCCATCGTCGAGTACTTTTCATCGAAGGTGCAGGTACCTATATACGTTTCCATTGAATTCGATTCACTCGAGCGGTCCGTACATTGCGGATACGCGGTGGGGCGGGTCGATCGCACCGTAAAATATTTAACGAGGCAGTTTCGCGAAGCGTCTTTGTAAACGTTATGAATATCGCAATAAAATATATATACATTTATGTACACATATATATGGTACACACGTGGAGCGAACTGTAACTATAACACAGTATATAAATTCTCAGTGGCTTCGTTTTCTTCTCAAAACTCTTCCCTTCCGTCGTTCACGGATTCATTGACATCTCCGTGTTTGCGGTCGTTTCATTTGTTCTTTTCTTTGTTTTTATACGGTATTCAATTTTGCCGTCAAATATTCAAGAATCCTTTCACCGACTCTTTTGTTTCAGGTGCTGCGACTTGTTGCGGACACTCGAAGGAAGCATCTTGGATTTGGTGAGTGATCTATGAGCTGTGGTTTCTTTCCTACGCTACAACATAGCTATACGTTCATACAGTGGACACTATTCGGTATAATTTTCACGTTTATTTATAATTTAATAGTCATACTTGTAGTCAATTGTAAGAATAACTTTGCGTTAGATATAGGCAGCAGATAAAAGTCGAAGAATTGCTTGGAAATTCGTGGAAGAGTGCATACGGTGAAGGTTGGGAACGGGGGTGAGTAGAGAGGGTTCGAAAAAAGGGGTACGAAAGAGGTGCACTGCAGAGGCGTGCACCCGGTAAGATTTAATGTGATCTCTCGCATGTCCTCCCTCTTTCGTTCTCTCTTTCCTCCATTCGCCACCCCCGATCGGATTCTTTCCTCGTGCATCCAACATCGCACAGGGACTCCCCACTTTTCGCCTCGTCCTCGAGGCATTTTCAACCCCCGAAAACCCTCGTTTCCCGCGTCTACCGTAGACAGCAAAAGAGGAAGGAAGATAGCATCGAAGAGAGTGAGATAGTTGAGGTGGTAGGTCGAAGCTGGAAAAGGAGAGGCGGATGAGAGGAGAGGGTGGTCCCGAGGGTGGAAGAGCATCCCTCTCGGTGGCGTCACCTCGAGGGCCCAATTAGCGCCAGCACGAGTGTCATTCCGCCGCGGTTTCCGCATACTGGCTGCCGTTGACTGGCGTTTTCTGCGGTTTCGTTTCTCCCACGTAGAATCCGTAATGCACCCCGTGCGTGAGGTAGATCCTTTCCCTCCGCTCGTCCTCCGTTCGTCCTCCCTTTGGCCTCCCTTTTGGCCTCCGTGCGGCCTCCCTGCGGCCACCCACCCTACGGCTGACTGGTCCTCGGTTCGTTCTCTCCCACTTGCCCCCGGGTTTTCTTCCTTTTTCACCCTCCGCCGCCCAGCCAGGTCGTTTCTCCGTCTCCTCGGAGAGAGAGTGCATTATCCAATTTTCTAGCAGATATTTCACGATATAATAATTGGGCATTCAGCGCGAAGCTTCCCTTCTACCACCCCCTTCGCCCCGTTCTCGGCGTTCCTCGTTTCGCTCGCTCGCTCCGCGGCTTTCACCGAGGAGGACCGTTGAATTATATTCTCCAGAGCAACGGACGAGGGGTTGAACGAGCAAAGGGGCAACGAACGAGGGACAACCAGCTACGGGGTACCAATGGAAACATTTTCCATCGCATTCCGCGATGGATAACGCGCGAGGATCATCTCGCTTTCTCCCTTCGCCCTTGCGCTTTTCTTCCTACCCTCTTTCTCTCTCTAGACTGCTTTATTTGTCGACCCAGCGACGATATCTCGTTTTCTCCGCGGCTCTTCCTCCCCCACAGCCACTGGCTCTCTTCTCCGGTTATTTCCATAACGACACTTTAAGCAACGTTAATTATTGTCGGCGTAATGAGCTCGAGGAAGTCTTCCAAGACGCAGACTCGCCTCCTGCTCTACCCTCCTCCCTTGTCCTCACCTCTCCACAGCTCCTCGTTCGTCTTCCTCTTTCCGGCTCTGTCCCGTGCCCTCTTTCTTTCCCCCTCTCTCGTCTGTCTCTCTCCAATTCACCCCGGGAGGACGTCGAGCGTCAAAGGACCCCTCTGGCCTCTTCCCGCCACCCCCTGCCACGGGATATCTCGCGAATCTGCTTCACCGCGTCTTTCCACGGAGCTGATCTCGTTAAGGGACGTCCTTCGTTCTAACACTGCTGCCTGGTTGCGTCTTGTTAGTACGTCTCGAGGAATTTAGCTTCGACTCGGTTCTTTTTCACTCGAGATTCGTTGCCATTGAATTCGGTGGAGATAAATTTTAAGACCGCCACGGAAAATCCTCTTCCAGGACGCAACGTGCCTCGAGGTTCTAGGATTTTTTCTACCCCCCTTGCAACCAGGTAGGAAACACTCGCGAAACAGGTACGTTAGAATTTTTTTCCGACTATCCTGCGAGTCCGAAGGGACCGTTGAACCCTAGGAATTAAGCGTACCAGAGTCATCCCTTAAGTCTTGCAGGAATTAAGTCCCTCCGTCCCGGCGTTACGCCGAGGGTGACAATAAACCTCGTCTCTGGTCCGTTTCAGCTGTCAATCAACTCCTGTCATATCACATTTTATTGACTGCAGCTCGATCAGGGTACGTTATAATAGCCGTTTTAGGAAATCCGAACTTTCGCACGATATTATCCCGGGAAGTCTTCGCGCGACTTTCCGACACCGTTTCACGAACCAATGAACCCACTGTTCACCCTCGTATTATGACACAACCCTGCTGGTTCTAGCTGGTCTATTTCCCCCATAATAGAATCAATTTACTCGTAAATATTTAATTTCCAACGGTATCACATATTAACCGCAACTTTCCTCTTCCTCTTTCCTTCACCTTGACCTCAATGAACTTATTATTCCCGTCAATGAGTACAAAGTAGCATATTTCAAAATGAAAATGACAACTTGATTAACTCATAGGCATCAAATAATATTCGTAGAGTATAAAACAAGCTGTATGGTGTTTTTGAACCAGCAGTACACGTGAGTTCAGATAGGGACGAAAGGGTTAAATGTCGTTGGAAAAAAAGAGCTACGCTTCTCGTGGAAATCGATAGGCTTTTTCGTGGCAGAACGGAAGCACCGTCGTTTCGCGATGCGGAACGTCATCGAGAGACTTCCGCGGAAAGAGATTGAAGTGGCTCGAAGTGGGTGGTCACAATGGCGTCGTTAGGCCCACCAGGAGAGCCGACAACTCGTTCCCGTTGCTCCGCGTACTCTGAGTGTCATTCAATTGCATATCCCAATTAAATAACAGGCAAAAGGGCGACGTAGCGTCGCGTAGCGTCCCGACGCCCCCTAATTGCGAGGCCGAAGGAGGCTGGAAGAGAAGTCAGGGAGGAGGAACGAGAGACCAAGAGGGCGAGAGATAAACACTCGCTACTGGGGTGAGAGTCGCAAAATCACGAAGGGTTACACTCGCGAGGACTATTCCTTCCTCCGTAACGTTTTTCTTTCTTTCTCTTCCTCTTTTTTTTCCAAGTTGAATTCCAAGCTCGAGGTGTTGGTCGATTAAAATATTCGATACGATAATCGAGGAGGATTTTAATCGTGGAACGTTTCCGCTTGCAGTTTCAGCGCGCAGTCGAGTCGAGGGCACTCGGTGAAAGTTAGAAATTCTCATAGAACGTCACGACAGGGTGAAATTTCGAGTTCTTCGATGTGCTCGGGGAAGCCGAGCTATTAGGAGTGACGCGGGTGTTGCTTTCGAAATTTATGAAAAAAAAGAAGTTCTCGTGAGGACTTGGTCGGTCTTTTCAACGAATCCCGTACACTTGCGCTCGTCACGTACGAGAGAGAGTGCATCCTCACGTACCGATGGGGTCAGAGTGAGACGAACGTTCTCTCTTGTGCGCTATTAAAAAGTAACGTAATTAGCACAGGCAAATGAACTAATTACCAGAATACGAACGACGAACCGACCTGACAAAAGGGTCGCCTCTTTCCTCTCTCGTTCTTTCTCTCTTCGTTTCACCTCCTTTTTCTCCTCTTTCTCTCTTCTTTTTCTCCTCTTCTCTCGGAGGCTGTCGTAACTGCCGGCTCTCGATGCAAGTGTCAGCACAGAGTAACTCGATGACGACGGTGACGACGGCGACGACGACGATGTCTGCTCGAACGCGCGACACAGACGGCCTTTCCAAGGATCGAAATGTTAATTAAAGCTACCTCTCGCCGACTGAAGGAGGGAAAAAAAAGCCTGCGACAGGAGGCAGGATGCGCAACGGAAAAAAAGAGTCGAAGGGGAACGAAAATACCCAGGGACGGGTCTTGGAAGACACCTTCAGAAAACGTGCCTAAACCAAGTTCCTTTCTCGATCCTTTACTTCATTCATTCCTATAGAATTCCACTGTCTCAAATCAGGAAAGATTCTTGAAATAATTTTCCAAAATTTCCACCCCTTTCAAACGAAATCTTCGCATAATCCTACAGATGTCCTTCGATCTTCAAGATACTCGGAGACATCGCCCTCTCGAAGAAGGCGGGAAAAGGAAGGGCTGGTGTTTAGTTACGGCCCTGCTTGGCAGTCGGGAACGAAGGGGCCGTGGTAGATAGCGGGTGGCGGATGGCGCAAAATGGGAACGCCGTAATTAGTATGCGCGTCCGCACGTTATGCACGCAACGGCACGCACTTCAGAACCACCCTCGGTTCCTGCTCCACCACGGCGCGAGAAAGAGAGCGAAAGCTTGCACGCCCTGGATGACGCTCATAACGACGAAGGAAAGAGAGAAAGAGAGGAGCAGGGAGTGGTGTTGCAATTCGCACTTATGTTTAGCAAGTGCACCAACACCGGTGCCTTCCTCGAGGCGAGCACCTAGGCGTCCTTAATGCGTGCATGCACATGTGAACCCGATTTTGTGTGCGTGTCTGGTTGCTTGCTCGGCTATTTGCTCGCTTGCTCGCTTCCTCGCTCGCTTGCTCGCTCAACACTATCGTCGACGTCGTCGTCGTCGACGTCGTGACACGCATCGTGAACACGGAAATGCGTCGCGACGCGGAAGTGTCGCCCTTCGCACTCGCGGGCAAAAGTGCGCCCATGAGTCGAGAAAGAGGAAAAAGGGAGAAGGAGCAGCATGAATATCAGAGGTTGCTGGGCGTACCGAACGAACTCGAGGAGCCTCGAGATGCCTCGATGGTACGAACGGGATCGTAATTGAGAATTTAACGGGCCCTTGAAACTTTGGAGCCGCCCGGAGGAAAATTTTATTGGGCCTTTTATCGCGCGAGATGTCAGCCAGCTCGTTTTTCTCCCTCGAAAGAGCATTCGCGAGAGGAATTTAACGGGAAGAATAATTAAGAGACAAAGTCTCTGTCCTTTGATGTTTATCGACATACCCTCGATGAGACTGGTTCGATCAACGGTGTTTTTATGATTCTACGATGATCGACGGGAGTCAAAGTCTGCTAGAGACGAAGGGTCGAGATCAAACGCACCTAAAACACTGAAGACCTCATGTACGCTCGGTACGTGCACGAGGTGTGTCGTGCGAGGAATAGAAACCTCTTTGACGCTCTTCTTTGTCTCCTTTGGAGCTTTCATCGTGGCATACCGCCTCTACGCGACGATTCGCGACAATCAGCGGGAAATTAGCTCGCGAGCTAATTATCGCCTGAATATTACGAGCTACCGGTGAGGCGCAGCGAACCGCGAGGAGGACGGACAAGAAAGGGAGGCGTCGATCCTTTTCAGGTGTTACGCACGTTTCAAATCGCGTCTTTGAACGCGACCGCCAGTCGGATGTTACCACTGAGAGCAACACCAAAGAGGTTTCGGGGGGTGGGAAAGGGTGGTCTGAGGTGTAGGGACCTTCCACTGGGGGTGGGAGACACATCTCTGCGCGAATTCCACATGGCTTAATTCGCGCGTGGATCAAACGCAAGGTTGCAACGTCGCTCTGCCTCTTTTCTCTCCTCTTCCGCGCGCTCCTCTTTTCTTTTTGCTCCTTTCTTTTTTTCACTTCGTCTTTTCGCTAACAGCGTTGCGCTTAATTCACCGGCAACGCCATCGGGGTGCGCCGGGCTCGCAGAGACCGACTGAAAAGGCCACCTCGTCTCTTTTTTTTTATAAACTCTCTCGCTCTTTCTGTCGTTTTCCTCTTTTCGCACTCGATGCGTAGGAGGCGCGTCAAAGTGACTCGCGTGCCGAGCGACGAGTTTTCTCGACGCCGAGGTCGAAGAAAGGACCGAAGAACTCTTTGACGAATCTCTCGAACCACTCCCTTCGGTTATGCCTATTACTTTTCATCGACCAAATTGTCATCATTTTTTGCAACTTCTCTTCGTTGAAACGATAAAATTAAAAGGGTGCCGTTGAAGATCCAGACTTCTACGCAAAGATATGCCTTGAGAAAGAAAGAAGAACTTTTCACCCCCGTGAAACGTAAGCGAGAAAATGCAATCCAACATCTTGCTGTAATGAAAACCGTTATATAAAACTTTGCCGTACATACTTGTAGGCTCGTCCGTGACCCTTTTCGTGGAGGACAGTTCATTTTCCACTATCGATTTAAAACTTGGTTTCATGACGAGTACCTTTCTTTTTATCCCTCGCGTCGTTAGCCTAGTTTCCGTCCGCTCGGTTGCATCGTGAAAGTGCCACGGGAACAACGCGAGCTTTGGTGTAAATTAAGGACCATAATTCATGCGCGAGTTTTCGTGCCTAATGAGAGAACGCCCCATCATTCGGCGCCATCTGCGCATCTTCGCAGGCTGCCTCGCCAGCCGAAACCCTCTTCTCCAAGAGCTTATCGGGGTCACAAAAATCGCTTTGTAACCCGCCACTATCTATCAACAAGATTTCGATAATACCTCTCGACTCCGACTCCCTGGATTTTGTTTTCGAGGAGAAAGAAAAAAAAATTGCACCGTAACGATTGCTCTCGATTTCTTTCGATCGTTTTCATCTTCTCGCTCGACGCGTTTCTCTCTCAAATATATATAAGTGGTAGCAATGTGTCGGCTGTTAGAAGCATCCAACGATTCGGCAAAACGTAGCAGGTGAAAAGGTCGCGTTGGCGTTCGAGAGTCGCATTTTTCTAAAGAAAAAGGAAATGGAGCAGCGGCCCGTTAGCCGGGCAACGTTGAGGTACGCATCCAACGAAACACAACGACACCCCTGACTCCCCGTTTATCATTGGCTGCACCCTTTCACGATGGAGCGCGTGGTGCTGTTGTATCGTCTTTTTGTTCATTAGCCTCTCCCTCTTGCCGTAGTTGCGAGTAGCTCCGTTGCTCGGATCGCGAGATAAAGGAACCGAGGAGTCTCTCGTTGTCTCGATTCTTCCTCTTAATCACGAGATGAAGGTTTAACTTTGCACAATTCCCGACTTCGCTCGTTACATGCGCGAAGATCGAACGTTTGTGTTGAGAATTTGACTCTGTTCTCCACGATTCTTCGTCAAACTACGACAATCTCTAGCGTTTCTCTCCAAGCTCGTTTCGCAACGTCCACGGTACAGATTGTACGTGATGTAGGGAGAAAAAATGTCATAACTGCAACTCTGGCGGTCAGGAGGATGACGAGTGCACCGGAGACGACTCGGCGTAATAACACTCTCTTGCAGGAGTGACGAGAGAGGTGTACGGGTCGTCTTTCAATTACGAAAACGAACCGGAGCAACCGAGACACCCTCGTTCCCAGGAACGAAAGACGAAGTACACCAGTGAGATGTGGATAGAACAGAGAGAAGAGCGAATGAGAAAAAGAGAGTCGGCTATGATAGGAGCAAAGAGCAAGAGGAAGAGGTCGAGGAGAACGACTGCGTGAAAACGGCACACGAAGACAACGCTCTCGGCGACACCCTCGGCTCTCTCGTTGTTAATCGTTGGTTGCACCCTTTCACGGCTGCGCTCTCTGCCTATATGGCGTTTTCTCGCCCGTGCCCTTTTGTCCATTAGCCTCGTCCCGACTGTGCAGGGCCGTATCCACTCGGTCCTCACCGTCCGCGGATGTTACTCGAACCGAGAAAGTCACCTGTGCCTCGAAGACTCCGGATAACGAGGTCGCCCGGGTGTAAACTGTCGTCGCATCATCCACCACGTAGTTTATCCTCGTTCGCGAGGAAGCGGCCTGTTTCTTTCACGAGGCTGCCGCCATTCGAAGCCGACGAGAACGGTCGAACGCGACGTGTCGCTGGCTTATTAAGAGGGACCGGCGAGACAATCGAGGCTCTTACACCGTGAAGAGAGCACCTTTTTTATTTTCTTGAGAGAGAGAGAGGGTGGAAAATTTCGAAAACACTCGGATAAGTGCAAGATGCGATGGAGAGATGGAGAGAAAGAGGAGGATAGAGTCAGGATTCTTCGGGGTGTGAAGAGATCTTTCGTCTTTCGTGAATGGAAGTAGAATATGTCGACCTGTTTCTTTCGACGTCTTCCGCATCGGGAGCGTTTCTCTTTTTGTCGTGTACTTTACGAGGTAAGCTGCCGATGCGTCGACGGCTTATTAAGATGGGTAGTCTCGGTTTTGGAGGAGGTGGAGAGAAAATAGCAAATTCGAGGAGAGGGAGAGGAGAAGCGGAAGAGAGACGAAGATCCGTACTCGCGGATGAAGGAATCTCCGGTCCGCTTGGAAACAATAGGAGCATCGTTCTCGACGTTCTTGCGTAGTTGCAGTCGCGCTCTTCTTTCGCATAATAATGCTCGAGACTTCGACTTTTTTTTCGTACCAGCCGCTCCATCGATCTGGTCCCTGCTGGAGGTAGGCGGTACTTGGAATTCGCACTTTTCTCGTCTGAATATTTTTCGATTAATTTCAATGAGGAGTTTAGGAAAAATCAAGGGTTGAATCTAAAAAAATCAACGATACACGGAGGTGTAGTTGCAATTAAGAAAGAAATTTTCTCGATCTTAACGCAACCACGACGATTGCGGGGTGACTCGGGGAACAATAAAACGTAATTATTTGTTTCACGCGAGCGTATTCGTTGGGAGGGGGGAACGCGCGACGAGGTAAGGGGAAATTAAATTATTTTTTAAAGTACCTCGTTAAATTTTTTTTTTTTTCGCCATTCTCCCGAAGAACACGAACTTCACAAAGAAGCAAGGAATTAAACGAGCGACGGTGCATTGCTCAGCTTTATTTTTCTCGCCGAGCGTCGAAACTTCTTTGCGAGTTTTTCCTCCCTTCTGGCTCAGCTTTGTTTCGTGACTCGCTCGCCGACCTGACCCGACATTAATTTCACGTTGAGACCGACGGTTGAATTTCTAATCGTCTTCTTTCCGAAAATGTTTTCTCGCTTCGTCGCATCCTTCGCCCGATTGTTTCTCCCATTCGGCGGTACACGTTTCAGCCCCTCCGACTTTCCCCGGACCGTTGGAAAATATAACAAATATACTTTGAGGACTCTAGAAAGTACCAGTGTTACCGCGATCATCATTGTACCGGAGAGTGGTGGCGATTAATTTAATTGCATGTACCTTTCCCTCCTGGCCGCACATTCGAGACTGCGCTCCCTGCGTCGCGGAAGGAGCAATTAAGCACTTCGCGTGCCGATTGGCCGTACAATTAGGGTGAATTATAATATCGTAATAATTGCGACAATTAACGTTATGTACGAACTGCCCTCGGAATGCGAGAATCCACGTTCTCTCTGGTTATGCCATCCCAGAACCCGTCATCCCACCCCTTCATTTTTTTTCTCTCTGCCTCTCTTCTTTCTCTGATTTTCCATTTCACCGACAATCTCCTCCTTCCATTCCTCTCTCTATTTCCCTTTTATTTCACCCACCTTCCCACTTCCACCCCGTTTGCACCCTCGTTTCTCTGGCAAGCGGAACGTTTCCCAGTTTTTTCTTCCGGATGAAGAAATCCTGAAGGACCGGATATGGTTTCCACTCCCCGAATCGCACAATCTGGAGCAGGTGAATCTTCAGGAATGAATCGTGCCGGGACGGTACACTGGTTGGCCTGGCTCAATTTACGATTTCCCGGATATTTGCCTTTAAAGCACGAGCTAAATATCGAAGCGGGACGTTTAACCGCCATTTCTTTCCCTCGCGAACTCCAACCCTATCATTTTTCCAAGTTACGTGCCGCGCGAACGCGTTTTCCTCAATGTTCAAAATAGTTCAAACTTCGAGATACTTCCTCCGTTCTTTCCATTCTCGATTGAAGATCTTTCTGAAACTTCTTAATCTCGAAAGATTAAGAGCTACAAAGGGCAACGACGACCATAGTAATCGCAGGGAGCAAGTTCAACTTACTTTTAGTAAATCACCGTTGGATTAATTCGCATCGCGAGGATTATGTATTATCGATAACGATTCCTCGGAAACATTGGCTACAAACTCTCCTTCTCGTTGCAGCCCTTTTGCTCCTTCCAACTCTAACCACCCCTACTACGTTCTCTTCTTCGACTTCTTCAGCCTCCACCCCTTTTCTTAGCCCAACGACACTCGACTCGCAGCCAGGGGTTTCTGGGACATTCGGCGGAGTCTCTGGTAGACTAAGAGCGACTCGAGAAAGCAAAGAGAGGAGGAGAAAGAGGGAGAGAGAATGGCCGCGTGTAAGGAATACGTGTGCGCGAGTTACGCGCAACCCCCAAAGTCCGTCGGTGTGATTGTACGCCAAGGATCGCGCTTGAAGAGCAAGTAGGAGCGCAGGACTTACAACTTAACCGTGTACTATATATACGTATACATACGTATATATAATATATATGTATAGGGTCTCCTTGCCCGAGCCAAGCCCGAGGGGTTTACGAACACAATAGTTTGAAATATTCGAGCGCCGGCAAGAAGTTGCCCTCGCGCCGGTAATTAACGAGTTAAAGTTTGGCGTCGCGACGTCCTCTCTCTCTCCCTCTTTCTCCTTCTACTTCGTTCAACCCCTTACGCGCACACCCACTTCCTTCTTCTCCTTCTGTCTTCCTCTTGCCGTCGTCATGCTCTCGGTTGCCATAAGCCTCCCGGCATCCATTAGTCGTGAACCGCGAGAATTCTCCTTTTGCCCGCCAAGGAAACTGAAGATTCCATTTTTCCGTTCGTCCTACCCCTCGGCCCTGTATCGTTGTTTCTTTAAGTTCAGGAGGGGTTGGAAGAGAAACGCTGCCAAGACGTTTCATTCAAAATTGTAGAAGTATGAATTTCATGGTGGACTTTGAATTTATATCTATAACATATGTGTAGGATTTTATTTTTGTAGTTTTTGTCGATGATTCGTTCGATCTTTAATCGTCCTTAATGGAAAGGGTTGCGTCGAATCGCAGAGAGAACGTCGATAGGTTTACAGGTATAGAGTTGGTACTTGAGATAAATCGACAAAGTTACTCGGCATTAGACAAAGTAAGTTGCCAATAGGACGGGTATTTGGGGGATGGCCAAGGGGGTTGGTAGGAGAATGCTCGGGTTGCCGGGCGACGACTCCGATTCCCTTGGAAACTGTTCCTCCGTGGCGAAGGAATTTCGTTGAGCGACGGTGACTTTGCTCTCCCACCCTTTCCCTTTTGGCTTCCTTCTACGACGAATCGAAGATATTCTCCGGAGAGATCGTACTTCTTCGTTCCGGTCCTCCCTCTTTCATCCCTTTCACCCGGAATATTTTTGTTTGCTCGAGTTACGCGAGATTAAATGACTTTTCTTTTCTCAGTTATCTCGTGTATCGTTAAATATTTATACGACCTCGTGCATCGTCGGGTAGAAATTTACGTCGTGAGCCAATAAATCATGGAAAATGTGACAAGGGATTCTTCTTTTTTACATATCGCGACGCGATATCTGTCTGCTGGTAGAAATAATCGTGCTCCCACTCTCGGATTAAAACATCACACCCTCCGACCCCGTCTGTATGCAGATCGTACACCGGCATCGTGTGCACACGTATCGTACATATACCCACCAGGAACTCTCGAGTATTTATGTATTCAAATCCCCACGCTCATCGGAGTGGGGCGTTTGTTGGCTCTTCTAATAGAACCGTTTATTCTCGCATTAGCATATGCACACAGGGTTCGATCCGCATATGCCTCCGACACGATGCCACTGCCCGAAGGAAGAACGCACACGCGCCTTAACACACGACTATATCGATTAACTTGTTTCTCCCCATGAATCTTGGGTATCTCTGTTCCCAGAGAATTTCCCCTGAATATCCGTCATACTTCTCTTCCTTCGGGTTAATCAAAAATCAAGATTTCAGAGTAAATCTCGATTTTGGGGCAACTCAATTAACCCAGGAATCTTTGAAGGACTCTGGCCAGATCGCAGCAACGTCCACGGATATCAATCGACCGGAAGAGAGCTCTCTCCAAAGAGCTCGCGAAAGAGAGGGTGGAAACGAAGAGAAAGAGAGAGAGAGAGAAAGGGCGAGAGACACTCGGCTGGTAAACAAACTGTCTGAAACACTCCGGGACGTTCCATTCCATTCGAGAACCCGGCGAACCCCGCAGGTCCTCTCGACAGCATTATCTCGGTACATATTTAAGTGCATGACATGAAGACTGTCACCCCCCTTTCCTGGCCTCACTTTCCACCCCCTTTGGCCCGCGACACACAGCCCTCTAGCCCTCTCTCTCTCTCGGCTTTCCCATCTACCCGCAAATCCGTGGAGCCGAGTGTCCTCCGCAAAACCCACCCCCGCTTAGACTCGCCTCCTAGAAGTCCTCATTTCCCGGCTGCTGCTGTCAGACGCAGCCCTGGGCGGGTCATCAGATACTGCAGCGCGGATAATGCCGAACGGAACGTATACGCGCGTACATTCACCCCCATAGAACATACTCGAGAGATTGTATTCGCGCATCGCGTTGCTTTTCGCGCGTGAAAAGATGATCACGGTGAATTGATACGTCAGGTTGGAAAAGTCGATGTATCGCGAATCAATTCGTACACGTCACTTTGCCAAGTCTTTTTCAACGATTTGCCACTTGGAACTTTCCCTTGGATTCGTACCTTCAGTCTTTTCCAGGCTTCCCTCGAATTCCACGAGGGTAGTTGTGCAGAATTGTGAATCAGGGTGAAGGTGAGATCGAAGTCAGTGGGCAAATTGGTACAAAACTGTGAGTACAATCACCGAGTATGCCAACAGCGGTCGGAAATTGGTGGTAGGTGGCAAAAGGAACGGGACAAAATACTAGGAGAAGGATATCAAAGCACTCTCGCGAGAGGGAGAGGGCGAGAGGCTACGAGAGAGGATTCAATACCGATTCAGCGATTCCGGGTCGTTTAGCATTCCATCGACAATCCGGACCGTCGGCTGTCGACGGGAAAGTGAGAGTCACCCTCCACCTCCCTGTCATCTTCGCGGTCTCAGCGTGTCTCTTTTCATCCCTTGCTCTCTTGCTCTTTTCTCTCTCGAATCACCATTATATTCGTTCCTCGTCAGCTGACTGTTGATCGGTTCCGTTCGTGTCTCTCTCGTTCTCAGTGACCCGCTCGTTTCTCTCAGGTTTCGCCCTCTTCTCTGCCCATCTCGCTCTCGTCTTTTCCTTCGACTCGTCGAGCCAACTCCTCCTATCCGGATTCTAAGTCCCTCGTCCTCCCTCCGTCGACATTGGAGGCATTGAGAGTGACGTCGAGGGCGCATTGTCCGGGTCTTCGGGGAGCCAGGAATACATAGCAGCCAGCTCTAACCCCAGCCTCACCTTCCTGCGATTCCTCTCCACCAGGAAACCCTTCTCTCGATCACTGCGAACGCCCGATTTGCCCACCGAGACGAAGGACCTTGGAAAATTGCAACTCGTTAGGAACCTCGTCCCTCTCACTGTCTAAAATCGAATCGATAGAGATTCCTTTGAATCATCTTTGATATTAATAATGATAATTAACCACGGCAAGGACCGTGGATGACGTAGAATCGATAGAGATTTTTTAATGGTTTGAAAATATTGGAGAAATACAAAAGTCCGAGTATTTGAAGTGAATGTGGTTTTTTCGTGACGCGAATCGTTAAAACGGTATCGGTATTGTACATGCGCGATGAAAAAAAAGGGAGCAAAAGCACGAGTCTGGAAAATCACGCCGTATTTTATAAAGTTCCGGCACTGTAGCCCGTCATCGACGAGCATAACGAGTCCTCGTTGGTTTATTAAACGATACGCCGAGTAACTTATTGCGCAAACGACGAATTATTACCATGAAAAGCTCGCGGCAGCCAGTGCCGACAAATTTCGACGGTGATTTAATTAATAACGCTGGCAATAAAAATTGCTCGATCCGGTAGAGCAACTGGACCGATAGACGAATGTACGCGACATCCGGAAAAATTAGATTAAACGTTTCAAATCTGTTTTTACGGTAGGATAAATTGTTGTTAAACTTTCATCGCTTTCGAACACTATCGTGAATTTTCATCCTGTTATTTCATGTACAAACATCCCTGAATGAAAGAACGAATGCAAACTTGATAAAAATGATTTATCACCAAGAAACAAAGAGCTATATTCGAAGAAACGTTGAAGCGAGAGAACTTGCCACCTTAAGAAATTATCCGAGTTGAATTCCGCGGGCGTACGCGGTGTTAAAATACTATTCGTCGTGGCGAGGCAGTTGCAAGAATTTCTATGGTGCAAACGTAACGCTACGTGCCAGGGTGGAGCAATTTAATTTTGTTTATGCGAGCACTTTGGAAGACGTAAACACGGTATCTCAATTCACGGGCGTAATTTTGCCCTCCCGCTCGGCTGGCTGCGTTACGATTATGGCGTAATCATATCGGATTGTTATTATGGCTGATGGCCCGGCAGGGGGTTGCCGAGAAGGGTGGGCAGGCTTATCTTTGAAATATGCTGATAGACCATCCTCTCCCCCGACCAACGGCCCCTTTTCCTCTCATCCTCCCTCGCATCTTCCGCTTTCATCCTCTTTCTCTCTCTTTCCACCCTTATTCTCTCGTTTCTCGCCTCTTTCACGAACCTTCTTCGCGCTTTTGCTCGACGACTACGTTTTATCGCGTCAGGGGCGCAAGAAATTGCCTAAGGATCGTCCCCCTTCTTCGCCCCTTTTTTTTATCACGACCAGATTTTTCAATTCGCGCCCTCGAGTGCTTGATTTTTCGATCTCACGTGTTCCCAGGGTTAGGGTCACCCGAGTTGAAATCCCTTCGGTCATGGCCGAGATAACGACGATAGTTTTCCACGTGCGACTTTTCTCGATTCGATTTTAGGGAGTTGGAAATGTAAGGTAATAGAAACTTGCAAAAGTTCAATAATTCACGTTAAGTTATTTATTTAAGTTTCAAATTAGTACGTACAGTAATATATTAAATATTAATGAGGATATTAAGCACTTCAAGGGAAAAACATTAGGAGTCGAGGAAACCCAAAGGATCTCCTTGCCGCAAATCCGTGGTCTTGGAGGGTGTTCCATTGTCCTCGATCGCGCTACGGACGACGTCGTCAGACTCTCGTCAGGGTGACGTCCGTATTAGACATTAGACTACCAAATAAGTGGGTACGTGCCTGTCGACGGAGTCTGTCGAAGGGCGGGGGTGGCCTCACCCCCCGTGTAGCACCCGCATGCCACCCCCTGGGGGATGCAATCAGAACGTTTCAATCAATGGTCGCCCGGTGAGGGCTGTCCAAGACGAGCGGAGGCTCGTCTGGGGTGGGTTTTCACGATTACTCTGATAACCAACGGGCATTAAATCTTACGGGAGCGAAGAGGGTGAAAACCCCTTCTGCTCTTTGTCACCGTGCCGTGGTTTTAAGGCGGTGAGTCACGGGGTTCGCTTTAAAGCGAATGCCAGCATGGAATCGCTAGGGGGTTGGTTAGTCGCTTATCGGATGATTTCTCGACGACGCGCGAACTACTCCTTGGAATGGTAGCCCTTTGGGGCAGATCGTTATCTCAAATCACTCTCAATTATCCCTAACGACTTTTGTCAGGGAATCGTGAAAAAATTCAACAACACCCCATAAACAACATGATACCAGATGAGAACGTGAATTAATCCTTTTCCTCTACCGCAAACCATCCATCATGAATTCTACCCTGAGATATTCACAGCATTATCCTGACACATCAACGAGTAATCTGGTAAACCAACAATCCTCCAAACTTGCCCCTTACGAAGTAAATTAATCAAGAACGAATCGGTCCACTCTGCAAATTGTTATCGGCGCAGCAACAGACCTCCGTTGAAATAAAGCACCAAATGTCCAACGGGCAATCGAGTTTCATGGAAATGTCGTTCGACGTTGAAATCAACCGTTGAGTCGCTCACTCGGTCGGTTATTTTGTTCTCGGATCTTGCTGCGTGCACGCACACGGCTCGCTGAGAGAGGCGTACACGGCCATCGGTAATCCGTGCGGACGCGAATGAATGGCAAATGAATGGGGCGCGGCGCCACGACGAAAAGTTAATCACGGCTCACCGTATCGTTGTAAGGGAGGCTTTTCGGGGGTGTAACAAGGGGTTGCCCCTTTGGTTCCCTTGATTACATGGGCGTATCTCGATCGCGGGTGCAACGCACCCCGGCCACGTTGCTGCGCCGAGTCGTTTTTGGGGTCCGTAGATTTTGCACCCCCTCCGTTCTCCACGGCCCCGTTTCTTTCTCCTTCTCTCCACGGCCATATGGTGCTGTTTGTTTTCTACGGGGACCAGGGCCCGTCAGAAAACAATTATGAGAGCAATGACGGACCAAGTTGAATCACGGTTGGTCGCCCTAAAATTACTACGATTATTCGGAGGGTTGTCAGGTCAACGGGAAGATTGATTCCAATTTCCTGGATCTCGGTGAATGTTGGAAGAGTCAAGAGAGACCTTTGACATTGGACGAATCTGGAGCGATTATTCTGAGCGAGATCGAAGTGAACACTTGAACAAGATTGCACAAAATGTAGAGCAATTAGGGTAATGGACCAGCTGCTATCGTGTCCTACCAGAGAACGAGTAATTTTACACGCGGTAGCAGGATTGATTCGGTTGTCCCTTCGTCGTGTAAACTCGCCAGCTACACGATGCAGCTGACATTGAAAGATAACAAGAATAGCCCTCTCGTCAAGTGGATTTTCAAGTGGTTCCGTCCATCTGACAGCAAGATCGCGACGTCCGATACGTACCGTTTTACGTACCCGAAACGTGTAACGAATGATTTTAATCTTCCTTCTGCCAACGACAGTTTTGTTGATGCGAACGTTACGTGCCATTAAAATAAGTACAATCGATTCCATTGGGAACAGGAATAACCTGGTACATGTGTACATTTGAAATGAACTTAGGCGGAGAGCGAAGTTCGTAAGACGGTGGAAAAAAAACGTATTTTCCCAGAGATATCGTGATATTTGTGCGGTTGATCGTCGTAGAAAGTATTTCGGGTTTGGTCGTATACGAGGCATGGAATTCAATCGCGAAAACGCTGTTGGAGGAGCATGGAGTGCTCCTTAATGAAATGGCACTGCCTTCCCCGTTCTCCCCATGGGGCTTCGATTGTTTAGGAAGGCCTTGTAGTTTTTCAATAACTAAGATTGGATAGGGATACGGGCAGACTGTGCCAAGATATTGATATCGTGGAGAAGAGAGGGTTCCGTTCTGTCATTATACTTCCATTCGTTTTTAACGATTCCTCGACGATATACCACGTCTGCCTTTTGGATGCACTTGCCGCCTCCATTGATATTCCTTTCGTCTCTTCTTTTTACGTTGTTCGTGAAGAATCATATCTCTATTCTCATCCATGGCAAATAAATCTTTCACTCTTGCGACATTCGATTGACAATTATTCGCTTTGAGGTATGACGCAAAGATCGTGCGAAATCGCAAGGTAAAATTAGATGAAACGTAGGCGCGAACGTCGAAAGTCTCGAGTGGGAAAAGGGTTTGGAAAAGTGGTGGAAATATCGGCAAGGAGAACAGTTTAAAATCACGAAATATATCATTGAGAAGCTGCGACGAGGCTCGAGCAGGCGTTACGTCAAAAACTCGGCTGAACGAGAGTGGGGTCGGCTGAAAACTTTCGAGGGGTAACTCGATTTCAGAGATTGTTCTATTGGCAGTGAGTGCCAACCGGCAAAGTGAATTGTAAAGTAATTGCATAAGATTAGTAGCGCCAGGCGCGGAAGGCACTCTCTGTCGGTTACTTCCAGCTCAATGAGTCTGAACGACTTTACTTTGATTCGGCCTCTTTCTCTCTCCTCCTTCCTCCTTCTTTCTCTTTCTCTCCATTGCCCTTTTTCTCTCTTTTTAACATTCACATTTCTCTTCGTCTCTCTTTCTCCCTGTCTCACCCTGTCTTCGAGCCTCCCTCTGCCCTCGCTTTGCGTTCCATCTGCATTTCATCGAGCTAATTTGTTGAGATACCGCTTGCCAATATTTCAGTCTTTTTTACCCCATTGGACCGAATAAAAGGGGGATGTGCTCGAACCGCGATCTCGAGTCGGATAATTGCTTTCCGTCTTCTCGTGGAAACATCGGAGACCTCTGACTATCCATGCGTGATACGCGGAGTAGATTTAGCGGAAATTTTAGCACCGGATAATTACCGAGAAATAAACTTGATTTATCGTAAATACACGTTGAATCTTTCGCGCAATAATACTCACTTGTCGTCGATGTATGAGGTAGTTGCATGATATTCATACAAAGAGAAACATATCATTTTGATGCGTTCTGGAGGAAAGTTGATTGTGAGCCAAAATTTTACTTCGACTCGAGGATAAAGCATTCCGAAGACACGTCTAACTAGAAAGGACTCTAAGGAGAAAAAGGGCTGCCTGCTCCGACGTCAGCGTTCCTTCAAAATAATCTCGACGAGTCGCATCGAAGAACCCTCCTGCTCAAATTAGGCACAATCCATTAAGAGCGTTCCACGAGAGACTCTTCTTCTCTGCAGCTCCATTTTCGTCGCAAAAGCGGGACCAGGAGGGAAGAAAGAACGGGATAGAGAGAGAAAGAGAAAAAGTGAGATAGACTCGAGGGTGGTCGAAGAGAAGAGAAGAAGGAGAGTGGAGGAGAAGGCGAAGGAAATTCGCGCGATTGGAACCCAGCCCTCGTTCCGATTCCAGAGACGTGTACGAGTGGAAATTCGCCGACTGCGAAATGGATTTGCGACAAGGTGACGGCGGAACGAACCAAGAATTCTGATAAGGAGACCTCTCTTTCCGTTTCTCTCTTGTTGCACCTCGAGCTACCTCGCTCGAGCGATTCTGGCGGAAAAGACAGCGAGCGCAAGGGATGACAGAGAACGACAGAGGGAAGAAGAAAGTGGAGGAGAGAGAAAAAGATTTTCCTGGCTCTGGCAAAATGGAGAAGGAGAGTACGAGAGTCTCGCACGGACAATGTCCGAGTAATGGCCGCCTCGGGCTACTTTTATATCCTCCAAGTCCCGTTGAAAGCTAATGTCCGTGATAACGCCCTCGCCCTTCCGAGCGACTCTACTGGCCCATCCTTTAAAGTCCAGCCACCTTGCGTCACTTTTCTCCCTTTCGCGAAATACAGCTAGACAGAATTTAAAGGACGTCTCGTAGTCGGCATCCACTTCCTTGAAGACGTTGCACAAAGAATGGAGAACATCGACTATTCAGCACTTTCTGCTTACTATGTTGACAAACTTTTAAACGTTCGCCTTAATTTTAAGGTGCACAAAATTAAGGAAAATATCTCTCAAGAGTATTAAAGACTATGAAAGGATTGAGTGGAAAATATCAAGATACAAGAGACATCTAGAGAAATACGGAAGAGGAAACAGCGGATGTCGCGGATTCGTCCCGCCCAGCGTTGATTTTCGAAACACACCCTCGACAGGGAAGTACACGGTACACAGAACGAAGAGGCGATATATTTGTCGTGTCAACAATTTAACGGAAAGTGGGGTGGTGCGGCACTCGACTTAATGCGACGAGCTACGAACAGCGAAACGGCGATGGCTTTCGAGGATCGCACGAAGCAAAACCCCCCGTTCTCTGTCTCCTTCCTACGGGTTTCCGAGGTCGTGCATGGGGTTGACTCTCTTCGGGGGACGGCTAATGAAATACCCGTGCCAGTTTAACCGAGTTACAAGCCCCGCGAGCCACCCCAAAAGCGAACCCGACGACCGTGGAGCGATGTTTCTCTCGTTGCTGCCAGGAGAAAACATATTGTCCGCGAATAAACCTCTCCCTTCTCTGACAACGTTGGATCGTCCGAGTCACCCTCTCCGTTTTCCACGCTACGATTCCCACTCGGAGATTTTTACAACGTGCATGCTCGAGTGTTTCCTTGAAATACGGACGGGTTAAGGGTGGAGGGATGTGCCGCGAAAACCCGTGAAAATCGTTGCGTCCTCTTCGAGACGGACATCGAGATGGTTCCAGAGAATTCAGACATTTTTATGAATCGAGGAAGAAAAATTTCTTGACCTTTAGAGATTTAGAGATTTAACGTGTACGTTGCATTTAAATCAGAAAGGGATTGTTTTCTAGTATTTCTAAGTTTTAGTCAACATTTATTTACATTGCTTGATAGAAATATAAATAAATTTCGTAATGAACCCTCTTCGAAAACCATCGAAGCACGTCATGCTCGAGGGACGATCGAAGGGAATTATAGGACTCGGTACCTTATCGAAGGTTCGGAACCCACGATTAGGATCGTACCTGCGTGCGATGGTGAAGCATCGAGTGCGCTTTCTCCCACGGTCACCCTCGCCCTCGTCCTGGTAGAGAGCGAGCTTAGGATCGTTCTGGACCTATGGTCTATCGTCTGTGTGCTGCCTGCGTAAATGCGTAATACGCTACATTAGCTCGATCCATCATGCAAAAAGGATCGACTTAGCATATATGTGTACACATCGATTATTCGACCGTGTGGAATCCTCTCTGGAATTATCTCCCGCGTGATATTGTCTATGAAACATTGATAGATTGAAATCACGGCGATATTTCTATCGTATAAATTTAATCCCGTCTTTCCTTGTCTTTGAAAAGTAGAACAACAAAGAATTGAAGAGACATAGTTTTGTTTAGAATGCAGAAGGAAAAGTCACGTGAGATTTTAGGCCGTATATCATAATCAGGAACGCGCGTGGCACTTGTGTACGCACCCATACAAGTTTACTTTGTACCCGGTTGCTTATTAAAGCTCTACCTAATACACCCCCGCGCGGCAAGTGGAGTGTATTAAATTTAAATAAAAATACCGGCAGCCGTGTTCACAAGCCGAGCCTATAAATCAGAAGGACAGCCAGCCGAGCGAGCAGCTCTGCAGAATAATACCCCATATTTATGTTCTTCTCCGTAAAAACCCCGTCCACCCAACCCCTTCTCTCACCCTCGTTCCGTCCACGCGAATCGCTTCGTATCGTCCAGTTTTTCCTGAAATGTGCATAGGTCTACAGCTGATGCTGTCCTTTCTAATTTGAAATTTACATCCAAATAAAATCTCTGTCCTTAAAAAAAATTATTCAAGACAAGTTCCAAATCAATAGTCTAAACTCTTCGATTCCTCATCGAACATGCGCAACAATTTGCCTCGAATCTCAATAAGATTTTTTTTCAAAGATATGCTGGGAAAAAAGGTTCATTTAATTTTCAAATCGGAGAGAAAAATAACGCAGGTAGATTGCCGTCGACAGTAAATATTCGCATATGGCGTAGGTTAATTTACACGGCAGCCTGCGAGATGCACCTACGCCGGTTATGGACGTGCCTTAATCTATGCACGAGCGAGCGGTCGCAGGGTGTGGCGGCAGGTTGGATTATGTGACCGGGAGCTGTAATGAGGACGGCGACAGGATAAATCACTCCCTCCTCGCGGCAAGGATAATCATAATCCCGTGCAATCCTGTTCTCGGGAGTCCTGTATGGATGTTCAGCCAGCGCGCCGTGGAGACACCGAATTCATTTTCCTCGGCTCCTTCCGTCTCTCGAGAAATTTCTCTTCTTCCTTCGCTCTTCCTCCGCAACCGACTTCTTTTTCCGTGTCTTTTTTCTCTTTTCCTCCCCTTCGGCACCGACTCTTTCTTTGGTCCCGTCTGCCTGGAGTTTCTCGTCACCTTGGCGTCCTGGGAAAATTACGGATCTCTAAAAGAGAGAACGAAAAGAGAACGACGGATTTTTGCCGTCTCGCGAGGGAGGGAGAGAGAAAAGCTTGTAATTAATGGAGTAATGGGAGACGCTGATGGAAAAGTTTATTCTTCGTCGCTCTTTGCCCGAGTAGTTTCTGCGCTCTGCGATTGGTCCAACGTATTAATCTGTGGTAACTCTTTCTTCGTTTTTTTTTCCCTCTTTTTTTCTCCCTTTTTTCTGTACATCGAAGCTACTATTCCAACGACTAAAAAGTCGTACGAAAATCACAAACTTTCGCAACATTTGTTCCCGTCTACCGAACGTGACGCTCGGATAATGAAATTTTATAGCATGCCGTAACAAATATCTATAAATATCGGGATTATGCAGAGGTATTGCAGTGTCCTTGCAGGATCTAGAATACCAACCAGGTACATCCTGACAAGCGGAATACATGCGTGGGCACATGCTCCGTTCTCGTGTCTCTCCTTCTCTCTTTCAGGGTGCCCCGTGGCTCCTGTCCTGTGTATGCCCTCCTAGTAACCCGACTAATCCCATTAACACGTGCCAGCATTGTGTCACCGAGTCCGTGGATTGAAATATTTCGATCCTTCGCGAGATTGCGTCGAGAAAGCGAGCTGAGACTCAGACGTTTTGAATGCAAACGTGATTAGAAGAACTTAGCACCGTGAGACGTCCTTTTCCGAGGGCGACGTAATTATCCACGACCAGTTATTTAAGCTACATTTATTCGTCATCGATGGTCCATTCAATTCTCGTAACATTGCTAAGAGAAAGGAACGATCAAATCGACTGAATTTCCACCATTTACCCCATTTCGTCAAAATATCTCCGGAGTAATCGAGGAGTCTCGATAACGAGATTTCCTGGGACGCGAATTTATCCGTTTTTTTTTCCTTCTTTCAAGAGAACGAAGGGTGGCGAACTTAAGCGAAAAGTAATGTCTTTCCGCGTCATTTCCAGGTCTTCTTACGAGCACGTTAACGGCATATTTTTGCCGGCCGTAACTTGGCTTTATTGGGCAATTAACGTTTCCAGCGTGTTCCTCGTTCGCGAGTCTCTTTCCCGCCGTGTGTCCCGGCTCGTGTCCTCTTCTATCGAGTCTTTCTCCTTCTCTATTTTTCTCTGTCTCTCATTCTCCCTTTTTATTTCACCCTCCCCGTCTCGTTTCGTGTCTGAGATAAGACTTTTTTAAATCCGGCGTCGCGGCAGGATGACGATGGGGCTGGCAATGCCGGTGGAATGAGATATTTCGGAATAATGAGCGTGGATGGGCGTGCCACCGGATAAACTGTATTTATGAGGCTTGCCTACCTCGCGGCTTTCTTCGTATTAAAGTCCTTCCCCGATCTACGCAATAGGAACGAGTCGAAGCGAGAGATCTCTAACGGGTGATCCGACAGAATTCGCCAATTTAACCCACGTCATCTTTGCGAAATTTTACCTATGTGATATGTATATCACAGGGTTCCTAATTTATATTCAATCGTTGCGTTGGTAATTATTAATTCATTTGAAACAGTAGGTCCTGTTGCAACTGCAGGTAGTCCAATTTCAAGGGACATGTTCGGTTCGATAAACTTGCAATTACCAGTCGAACGTAATCGCGAATCGACGATCGGGAATCGGAAGTAATTCCATTTCTCGTGATATTTAAGAAGCCCGGGTAAACGAGGGGAAAGTACGTCGTGACGGGGAACACGATTTCCTTCGTTTCCACTTTTTTTCCTCTTTGGATCTCATTGCGTTATGGGTAGTCGGGCACAGACGCGTCGTGAAAAATGGAAAGCGAAGCTTACTCACTTCTGCGGTAAACATTTCTTAGCATTACGCAAACCTTCCGCGAGGTGCTCTCAAAGGAATTTAATGGTTGACTCGACGAGACGTTTGTCATGCGTATTCAGATTGAAGGAGAGACTAGAGGGAGAAAGAGGAACGGAGACACGCTCGCCCTCTTTCGAGGATGTACATTCCTTCCTCTCTTTTCTTTTCATGGTTTCAACGCCTTTCTGAGTTGAATTCACGCTATGGTACCTTTCCTTGGAAAGGAATTGAATTCTTCCCTATTTGTCTCATTTGTTAGATTTTCCTGCGATTGGAGTAGTTGAGTAAATTTGTCTAGGATGTTTCGATGATTGTTTCTCTCCGTTCAAATTAGATGCATCTAATCAGCTAATGTCAGAATCTCTGTCCAAGAAGATTGTCTGAATTCAACGTCAATCAAAGCGAACACCCATCTTCCCAGCTCCCCACAGTACACAGAGGGAAAAGTTTCTCAGAGTCGGTAGCAAATCTTAATTTATCCCCGCAATTATCACGATTCGCGGCACAAACGACGTGCCCTGAAAAGAGAAAGGTCGTTGCTATTTATTGTAACGCAGAAGGGAAACTACAGAATCTGTCATGCGCGGGGCACCATGGTGACTCGACGCGGCCTTGCCGAGCTCGACGTGCAACCGAGCTGATTGTCGTAGCCCGCTAACAATCACAGTTTGTTATTTGGTCCAATTAAAACATCCTTCGTCTCTCTCGTTTCCTCCCTCGGCTCTCCTCTCTCGTTCTGGTGCGCTGCTTTTTTGTCCAGCACGACGCGCAAACCCGGTTATAAAAGGTTCATTGACATTGTCCGCGTATGCGTATAACTTTTGAACTCTCTTTGTTTTCTACCTTCTGTACTTGGCGATGTTCCTTCTCTCATTTTTTTTTGTTCAAATGAACGAAGAGCCGTGCAAGGATTCACAAAAAAACTGGGGTGTAATTGAAATTTTGTCTCATTGTGTCGCGAAAGGTGAGAGATTTCAAACGTACGCAAACTACGGTCGGAATTGAACGATTTATCTTTCGCATTCTAAAGTGTCGCGAACGATTCCAGCTGTCGGAATGTTGTTTTTCCGTATTATGTTGACTTTCGGAATTTAATGCGTTTTCCATGTACCGACATTCGAAAGGGGGTGTTCTCGTATCGGGTCGCCATTTTGGGTTCTCTGTCACCGAGAAGTACACCCTTTCGCCGGCCTTAAGAAGCCCTCGAGTTTCGCCGGGCCACTCGAAACTATTTTCGTATCGCGATGAAAAGAAATCGATAAAGCTGGCGAAGGGCAACTCGAGTGAATAGACAAGAAGGGTGCTTCTATGGGCGAACATGATTTTTTTTTTTAGAAAACTTCCGCCGAGTAGTCACGCTCTCATTCGTCATCTCGCCGTACCCTCCGAGAAGATATTCTTCATCGATTATTCGCACGTTCTTATCGATGCGTTCAAATACACATTTTTCTTCAAAATAAACGATTCGTTTGAGTAAATTAGATCTACGATCAAATTCCAAGGATTCCATAATCCTAACGGTAATTAACGAGGAAGTAAGACCGATGAATCTATTTGGAAAGCAAAAACGCGTGTGTTTATAATCCGAGGTCGATTTGACGAGTCGAAAGTCGTGCGAAAACGAGCATACGGTGCTACTTCTGTCTCGCCCTTTGATTTTGTAGACACACGCTTGGAAGCGGAGGGCCGCCCTTTTTGGGGCAGCGACACGTGTCGCGCCGTTTTAAAAGTGCCGTTCTCGATGATGTAGAAGACGGCATGGAGAACTTTTAGCAGGCCAAACATTGCGTGCTTCGAGTTACCGCGCGTTTTCGTGATGTAAATACGCCTCGGTATGCGGGCTCGAGTACATATTGCTTTTAATACAAACATCTCGTATTTGCGCAAGGGTTCCCCGATTTCGTGGAAGGGGTCAGGGTCAGTCGTGACGCCGAAAACGTTTCCTTTAGCCGGCGGAATGTTGTAACGTTCTGAAATAAGATAATTTCAAAAGTTAAATTCTATTTCAAGATAAATATAGTTAACAAATAGTAACACTTCTTGTTGCGTCGTATAGAGGTTACAGACTGTCTTCAGAATAGTAGAATTTTCAAGGAAAATGGTTCTCCAAACGAAGTTTTCTCTCTTCCAATGATTTATTCACGGAATGACCTATCGGATCTTCTTCCCTGTTCGTTGCTTTTCATCACCTTTTTTCTGCACTCACGCCACCCTTCGTTTTCCATTATTTTTGCGCGAAAGTTCGCCGACTACTTTTTTTACCTCGACTCGGAGAAAGAATCGTCGAACATCGCGTCGGAGGGGTTGATCGAGGTGCATGGGGGTAGCGTTCGAGGCGACGATTTACCGCAAAATCGGAGCACGTGTTCCTGGCACCAGAAGCCAGAGCTGACAACCTCCAATAACTCAAGCAATCCTTCCCCCCTTCGATTCCCTTTAAATTGCAAGGTCCAGAGGTTCGCATTGACAGATGTATACACGCCCTCCTCGTGTCGCTGTATTAAATATGTGGTCGTCTCGTGCGCTCTCTTTGCTCCATGGGAAATTAAGAGAAGAGACGTCGAGAGAAAACGTGGACGTAGAAAAAAGCAACCCTCTGTCACGATCAATTCGAAGTTCTTCCGCTTCACCCTAACCGAGTGACCTTTGTTTTTATTTATCAGATACCGCAATCTTGCCAACCGCGAAATCTATTCTCTCTCCCGCGCAACCGACCCCGCCCTAATTTACTTTCCGTTGCTTCAGTCTACTCGTTCGCCCACCATAATTAGACCTAAATTAACCACTCGTCCCTTTGAGAAAAAGGAAGCCTAAAAAGAGCTTCTCAACCCTCTTCGCCATGCTGGGACTCGATAAACGAGAAACGGTTCACGGGGATTCGTTCGGCGCAGGTGAATCGACGGTGAGAGGGTTCGCGGGTTTTAATTGCACCCGCGGATCCAGGCGGGTGCGATCAATTATCCAGCGGCATAACCGACGACTAATCTGCCTAATCCGGGGCGCAAAGGGCAACCAGCGAGGCGCAGCATAATCGCTCGTCGATCGCAATTACCGGGCTGCGGTTAATAAGGAGATCACCGAGGGGTGGTTTCCAGGGCGAAGGGGCGGCGCTGACGAAACGGGGGTGGTTTCAAGGGATCTACGTATAGCAAGCGTAGTGGAGCGAGCCCGAGGATAGGGGTTGCTCGGACCAGCCTCGGGCCGACGAGCGCGTTCGCTCGGCCTCGTAATCGGCTTAACGATTGCCAATCATCGGTCAAAGAGCCGACTACGAGGAGCGGTACGAGCTTTGCCTTCCACTCCTTTCCTTTCCTTCTCTTTCGTTTTCTTCCCCAGGTCTACCCATCGTTTTCTCGCGATCTTTCAAAAGGTTTAGTAAGTACCTTACCCTCTTTTTGGCATTTCGTTCCACGAATTTTCTTATTTGTCGGCAAATTGCAAAGTCCACGGGAACAACGGCGACGAATCCCGCGGCGAGGAATCGCGACGACTGAAGTTGGCGTGCGCCCGCACTGCTGGCAGGCAATCACCGACACGGGAGAGTGGTTCTAATTAATTAACACCTAGCTGCCGAGACTAGGTATAGGCCAGGACGCTCCGACAGCCACTAATTAGTGGCACCGCGGCGTAATTAGTGTTTATACGTCATTATCGGCGATCGAATTTGCCGGAATCAATTATAAAATATGTCGGCCACTCGGCAGACTCTCGAGACTGCCTTCATCTGCGTGCGTCTCCACGAATCCGTATTCGTCGTCGTCTACCTGTGTACGTGTCGCCGACTCACCCTACCGAGAATACTCTCGACACCTTTCCACCCTCTGCACCACCCCTCGTCGCGACATCGTCGATCCACCCTCTCCCTCTCGCCCTTTTCTCGCGCCGAAAGCTGGCTCAGCTTGACCCGCATCGTCGAAACGGCAATTTCCAGGCTACCTGAAATAAAATCCGTCGTCGGAGGAAAAGCTACCGGCTGAACGAGCACGCTGATAATTATTGTCGACCAATTAGGACCGTTTCGAACATCGCGCCCTGAAAATTGGGATAGGGACAAGGGATGGGAGACTTTTTACGAGAAATCAGCGCTTTTCCACCTTTCTATCAACTGTCGTTTCTTTTCGATTCTTCTCTCTCTGTTCTACTCTCCGATTGTAAAGCCGCGTTTCCGAAATTCGCGACGGCTTTTTCACAGTTTTACGGAGATCGACTAGTTGCCATGTTTGTCAGGAAAATCGTCGAGTAATCGGACGTTTTAAGTAAATTCTTACACTGAAAGGACTTCACTCGATTCCCGTTTCAAGCTCGAACCAAGTGGACAATCGAGTTTCGTTTCCCTTCGCTTATTTCGTCGAAACAGCGACGCACGTGGAATCGGTACAGACACGATCGTCACAATGGACGAATCGAAATGGAACTCGCATTTCGTAGAGAAAAAGACGACACGAGAGAATCAAGTTTACCATGCTATTATCGTCCTCCAATTCAAATCGTTTCACTTGTACGCAAACGGAAGGACACAAAGTCGGAGAAACACAGAGAAACCAAGAGAGAAAGGTAGAAAACGACGAAGAGAGAACAGAGGAACAACTACAGAGGGTGCAGGAAGTCAAAACAGGAAAAGAAGAGACTTTCGATTCTTTTTTTCGAGAAATCAGCGATTTTTACAGCCACCTACTGTTTACTCGATTTCTCTCCCCGGGTTTTTTTTTCCCCCTCGACGTTTGTCCGTTGCGAAGAACTTGCAATCGAAAGCCACCGTTCGTGTAGTGATGTCGAAACCACCGCGTAGGGACGATGGGACATGGTTGGGACACGGTGGAACACGGTGGGACAGGATGGGACACGGTGGCGGAGTGCACAGGGTAAACACTTGTAGATTTGGCGCACGTTGCCAACGAATGGCCAAATAATTGGTGAGTTTCGCGAATCCAGTCGCCGGTGGTGGCTGGGAGTTTCTCTCTCTCTCGTTCCTTCTTTCTGGCCAGCCTTTCCCGCTACCTCTGGCTCTCGCTCTCGGGTGTAATACCGTTGCACGTCGTACGACTGAATGTTGGCATGATTGGCGCCTCGTGCGACAGGCTGGACGCGGGCGGAATTCCTGATTATTCCGCTCCCGGCACCAACAGCCCCCGGACTGATTATTATTTTAGAACGTACGACAGGGCTTTTATGCTCCGTTACAATCTGTCATCTCGGCGTTATCGATACTGGCCGGACTCGGTGTTGCATGATTTACCGCGCAACGAATTGAAATTGTTTCACCGTGAAACGCCCTGTATAATCGTATTACACCGGCACAACGATCTCTTCATTGGTTACATTGATTTTTCGTCCACGTTTTCTCGTCGAAATGGACCTTCGTTAATATTCAGATGATATACGAAGGTTTTCTATGGTTTGGAAAGAATTTTGGTAGGTTTCTTTTTTTAGTAGATTTAACGAAAGTAGTCAGCCAGTGTTGGATCCGATTTCGTGGACCTTGCTGTTGAGAAAGCGGGTCAATTTTCACGATAACGTTACCTATCGATAACGTGCTAGGATATACTTTAAAGTAAGCCTAAAACATCGCTCTCTGGGGGACTCTTCTGTAAACGGGCCTTTAAAGCTCGTGCGATAAAATCCGTCCGAGTCACTCCACCCGAGTTTACGATCTCACGAGCATCCCTTTAAATCGCCTCAGACGTCTCCCTCGAACTGAACTTCAGAAAAGAAGAATAGCATGCTCGTGGAAGAATAACGATGTCCACTTGCAAATTTATTTATCCAATACATCTTCCACGAGCATCAAATAAAGGGTGGTGTGATGTTAAGTAGATAGGGACACAGTCCTTGCGGAGGAGACAGTAAATTATCACTGTAAAAAAGAATATTTCTTCTGTTTCCATCGAAACGATTATGGTAGAGTTATGGGGCAATCATCGCCAAATAGAAATACAATCGCGATAACGAATAGAAAGAGAGCTCCCACGTAAACTCGAGGATGGAAACGGCAACGTTTTCGGGCTTCTGCCCTTTGACACCCATCCCCAGCTAGACAGTTGTTGTCGCAGCAACTTTGGACACGTCGGTGGGAGGTTTTTTGTTCGCAGAAAACGCGCGATTGTTCGTGTAAACGAGTCGTACTCGCCGGTGGTGATGTCGCGGTCGCAAATGGGGGGTCGCAGGACGATTCGAGGGGTGGTTTCGGGTTCTGCCGTATGACGTTAGAGGCAGGCCCCTTTTGTGTACGTTCTGGAATCGAATTTTGCACTCCCGTCCCTACCAGCAGGCTTGCTTGCTCGCTCTCGGTGTATTGTCTTAATCGCTTTAGTAATTTACACGCGGTGCGAAATCAAAATCGCAGATGCAATTTTATTTCCGTTTCTGCCTGGCTTTCTGCACCGTGTCAAATGACAGTTGGAATCGTGCTTAAAGAAATACGAGTAATTTTTTTCTCCTTTCTGAAAGGGTTGTTTTACTCGTGCTTTCTCGCGAGGAAAAAAATAACAGAGGTATTTCAACCCTTAGATATTTGTTTACACACAGAACGTAAAGAGGGTAAGTGGGACTATTGAGAAGAGCCAAATTCGATTATAGCTCGAGTACAAATTCCTCCTGGATTCTATCCCAGGAGCGAATTTTATCGCACCACCAAGGGTAGGTCCAACCGACACCCCACGTTGCCCCCGTCCGCCCCTTTGTAGGGAGAATCGAGTTCCAAGCTCGGGTTGTCGTAGGTGTATGCGACCTAGGAAATGTCAGCCACTGTCAAGGCAGTTGACATGTCGTACCCTCCCTCCGGGGTCCATTATTTAGCCAACATCGTGGCACGAGAGGGGGTAGCCTCTCCTTGGGGGTGTGTTTCGAAGCCTGATAGATGCCGCACACTGCGACGAGGAGAAAGGCTGCCCCCATAGTGCGATTCTCCTAAATATATGCGTGGTGTGTGATTGACGCCTACACGAACGACGCAGACTCCTCGCCCCTTTCGTTCGCCGGCTTCCTGGGGGTCGTGCAACCTATTTCTCATGGTAGAGGAAACCGTATAGGTCGTAAGAATTGCTAGGATTCCAAGCTGCCTCGAAACGTGACGGTGGAAGCCGTTGGTGTATTTTGATGTTCGACTGTTAGCCAGAAAATTGTAAAATTTCTCGAGAATGATATGTAAATGCGTCAGGATTTAAAGAGGGGATAATTAGTTTATTATTAAGTTAAAGAGGATAGGTTAAAAAATGGAAAGTACTTTATTATTACGAAGTCTATAAGTGGTATTGTACAGAGAGGACGGCAGGGCGTGAATTGTGGCGAGGGGGTGTGTCCCCCTTTTGCGAGATTAGGGTCGACCGAGCCACGTGGTGACGTGAAGTACGTTTCATGGGAGAAAGAGACGACGAAGGATGCTAAATAGTTTGCCATCGGCAGAGAGAAAGAGCGAAAGAGACGAGAAATCTGTCCGTGTTAACTGGTAGTAAGTGAATCTGTGGCCATGCTTTGGGGACGCACTTTATGGAGGGTTAAGAACACTGCCAGGGCACCATTGAATTTCATATAGGACCACTTCTCTCGCTGATACTTGCAAAGTACCAACGCGAACTACGACAGTAGTAAAACGATTTTATATTTTCAAACACACCATCGTCTCCTCCCTTCCCCAATGCGAGAGAAATTCCATCGGCAACTCGGTTTTTCTCGCATTCTCTGAAAAATGCACCAACTGAAAGTTTTTCGCGCTCGTGGCCACGCTGGAGGTTCGTTATTAATAAAATATCATTAACGAACGTCGAATAACGGAGATTAAAAGTTCAGGGTATTCAGAGGCTTTAGGGCCGAGGCCTCGTTTAGCCGAACAATCGGCGCCAACGCGGTGCCATAAAACCGTGCACAATTCAAATACGATACAAATAACCCATTGAAGGTTGAAACTTCACCGGGAAGTCTCTCTTTCGCGCCGGTACGGCCGGTATCGCCGGCTTTTAATTAAAATAACGCATTTAAAAGTAAATTACTTATATGCATATGTAAAGCTCGGTGTCACGATTGTTATTAAATTTAATTCTTCCCTGTCTAATTGCAAGTCGACAGTAATACGCGCTCTCGCAATGCTGATAATTCTTCGGGTACGCGCCAGAAGGAAAAACCAGCGACTGCAGTCGTTAATGTTTTTGCATACGCATACCGTAAGGCAGGACAATAACGACAACTCTGACGCAACGAGTCAACGCAGAGGAGATTTCAGCCCCTTCCTTTTCCGGGAAGTGGTAGCTTTTTCTCCCGCGCCAGGCCGCTCCTTTGTCCTGGACCTGGTCGCCTTAATTATTTTTCACACGCTCGCCGTCTTGATTTAATTAAAGCATTACGGACCGCGTCTTAACTTAATTGGGAGAATAATTTTACGCCGGTGCTGTTCGCCTCTTATGCCTGACCTTTCTAGCCACTGAGTAGTCGAACCTCGAGACTACCTTTTCGTCGTTGACCCTCGGAGCTGTTCGCATTGAAAGAGGAAAGCTTTCGTTCGACGTACCTCCATGAATCTAACCACCGCGAAATGTCTGCCCTTGGTGCAATAATAAAACAACCTCAAACAGATTTCACGACGGAAAGAATGAACATAGTATTGCAATGGTTCCTCATGCTAATTGCTTTTTACGAAATAATCTCTCTTCGAAGACCTGCAATCATCGAACTACCATAGTTTTTGGAAATGATTCCTTCAAATGAAAAAAGGGGTGGATATCCCCTGATCATAACTATCGAGAGCAGATACGAAAGGATACATCGTTATCGGTAGTGACAGGATACGCGTATCCGGTAAAACAAGTCTGTTAATTCGTGCCACCCCACCCGGGTGCAGCCTCCGGGTTTAATTCACCCTCCGGCCCGCGGCATCGATATCGATATCGCGATAAAATCTCGATACCTACGAACTCGTATATAATAAATCGGATTACCCTTAGAGAGGGACGAGAGACGTACATACATAGCATATGCTTGCAACGGGGGTAGCATATTGCGAGAGAAAGAAGGAGAGGAATCGAAAGGGAAAGAGAAGGAGAACGATCGAGCAACGGCACCCCTTGCGAGAGAACGAACCTCAGGGGCGGCCACACGTCATGGTACCCCTTAATGCCTCGCCACTGTGGGATAGTTAGAATATCATCCTCCTATTCGACGAGACTGCGATTTCTCGGGGTTACTTGATTTCCACCCTCGTCCACGGTCCCGCATCCACGTCACGGCGTGTCGGGAAGGTCGTTGGCAGAGTATTCATGACGTTGGAACCGTGTCGAAATTTTATATCTTGCCGATGAGTTGGATACGGTTTCATCGTGTTTGATAATGCCTCCCTTTGTTCAACTATCTCTCGTAAATGCCATGTAAATCAGCCTGTTAAACTTGACGGACGTGACTACGTATAAAAATCAGGGATAAGAACCATGACGTGAATTATTTTACAGAACATTTTTGTCTCAAGAAATCACAACTTCTATTAATTTGTCTCTCCATACAGTCTCTTACCTCCACCAAAATCAGTATTCTCGTAAAAGCAAACATCGTAGAGAAGCCAGGACACACAGGGGGTGGCAAAGCGCAGTAAATCTTTCCACGATAGCACAGTCGATACACGGACACTCGTTACTGCATTAGAACCCTCCTCGCGAAGGGAAGTAGCTTCAATCAGAGACTACTAATAATTTGGTCCTTCCCCCGAAAGGCAGTCGCGGCATGGCAATAATCATTCGACTCTCCCTCCCCCTTGATCCTTGCGTCCTTCTGCGGCACATCGCGGCGACATCCCCTCTGCAACCCTCCACAGGGACTAATCGCTGGCACTGCTAATGATTTATAACCGACGTGAGCGCGTGTACGTGCACGAGAGAAAGCCCAAGTGCGTGTGCGAACCGGCGAATCCTGTTGCGAACCCCCGCGGCGTTTACACCGTGGGATTGGAACCGGCTTTCGGTGGAGCGAGTACCGCTCTGGAACGCTCGAGTACCCCGGGACTCGTGTACGATAGCGGCTTCCGGTTCGGCCACCTCCCTGTGAGAATCATCTGGCTCCTCGTCTCACGATTAGATTAAAACAAAAGCAACCCCGTGCCGAGATTTCTCTCGTATTCGCGCGCTTCTTCGAGCTACTTCAACGCTCTTCCTAATAAATTGTTCTTTCAGGGAGAACGGTAGGAGAAAGGGGATGGTAAATGGTTTGTTGATGATGTTTAGATGTACTTTTAGTTGTAAAATGTAATTGTAAATAAAGTTGTTGATTTTATTGTAGGCAGATAGTGATATCTTTGTGAGATTTGAATTCTTAGTTTTCTCTCGAGGAAAGCTGGATAGGGTCAACGGTCAGGAGCGTAGCGTTTCGTAGAGGTCGAGCTGAAAAGTGGATACGTTCCATTCGTAGCCAGACGCTCCACGGTCACGTCCGAGAATCGTAAATCTCCCTAATTCGCTCGTTGAGAGTCCAGAGGCGTCATGGATGCCGTTCTCCCTGACGAATGGTCGTGAGTTTAATGAAGCTATATAGGTCGTCATTGTTACGAAACTTACCCCCGACTCGAGATGCAACGTGACCTCCAACGAAGGAAATTTCGAATATGTGGGTTGTACTGAAAAAGAGGAACATTTTCGATATATTAATTTGAGGCAGGAAAAGTTTTTAATTTGCAAGCGAGGTATCGAGGGTGGTGCGAAAATGTTGGGTCGTTTATACGACCGTAGTTTGACCCAAATTTCTACGTGCAAGTCGATAATCGGCGTCGTAAATTGGTGAGAGGTAAGAGATTAGCGGTTGAACTGTTTTAAATCGAACGAGGCAGTCGAAGGGAAGCATCGAGCATTCGGGGCAGCTCATTTCAGGGAGTTTGAGCTCTCTCCTGGTAGAGGGTGAAAGCTAACTCGCGAAGATATCAGCGTGTAACTCTTAATTAAAAATTTCTAAGAATTTGGCACGAAAGGAACGTAGACGTCATAACGAATCTTAATTAAAGCCCGCCGTTTTACTTCCGTTATATTCTCGAAAGTGCTCAAGCAACTCTCCTTCCACGTCCAACTTCAAAATTACTTCGAAACCGCTTTAAACCACTCGAGGGTACACTTTTCAGCCGACTGTACCTCCTCCCGCTACTCCATCCTCTTTCCTTCTTCTACCTTCTTCCTCGTTCACCTTCTTCTACGTGCACCACGCTGCATCTCCGTTCCTTTGGGGTGGCGGACAGGTAACCGCATAAAAATCTCGACGCATTCAACGAGGGCGGATAGCTTCTCATATTACGCCGACCACCATAACGGAATTGCTTTATTAGACAGTCTACTCCCCTCTTCTTTCCCTCTGCTTCATCTTCTTTGCCTTTCTCCTCCCTTCGTCTTTCTTCGTTCTTCGCTCTATTTCTCTCCTCGGTTCTCCCTCTTTCACTCGCTAACTCGCTCAGTTTCACCCTTTCCACTTTATCGTTCTCTCTCTCTCTCAGGCTTCCCTTTACTCTCACTCGAGCTCATCTGGCATGGTTTGCTCGTTCCTGTCCGGTTGCTAACGAGACAGCTCGTGAGCAGCCAAGTAGCAGTCGGGAGAGCAACGCATCCACCCTAAGCCTACCTTCAACGACCAACCGGGCTACCTAAACGCGTCCAACGGACCTACTAAATCAAGATGTACATTGGTCACGGTGTACATGGCGGTCGGCTCTGTTATCCATGCTTATGAAACATTGATTTCACGCGGCCGGGTTTGCTCTCACGACGACCTATACGGGGTGGTCCGCAAATATGCGGTACCGTCTGGCGATGCTGGCTCGAATAGGGGAGATAGTCGAGTAATTTTTTTTACGGACGGTTCAGGATCGTTGGAGAAATAATATTGTTACACCGTTGATTAAAATTGAACGGTAGATTTAGATATTCTATTTATTTTTCTAATAATTCATACGAAAACTTTTATTTCAAAATTGATAACGACACACTATCAGGGTTGGATGGTACGAAAAATCATTGAGTGGCATTCGAAGGGAGATCGTCTTAGGAAAATGGATGTAGAGCAGTTTGAACTTTGACATTAATGTTTTTTTAATACGGTACTTTTTTTTATAAAACACCCAGTAGAGTAATATATCTCCAAGTGCCATCCCCTGTCGTTTCCCTAAGAGGTCAGTCTATGTTAATACTCGTCAAACTCGTTCGTTCACTCAAGTACCGGATCACGGACCGTGCTACGACTGGTTCCCCGTACAAATTCTCAAAAACAATTGCTTGTACGAACACGCCACGAAACTGCATTCGATCTGTTACACCCCTCGCAATGGAAGACCCCTTTCAATTTCAAAACAGTATCTCTACGTGCGAATACGATTCTCCAGGATTTTTTTACGAGACTCTCGTCCTTGTTGATCCTCCAGGAAATCTGTAGTATTAGAGAGAAAGGAAATTCCTTATTTTCCGAGATGAATTCCAACGTCCATCGAAGACGTCCTCTCTCGCCACGAAATTTCCGGGATGGCCGATACATTACGCGATTGTACAAGGACGGAGGACATCCGTAGGACACGCAGGGGTGTCAGACAAGGGCGGTGGGTTATCGTGTGTGCCACGGATCATTACCCTGACGTGGGCTGCAGGACCACCGGCAGGATACAGTGTCCTGGCTCGAGCTAAGATTAATCACTCCGACCAGACCGGGGCAATATCGGCCACTATAACGTCGGCTGACGATAACCCGCGACACGTTCCTGGGAGATAAGACGTCCCGACATGACATTCGCGAATTTTCAAATGTTTCAGCCTGCTCGTCATCTACCGAGGTAATTAACTATGGCGACTGTGATATCGTGATTAAGAATCTACCCGGTACAAGCGAGAATCAGGTCAGGCAACTTGAAAAATTGAATCTTGCAATTCGAAAATTAATAGTCTCGTGTGATAGCTATGATATCTAATGATGATTTAGAAAAAGTTTATTAAAACTGATGAGATTTTGAAGTAGATGATAGTAATTGAAATTTAGAAGCTTTGACTGATAGTGTCACTTATCAATTGTTTTCTAAATATTGTTCCATTCGTTAGAGAATCGAATGTGTCTCTTAGTTTCGAGTATTTGTATTGGGATCGATAGAATTTTCATGGTAAACAAGATCGTCGAGCTTAAAGAGCAATTCTGTGTTTAGAAATAGTGTCTCGGCCACCAGCGACTGCAGTGCTCCTTTGAGAAAGGGTAAAATGGCGTGACAAAACCCGAGGGCGCCTTTATTCGAAATAGGGGATGCACCTTGCCTAAAAGGCCAGTAGCTGCTTTCTCGCAGCCGATGACAACACGAGATTCTTGTCTTGATTCTTCTATCGGCGTTGAACCGAGTCACAATATTTGTCCAGCAAATAATCGAAAACGACTTTCTTCCCTCTTTGTCTCTCGTCTCGCACGAACGGATGACGTTTAACGTTCGAAAGATACATTGTTTGCCTGCCTCTGTTCGCGAATTTGTTGCTACGTACGTGCCCCCTGAAAATGTTAGGCCAATCCATGGCTTGTCCCGGTAAAACTTGTTTTTCGAATGGAGGGGTGTGAACCGGAATAACGAGCGATTCAGTTTCCGAACAGAGGATCGATAAGTTCTTACGAACATTCGGCCTATCGTTTCCTTCTGTTTAAAATTTCTCGTATAAATTCAAATGTGATCTCTATAGAAATAAATGTCGTATAATTTCGAACGATTTCTAAGATCGACTATCGAAGCTCACGATTGTTTGAACGTCTGGCCGTTTGATATCTCCATGGAACAAAGACCGACCGTCGCCTCGAGGATAATTGTCACCAACAGGAAATTCACTTGACGATAGGAACTTTTGCGAACTCCTCGATCGGTCTCGCTTTCCGTTCCATTATTCCTTCCAATGAAAGCACGGAAATGGAAGAAGTTCCAACTTATCGCGAAACTATTGATAGGAGTATCCTATTTATTTATAATAATTTCCAGTGGCCCACTGACACGTTCTCTTTCTCCCTCTATCGCCATAGAACTCTCCCTATCGGTGAACGACAGGTAGAAAGATCATTCCATCTCCTATCCTCGAAGCAAACTTCACATTTTCATCCCCCTCGTTGCAGATCCGTCCTGTTTTCCATACCAGAATATCGAGACACACTTTATACACGAAATGTCAAACAAAATTGTAACCAGCACATTGCAAATTGCACGTGGGAATCAGATTTCTCAATTGTATCCGATCGAAGAGGATTGCATATAACGAATTTCCTCGATTACGCCCAAGGCAGACTCGACGGAACGTCAGATCGCTTTTCCGGCTTTCTAACATTTCTCTCCGGCGATTCCTGGACGGGGTAGTTGGGTGTATGGGGTTTACCAGGGTGGGTGGTAGCCGCACAATGAACAGCATTTGCCCCAGGGCCGTACCGATATATGCGCGCGACAACAATGCAACCGGGCACCGGCTCGATCCGCGCTATGCTAATATCAAAGGACCGCGTGCGCACACAATACCGCCTCCAGTAATATTTGGCCAAGTCAATAACCCAAAATAAATACCTTTTGTACGTTTTCCAAGGTATTCGTTCGTGGATTTTCACCTGAAGCGTCTCGCTTCTGAGACGACTCGAAAAGGGGATGATTCGAGAAAGAGGCAATCAAGAATTGCAATTTCTCCCTGAGAATTACTTCGTTTCTTAAGATGCTGTTGTAACTGGAAAGATCATCTTGACGTTACAAAGCAACGTTACGTTTATTAAATATGTCGTAATTTTTATTCTCTCCTGAGACCAAGGAAATTGAGATCTTATTCCAAGAGACGACCGAGTTTTACGAGCAGCGAAGAGGAAGGGAAGTGTTCTCCATTGAGGTTTGCATTTCTGGCGAAACAACCGCGGCAATTCGGCGCTCTTACGAAGGCGCGAGAATAAAAAACACCTGGGGCGAATCGTCGTCGACATCCTGCGAGGGGTCTTAGTTTCCTGGTAGACGCGTGTCCACGCATCGTCACACCTGCTTACGTAAAGCCTCCGCCACGTATGCGTCGAGACTGCATCCTTTTCGAACTTGGTGCACGGCTTCCAAGCACCTTCACTCTTCTTGGCCGTCGGCACGTTTTCACGTGTCGGAGGAACTTTATCCTCCCTCTCCTCTTCCTCCGTTTACTTCCATGGATTTGCTCCATTCCTGAATCATCCAGCGAGTATCGTTTGGTCGCACGAAACTGAAAGCGCGAGGGTACATCGTGAACGTGACTTAAAAGTCTATCGCCGAATATGGATCCAGGAATTTGACACTGTTAGAATAAATTAAAAATATTGGTAGAACACACCATTCCTGTAATATTGAGAAATTATTCGCTTGTCTTGGGCGATGTTAGACGTTAAGATTTAACCTACGATGCAAGACAGACGTTCGAGAGGAACGTTAATACGTCGACGTCTTGGATGTAACTCCAATCAAATTTCCACCAACCCCCCCGCCTTTCCCCTAATCGCACACAACTCTCCGAGGAATCAATCGAGCTCCGTCTCTTTAGGTTTCAAAGAGTTTCGGAGTTGTACGCGAAAATCAGGTCTGCCAAACCGAGAAAGTACGATTTGCGCTGCAGCCTCCGACTAATTGACCCTAATCGCTCTTAATTGCCCCTCGTGCTTTGATGCATCGGAAGAAGCGCGCCTTCAGCGAGGAATTTCAAGTCCGTCTCGTAATAGGATCCTTCTCGATTTTGCGAGTTCTCGTCGTCATCCTCGTCGTCCTGGTTGTCCTCGAAGGATATGGGCCTGCGTTCTGTCGCGTACGATGAATGACAGGCTTATTGAGCAGGAGGGTAGCGCGGCGGGGGTGTTCCGAAACGCCCTCCAGCGGCTACCGGGCCCGAAAACTCGGTCCCACGCACCTGGGTCCCTTGTGGGTCCCTTGAGGGGCCTCCACGGGGCCCTTTTGTCATGGTAATGCCACGCAGTCCTCGTCCTCCGCGTCACCGTGCCCCTTGCCTACCCTTCCTCGCGATCCTCTCTCCTCCTTCGTTCTGCTACCCCTGTCGAGAGCGAACCGACCAGGTGTTCCGTTCGTTCTTGTGCCCGGAGGAGTTCCTCGGGACCCTCTGTGTCACCCGATCGGCAGGGAAGGATCTCGCCTGACCCACGACTCCGACTGCGAAACGGGAACCTTGACACAAAAGGGGGAGGAACGAAGGTGGAGGGGTGCAAGCGCGAATATTCCTCTCGCGCAATGGTGGTCGAGAGGAGTTGGCAATATTGCGTCGTAATTCTACTGGTATTTGTTCAAGGATGAAGTCACTGAATTTCATCTGCATCTCCAGGGGCCTGATCGAACACAGAGAGTAGCTGATTCGATCAGGTATGGGCCTTACGCACCCAGAGTCCCGAGTAAGAGAATCCTTCAAGATCTGCCAGTCTCTGGCAGAATGAGAACTTGCATTCTTGAGGCATTCTAGAAATATACGTGATCCTCCAGGTTCTGCCAATTGGCAGTCGGGAATTGACGATCCCGGAGGTAACCGAGTCGAGATAAATATTCGAGAAGATCGAGAAGGAACGTCAACAAGATTCAAAGCGTCCTCGAATGAATCGACAACGATTCAAGACGGAAATAAGAGGAGACGGTATCGAACCTGAATATCGTAGCAGACGTAGGCCGAATTTTCGATGCGTTATCGCGAGGGTGAAGAGAGAAACGCGCAACCTGTTGAGGTTCGGCCGGTTCGACGTTGCTAGACGACAAATGTACGTGCGGTTTACTTTGCCTCTCTGTTGGCAAGAGCAACGACGGGCCTTGACAAGCGTGGCGTTGCGAAAAGCGCGTTGCAACGCTAGTTTCCGGTGCGTCGATCTGTCGATACCTTTTCACTGGCTCAATCGGCCGATGTCGATGGGGTTGAACACGGAGGAGGAGGACGATGAGGAGGAAGAGAAGAAGGAGGAGGAGGCATTCGGTGTAATATCGATGCCCTGGCAACCCCTTTCCTGCTTCCTGACTTTACTTCGACCCCGTGCCACCGCTCGTCTCGATATTGTGCAACCCCTCTTGACGTCTTCTAAGCGAAACGACGCCATCTTCTCTGACACCGAGGAAAGCACCTCTATTTCCTGCAGGTACCACTGTATTCTTCCCTCGCGATCGCGAAAAGGGAGCTGTAAATTCTGCGGCACGCGCGGAAACGCGAAACGACCTGGATCGCTTTTGCGATAACTTACCGAGACGTTTCTTTGAACGGAATACTATTTATGAAGAACATCGAAGAGGGACCACGAATTTTTCCGTGTCTGTGCGAGAAGATGAAGGATTCTTTTTTTACAAGCTTATTTGAACAAAGTTCCTCCCAGGGCAGCCAATTTGCCGATCGATCGTCGATTCTAATATAGAGGAGTTCATTCCTTTTGAATAAATTCAGCGTTAAAATGCAACGTGTCGGAGTCTTTTTCCGCTCGCATTGTTTGGTTACCCGGTAGGACTATAATTCTATTTCTCCCATGGAGAAAGGGAGGGCGACTTGAAAGCCTTGATTTGTCGCCCGAGTCAATCGCGACAATTTTGTCAAATTGAAGTAGACAACCCTTCCAGCCCTTCGACAGTTCGTCTTTTCCCCCCTCGACCTGGCAACCCCATTTGAATTCTTATCTCGTCGTTCAGGGTGCAATCTCTGCTCGTTACAATTATTCGCCTCTTTCGCGAAGAAGTTAGGGTTAAAGAGAACGTGGGAGTCACCCTTCTTCGTTTCTCCGCAAGAATTACGTTTTTTACTGAAAATAATCATCGTCCAATCGTTTCCAACGAATCGACGTATATCGAAATGTCAAGTGCAAGGTAATTTCGCAGTAAAATTTCCAAATTGTCGATATTATCGTGCTGAACTCCAACTAGGTACGAGTCTCGGAACTCGAGGGAAGTAGTCTTTCTATTTGTACGCCCGGTAGCCAGCGGTGAAACTGAGAAACGGGTGGTCTTTAGGTGGAGTTGGCTCCAGGGCAGAGACGGCAGGCGTCGCGGTAGCAGGGTTGGCTCCTACTGGCTCCTAATTGGGAGACCGGCAACTAACTCTCTTAATTACCGCCTCTACTTCCTCGCCTCTCCTCCGTCGGCCTCCACCTTCTGTGCCACCTTCTCGTCGGTCTGTCTCCACCTACTACCGTTCCCTTTGCCTCTTTCTCTCCCCCGCTCTTTGCCTTCCTTCCTCCCTCGACTACTTTTCTCTCTTTCTTGCTATTTCTATACTCTTTCTCGTCGTCTTTCTCTTCTCTTTCTTTCCTCTTCTCGACTCTCGCCCTCTGCCCAGGGGGAGACCTGAAAGCTCTGAGAAAAGTTCCGTCGACTTAATTACATGGAATAATCGCAGGAGTACGGAACCTGGACCGAGTCGTTGCGTCCATTCCCACATTACGAGATTTCTGATGTGCCACAAAAGGTCCCTTCCTCGAGTTTCTTGCCAGATTCCGTTTCGACTCAAATCTACCCTCCACGTACGCTCTTCTCTTCGCCGATTCTTTCAAAATTATCGGCAAGACAAAGTTCAAAAATTTGTTCGAATTTTTCAGACACTTTTCCATCGGGTATCCATGTCGTTCTTGTTACTAGAGACGTTCGTATTTCTTGGAGAACACAGTCGTAAAGTTCTCGTTACACGTCATTGTCGTGGAAAGGTGAATAAGGTGTGAACGAACGAGGATGTCGGCGGGTGGCTGTCGTAATCTTCAGGAAATCTCCAGGTGCCCGTCGACATCTTCATCAACGGCTGCCACGAGGATAGGTCGGCTGGTCTTACTTTGATTCTGGATCGCGCCGTAGCTCAGAGAGATCCGGGTCTCCGGAAAATACACCGAGATCTTCTGATAATCTTCCTTTGTCCCGTGCCGAGAAAGAGATCTCATCCTCGCCTCCTTGCCACCTCTTTCACCAAAATCCTCCGATCTTCGCACTTACCTGGACTTTTCGCAAAAAACCGCACCGTTTCGTAAGATCCTCTTTCATTGAAAAATAATATGGATCACGTTTGATTCAACGGCCATCGACTTGGATAGGAATCTCTTCGAGATTTATATCTACGACATAAACAATCCATAACTCAAGAAAGTTTATCCAGTATTCGTAGTCTCTCCGTTAGGGTGGCCTCGTTCTTTCTTCCTCGGCGCAAGAAGGGAACTGATAAAACGAATTCGGGTCGAGTCTACAAAGTTTCGGATGGAAACCGCGATGGCGTATCTCCCTCTGTGCTCAACCCGTACGTTCCGAGGAGGCTCTGTCTGTGTGCAATGTGAAGTAGACGGTATCCCTGGCTTGGCTCTCTCTTGAGCCATGGTCGATACGAGAAGGAGAGTCTCTCCTCTCCTCTCTGGGATGGTATCCCTCTTTGCTCCTTCCAATTCTCTCTCTCTCATCTCTTGCTCTCTCTACCATACACGTACATAGAGTCGCTGCCAGGGACCGACAATAGGCCGCAGTAGTTCTCATTTGATTAATAACCCGCCCACAATGAGCATTCCCAGTGACTCTCACTTGATTAACGATCCCCGGTGAGCATCACAATGCCGATGTCCGTTGCAAGATCCTCGGAACTCGCCGAAGCTCGATTTCTGATCTATTGCCCGCCGATCCTGAAATCGATCGTGAATCACGGAGATTCCGTGACACCGTTTGCTACAGATTCACTCGAATATGTGATAACGGTCTTTAACCTTCCTCTCGATCGTTGAGCCGTTGAAATAAAAATATTCTCGCGAGCTGTTTGGAAAGGACTAAACAGGAATGACATTGTCCGCGAAACGACGTGTTCGCATGAGACGTCGAAGCACCTGACACTTTTGGATTTTATTGCCGAGCAAACATCGGAGAGGGAAAACTCGTTTGTGGCGTATTGAATTATGCCAGGATTTTTAGCTGTCTCGTTTGCCTAATATTTTGCCCCCAGGGATTATTTATATTCGGACGTTACGTCTTACTCGTGCAGGATTCTTTTAATCGTCCAAACTCACCCCTGTGACTTGTACGACTGTCTGATTTGCGTTGACATTAACCCTGGAACAACTGACGTTAAATCTATTATATTTAAATATATTAAATCAGTACCTTCTACGAAGGGGAATGAAAAGGTGGAATAAGTAGATTATGTCTGTGTCTCCTCTACAAACTTGGAGTTTTGAATGCACCCTCCCAATGTGTCGTTCGATTCGTCGAAAAGGAAACACTGCCAAAAGTTTCGAGAGATCATAGACATCGACTTAACTCAATGCCGAGTGACTCGGAGGAACAACAGGTACCATTGTCGAAGGCAATCGCAGTCGATTGTCGATGAGATTTTACGGAGGACGTATCTTTACACCCCGAAAATAGGTGTCCCTTTTGAAAAAAAATCTCTCGTTCGTCGGTCGGAGGGAGAGAAGAAGAAGAAGGCCCCTTCTCTTGCTCTCGATGTAAGATGGCGGTCTCTGGGAGCGTATCCTATGTCGTGGGAACCTTTTTACCAACTGGAGCACGACGGCCCTGCGGAGGGCTCGCCGGAATCCGAGCAGGTAGTCTCACGTGCACGGCTACCTACGGCTTGTGAGAAAAATCGTTTCTATGCTCCTCTCTTGGATTTGCGATGGCGTCTCTCGTCCTTCCTGGGATTTGGACCATGGATACTTCCCGTCTTACGATTAGAAGGTCCAGTCTGGACATTCTTCGGAAGAAACCACCGGTGAATCAACCCCCGTTCGACGTTACACAGAGACAACCTTCTGTACTTGCAATTTTCGACCAGATTTACCTGAAAAACCTGTCTACATTTCCACCAACCCAATATCAAAGATGTTAAAGAAATATTCCAAGTTCTCATTGAAATTCAATGAATTATTAAAGTCGATAAAATTCCAATATCCTCGTCGAGGGGTAAAAAAACTCCCTCGAGCTTCAACGTCGAATATCTCGGTGTTTGAACGACGTAGAAAGACAACACGTCGTCGGGGATCTCGTAACGAGGAGTTGGAAGAAATTCTTTACAAAAGTGTGCGTATCCTGATCGCATTCAACAAGGATACCTCACGAGGAAACGGCAGGATGACTTAAAATGTATTTACAGCAAGGTATATACACCTGGATAACTCGGAATTGCACGATGCACCGCGTTTGTCCTCGAGGGACGAAGGTATCCAGCCATTTACGTCGTGCGGATTCCCTCGTTAATAATCCCAGGAAAATAATTAAGGGCGAAACGTCAAGGAATTGTCCGTGTTCTGTTTTCGCTTCCCGGATGAATCCCCGAAGGAGAATCGCGTAAAATCGGGACGGAGTGTCGCGCATCGAATGCGACAATAAATCGGTTTCACGCCACGGGACAATAGCCGTGACAATTAGCAGCCCCGACACTAATTTGGACTAATTAATGCCGAGGATACGGGTATCGGTGCGGAGGAAAGTTTCGAATGGCAGACAATGCGTGCATATCGATGAATCATCGGCGATGCTCGTTATTAATAAAATGACGGTATGGTTCGGTGGCTCGATTTAATGACGTCTAATTAAGGGTGAGGGATAATTATTGTTTCACGTATTGCGGATGGTTTTCGCGATAGCCGACCTATTCCCAATTCTTTTCGTGCATTCTATACATAGATACCTGTGAACGTTGTATCACGTATCTTGAAATTATTTTGTTCTCTTGTCGATAATTAGCCTGATCTCCCGTTCATCATTGGAAACGCGCGAACGAGATTGGTCGATCGTAAAAATATAGACGAAATGACGATCCGTCCGAACGAAATGATTAGAATGCACAGAATCGTGCATTGAAATATTTCCTCCAAATTGATTATACCGACCGGCGAATGACGCGACACGGAGATGACGAATCGGTTTTAACGTATACAATCGCGTTAATAAATACCGCAGAGACCAATGCGCGCTAATTAATGCAGATGTACCGCACGGATTATCGAAAATTTGCGTTATTCGATGGAGCACGATGACGTCCGCGCAATTTGTTCGACCATCGCGGTACTGCTTTTACGATAATACCTTATGGTACCCTCTGAAAGAAAAAATATTCTAATATTATTATCCCTCGAATTTGTAATTACCGTCCACGTGCTGGCCAGTCGTTGATCGTTCGAAAATAGACCTCCACCCCCACAAAGAGCAACAAAATGCATGGATATACCCTTGCAATTTTCCAAGATATCGGCACGATTCAACCTTTCTCTCCGTTGCACATCCAACAACCGTGCACCAATCGGGGTTGGTTCTCGCGTATTTAAAAATATCGCGGGATACGAGCTCGCATCGCAATCTCTCGCAAGGTAGCCGCAACAAAAGAAAACCCAGGGGTGGTTTTCCGGGGGTTGCTCTCCCAAATCCTTGCTATGCGAGGAACGCGAAAGAAACGGAAATTTCTGACAAGCCTTAAACCATGCAGAGCGAAAGAGGATAGAGAGGGGCAATCATAGAGCGGAGAGCAGAAGGGCGTGCAACCCTTTCGCTTACATACGAAGCCAGAAATTCTGGGATCCTGCGTGTTTCCGGTGGTGAACGAACGGAACGGAAGAGATGAGGGAAAAAAGGAGGCCGAAGGAGGAACGGACGAAACGCGAAATCTAGCGCTCGGCGAGGGGGGGGGGGGGGGGGGGGCGGTGGAGGGTTGGAACGATGCTTAAATTTCCGATATTTTAACCGGCGGCCGCAGCTTACCCGTGCAACAAGTCCTTTCTCCTCGGTTGCCTCTGAAAGCCTGGCTAAGTAATTTCGGTTACGCCATCCGGCTCGCGGCTTCCGCGCTGCCGCAGACGGTTTTCCACCCCCTGCACCCTATCGGTCGGCCTAGCTTGCCTCTTTCATTTTTTCTTCCTTTTCGTCGATTTCTTACATGCTTGTCCATCCATGTACCGATGGTAAGCACGTCTTAATTGCGGTATAGTATTTTCAAATTGAAATCAACTTTGAAATTCAGATTTCTAATAGGAATACTCGTTTTTTCGCAAGATCATCGGACTCTCCAAAGAATCGACGTTTGCTCCACTGGTATCGTAGTTAATTCCGTTTCCCTTTTTCGTATCATTACCCTCCTCCCCGGTTTCCACCCTCGGCCGAGCCAACTTGTTCCTGAAACTCGGATTAACCGTCGAGAACTCGAAGTTCGTCGCGGCAGTTTCGCGGGTTCTCCGCGAAGTTCTCTTCCTCCGTTCTCCTTTCAACCCCCTCTTGGTTCACGGTCTTCTCCCTCTCAGTCTTGTACGATTCCGCGTGTACACGTTACGTGCAAGTGTACGTCGGGCCAAAAGGGAGCAGATGTAGTGGCGAAGCAGTGTTTAGGGATAATTGCGATTGCTCGAGAGGCCAGACCTCGGGACGCTGCCACGCCATGTGTCTACCGAACTACTTGAAACTTTCCAGTGGTATACGACGTAGCCCGACGAGAGGGCTCCCGCTAATAGCGGTCTCTGGAACATCGAGAGAAACGGCAACCAATATGCACGTGCATGCAACTTTGCCTGTATTCCCTTTTCTCTTTGCTCGACGCAGTATTTCTCGGGAGGGTATCGAGCGATCGGTGAACCTAGGAAGAGGGAGGAAGTCGTTTGATCGTGCGAGTCACACGGAAGAAGAAACGTCGACGATGAGAGGGCAAATTGCTCTCCAAGGAGAAATGATCCGACATAGAGACTTTGCTCTACAACCAATACTATTGTTTGCAATCTTCCGGAAAGCTACGTTTGCTGTCTTCAAAATGAGAGAGAAGACACCGAAGGGACGAACGTATAGCCAACGGCATGGACGGAGTTAACGAGGACGATTACGCGATGCCATTACCGGCTTCCAGTCGAGAGATGCTTCCCGACCGATCAGACTGGCAGGCTCATACGAGAGATCTCGGACGGCAGGTACCATTATTTCATAATCACGACTCGCTGCCGTCATTAGGCGCGTACTCCTGACAAATGACAAGTGAGACTAACGAAGAGGAGAGCAGGGACTCGCGTCTCTTCTTCTTACCGAAAGTTACGGCTTGAATCCTTCTTGGGTCACACCGCGGCAAGTCGTGGCCGCATTAAAGATCCTACCGGTGCGGCCGCGAGATGAAAAGAGTCAGAGAGTCGAGACTTGGACTCGATTACGTTGGAAGCAAGAAGATGAAGAAGGAGAACGAGGAAAGATGAGACGGAGAGAAGAGGAGAGACGATAGGCAAGCTAAAGAGAGAGAGTTATTGATGATGCACGGGCACGGACATCGCCGGATACTGGATAGTAACGTAAGTCCCGTTTCATCCATCAAGCTAAGGATTCGGCTTAATATCCTCGACGAGCGAGAACGTGGCTCTGCATTTCTAATTCGTCGTCTACGCCTCCGCTTCGTCAAGCTGCTCGTCGAGCTCGCCTTTTTCCTTTTCGTTTTTTGCCGCCCGTTTTTTGAGTCCTTGACGTGCCGAAGCTGGAATTCTCTTCTCTCCTCCTTCCTCTCCTTGCTTACACGCTCTTTCTCTCTCGAGTGTCGTACGATCGAATGAAATATTACGGTGCTTTTGGTTTTCAAAATCGTTCCACACGGGGCGGGTAAAACGATCATGCTCTTTTTTTTCCAAGTCACACGTTCCATTTCGCAAATTCGTGGTACCAACGACCATCCAATTAAGGTCGCGCATTTTCTCGATTCTTCGTAGATTCGAATTTCTTGCTTCTCCAAGTGAAATGTCCCCTCCAAGTGCCAGCCATTATGAATTTTAAATCACCACGTCCCTCATTGCGATAAAACAAACAGAATTTCGAGGAATTTCAACGCAGTTCGGCTCTCGTTCCTTGGCGTTTGCCTTAAACGGCACCCTCTCCCCCGTAGAAGGGCCAAATCCCCAAAGAATTTCCGCCCTATAAACTTCAAATCCAATCTGTGCCAGTACATCAAACGGCCAGCAAACATAACGTTAGCAAAATATTGGCTTCTCCTCTATGTACCGAGGACCTGCGCCCAGGTGGTCCTGGATCCACCATTCGCGTTGCCCGTCGAGGCCATTCGAGGGTGTGTTAGTACATATGGTGTATCGCGAAACCCCCGTAGGCTGTTTGGACTCTACGTAGCTCGACGTGTACGGGAGCGGCATTATGCTAGCTTGATTGGGTAACGGCAAACGTTTGCTCTCACCGTTACTTCGCTTTTGGAGCGGTGCATTGACCTGTTTCGTCTCTGCATCGTCGCGTGCACGAATCTTCAATCAACAATTAATCAACTCGAACGTCTTAGATACCATGTACGTAATTTCTCCTAATTAGCGAGAATTTTTAAATGATTAGAGACGATGGAAGTTATATTTTAAGAAGTCCATCGCTCCTGACGAAGTCACCTGCACTTTGTTTCTTCCTCTCCTGTCTCTCCTTGCTCTTTCGTCCCTCACTGTTTCCTTGGAAGTCGCGCACGTTGTCGGATGGATTCGTTACGGACACATTAGCAACATAAATTGCCAAGCTGGACGTCGTATTCACTTTCGACTTGGTCCGAACAACTTTTTCACACTCAGGTCGCAATCATGCAAATCTTGCGGCGAGCTGTGCAAAAGAATTTTAATTCCTTCGATTCTCTGCACCGTGATGCGTGAACCAGAGCTCAAGTTACACGCTATTCCCAAAGTACTTTGGTTTCAACGTAAATCTTACTTCATCAAACCTGTGGAGGGTATCTCTTGTCCAAACTACCCCAAAGAATTGAACCCAGACTAACAAATCTCACCTCGACTCTTCGAAATACTACTTTGAACAACCCCTGTCGTGTTCATCCCCGATAACGTGATAAATTAAGTGTAAAGCGTAGAACACGAGGAAGAGTTTCGCGGGGTGATGCACCGGCAAAATGGCACACAAAGTCGTAGCTCTCGCGGTCGTTGCAAGAGGAGTGCACGGAGGAAGAGAGGAGGGTTGTGGATGATTTCGAGAACGATGCACGCGGTACCGCGGTATAATTACTGCTCGTATGTATCAGACACGCAATCAAGAATGAATTATCGCAGAACCACGCCTCCTGCCAGCGCTCAACCGGGCACAACAATGCCGGCGCATCACGAGCAGCGACCCGACTGTCGATGATGTGTGCTAATAGTCCCCCGTGGCTTTCGCTCACAGTATCCACAGATCCCGTGACACGATTTTTTTTTCTCGTTTTTTTTCCACGTCCCTCCGTCCCCTTTCCATCATATGGAACTCCCTCTTCGCCCCGGTGGCCATTCACGTTTCCTCGTTTCATCGTCGAGAACCGCTGCCCGGTTGCGGCGAAATGAAAACGTCGTGCGTGAAAGTTGGTTAGTTTCGATCGTTTAACTCCCGCTCCTGACGAGCTGGTCGATATTGATTTCGGTAATTTTCGGGAGAATCAAAGACCAGGGAGAACGGGTACGGCGAAGGGGGTGATTGGAGGGTTGAGAGGGGAAAAAATTGAATGATGTTTAATTTAATACATGGCTCGATGAAATCTCTGATTGTACGGTGTGCAATAATTATATCGGGAGTTATTAATTAATTGTTTAATTAGGTTTTCGTGCTTGTTATGCAATACGTTTAATTTGATAGTAATAATTAAATTTATTATTCGTAATTTAATTTATCAGCCTACCGCGATTTCGTATTAACCGTGCGTGATAAATTCCCTCGTGGAAAATTTATTGTGATTGCTATTTCAATTGGTAATTATCAAGCGATGTTTGAAAGAAAGAATCTGTCTTCCATAAAAGACATTTTACCTGGACACAAGAAACGATCGCTGGTGGTATCCGACAAGACGGTTGATCGATACAAGACGAGAATGAAATCGAGCAAGTCGAATGCCTCTTTTTCTTAATACCAGCGAGACAGGAAGAGATAGCACGCCTCCAGGCATCCTCGGAAGTTCCTAAAAGAAAGAACGCACATTCTGTGCCAGGCAGAATTCCGAGTCACCAATTCCAGGACCTTCCACCTCCGATTTTCCTCCCCATCATCTGGAACGCTGCCGGATGACCCACGCTAGTCTCGACCCATAAAACCCGAAATAACTCTTGGTACGATCCTCCACCCCCTTGGTCGCCGGACAATATCGGAAGGGGGTAGTTCTCGCAAAGGGGCTGGAGGAGGAAAGAGAGGGTGGATTCTCGCGGAAAGACGAAGAAAGAGGAAAGGAAGACGAAGAGGAAGGGTCGTAATAAATTCGCAATTTCCTTATTACGGGTAATGCCCCGGTCGGTGGGTGAGCTCGCATAAATATCCCTGGTTCCGGTGATCCCGTGACTTCCGGTCAGCCGCAATGACTTACGCCAGTCGAAGGGTGGTAGCCGGGGGAGGCCGAACGAACGAGCCAGCCAACGAGCCAGCCAGCCACCCCCGTACAGAGGGAGGAGGATCAGGGGGTGCCGACATTTCGTGCTCGTTCGCAAAAGAGGGCGATGCTCGCGATGGAATTTGTCCCCGACGGTTCCGCCCTCGGATGACCACTGATAAATTTACTAGATCCTCTTTCTCTTTCTACCTTCTATCGCCGTTGCTTTACCCCTCATTCTTCTTTCTTTTTTCTCCGGCTATGCGTTTCCTGGGTTATTCGTCCTTTTTTTCTCTTTATACTCTTTTCTTCCTCTCTGCCGATTCGTACGATTTCTCTTCGGTTATATTTGCTGCGACGTTGCGCGTACTTCTTTCCAGAAAAGTACGCTTTGACATCGCGTTAATGGAACGTCTGTAGTTTCGAAGTTCCTTCCCTTTGATTCTCGATGCTCGTAACTTCCGGAGACCAATTTTGACGGAAGTATTTGCACGCCGAGTTATGCATTTAACGGAAGCAATCCGAAAATTACGTATTTCGGGGGAAAAATGTCTGCAAGGGTTTTTGTTTGTTCCGTCGCTCCTCTGTTTCACCGTAGACGAGAGAGGAGAAGTTGGGAAAAACGAGGGAAAAAGCGCGAGAAAGGCACCGTTTCTTTCTCTGCTACATCAACCCCCTCATCGACAAACGGAGGAAAAACTTTCTCATATGAGACATTGCGCTCGACTGGCTTTGCTGAAATTTAGAAGCTGAAATACCTATTGCGAATCGATACGAGACTCGAAGTTTAATTTTCCGAGTGGTGTGCCGCAATATCTCGTATAATCGTCGAAAGTAACGACTACAATCGATTTCTCTTACGAGCACTTTATTTCATATATAGATACAGATAAAACCCTGTACCAATTATTTAGAGAAAAATCCCCATCTCTAAAAGATCGTACATCCATTACGATCTACAATAAAACCAGATTATTTTCAACCACCTAACGAGTTTCTCACCTCGACAAAATTTCACCCTGTCCTCCACTGTTCTACGTAGCAGCCATTAAATTACCCCTCGTTTACTCTGCGAGCAGTTTCCATAAAACACGGGGCATATATTTATCCACGGTATCTCTCCCCAAGGTACGATCGTTCCAACAATCTGTTTCGTTTATCGCAGCCACCCCCGGCTGAGATCACGGACCACCCCCTCTTCATCCCCGAAGACCCGGGATACTTCCGCCACGCCTAAACATCCGGCGAAATGATTTTTTTTTCTGCGGAATCTCGTCGCCCTTAAATCGCCCTCTCTGGTCGAAGGACGGAGAGGAGCAAAGAGAGAAAAAAATGGATGTCACGCTCCAATAAAACAAGCAATATCGCGGTGTCCCGGGGCCAAAGAAGGTCCCGGGTTATCCCATGGGGGGTCTCGACTCCTGGTGTGTCTCCCGAGGTATATTGCTCCCGGATCATCGCGCCTGCATCGCATTATAGGGATGATATCACCCTTTGCCGCACACGTACGGACGTACACGCACGCGCCGACTTATATTCTTCTTCGAGGTACAATGCGAAATCGGCGCCGTGGATACGGGCTCTATGAAGAACGTGCGAATCTCGACGTGTTTCGCGAAAAGATCGAAGGGGTACGGCATGGGTCGCGTGCTCCACAATCGGTATATTGCTTTGTATGTTCCCGTACGTTTAATAATTCCTTTGCACCGATTTCTTGGCGCGATGGACGGGGGATTAAATAGGGCGGTTTTAGGAAATTCGGTACCTATTGAGTTTCCCCTGGAATTTGATCATTTTCAGTTATATTCGATATATTAAATATCTAAAGAGTGTTCTAAAATCTTAACGAGGAGACATTCCTCTTCTTCAACCCCTTAAACCCTAAATTCTCTCCAGCTAGTCAATTGAAGTGTACAAAATATATATGCCAAGGACACAGCACAATTTCTATCATACCTCCATCGATATTCTATGCTCCACGGTCGAGTGAATTCGTTAAAGAGGGTAGGGGGTTAATATCGCGATACAGAGAGCTCTAACTCCGTCGATGAATTAGAATGCTCACGATACCTCACCAGGACAACAGGGGCTGGAGGTCCGCGTCTCATTAAACGATGGCATGCAATTGATTCGTACACGCGTCGTCCCGCGGAGCGACAAATGCTCTCGACACAGAAGGACAATCGCTTTCGACGCGCCGCAGGCATTGATACCTTCGGGGTTGGCTAACAGGAAGGAAGGAAGAGAGCCAGCCGAGCGACGCGAGTCCAGCTATCGGGATAAAGGCCCGATCACGCGTGTAACGCGCGGATTATTAATCGCAGAATAATTTGACGCCCCGACGACAGAGCCTCTGACGCGCCCCCTCCTCGTTTCTCCTTTCTCTGCCTCCCTCGCGAGCACCCTCTTCGATCCCGTTCTTCGTCTATCTTCAACCCCCTTTAACCACCCCGTCGACAACGGTCGTCGACGAGGCGAATTATTGGCTTCACAGATTTGCGCTAATGTGTCTTCCGATAGTTCATAACGACGAGGAATAGAGAAGGGGTGGTTCTTCGAGTTCTCCAGAGGAGGAAGGAGAGTAGAGAACTCGTAAACCATTTCTCCGATCCTCCCTTGAGCCTCTGTTCCAAGAAAGTGCATTTAGGGTGTTCCTAATCGAATTTGATTTGTTCGGGTTTGCATCTGTGAGAAGGGTTGATGATTCTGGTCGAAGGGGTGGAATGTTTTTCATAGTAATTACTGTTGGAAAGAGGTAAATCTCAATACGATCCATATTCTTCGAGAGAAGACAGGAGGTGAGACCAAGACGAAAAGTAGGAGAGGCTAAAGGGTAAGCAAGCTGATGTTTAATGGAGGCATCCCGTCGTCTTCACGGTCTTCCTCTTCTTCTGCTTCTTCTTCCTTCTTCTTCTGTGGCTCTTGTGCTTCCTTCGTCGCGTCTTCGCTGTGATGTCGGTGGCAGTAACGCGAAGGCTGGCGGTGGCGGCGGTGGACACGTCATTTATCTTTTACCCTTTCCTCCTACGAGCACGTTCTCTACCTCTCACCTCGTACCTCCGACCACTGCTTCACTCAATGGCGCCATCTTGGGCACTCCCACTCACTCCTCCTCTTCCTCCTCCTCTCTTCATCTCTATCCCTTTAGCCTCGTACTCTCACCTCTTTCATCCTCGTTTCGACAACGAGATCTCTCTTTCACCTTCTTCGGCTTGCTCTTTGTTTCTCTCGTTTTCTCCATCCTTCTTGCCTCTCACCTTCATCGTCTACCTCGTCACCCTCTTTCCTCCTCCTCCGAGACCCACGAAGAACAGCTTCCCCTCCGTCTTAAGCTGCGTGCCTGGAATAGTTGGCAATTATTCGACACAGGCTCCGATTCCCTTTCCTCCGTTTCTCACCGTTCGTACGTCTTCTTACTCCGTTACCATCACCTGCACCATCCCTCTTGAAGCATGCGACCAGTGTCCATGGACGAAGAAAACGATCCAAGAGCAGCGTGATGAATATTCAACGATGGATCTCGTAGTTACGGTCTGTTGCCTTGAATCGTCCATGATATCAAGCCTCGACGAAAATGTCTGTTCGAGGGTCTACAAGAAACTTTGTCACCCTTTGTTTGCCAAGTTCAAATCCTCCCGTCACCTTCGAGAATATCTTTCTACACGTATATCATTTCCTCCCTCATTCGAAATTGCCCTGAGATGTTTGGATTCTGATGAAATTGCTGCAACAGTTGAAGATGAAGAGATGTAAAAAAAAAATTCAAGATACATCGTGAGAACGAAGAAGTAGATACTGAAGAGGCGGATGTATTTTGCGCAGATTTTGCCGCGCGATATTCCATTAGCTGTCGGTCGATGAGAGAAAAAATGTTCCCACCCCCGAGCGACAGGGGGTTGTTCGTCGCGCGGACAACGCGATATCCCGCGCTCGTTCATTTTTCAATCGGATAACGAATTCGCTGGATGTCCTAGCGCGGGGGTGAAGTTCGTTAAAATCCTGGCAGGGCCGATCAAGCCTGGCTCGTACAATTATACGGCGTCCTTTTTTAATCGGAGCAGGACAGGAGGTTACCGTTAATTACGGACGCGCGGGCACAGGACGATACGAATTTCGAATTACCCCTGGATAGGCTTTGTTCGGCGCTTTGCCATTGTGGCGCTCATCCCCTGCCACCGCCGATCCCGCCACCATACCCGCCATGGCTTTAAAACCATCCGCTACTGGTAAACGCGTCGCAAACGAACTTTCGGCGGCCATTGTCGACTGCTTCGATGCGTCGCGGGATTTTAATCGCGGATCCACCCTGAATTTCTCCATCCACCCTCTTCTGTTCCCTCGAAAACGTTTAAACCGTCATCGACGAGGTCGCGTTCTATCGATGCCTCAAATTTGTCTGCTTCCCTCAAAGCAATTGATGTGAAAAGATTCCACTCGGTTATTAAAAATCCACATACTTCTCTCTTCAATCAACAAACTTCCCTCTACGAAGATGAAATTGGAACATTCGACTTCGCCATCCATCGTGAACCAACAAATCCTACGTCCGAACGTCGCAAAACGAGGCACTCGGTAGCAGGATCGGACGGCACGAGTTTCCACAGGTTTTGCAACGTATTCGGCAGTTGAGGCACGTAGCCCAGGGCCCTCTCGTGGAATATTAGCCGGTAGCTGGTTGCTGGTTGCTGGTTCGAGCCCACATTGGGTCGAGCTCGCGAACGACAGACGTGCATACCGTATTAAGCCCCGAGGGACTTTCCTACTGCGTTACCAAACACCGACACTCGCAAACTCTCTCGCCTGGCCTTCCACGAGTGTCTATACACGTCCGGAGAGAGAACACACTATCTGGACTACGTGTTGGAGAACACAGACGAGAAATTGCACACTGGGAACGATAGGAGTGTGGGAGCACTGCGTATATCGGCGCTCGGTGTGCAAATACTCCGGTATTCATGAATCCTGGTACTCGCCCACGGGAAATGTGCGCTGGTCCACCATCAGGCTGGCTGCTACTACTAAGTATAACCTTGGCAACCCGACCTGCACACTTTCTTTCCTCTTTTTTCGCGGTGAACGCGATTGTCCATCGTCGCGTCTGGCAATTATCTCGTGACACCTTCGTCGGACATTCTGGAGGACACGTAGGAGGGCTTTGATAACCGTTAAGCCAAGCTACGAAGGGTATTTTATCGCTTGAGAGGGTCGCATTGGAGAACAATGGTAGGAGGAAATATTTAAGAGCGATTCTACCATTAACTGGTATCATTCTTTATCATGGTATCGGCGCGTTGACATTCTCTCGATGCATCGTTATTTTTCTTAATCTCTCAGGATCCGGAAGAGTTAATCCGTTGAACGTGCGACGCAACAAGCCATAAATTAATGAAACGCCATCGGTTTTTCACGCGAGAGAGCTTCCCGGTGGTTAATGAAAGGAGAAACTCGCGGTTGTCACGGATGGGAATCGGAGCCGAACACGCGACGACGAACGAAAGGGGTGGATGAGGTGGAGGAAAGAGAAGGCAAAGGTTGGAGGTTCTGAACGAAGCCTCGACGATCCAGATCGACGAGTGGCAATTAGGCAAATGAATAATTTCCACTGAATTAAGCCAGACTCGCTCGGCGAAAAAGGCGATAATGCGAAAAGCGACGTAAATAAAACGAGGAAAAATGGCAAGGGGTGAGAGGGTGAAAAAGAGTGCAAGGGCGAGAGAATCGAAGGAAGGGAGAAGAGGGTCGAGAGAAGGAGCGAAAAGTGGAGGAAATAGCGAGGAGAAGAGAATCGCGCGAGATGAAGGGTGAGAAGAGGAACCCGCACGCGTTTGCAAGTCAACGTTAGCTTTTACGTGAACATATATATTTACATTCGCCTGATTCCGTGACGAGCAACGTGTTCGTTTGTATACAATGTATAAAAGTCTATCTTCGACCTACCTTCCATCGGGTTTGTACGCTTGAAGTTTCGAGAGAAACGCGGTGGCGCAATCCAACGTCAATCCCAGGCGAGTAATTTTCAAGTAATTTGTTTTCCCCAGGTTGAGAAATATTTCTTTCTCCACGCCCCATTTGCTCGTGCTCTCTTTCCTTATTTTCAATCAACGAGAATCGTACCAGGTGAAGGATAACGTTTCGTAAATAAATTTCACCTTGTTTCTCCCAAAGTTCTAATTACCTATAACTACTATATAACTGTGTGTTCACAGAACAGTTTAAAATCTGCAATTAAAAGTTTCAAAAGCTCCGAAACATTCACTACAGGGTGATGTAAAGGAGAAAAAGGTGTCCTTCAAAAAACTACCCCATCATGGTACTATATTTTTTCGCGTTTCGCGCGCCTCTCACCCCTCGAAGGGTGACGGGAGCAATTTCGCGGGAAATATGTAAAGCAAAGCAGCGACGATTTGCTCCCTTCTCTTTCTTCTCTTTTCGCCATGTCTCCCGGGTACCTCCCAACCATCCCTTCGTCTTCTGACTTACATCCAGCCTGGATTTACGCACGATATATTTGTTTTAAAGTCCCGGATTCCCGTGCTCCGTATCCGTAGCCGCCCTATCGCACGGTTTGTCGTCGTTTTCGTTCTTCCTTCTGCTCCAACAGGAGCTCCTGTGTTCCTCTTTCTCTTGGTGCGCCTCGTCTCGTGTATTTATGAGGGCGGGAGGGTAGAAACGTGGAGAACGTGTGCGGGAGTTATGGCCCGAATAAGTGCTCTCGACCTCCACCAGGGTTTCTCAACGAGAAATATTTGCGAATCGTCGCCACGGCATCCAAATTGTTAAAGAAGTCGGTGAACCTTGAAAACATCCTTTTTATTGTACTTTCTCAGGATCGATTGGTATGATTATGTCAGTTTGAACCCCTTACTTTTTATGGTCTTTAGATTATTGAGGCTAGGAGATATATATCACGTAGGAAAAAATAATCTACTGATGGTAGGACGACTTGATATTACTAATAGTTCTATTAATGGAGAGTCAGGTCAGTTAACTTTAAATCTACGATAGTCCCAGATCGATCTTTGCGTTTCCTTTTATTCTGAGGGAACGCACGATCAATGATCTGGTAGAAGGACGTTAGAGATTATCGATAATTATTATTTTTAATCCGAGTTAATAATTTTTGTAGTTATTTCGCGTACTCGCAAATACCTCTTTCCGTTTCAACGACGAAGCAGCCGTACTCGCGCACGTCCCTCGATTTCGATCGGTCGACTTAATCCCATAGTCGATCCACGAGTTTATTTCGTGCAGTCTCGACAAGTCTTCGCCCTCTCTTTGATCTCCACCGACAAAGGTAGTCGACATTGTTGTAATTGCTACGAGAAGCTGAAACTTTGCGCCCCAATCCGAGGGAAGGCATCGTATCGCCGTTGAAGTGAGGCTTCGCGACAGTTTTGGCAGTTTCATTAAGTGCGAACAGATAAGGCGTCGAGTGCCGTGTAAAATTATGGCTTCGCAGTGTCATTATTAGGTGAGGAATAAAACTAGGATATTTGTAGACACACATCAATTCTATTTTAACTGATTTATCGAGCCAATTTATTTTTATTTTTCCACTTTGAGGACTTCCAGACGTACGGCGTTCGCAAATAGAGACTTTGTCGATTCCATAGTGAGAACGACTTTGCAAAAAGTTTGCAATGTACACCTCTCTCTTCCGGCAAAGAGAGTATCCGCACAAACTAGTATTCGCGAAACAGAAGTCTCGAAAGGGAAGCATTGTGAACGTCGGCCAATTATTTCTCTCGTCGCGGTTCGTCCTCGTTTTTTCGATACCGTTCTCCGTGTAACCGTGGAGGAGAAGATCAGAGAGAAGAAGCAAAGAGAGGGTGGCAGCCGGAAGACGGAAGTCGAAGTCGAGTTCTCGTAACTCGCTTGCCTCGTTCGACGGGCGACGTCTTCTCATTCAACCCAAGTCTAATTAAAGTGCAGCTGCAAGTTAAATTAAAACACGATAATGTTGCCTGGGAGTTCTCTCTTGAGTCTGCCTCCGTCCGACCGGTCTAAGGAGAAGGAGAAAGGAGAAGGTCTCTTCTCTGTCTCTTCGAGGAATAAAGCTCAACTTAAGCAGCCGGCTTCCAATCGTGCCGAGCCATTTGCAAACTCCTTCGAAAGCTTGACGAATCGAGTTAAACACCCGGTACACTTGGATTCTGCCATCATTTCTTCCGGATAAGCGAATAAAACTCAAGTCTTTAGAGAGGTCACTGGAATACTTGCGGTATCGGCTCGCTAATAGCCTTGGAGGATTGTGAGGTGAATTTGGGGGATGAAAAGTTATGATATATTTATGAGGTTCTTTGATTTTAGTTTGGACTTTGAGAGAAGAAAAATTAAGGGTGGGAAAAGGTCTTTATGTGGATCGTTCGTTGGATTTAAAGAGTATCTGCGCAGAGATCAATTTCGAGCGGGAAAAGGTCTAGAGGCAGGAATATATTTGAAATTGATTTAATCATTGATATTACAGAATTCTCTCGCGAGAGAAATCATAGGTGGTGTAACAGGTTGCGTATAATTGCGCGTGTAACTTTATTACGTATGAGACATAATTAAGACTCCGTGTAACACATAGTCGATGTTTCTGATTCCAAAACGGAGAGAACGGCTTCTGTAAAACTACTCGTGGCAAGCTATAGCATTTGCATAGTCTTCTCAATTGCAATTAACATTCCTAATTATTGCATAGTACCTCACCCCTGCATTACGAGAACCAACTTTTCCCCGTGGCAAAAAAGAAACACCCTGACATCTTTCTCCCTCTCAATTTTCGCAAAACGAACAGCCACTCGGAATCGACGGCCGAAACCAGTGTTTCTCAAATCAAAGACGTTCTTCGAAAAAAAGGAAGAAATATAGAAGCAACTTCGACATGATAAACGATCGATTTTTCTGCCGTCTTTCAACCAAACGACCTCATCGTCAGTTTCACCCCATTCTTCCGATCCACCCTTCTTTCAGCCATGGAAAAAAAAATCCTTTCAAGTATTTCGCGGAAGTATTCCATGGGTGAAAGGGTTGTGGATGAAGCAAAGGAAGGGGCGATGAAAAGTTTGAGAAACACTGGCTTAGAAACGCCGCCGAGGTGGGGTTGATAGCAGAGGGGAGGAGAACTCGGAACCGGGTGCATTGTGGTCGGAGATAGAGATGGCTATCGGGGTGCGCCACGCGGTAATTGCCAGGAACTACGGGGGGAAATTAAAGCTGCCCCGGTCTTCCGGCACCCCCATTGTCGGTATTCGCGACACTGTTCCCGGTAGCGTTCTATTTATCAGAAACGAGCCAATGGCTGCCCTGCACTGACAGGCTCCGTGTCACTGTGTCACCGGAATCGAAATGCCCGCGTGTTTCCTCTCTCGATCCTCCCTCTTTCCCTCTCATTCTATCTCTCACTCTTCCATTCGTTCCTCCTTCTTTTCCCTCTCGTTCATCGAACATGCGATTCTCCTCGCGCGAATACGCGCCTACGCGCAGCTATCCGGCGAGATTGGCCGATACTTTGTATAGGACTCGATCGAAAGGGTATGACCACCCCCATCCACCCCCGCAAGAATCGCTAAATGAACGTTCTAAAGCTGGCTCTATTTGAGCGCTCGATCCGCTGAACGATGCGGGGGTGGAAAAATGCGGAACACCGTTTTCCACACTCGCCGATATGGAATTGTACGTGTTGTCGTTTCTACGTTTATACGAGTACCTCGAAACGAAAATGTTACGTGTATTCCTTCGGAAAATCGTTCGAAGGTATTTGCAATTTTCAAGGTAGAACCGCGAGTTTCAACCGCAAACTTGGTAGATTTTGTATTACGTGATTTCAAAGCGCGGCACTTTACCGATGTAATATTTGTCGGAGATAGGTACATAGATAACAAATGACACGCGTGTCCAGGTTTCTAGCGTGAAACAGGGTAGATGGACGTGGATGCGGGGGTGAAATACATTAATCAACCGGTATGATACGCATCCTTAACCCTTCCCGCGGGTTTCCGTCATTTTCGAGCGAAGTTTAAGCGAATTCATGGCTCCGGGTTGCCTTCCATGGGGGTGGCTACGACGAGTCACCCACCGACTCTTGCAGACTCCTCTGATCTACCCATAGACAACGGTCAACACGACTTATGGGCCGCGCAATTTTATTAATCCCTACATTCCTTACACGAGGGAGACAATGTCGGTGGCAATCATGCTACCAGCTTCTCTCAAAGAGAAACCTATCTCTAATTAAATTTCCAAAGAAATTGGAAACGAAGAAAAGTCCATTTCCCTCGCTAGAAAAATTCTTCAACTATCAACGATCGTTTTATCAGCCATGATTAATTATTCCTCCACGAATATCGCGCCATCGTCTTCCACGCTGATGCGCAACCTCCGTTTTCAATTTTCTCCTCGTAAACCGGCCTGCGAGCGTGACGATACCGTCGTACTTAGCTGCAAACGTACACGAATGCATGCCGACAAACCGCAACACATACATGTACACACATCCGCACAATGTTCTTCCTCCACGCGAGCACAGGCTGCACATATGCAGCCGACGAGCATCGAGGAGTACCAGGAGAGGAGTGCCAGGACCGCGGATACATCAACCGTGTATCCGACTATATACACGTGCGTTTATATATGTATGTAGGTACATACGTACGTACCTACGTACATACCTCCATACGTCCGGGTACATAGTGGAGCACAGCCGGGCTGGTTGCGGATAATTCAGGCAATCAGCGTAATGTTGCGGCGGTGAGGACCCTCCAGCTTCCACTACGTATATAATACGGTACCTACTACCTACCCGTCCGACAGAGAGCTGCTCGGGGCGGAGGTGGTCCTCTAGGTACGTACCTGCGAGTTCCTCTATGTACCTGCTTGGCTATTCCACCTATGTACCTACCAACGGCTGTCTACGCAGGTTAGGTAATAGCTACGCGTACCTACCGGCTTATACGGGGTGTCCTGCTTCAAAGCATCGCAGAAATCGGAAATGGGTCGACCCTAGTAATTTCTCGATGCGTGTTTGTTCGATTGGCTACCACCAAATCCCAAGTAATCGATGTTGCTTAGCGCGCTTGCAGAGCTTAGCGATTTCATTCCGGAGAAACGTTAGAACGTTGAGCCGTTTCTATGTTAGTCGAGGTGATTCTCGAGGTTATTTTTATGGGATGTTGTTGGAGAGATGGGATATGGGTATTAAAAAGAAACGACTTTAGCGTAGCACCGTGTATAGGCTCGCGATTCGGCCAACCAGCCGTTCGGTCTGCACGTGCATCTAACCCCTCTATGGGGGTGGCTTCGAACCGTCGAGAGGGTGGACCCAGGCTAGGCCTGGAGTGACAATGCATCGAGTACTCTCGAAATATTCCAGCGAACGATGTACCCTCCTCGTATACCCTCCCTGATTCTCTCTTCGTCCTTCTCCCTCATCGTCATCCCCTTCGTTCTATGTTCGATACGTTTGCTCTCTGTTCGCCATTGCTCGATGATCATTTGCCAGGTCAATTCTTCAGAATATGTCTCTATTTTTTTATCCTTGACCCTGGTTTAACGAAGAGAGTCCAAAGACAAAGCTGAAGGTAAAGGAAAGTCGAAGGGTGGAAGAAAATTCAGGACTTGAACCACTTAATTCTTTCTCTCCTCTTCCAAGTTATCTTATCGGGACCAAGAATCTCTCGTTTCCCCGTTTCTTCCCTGCTAATTTTCTCGGTCAAAATTGAGAAAAAACAACTGCTCCTCGCTGATAGGGTCACCAGGAGGGCGAAGTCTGGGAGGGAAAAGTTCAGTCTTGGGGGGTGGCTAGGTCTTTCCTGAGAGGACTTGAAATCCTGGAACATTCGCGGGGTCCGACCGTCTTCTCCATCCTCCCGGGATTCCTTCCTGGACGAGGACTGGAGGGAGGAGAGGAGGGTCGCTTTCAAAAGACTCAAAATTACTTTCTGGATAAGCTGGATTAGAGTTCGCTCTCGTGCCGTGTCCCAGATTAGAGCCGACGACTCTCGCGTCCCTACTTACGATTTCGTTCCTTTCCCCGTGCTCTTGTTTTTTTCGGCTTCATTTCTTTCCTCGATCGGAATAATGACTTTTGGACGGTTCTTTGATGAGCACAGGGGAAGAACAGGAAATACGTGGTATTCGTTTTGCGAAGGGGGATGAAAAGTTGGAAAAGTTTTCATGCAAGTGATTGAATAAATTGTTACCATTTAGACAGAAGTTATGATCATGGCCACAATGATCTAAATCTAAAGCTACATGTTTTATAACTAATTAGAGAAATGAAATTTTCAAGAAAAACAAAATATTCCAGAGAAGTTTTGTTTTATCGAGGCAATTTCTTCGAGAAGTCTCCCTATTTTCTGGAACTGCCGATGATAGCCGGTCCTTTTCGTAAAATCTGGCACGCGAAATCTGTATTCGAATTCGCATTGGTAGGCAGAGCGTAGAACGAACTTTAAGAGGGTTGCTTTTGTCGAGGCGTTCGCTACCCTTTAAACCACCTCCTCCATCTCCACCTTCTTCTCTCTCAACGTCCCCCCTCGCTCTTTGTCCATCTCGCACCACTCTCCGGCGACTTTCTTCTTCGTCCTCCACCATCCTTTGCACCCTTGGGAGCAACCCACCCCCAAAGAGCGAGTCTTCTCCTTGGCTCCTTCGCTCGGCGAAGCCCGAGGGCGAAACCAAGGAGACCAGATTAGAAGGGGCGAATCCCGAGCACCCGCAGGACTTTCGTGATTTCCACTCGGTGCTCGTATCTCGCGCACACACCATCCCTCCGACTGCTACTTCTCTTGGAAACAATGGTGGAGGTTAAGGTGGAAAAGTGCCGGCGATGGAGGACCGATCGAATCCAGACTGATCGAAAGAAACATTGTAAAAATGCGGTTATGTCTTTTTTTATAATCTTTATCCATTTTAAGTTTGTCCACTGGGTGGTAACAATTGTATACTAGGCGGTAGATTTGAATTATTTATCTGTTACATCTCAGTACCCTTGAAACGTTTCTCCCAATTTGCAACCTCGACCGTTCAAGAAGAAACAAAAACTTTACGACTCTGTATTTGTATATATTTGAAAAAGTTAGAAATCAAGATATTGGAAAGGAACAATAATAAATAGACAAGCTTCGTATCGATCATTCTGAACTCTGGCAAAGAAAGTGCAGAACGGTATCCGAGGGAAATGGAAGGCGATGATCTAATTCCACGTGAAATCCATTTAATCCCCGTCGCGAGTAAACGAAAGATCTCCATGGAAATTGGTGCAGAAGGAACGAACGATTACGGAGGCGAGTAATATCGTGGCAAAAGCTCGGTGCGGCAACGAGAGAGCCGCTTTTAGTCGAATGATATAGGGGCGAATGCACCGGCGAGCCAGCAGCGGGCTAAAAGGGAAAGAGAAAGAGGCAAAAGGGTAGTAAATAGTGAGAGACAGAAGACTCGCCGCGTTTTTTGACAATATTTTGCGTAATTGAGCAGTGGCAATAAATTTCGCTTGAATTATGCCCGCGCGGGGAAAATAACTGAAAACTGTCCAACTGTTCCCATCCATTATTTACATCGTTTAGCAAATTTTACTGCTCCCCGGTGGTCTGCGAGCACGCCCGCGCGCACGTGAACCATTCCGGTTGTTCTTTCGCGCACAGCTACGTGTACATGAGATTAACTTACCTGTGTGCGAATATACTCGAGCGTTTATTGGCAAATACACCGTCACACGGACGCAGGAGCAGCGGTACGAGCGAACGAATTTACGATTTCATCGAATTTCCTCGTTAATCGACGGTATATGCCGTTCCGGGCTTCACGCCCGGTCGAACTGCCGGCAACTGCCTGGTTTAAAGTTCCCTCGGATGGCTGACTCGCAGTGCAAAAGTTCGTTCTTCTTTCTCTCCGTCTGGAACTTCTTCCATCGTGACGCTGGAGAGAAGAGATTCGAAGGTTTCGAGAGGAGTTGTTGATTTAGGTGGTCATCGTTGAGGCTAAAACTCAGAATATTACTGATGAATTTCTCCTAAGGGTAGAAATATAATTTATTCTTGGGAAAAAACGTCTCGATGGAAAATTTTCTGCACGATTTTACGCACGTTAGGAGAACGAGACCTTTCGTGAAAGGAAACTGGAATATATTTTGGGTCTTTGTGGTATTATTTCCACGGTTGGCCAATATAATCCTCGATGTTTGCCTAATTGAGGTCGTAATAGATTGTCAAGGGACGGAGGTCCTCCTTCCAGTCCTTTCAACTTTCTAAAAGTTTCACGGAGATCCCACTTGCTATTTAACTTTCCTCTATCTTTTAGCCTAAGAGCGTGTCTCGTGAATATTCATGAGAGACCGTTCGTAGTCGTCGTCGTTAAATCCACGACAAATTTTCCAGAGACTAAAATTGCCTCGGGATTTTACGTGAAAATATTCTCCACCGTTTAGAAAATAGTTTCAGCGTGTTACTTATATTTTTACGCGTTAAATTATCAACGTACGAGCGATCTTGCATCATGAACGTCGTTTCCTCTGTACGACATCCGGTACGACGAATTTCACGGTGCCTAGAGTCTTCGTCGTCCGCCATTTCATTGTTTCGACATGGCTGGCTTCCGTAGAAAGCGCATGAATGAAACGCGACTTCCCCTTCCGCGTGTTCGTTTCATCGCAGCCAGAAATAACGTGGCACGAAGTTGAATATCAGCGTAATTTTCCATTGAAAAAAAAAAATTGGTTAAATATTTTTGTTACATTTATAACGATTTCCAAGAGGGAAAAGTCATTGGACGAACATTCGTCATTGAAATCGCTCAAACGTGACTGCGATCTTATCGGAGCGCGAGTAAATACAATTCGCACGAATGCACTTGTACTTTTATCGATACTCAATTACTATCGCGTGAAAATATATGCCACTGGAATTTATTCTCTCACTGCATCTATTCTGTGCCAACTAAAAATTGAACATAGAGAAAAAATTCTACATTGAATAAAACAACCTTACAAGACTCCAACACGGTTGACTTACCTAAGGCCCAAAATTGTACACTTTCGCCGCGTTATTTTTTCCTACATTTCTTTTCAAATGTAATTTCAACATAAAACCTAAATCCATAAAAAAGTTAAGAACTTCTACTCTTCGAATAAGGCCCAGTAAAGAATCTAAGTGACTTTTAAGGCCCAAGAACGTCGGCCATTTCATTGTATCGACATGGCCGCGTTGCGTTATCAGTCGACGTAATCAAGCAGGTATAGAGGGACGTACGGCATGCGTGCGTGGGCATACGAGTGTGCGGGTGCGTCGGCGTTACTCTGAGAGGAAAGAGGAAAGCATGAGGGAATATCACGAGAGGGAAAAGGAAAGAGGAAGCAGAGGAAGAGAGAGGAGTAGCCCTCCGATTGGTCCATGCCAGGACCCCAACCTCCGGCACGCACGTAACGCGGCCAGATCGATACGCACTGCCCAAGCCACCTTCTCTCTCCCTCTCCCTCTTTTTCACTCTATCCCTCTCTGTCTCTCTCAATTTCTCTCTATTCCCTCTTTCTTCCTCCCGAGCTCTTCTCGTCTCTTTTACTCTCAACAGTCATTCTCTCTTTCTCTCCTCGGTTTTTCCGCTTTCCCTGCCGACCGCTCTCTCGTGGTTCTCTCCTCTTTCGTCTCTCCCATTTTCAACCCTCTCTACTATTTTCCACCCTCGGTCTTCCTCTCTTCACGTTTGTTTCTCTCGCTACAACGTTTAGAGCGTTTGTAAATACATCGTGGACTATCGAGACTCTTCTCGAGACTGACCTCTAACGATTGTGATGTCTTTGGTCCATCATCAAAATTGCACCCCCTGAATGACAAAGTTAAGAGGCAACTTCCGATTAAATCAACCTAGCCGATTGGTGATCGTGTACACAAGAGAATCGAAAAATCGAAGAAATCCAAAGGAATCGGAGCGAAGAAGGTATCGTTAGCGACTTCTCACGGGGATTTGCCGGTCGTGCGGTCATTTTTCACGAGCCCGCTCGCAGAGGCGATCCGTGAGTCGTAATCCAATCAAAGAAAAGTCCAACCACAATGTGTCGTTTAATCGACGAACAAGGCGCCGCGTTATTACCTTCTCCCTCCTAGTGGCCTACAATGCTTCCTCCTAGCGGATCGGCGAACAATGGTCTCGCGGCAAATGGATACGCACACACACGCAAACACGTACAAACGCACAAAAGTACACACAGTACGCACCCAGTAATGAGGGGGTTTCGATGAACAACAAATGGTAATACAGGGTGTCCGTGCTTTTGCGGTGACTTTTTGTTTCCGCGACAACAATCTTCCCGCATTCCCGAACAAAGTCGCCTCTCTTCACGGTGACTTCTACGCGAGTCTCCGACGTCCCTTCCACCCTCTGCCACATTGTTTCGGAAGGTCCACAGAAAGCACTGGGGGTGACATTATTAGCCCTGGTTCTTACGTAACGATCCATGAATGCAAGATCGCTAGCAGCAATGGATATGCGTTCACCGAGCTACCGATTAATCCTGTCTCGGAGGACAACCCTCTTCTTCCTCCACTCTGCTCTTTATGATCCTCTCATTTACTTTCTAATTGGTCCAACCAATAGGATTTTCTCTGCGTGAGAATTCTACTGAGTCTTCTCCTCGATTGATTGTTCGCTGGTATAAGGGACGATTCGTTGATCTGAGAAAATTTTGGTTAACATAACCACCCCTTTTTTGTGGGAGCATTCTCAATTGATCGTTTGGTACATAAATCTCGTTTATTCTTAGGTTTTTATAATCCCGTTATAGAAGATGTATTCTTCTTATGGTTGTTTCAATACGAGATTTTTCCAGGGTCTTTTGTTCCTTATTTGAATTTTCTTACCTTCCCTGAAAGCAAGATGGGGGATGGGTAGGAGACAAATAAAAGTCTAAAATGTTCAGCCGCGTGCGGTAAAAACGAGGGTGACTCGCAGACGACGATGAGAGTCCGGAGGGGGTGGATGACAGACGCGGTGGAGCAGGAAGGACGAGGACGAGAGAAATACAAAATGAAGGGAAAAAAATGGGTAACCCCTCCGGCGTGTAACTGGATAAGCCGGCGGTTTGTCGCTCGCCCAGGTTTTCAGTTACTTTTTTACTTGTCGTCGCCACCTCCGCGTGCCGACGGTGGCGGAGGGATGATATATGTGCCACGTGATTTATTTCACCGGTGAAGATACATCACGAGAGTCGAGGTGACTTTTGTGCGCGCACGAGACCGAGCCGACATTCATATCCAGCAGGGATCTCCAATCGAAAAAAGAAGAATCGTCGATCGTGTCTTCGAGTTCGATAAATCAACGTTCGAGTCTGCAAATAATTTCACTCCTACGCCAAACTATCACAGACAAATATATTCCTTTCTTTCTCAAAATTTTTCCAAACTCCAAAACCGTCTCGTCTTCTAGACTTTTATTAAACAAACATTGTTCCTTTTGTAAATCTACCTCGTCAAAGCTAGAATGTCCTGCTTTAAGAGAATGAAAAAGAAGGAATATTTTTTCACCTACCCTTGACAACGGGGGATGAAAAATCGGCAGGATTTCCTCGTAATGCGCGTAAACTACGCACTTTTACGACTACGAGACCCCCGTCCGGTATATACGGACGACTTATATGTATGTACATATATAGAGAAATATCCAGGGGATGTTTCAGGACATCCCTCTGTTCTCGAGCATTAAGTACGTACACGTACGTACATATACGAACAAGTCCATAAAGTGCAGCGCGTGTCTGCGCGTTAAGGGTAAAAGTCTTCCCTAAAAATCGCTACGGGGGTAGGTAAAATACGTGGTTGGAGAACCCTACTTCCGGTTCACGCATGTCGCCAGTACAGGAAATGCGAATCTTGGCCGCGAAGTGGCGCATATGATTCCTCCCTAGCCGTTGGACAAGGGGGATGAAAAGTTTCTCGTGGAAAACGGCGAGAAAGTTTCGGAGATGAGTTTTCCACGTGACCGAAGAAATACTCGGATCTTCGCGGAAGTTAGTTCGCCAGGGAAATATGTCTCGATCGGGACGATTAATGATATTTTGTACAAATAAAGGAGAATGGAGGTAGAAGGGATGAAAATGGAGATGGTGATGGCGCATGGGAAATACTGAAGCATGGAAAAACCTGATGAGAAATGCATCGGCCTGCCAGAGCAGCCGCGTTTTTCCATTTTGACGTACTCTCGAGCGTGTCTACGGTCGCATAATTAGCATGAGAATAATAGCCAGCCGGTTTTCTTAATCAAACTTTTTAAATAGGATCCTCCTTTCGCCCAGGGTCCCAAGTTCGCGGAAATTCAGCCTCCTGGTTTCTTAATACCGAATGCTAATCAGCTCGTATATCATTGCCTTATCCAGCCGGTGTTCACCTAACTGACGAACTTCTCTTTTCTGCAATTGAGAACTGAAAATTAATATTAATCTCGCGAATATCTCCTGTTAAAGGTCCTCCAAGAATTTGAAACGACTTTTACTTTTCGTGAAGAATACGTTGGGAGAATTTTTATTATAATAAATCCACCCTTCCTCCCTATCCTCCCAGAACTCGTAGCTGTCAATGCTTCCATTTCATTCTTCTGGAAAATAATCAGACTACAAAAAATCATCGATCGAGCAACCCTCGTAACGACGATTCCTGCGGTATTGCAAATTAGAAATGTATTTATTAGCAGCCAAACAGGGGTACACCGTAGTTCCAACTCCGCTCGTTAATTCCTCGTATGAATAATGATAGGCGGGCAAACTGTTACCACAGGCGAGGATGAACCACGGCGTTACGGTTTAATTCGATTGTCATTCGATTCTCTACGCTTTTGCCTCTTCGATCCGTGTATCCTCTGTCCGATGTTTCGACTTTGCCAACCCTCTCCCTCTTTTTCAGCTCCCTCCCAGAAGCTGTCTGGGCTGGCCGCTGTGAAAGGCAACGAGAGAGCAACCCTTTGCCCGTTTTCCCAGTTCGATGGGAACGCGAAAGCGCGTTTTCGAGCATTTCGCGAGGTTCGATGGGGGGCGAGAGGGTTGGGTGGCTGCTAGAGGGTTGAACGGGGTGAAAGAGAAAGAGAGAGGGAGCTCGTTTACGGTACAGCCCGCTTAGAAATCAATGTCCACGGTTTATCGTGGAACGTTGCGTTTAATCTTGAACTTCTCGCACTCTAAAGTACTTTGATCGGAAGTTTTGGAAACTCGTGATATTTTAGCGTTTATTTATCGATTCTAAGTTTGTAAATTCGCTTTGATATAACAGAGTACACGGATTACCAGAGAGGCTTGCAACGATGAAAGAAATGTGCACGAGAAAGAGTGTCTTGATGACGGTTTAAACAGCAAATTTTTCAAAAATGTTTACACTCGTAAATAATTTTTTTTCTTTCCTTTTCGTCTGTCTGCAATTCTTCGTCAAAGAAGCTCTGACTTTTGTGTGTCCTCGTACCACGAACACGTCTAGCAAAATTCGAAGAATACTCCGTCTGCCGTAGTATCGACTGAAAGGTAATTTATGCGGCGAGTTATCGCGATATCTTCGCGAGTACAGAATAGAGACGTTCCTCTTAATCGAGCACCGAGTCATCGGACATGCGTCATCGTCATGGCAAATTAAGATGCCATTTTCACAGTCGGTGGATCTTCAATAAACACTCTCGCCCGGGACATATCGTCGGACGTAACGTTACCTGACACGATGTCGTATAGCAATAATTTCGCAAACATCGCCGAGACAGCACCAAACGTTTCGAGGCCACACCTCGGGTGTACCTGAAGTTCTGCTGCATCCTTGAGTGACTCGAACGATCGAATATTCCGTCAGCGATGCGTTCTTTGTCGAGGAGTCCACGCGAGGCGACCTAGAGGAAGAAGGACAAGAACGACAAGTTCCTTGGAAAGAGAAGACGAGGTGAGAATGAAGAAACCAGTGGAAGAGGAGGAGGATGAAGAGGAAGAGAGGCGGAGGAGTCAGACGACGCGTCGTTACGCGACGGAATACCATTATCCGGATAATGGGCCGGCAATTAGCTCGGCGGCGTGCATAAATCTTCGCGTGAAAGGACAGGATGCCCGGTATTTAAATAAATAAGTAGCCTCATTGTCCGGCCACGGGCGTCATCGGGTCACGCTGGAAGCGTCAAGGAGGAAAAAAAAAATGCTAATCAGTCCGAAAACTCTGCGACTCCGCGATGACGTTCGGTGAGTCCGTCGAAGGAAGAAACGGAGAACGAGATGGAGAACGAAACGGAGGAGGAAATGGAGGAGTGAAACTCACTGGCTTTTCACTTGGAGAGAGAAGAAAAGAAGGAGGAGGGCTGGAGGAGTAATTTAAGCGACACGACTGTCGAGGAACAGCTTTCTGAGGCATTTAACGAGGACAAATTTCGTGTGGAAACGCACTCCCTCGAATCGGGGACGAAGAATCGCCACGAGGATGGGCCGTGGCGAAGGAAAAGAAGAGAAAGAGGAAACAGAGACGGCCAAGAGGCCACCCTGCCTTCGATTCCATGTTTCTATGGTATGCATTTTTTTTTCTTCACGCTTGTATGCATGGAGAGCGAGATATGCATTATTAATGCGGGATGTCGAACGGACCCTCTTGGACTTTGGCGCCTTGACGCGTGACGAATTCAGCCTAGAGGAATCCTGGATTATGCTTTGAGTCTTCGATTGGTCGAGGGTGTCCGGAGAGAATCGTAGGAATCCGCAGACACCGAGGGGAATGATAATTAAAAACTGATAAAGGAGGGAAGAGCGAACGTTCGTATCTCGACATTGATTTTACCGATTGTTCCTCCAGCTACGTTTGAAAAAAGGAACAAGTTTCACCGATACATCGTTGAAAAGGAATAAAAGCGATTATAAAAAAAATTATTTATATATATATCTCTGTCCAGTTTTCCCAGTTAACATGATCTCGCTGCTGAAAAAAAAAGAAGAGGATGAAGAGGAAGCGAAAGAGGGAGAGGGATGAAGCGAAAGAGGAAACAAGAGGGTGGCGAAAGAGGGAAAAAAGGGAACGACGAAAGTTAACCGCACTGGACGCGTGGCTGCACATCGTCCACCCTCGGGGTGTCTCGATCCCCCGGGTAGGATCGACGCATCGCGACGCATCGGGGGTGAACGAGGCCGATGTGCAATCTATCGAAAGATATTCATGGGGCTGGCCGTTGGCCCCCGTGCTCACGTCCCCATCAGCCATAACCGTCGCGTCACCAATGTCTTATTGATTGCATCCAGCTGGACGGAGAGGAGCAGAGGCAAAAACAGAGAATCAGAGAGAGTGGAGCGAAGAGTGAAAACAAGAGGAAGAGAGAAAAGCAAGAGGAGAGAGTGAAAGAGAAAACGGAAAGAAGAGTACGCGAGAGCAACCCATCCTGCTTGATACAATGCGAGAGGGGAAGTTAGCCCGGAAGCGACGAATATGCGTTTTGGATCACCGCCGGACGTCCATGGGGTTGTTGTTGTTGTTGAGTTGGTTGAAAGTTCATGCTGTCAGCATGACTCCTGTCGATGCCAATTTTCAATGCTGAACTTCGCGTTTTGACTAGGTCGAGGAAGATGATCGTGATGGCTTTTTCATTTTTGATATTTTTTTTTTGAACCGGGAATTCGTGAATAATCGGTCGAACGAGAGTCAATGTAAAATAGACTTCGAAAGTATCAGAAAGACAATGTGGAACACGGTTGATCGAATATTCTTTTATGAAATAACGCGAAAAACCGGAGTGGAAGGGTGGAACGGAGATGATCGCTGGCAGACGACGTCATGGGGTTAAAATCGTCTCTTGCGTCCACTCTCTTCTACCCTCATTTCCATCCACCCCCTTCTGCCTCGGTTGACATCCACCACCCTTATTGAGAATCCGAATTCGGCATTTGCTTCTTTCATTTATCAGGATTGTCGAGCTTGACCGTCGGTCTCTCTCAACAATCCTCTAAATCGGCCCTTTTCCTCCCCCTTTCTCTGCTCCTCTCCCTTCTCCCTCTTTTCGCTCTCTCCAAATCTGGACGTTCTATCCATCACTCCGGATTCACGCGGGAATAAGCTTAACGCGCGGTCCTCGAACATCGTTTTATAATTTATTTCCTTCCTGTAGTCTCATCGAGTTCTTTTGCACGAAAAAAAGCGCCATTTCGCCAAGAGCAGACTTTCAAAATGCAGAGAAGAATTTTCTCTTCCTCCTTGAAATTCGAGAAACATTCTACGGTTTATCTAAATGACCTAGACGTATTTTTTGCGAGATTCAATCGCAATGACAAGGTTGTCCTCGGTGGAAATATTAATCGGAGTTAGTCTCGAGCCTGATAATTGTAAACAGCAACTCTTTCGAGCGTAAATGCGTCGGCATGTGCTCCGACAGATGTTACACTTATCGCATAGGATGACTCTTCTCGCTTCGTAATTCAATTCAAACCGATAACACGTGATTATTGAATCTTTTTCCAGACACCAACAACACGGTGTAAATAATCCCGTGTCCTTCTATCCGATACAATCATACGTAAAATCCAAGAAACATTTCGATCACCGGGTATGAAGACACCGTAAAATCTACGTCAACTCAGAATCCTTATCTTATCCTCTATGATAATGTCAAAGAGTAAAAAATGCTGCTATCTCCAACTCCCGCAGCTTTTTTCCGATCCCTCGAATGACGTACGTCACGGATTATCAGAGCCAACTAACCGGGTGCAGGCTCATTCGCGTGTAATTTCATATATCGGTGACACGGTCAGGTTATTGAATCAACGCCTTTGTAGAGGCACACCATGACCACACCATGAGACACGACCGCGAGCAGTAGGACGACCGGTAAAGAGCCATGGGACCATGACTGCACGAGACGACCATGGCATTCAATGTACTCACGCCGCGGCTCATTGTGCCCCACTTGACTTTGTTGTCGGGGCCCTTTTGTGCTGTTTCATTCTCTTTCTCTCTCGCTACTCTCCCTTCCTCTTACTCTCTCTCCTTCTTTCACCCGCTCTTGATCCCTATCATTCTATTTTCCTTAGTCTCTCTTTCTCTCTTGCCACCCTTCTTTCTCTCTCAGAAGCAGAGCTTTTACTTTTACTCTCGCTCTCGCGCCAAACGACTCTCTTTGTTCGGCTAATTATTCGTTTTGTACGTTGTAATCGTCGCGAGATTTCTCAAATGCGACTCTGGATCGACGATTCCATGGGTGGAGGAAGAGAAGAGAGGATCAGGGATCGCGACGAGGTCAACAACAATTGCACTTTGTTTTCTAGTTAATCCCCATTCCGTGGGGTAGGTTGGGAACTCTCGTTCGTGGACCGAGAATCGTTCACGATGAAAGCTGCTCACTCGTTGGAATTCGAGGTTCATGGATGACGCGTCGAGTATTAACGGAAGATGGATAGGTGACACGGTATTCGTTTCAGTAAGACACTTCTCCATGATATATTAATCCCCCGTCAACTATGGCTCTACGAATTTTTACGTATCGTCGCGTATTTTATACGATTGCGACAGGTATCCTTTTAGATATTGTTCTCAACTCATTCTCCTTGCCTCTACGAACACTTTTACGTTTCCTTTCAATTCTTCATCCACATCGATGAAATATTTCCTGCTGAGTTTAAATAAATAAACTCTGTATCATGAAGCGAATCTAACGCCCTTTCATATGATGGTAATTTAACATATCACTGAATATTTACATAAATAACGAATCACTTAGCGATACGTAAGTGAAAATTGATGAGGGTAAAGAGTCAGCGAGCGTGTTACACCCCTGCCCATCGACGTCGACCACGAGTAGCCCCACAGGCGCGTCTTATAGCGCCTCGTAGGGTGAAACTACCCCCTGTATAACCGCCGTTGCTAATCCGGCGCATAGTTTATACGTCATTAAACCTCATACGCTGAAGGGTAGTTGGGTGGGGTGGTAGAGAAAGCATGCGAAGAATCCGCGGACGTCACGACGTATATTGCCGCCTACGGCAATGGTGTATGCCAGCTTTCCATGGGAGGGGAGGGCGAGCGGTGTTGCTGGCAGGGCAACGCAACCCTCGAGGGAGAGCTGTCACGTCGAATCATCCCTTGGAGATATGACAGAGGCCTTCCTCCGTCGGAGGGTGACGTCGATCGGCGCTCGACCCCGAAAATCGAGATTAAATGTCCATCCGCCTCCCTCCGTCTCTTCGTTTCGAGGCTGGCCTTTCCTCCCTTTCGAAACACGCGTACAGAGTGTTTCAAAAATATTTTACACGATTTTTGGAACTCCTCCGACATCTTCGGGGTGCTGGTGGTTTGTAAAAAAATACCACCGTTGTAGCAAATAAGGGAGAGTATTTAAATATTCGCTGTGATTTTGTTCGTGTTATCTTAATTGTCGCTTCTAATCACTCGGTTTCCATCAAGTCGTCGTAGTCTTTTTTCGCTAAGAGAGAAAGATCGTTCCACGATTCTACCTAAGGGAGAAGGAGGACGAGAGGAGGGTTTGCAAGAAGGGGTGGTAGGAGGCGGAGGAGGAGGAGAGGAGCGAGGTTGAGCGAGGAAGACCGTGCAAAGGGCATCATTCTAATTGCCCCGGACTTCCTTTCATCCCCTTTGTGCGACCCTCGGGTGCGCTTCCTCATCCACCCTCTCCCCCGTACCTCCCTCGACTCCCACTCCCCTTACCGGCGGCTCTAAGTCATTTCTGCGATTAATTTTTCCTTCCAATTTGCACGCGGCAGTAATTAAGGGGCTGGGGGCGCAGTACATCATCCGGCGTTTCGCCGATGCTACCGGCTAAGGGGGTTGGTTTTAACGTTCGCGAAACGGACCGAGTTTCTCCGAAACAATGGCGGGTGCCTTGAGTGCCGGGATAAGATTTCGAAGCTTCACCGTGGAATCTCATTGTGCGAATATATCATTTCCACGGTCTCGTGTTTCATCTCCGATGGGGTAAGATAATAATTTAAGTGGGGCTAGGTCTTACCCATGAATTTCCAATTTAAATCGTGCATTTAACTTGCTTCAATTATGTCAAAAATTAATAGTCGTCGCATCAACCGTGAATTCTTTGCGAAAAAGATCGTACGATGCGAGAAGAGAAAATTATGGAGAAACATTAAAAGATACGGACGGCAGTAGGTTCGAATCAGCGAGAAGCTCACCGTTTCGGTCCTGAAACGCAGAGGATATCCTACGGTAGCAACCCTTCGAGGTGTTTAATAACGATAATGCCCGAGATAGGGTGGTTTCGAGGGTGGTTTAGTGGGTGGTACGTCGGGTCGGGACTCCGTTCATTCACGGGTTCGCTCGTTCGTGCAGAGTTCTTCCCCGTGAATGCACTGAATGCCTTTCTGCCGCTTTCTTCCTTCATCCCTCCCGCCGTAGCTCTTTTTTTTCTCTTTTCCTCCTTTTTCCAACGACTTTGTGCCACGGCATGCATCCATCTCTCTGTAGGTACGTCCGCGTTTGCATTTATGCGCTTATCGCTTCTCTGAGCTCCGAGAACCACCGCCGACCGGAAGTACCGTGTACCACTCTCGGAGACCCTCTGGCCGGATAGCGTTGCGACGTCTCTGACGACTGGTAGATGTTCTCCATTCTCAAATTAAAACTAAAAATCTATCAACAAATCCACATATTCACCACCCTCTTCAACATCCTCTCGTAACAGTTAAAAAAAAATGGCCCAAGGCGATTAAAAGTATCCTTAGAAATGGCGGCAGGTATTGAGAAAGGCAAAATCCAACTCCCTTGGCCAGGAGTAAAAAGCAGGGCGCATCGGCGCGAATAGAACAAACCGAACTGAAGCATCGAAACGTGAAAGCGCGCCACGGATCCATCACAATTAGGTGACGATCCCATCAGCGATAGAAACGCAACCGGAGAGAGGAACCACGAAAATCGAGAAGCGAGTATCCGCGAAACCGCGACCTCTCCCCTTCTTCCCCTCCACGAGCCGGCAATGAAAGAGGCCTGGACTGCCTATGAAGAGGAAAGAGGGAGATAAAGAGGAAGAAGAGAGAAAATCAGGCCCGTACGATTTCGTTGAGGGCAGCGCCTTTTACGATACACCGCGAGCTTTGCCGGGGGGAGAGACCGTGGCTGGATCGGCAATGGGGGTAGATTTTCCCGTGTGTCTGTCCGTTCGTTCGTCTGGCTGACTGGTTGGGTGGTTGCCTGACTGGCTGGCTGACTAGCTGGCTGGCTGGTTGGCTGACTGGCTGACTGGTTGGCTGGCTGGCTGGCTGGCTGGCTGAGTTTGCTGCCGCTGCATCGAAACATGTAAGTCCAGGAGGGCAATAATAGATCCTACAATGCCACGCGAGCTTTTCAGGGGCTCTCGTGGATGGTGCGGGTTGTAGCGGTGGAACATCGGCTGGGTGATCGCGAGAGGAGGCACAAGAGGGTGGTTGCTGCTACCATGGGCCATAGGAGGGGATGGAAACGAGGTAGCTCATCAACTAATGGCCCGGACCGGAACTGAACTACCTCTACCTTCGTCATGCGGCGACTCGGCAACGGATGCCTCCGATGAACGTGTGTGCACACACGCTCATCTCTGTGCGAATGCACTCGAGAGATCGTTTGTGCTCGCTTTAGCCGTGTTGGCGCGTCGAACGGATACGTTAGCCTTGCGCGACGTCTACTCTGCTTCGAGATCGCGGGATAGAGCTTCTCCTACGTTTCAAATATTTAGCGTTATTACCAAGAGATCGCCCTAGAAGATGAAATACCTTCGATCCGATGGTAACCAATCACCCGGAAACTCCTACCTCGAGAAATTCCGCGGAAGAATCGGCGACGATCTTCTTCGAGATTTTCCTGTAATTTGCTGTCTCGGTATTTCTCCCTATTCGTCTGCTTTCCTCTCGGTGTACACAGTTTTGTACGATAATTCATTCATGTGGAGCAAGGACGGATACATTTCGTGTTCTAAACTCCAGTGTTTGTAACGAATTTCTAAGGGAAACTTCAAAAGCATCTGGTAAAAACGAAAGTTTTCAGAAGCCAACCGACGTGTGAAAAGGGGTGGCAAGGTGTCAAAGTTAGGTGACCTTAACGAAAGTTCAAACCCGGTTCTCCATGCGGAGAACGAAAGCGGTACCGAAGAAAAAGGGTTCGTTCTCCCGGGGTGAGTCGGAAGGAAGGATTCGCATAAATCCACCCTCCTCTGACTGGGCCGAAACCACCCCACGTGCGGGCCATGAATATTGATCAGCCTCGTTCCACGTGCATCGTCCTCCTCTCACGCAACGAGTCCTTGTACCAGGATTCTCTACATTTTCTCTTCTCTCTTTCTCGTCGCTCTTCTGATTTTCCTGCTCCATTCCCCCCCTTCTCACCCTCGCTTCTCTAGGCTCTCGTGACCCAAGAGAGAACGAATTCTATTTATGTTAGACTCTATCTTGACACGATCTAGTTATGCCAGGCACGACCCACTGTGCAAGATCATTACGTTGAACTACCCCAAGATCATTGAATCTCTTCCCACCCTTAATCGTCTCCACGTGTCCACCGTAAAAACCAGTAACGTCCAAAACTAACAAACGTTGGATACAGTCGAAAGAAAAGCAACGACAGGATCATTTCCAAGCGACACTTTAAACGTGAATCTGGAACGCGTTTTAAGGGCGACTTCAACCCTTTTCGTCGCAGAACTTTAAACGAACGATCAGGGATAGGACCGAGGAGTTTTTAACGCTTCGAGAGTTACCATGGCAACAATGGTAGGCCGTTATTAATCCCCGACAAGAGCGGCGAAGAACGATAGAACGAAAGGGGGAGAGATGGAAAGAAGGAAAGAAGTGAGCACAAGACAGAGAGACATCGACAAGATTCTCCCCCGTTCTTCTGGAGCTTCTGATCCTCTCATTTTCCATCTCCTTCCTCTCTCCCTCCGCTCCTCCCTGACTCGCGAAGTTCGTTCCTCTTTATTCTTCTCCGCGTGAGTTCTGCCTTCATCTTCTTCTAAACACGTCGATGATGGACGGGGGTGAGAGAGACAGCGACTGGAATTAGGAGAAGGCTCCGTCATTATACTCTCATCATTCACTTTTCTTCTGCCTGTCTTCCTTCCTCTTCCTGTCGCGGATTCAACCATCCCGCGATGCCTGCTTCCTCTCGCCGGTGTCTTCTTACCCCCGTTATTTCCCCACCCCCTCGTCGCCACACGTTTCCAAGTTTCGTCGATACTTCTTTCCCACATGCCATCGTGACTCGTATTTTCCACTTTACAGTCACTCTGCCAGAGAATCGTCTCGATTGTTTTTACTCCTATATTTTTTATATAAAAAATCGCAATAAAAAAAATTGTAAAATCCAACTTCTGGTTTTACCCGTGAAACAATCGACACGAGACCAAGCAGGAGTTGCAAAAAAAATATCCCCGCGACGTCCGACGTCGCGGAAAATGAGGAGGAAGGCATACGGGGTGAGAAAGCGGGAACGGAATATCTCCTCAAATATTCATGACACGCGTACGTCGAGTATGCACGCGCGCATCCACATCGACGAGCTGTGTCTGCACGCACGTACGCAAGTTTCTCTCCTGTTTTTTCGTCGTGTATCTCGCCGTTTCCGGTATCGATGCATCGGCCTCACCGTTCACGTGGAGGAGCTCGCCGGAGACGAGCTTTGTTTTCGAAACGTACAAACATAGACGGTAGGTACACGTACAAACATAGCAGCAGAGGTACAACCGCATTTTCTCTACGCTGTCCTCTCCCTCTTCCTCTCAATCATCCTCCCTCTATCGTTCTCTTTTTCTCTTTTGACCTTTTCGCTCTTTTCCTATGCCCCCTTTCATCGTCGGTATATTATTCGCTTTTCCTCTTTGATTCTCCTCCCTCTTCTTTTCGCTCTTCTTCTACCCCTTTTACGAATTCTACTTTCCTCTCTCGTTCTCGCTCGATCTTCAACCCTACCACCCTCTCTTTCACCCTGTCGCTTTCTCTCTTTGGCATAGGTAAGCGCATAAAAGATTATATATGAGCCCCTGGTGTCTTCCACACATCGCGAATGCGTGTGTGGTCCGGACTGGCGCACGCTGGCTGAAAAAAAGAGGATGAGAAAAGAAAAGAGAAAAATTAAAAGTCGAAGGTTCCGCGGCTCGTTATTCATCGACGTTCGGCTCCGGCTGTCAGGAGGCATTATTTACGGGTTTCGCGGGAGAACGAACTATTAATTCGGGGCCGATGCAGGTGGTAAGTGCATGCCGACGGACCTGGCGAACGCTCCTGATTCGCTCTGCCGCTTGCAAAACGATTTTTCGTTACACTCGGAGAATCTCTTCGGGATAATATTCTTTCCTCTCCGACTAACAATGATCTTGTGGATCAAATAAAATATTTTTTAAATTTTTCAACATTGGAAACTTCCTAACCGCAAGTACAATTCAATTTCCAATTGACTCTTCTAGTACGATTAATACTTAAGTCATTCTATGAAATCTGTCGTGCAGTGATGCAAAGAGAAAAAGAAGGAAAAAGAATGTCATCGGCAACCCCCGTCCTCCCCGTCGCCCCCTCGACTGATTGCAGCAGAAATGTCTGCTCTGGAAGCGAAGCGATTTTCACAGGAAGTATCGGCCGGAAAGGCGGGTGCGCTTTGAAATGCGAAAGACGTATTTCCACGGCCACGGAGCACTCTGTCGAGCCGGTGGAGCTCGGGGAGTAACGTTGATCTAATAACGGGACAAACGTCGCGCGAATCGTGTCCCGGACGGGATTTCATTTCCTCTGCCGTAGGATGAGCGGCCTGCCTGAAGGAGAAAGCGGCTGAGGAAATCGAGGAACAGACTGTGAGAGAGAAAAAGAGGGATGAAGAGAGAAAGAGAATTTAGAGAGAGAGAGAATCGATCCTACGTGGCCGTACGAGAACTCGTCTTTCGATACCGACGCCTTCGACCATCGAACAAAGCTCGTCTCGGTGCTTCGTGCGGAAGAATTTGCACGACAGTCGCTTAGAGACACGAAACACGCTGTTATGTAATGCCAGAATGAAACTCCAGCGTGAATTAATAGGGAACGTGTCACTTTCGTGTTCTCTCTTCGCGAAACTTTGCGTGGAAGCTGCACAGAAAGGTAGCTGATGTTGGTATATGAAGGAAGTAAAGTATTTTTAATCAACTATCAAACATAACAAGAAATTTCGTTTATGTGTCCCTAAAGAGAATTATTTTTTGTAAATTACTTTCTAAGAATATTGATTCGAATGTAGATATCGAAACAATTCCATTTCACTCTTCAGATCATTGAAAGAAACGCATCCAAATGGTGCAGGGGGTTTTCTCCGAATAGGCGAAATTGCCGGCAGCAAATCGGCCCTCGTTAAAGTTCGATCGGGCGTTTCGTGAGCCGTAACAGCATTTCAGGATATAATCGCGAGAATAACGCATTAAGAGAGGAGAGGAGCGATAGGCGGGATGCAACGGCACGACCGGGTTTCACGGATGAACGAGGGCGCCGGGCGTCGCACCGCCGGAAGTGCGTCTAATGCATCCGTCTGGGGTCACGCGTCATCTCACTTCCGGCACGGCCATTACCTTCGGTAAAACGTTTCGCAGAGGGGGACCTACCACTCGTGTTAACCCCGTCTCTTCTCCTCTCTCTGCTCTTTTCCCTTCTCTTGCTCTTCTGCTACTACTTCTGCTTTTCTTCTCTCATACTTCTCCTCTACTTCAATCGAGATCTTAAGTTTGATTTTATGGCATCTTTGACCCTGAGATCTTCAATTGCTCGGGCCTCAGAAGCAAGAAAGAAACGTGAAATTGTCGAAGAAATGTCTGTTTCTTCCTTCTTGACGCGATTATTGCGATCGACGTTTTATGAAAAGTTTCAAGACATTTTATTATGCAGGAAAAGGAAGGCGTTGAAACGAAAACGTGGCAGTAAATTTTTCACCTCTGCTGGCACGATCAAGTCTACCAAAGCCCTTCCATTAGCAGAAATAACAAACAGCGCTGTTTATGTTCCCCGAATAGGGGAAATAGCGGGAGAAATTAAAATTCATCGTTCAACCCCGAAGGTATCGATTCGTTCACGACCCTCGGCATTAAAGCGTACCTCGAATGATACCTCCTCTTCCAGCTTCTATACTTCAACCTGCAAGCAACATCATCGTTTCACCCCCAACAGGATAAAAAGCTTGTGTTATCGTCAAATCACAATTTAATTCCGTTGTTAAATATAATAAGAATGAAAATAAACAACCACGACCCCAAGTCTATCTGAAGATCTCCGAGAGATGTACGATCAACGAAAAGGAAGCACGGTTCGACAAAGACCTCGAGTTCTCCGGATAAAAGGAACTCCATGGGATCTGCTAGGAGAGAATGGTGGTCGTGTCGAAAAAAGATCCACTCCAAGGAACGGGCCAATGGGACAAGAGTCCCTTTACCTTCCGAGATTGGTCGGCACATTGTTTTAAGGGAGGCCCGACGCATGCGTGATCCCATGCGTGGGAGGACCGACCATAGTCCACGGCCCACGTTCCCTGAGGAATGCTTGTCCTTCCTGCAAGATCCCACTACTGTTCTGGGTCCTATACTCTCAATTTTGGGCCCTGTCCTTGATCTGATCGATATCAATCATCCTTACCATTCACAGTTCCCTGCAATGAACGAGGACTGGGTATACATAAAACACCATAAGTTTAAAGAATTATAATTTTCAACTTTATTGTGATTACAAATTTGTTTACATGATTGGTCGAGATGTTACAAGCAGAATTATAAAAGTATTGGTAATGTGTCTCGACAGTAATGTAAATTGGTGGTTCAAATTAAAATTTGGACGTTGAAGAAATGAGTTGCTAAGCTGAACGATGACTATTGATGTCCAAAGTCGTCCGGAGGATGACGTACAATTAATTGTGCAGATAATAGACACCTGTCTGAGGTCAGTTTCCATATCAATAGATAGGATCTTGTTTTGAAGATGTTTTGAAAGGAGGTTGGTGCCAAGATACATCCTCGAAATTATTTAGCCGAGGTAAAGAAGATCTGGAGGCTGGGAAGTTGTAAAGTAGCTAATTAGCAGCACCAGCAAGGAACGAGACACCTGGAAAAATCAGTGGTCAATTATCACCAGCGGGAACCACCGTTAAACGGCAAAACTGGGAGGAAAACGAGTCCTTAATCCGACGGGTCGTTTCGTCCCTCAGGACTCTTTCCCTTCTTCGCTCTCTTCTTCCTCTCGTCCTCCCTTTGGTTCACGTAAGCTGATGGAAGGACCATCGGCAGATAAATCGATAATCGTACCCGCTTTTTCGGAGCTTAAATACCAAGAGTGTCGCTTATTAGCGAAATCTTTTGCCAAGCGAAAGAAAGAAGGAGAAAAAGGAGCAAGAGAGAAGAGAATGGAACGGAGCGAGGGTTGCGCGGGAAAAAGAAAGGCAGCCTTCGAGAGAGTAGAGAAAAAAAAAGAAAAGAGGGGGCACCTGTCTTCAAAAAGGCCGCCGACTTGATCCCAACCGCCATTGTTATCCATGGTGCACCATACCGCGAAACAAATATACCTATACAACGCCACCCACTGCAGCGAGAGAGAACAGCGGCGAAGATTAGCTCTGCTTAGCCACCACCTTTTGGAGATCTCAGCGTCTCACCAACGTTACCCTCTCCTTCCTAGAGGATTTTAGATTTTTTCGCGATACAACCGCGATTTTCTTCCCTTCCATTCAAATACTCGTGCATTGTGGTTCCACGATAAACTCGGATCTCCATTTTCGCTGGGAATTTTTTTAAACTTCCATTATTACGGTCTCCAAATAATAATCCTCCAAAGGCACGTTAAGAAAAGAAAATTTATCTCTCTTAATCCTATCGACCTAACATGTCCTTCAAATTTTTAATCTCACTTCGAAGTCAAAGACTTTGAGTACGACGAACGATTTTAAACGGGGGTGCAACTTTAATGATTAACATTTTGCGTGAAGTTCGCGGTGAAAGAAGCTGGTATTAAGAACCGCACGCATGAAAATCATCCGGTGCTTTATTGTTCAGTTATAAATAATAGCTGGTCGCCTAGCTGGCACAATGCTGCGACCGAACCTGCGAAGATTAACCGGCATTTTCTCGTGCAAAACGAGACTACTCGAGGAAGGAAATAACCAGCGGAGCGAGCCCACGGAAACCGTCGGAGAATGGGAAAGAACGAAGGAAACGGAGGAAAAGAAAAGGGGTTGGTTCGTTTAAATTCGACTTCCGTGGTTCCTGAATGAGCCGACTTATGCATTATGCGTTGGCCCGCACGAAAAAATTCGCGTGACACGAGGAACGAGGCAGTCGAAGAAATGAACAAAAACAACGTCGGTGAAACGAGAAGGTGGAGAGGGAGGACGTAAAAGGGTGGAGGGGTGGGAAATTGGGAGAGAGAGTGCCCAGTCGCTCTCTTATCCGAATTCGCTCACCGAGGTGCTGGCAACGATAAAAGATTTCACCCACCAGCCTGGCCCTAGCGAAACTTTTTTTTTTCCAAGAGAGAGGACGAGTGGCCTGAGCGCCGGGGGTGGAGGTGGGGTAGGAGAAAAGAGAAAAAATACGCGAAAGCAAAAAAATAGCTGGCGCAGACACACGGCCGCCGTGTAGGCACTTAAAAACAAACACACACACTGAGAGGAGCAGGAGGAAAAAAAATCGAGCCGAACCATTCAGCGTCGAACGAAACAACAATTCGGCCGTCCAATTAATCGCGAACAACGCGCCCGGAGAAGAGAAACGCACGATTCGAGAAATCGAATGGGGCACACCATGGAGCCACCCATTTTTATTTTTTTTTCTACCTGAATGGACCAATCGGTAAGGATCCTGGACGAATTCGCGGGGGTGGTTTTCATTGCCGGTTTCGCGCTCCTTCGCGGAAACGAGGTGGTGAATTTTTGTGACGGTGAAAAAAATCAGCCTGTTTCTCAGACGGTCGCATTATATTGCTGGAATAACGAGCAGTCGACACGAGTGGCAGGATATTTTCATCCTGTCCGTGTCGAACTGCTTCAATCGTTTAAGTAAATCTCTACCTCGACCCTTAAATCGCGCGTGGATTTGTCCATAAAAGCTTATTCGCCTCTCTGTTTCGTCCCGTTTCCCAGCGCGACCTTTTTATCACCGAACCACGATATTTCCATGGTATGTTCATGGAGGATTCCAAACGAGGGTGGCGGAAAGATAGACGAGGACGGGACGTTAATAAGCGTAATATATTAGGGAGTCCTTTGTCAGGGAGGAACGTCTTTGAGCCTCGCGTCAAGCCGAATCCTGGCGGGCCAAGGACCACGTTGAAAGGAGAGGAGAACGAAGGATGACGAAGGAGGAGAGACTGATAGCTCGGAGAGAAAGAGAGAACCATCACGTCGTGCTGGTCTCGTCTACGTATACAAACCGTTTAGTTGTAGAAGCGCGAAGAGAGACCAACGGGATTCAAAACCACCCGGCATCCGGGCTCGAGACAAATGTGTTCCACGCCGCGAGACAAAACGCGTGACGACGACTCGTCATTCGTAAAGCCGTTTTCAGACACGGCTGGAACGACGACAGAAAAGAGGGGCGGTCTGAGTTCGAAACCAATGAAATCTCCGGTGGTGAAAGACGTCTCCTTCTGCATTCCTTCGTCGGGGCCGTGTCATTACTCAAGAGGACTTCGTGGAGAACATTCCTATGGAGTCCTCGCAAAGAGACAACCACAGAGAGATCGGGTTGAGACGGTTATCGCGTGGGTTGAACACGGAAGAACGTTTCTACCGAACGGTAGAATCACTTTAAATTCGTAATAATCGATCTCTCTGTTCGTACACCGGGAAGAGCTATTACATAATCGTTCGGAGGAGAGGTTCATAGCTGGCGTCAATGTCCCGAGGAAATGAGATCTGTTGGAGAACGAATCGTCGACTGGTATCGACGGCTCTTCAACGTAGAAACTGGTCGAGTCTGATGGTAGTAGCGAGTGCCAAACGAGAAACGAGGGTGGCTCGAGAGAGAATCGTGAGATGAGAGAGGATAGAGGAGAGGAGGAGAGGAGGCAGGGTGACGGCTAGGCCGTCCTCGAATAACGCGAAGCGTAACACGTGGGCGCAGAGTGCCCGGAGAGAAGATAAACGGATTACGGGCGCTTTGTGTCAACGTGATCCGCTTCCCGTGCACCCGAATCCCGGTCCCGTGCCCGCCGTCCGCTCGCTCCTCAATGGGATATTACGCGCTCCAGTGCTGGTAACACTGTTCGGTCTGCAGGACGTCGCTTCGACTGATAACCAATTTTCATTACTGTTAATTTAGGGCCCTGCGACTTGCCGACTCTCTTTCTCCGACGAGCCGCTGGTCGGCTCGGATCGACCGTTTGCCCAGATCCACCATCGTCCGTTCGTTGACCAGGGATTCGCGCGCTTTTGTGGCACAAAGATCCAAATGATTGAAGCTGAACGCTTTTTTGCTCTAGGATTTTTCATTTTATTTCGAACCGGTTAATTTCGTCGATTTTGACATATACTTAATTATAGAACGATAAGAATCGAAGGGCATTCTATCAATTAAGTCCCTGGGTGATGGAGAACATGTCGGACTTTGAACGTTTCGATCTTCCTGACGGAATCTTCGAGCTGTCAGGCAACAAGGTGACCCAGTCGGGTCGCTTGTTGACAGAGACGAGACCATTGTGAATATAGGGATCGGTGGTAATCGGTGTCTAACAGTCTCTCTTCCTCGACGAGGCAAGATCGGATCGAGCGTTGCCGACGAACGGCAGGAGAGTAGCCGAGAGGGATCCAGGATTCCCCTCGTGCGGATCCATCGCAGACGCATTCCCTTCTCGGAGGATATCTCCTCATTGTAGTCGCCCCTTAATCAACAGCTCCCTGCCGTCCTCCGTGGCCGTTCGATGCTTATTGATATAACTCACCCCCTTCTGGTAAACCACCCTCGGAGCCACGCATAAGCACGGACGAGGCGTGTTCGTCTGTCTACCATGTGCTAAAAGTAAAGTACATTGATTTCTCTAAAATTCCGTCGAATTTCTATGGTAACAGATACATATTTAAAATTGACAAATGACTCTACGAACAGAGTATCGCATATTAAGGCAGAAATTTTGTTAAAAATACAAAAGGTTAATTACAATGTAATAATAGTTCCCTATCTCGGAGAGGGGAATTTTAAAAAATAGTAGTATAATGATAGAAAGATGAAATTGCTGATAATTAAGGACGTTACATCAAATATAATAGACACCTACACCATATAGGCGACTACAACCTGAACAGTGTTTGATCCACCCACCATGGGGTATTTGCATGACAACGGGGGTGCACGTACGTGTCCCTGTCCTCCTGTATTCGCTAATTAGCCGGCGCCACATACCGGTGCGGATTAACGAGAATATTGCATTTTTAATAGAGTTCACCCCCCGTGGTGAACGATGGTCGCTCGTCATGCCGCGAGGATCGTAGTGATTTCAACGGCGATGATCTCCCAACACGGATCGTTGCCCGACCCAAGGATCGAGACTTTGATGTCCTTCCTCGCGAGCGAGCTTTCAAAGGATTTATTAAAGACGGCGTAAATCGCCTCGAAACGTCCTTTCGAGCGGAATGGACGGTTCCGATCGAACGGTTCGACGTCTCCCTTTCTCGAGATAGAATGTGCCGTAATCTGGCAAAGTTTCTGCCAATTGTAATCCTTTTCTTTTATCGCGCGACGAAGGACAAGGCTAAGAATGGAATTTCTTTCCCTCGACCTTTACCTCCTCATGAAATAATCGCCAGGAATTTAATTCCTTTAAATCGAATTTCCCTCGTAGGAATCTCTACAACAAGTTACAAAATTGTCTTCTAGTATTTAAAAAAAAAAAAAATTTTATCCAAAGAATCCTTTCTCCATCGTCAACCCGATCTCGACTGTCGGCCGAACAAATTTTTCCTTCCAGCAGGGTCGATCGATTTAGATGTTCAAAGAAAATCCCGCGTGCATCCCTGGGGTCCAAGCCGGTAGTCGGTTCTCTGCTTGCTCGTCCGCCCGACTAGCTCCGCTGATTGCTGCTGCATCTTTGATGACCTCGTCCAGACAGAGAAGAGGGTGAGGATCGGGGCCACCCCTGCACGGAATGCTGTGCAAAGAGCGAAATGTTGAGATTGATATTTTAACAGACGGATTACGTAAGGAGGGCCCCGTAGGTTGGGAGGGACTCGAGTGGTTTGCTCCCGCGAATAGGGCGTACCGAGAGAAAAGTCGATCTCGGCTGGCTACCCACCGATGAAACTTTCACGCAACTCTGACGCCGACTTTAGCCGATATTTTGTAACTGGACGAAAGAGGAACGTAGAGAAATGGTAGATCGATTTTTCTACATATTCTTCCACTTCGTGTTTTGTATCTTACAGTTTTAATTGATTTTAAATGGGTTTCAAACCATATTAATTTAAAGTTCGTAAGCTTAATTCTACCTTTCTCGTAAACGTTTTAATCTAACCAGTTCTGTTTGCTTCTTTCAGGCAATGCTGAGGTACAATTCCAAGGAATCAATCTAAGTGAGTAATTTTGAAATGTATCATAGATCTCGAATGACCTCGAACATGGGTCAAGCATGGAAAATGACCGAATTCCATGGAGAATGATATCCAAGGTGTAGTTCTACCGGCGGTAAAATCAAAGCTTGCCTCGTCTACGATATCCTCATTGGCTTCTAGATCTTTCTCTCTCTATTTATATACCTAGAAAGAGAGAGAATTGAAGTTGAAAACGCGTACGCATTACGACCGGTATCGCCGACGAGGCGTTATTAATCGACTCGTTGCCGAGCGTTTGGATCTCCGACCTTGATGGCCGAACCGAAAAACCGGCGAGATGTAAATCGTGTAGGTGGATGACTATTCCTCAAACCAGACCGCGCTATTAATCATCGGCAATTTCATTCACGCCTGCTCTGCGTGTCGAAAAACGACGTAAAGCCGATCGACCGATAAAAATGATCGGAACGGGAACGGTCTACTTGAAAATACTTTTTCTAATTACAGTAACTATTTTGCTACTATCTTCTCCTCATAACGAATGATATTTAACGATGGTATCGGCACAGAGAATATTTCATAAGTTTAGATTCATGTTCCACACACTCTATAACTACTCCGGTAATTAACGTAAGGAATACTCTACAAGTATCTAAAGAAATTGTTAGAAAAATTGAACAAATTAAGCAAATATCGCCTGGACCAAAATAAGTCTCCGACAGGATGATCTACGACTGTCATTTAGTATCGTCGCAGGAGGCATAATTAATCGAGTCATCGCAATCCGCTTCTGCAACCTTGTACTCACGACTAGATGCGTAAGATCAGAGCGTAGGCGAGTATATACATCCCTTCTTGCGTGCGCGTCGATTAGCAGAGGCGCGTTATTAATAACCGATAATTTGATACGCTTCCAGCCATGCCATCTATATCGGTCCCTCTCCGTTCTCGATCCTCCTTCCAGTATTCGCGATACTCCTCCAGCTCGTACATATGTATCGACCGTACCTCTAACAGGTACATATGTACCCTCCTACTTCACCGTAAGCCTGACCGAAGACCTCCTTTCAGGATAGATCGATTCTAGCTGCGAACGAGCCTCGTGTCTCTTTGTATCTTTGCCTCTTCCGGAATCTATTGATTACACGGAAATTGCAACGAAATGGCGATCAATTTTTCATTCTGTCTTAAAAGGAGAAGGAATTGGAAAGACGTGGATAGTATCGAGGGACTTGAATTTCAATATGATCACAAAATTAACGGTAAAATTACTAAGGGTGATTTCTCTTTTTCCAAACTACTTCAGTATATTTAAATATAACTGTTGTAACACTGGTAGGTTTAATGTTGATGTGTTATCAGATTATTTTCTACATCGACCTAAGAAATGTAAATACACACGGTTACTCGACGGTGGTTTTTACGTTGGAAGCGACGATGGCGTAAAATCGCTCGAGACTCGCCTTAAATATTGCACGATCTCATTAAAAACGGTCGCTTCGACGCGTCGTCGAATAATAGGGACTCTATTCTCCGTGGAGAATTCGCGCGTTACCGTCGCCCGCGGTTTTTGTCAATAAGCTCTTCTGCTCGAAGAACCGTGTCGGTCAATATTCGTCATTAACAATGGAACGTGTAACGAGACGAGAATCATGCCAGATAGAAATCGTTCGCAACTATTTATCCACCTCGTAGACATAGGACGAATGAGGCAATTACGGAGGATCCATCAGAGTTACCAAACTCGATCCCAGCTTCCTCTCGAATGACTGATTCGATTCGCGACATCGTATCGTATCTGTTTCGTCGTGAAGGTTGCAAATTTACTGGACGATCATTTTCCTTCGTTTTTTTTCAAGCAATTACACCTTCCGAGGGGAAGGAAATCGAGTTATCGGGCGCGACGTCGCCGTTGATCGGAGGACAGTGACAAATGACACTGTCGTCAGGAGATCGTCTTGGAATTTTCCAAATTATTGGCAATGAGAATTATGCCTGAGCTGACGATCCATGAAATTTGTTATCTTCACGCTTGAAACTTTTATATATAAGTATCTCTAGAGGTAGAGAAAATTCAAAGACATATTCCTCTAAGGTGTATTGAAATTAGAGAATTCTTGCAACCCAGACGACTTTGAATTTTCTAAATTTGCTGAAAATAGAAAACGACGTACAACCACCGGGAATTTCGTATTTCAACGTATTCGAGTTGGAGAAATTTGACGTATAAATATCTCGGATGTATGTATCAAATATCCGAGCAGCCGGAGGGACGTGATATTTCGCGAAGGTGGATTTACATCGGGGAGGCCGCGGCGTGGGCGAAATCTAGACGTGCCGGCAATCAGAAACACATTATCGGACGACCGGTCTGGTAATACGTCCCGCTGCGCTCAGAAATATGCTTCACCCCGCTTCGCTCCGCTCCACTCGCGCACGCCTTCGAAAGCGGGGAGGAAGACGGAAGAAATAAAACCTGGCGAAATGATCTTCCCTATCGTTCGCAGAAATATTCCACCGTCGCGACAGACGAGCACGAATTGAAAATTGCCAAGATGAAACTTGTACCAGGATACAATTGATAATTGAGTAACATAGAAATTATCATTATCGAATGATCTTCGAAGGCGGAAGGAAGGTAAGAAAATTCAAAGAAAAGTAGATGTTGAAGAAGACTCTTGAGATTTTCCATCTCCTTGTTTTTATCCATCTTTAAAAAGGAGGTTTACAGAGTTCCTTGGTAGAAGTTCTCCGTGTCTTCTCTCTTTTCGTTGCCCCTCTTCTTCTTCGCGCATCACTCCCTCGTAATTAATCATTCCTGTTCCTCTCTTCCTACCTCTCCCCCTTCTTCGGACGTCAAACATAGGCAGCATGGCCGCAAGATTCCAGAACGTTGGTGAACCTTTTGGACTTCACGCCGATAACACCGACAAGGAATTTCAAATAAAACAACGTGGAAATTTCGCAAAAATAGAAGAGCCAAGGGGATGAAACGTAAGAATGAATTTCTCGCGGTATCCGGATTCATCGATGTAAACGTATCTCCCTTCCTCTTTGCCATGTTGTATCGGAAAATGGAGTGGCGACATATCGAGTGCTATTCTCCGTCAGTTTCAAGATGAATTCGCGATCTTTTCTCCCTACAACGTAGCTCTTCCATGTCCCGGAACGCGCGACCCTTCGAGATCGATCCCCGTTCACGGGACGACCGAAATATCATCGAAAGCATCCCATGGAAATATCGCAGAGCACTATGGTAAAATAGGGACGTGAGAGGACTGCGTCTCCGTAGAATTCATTTTAATCATCTCCGTTTTTTTCCCTCCGCCGAGAGACTCACCTTCCGGCCACGGAAGAGAGAGTCGACTGGAGTCTCTTTCCTTTTTTCATTTTCCACGTTCTCTCCTTCTCTATCACCTTTTGCTTCTTTCTCTATCATTCACCATAATCACGGCACTATTACAAGGAAACGTTTTTGATGAATCCGTCAACGAATCTACGCCTTCCTCCTCGACGAGAATCTCAAGCCGTGACCACTATCTTATGACCCTCCGGCCATAAGGAAACTCCTTTCTTTTAACTCGAAAGGAGAACGAAAAAAATGAGAGAGAAGGAGGAGCAGAAAATTTCGAAATCAGCCAGGAAGTAGGGCTGATCGTTGGAATAATATTTTGCGAGGTAGAAATTTCTGTTGGATGAAGAGACTGAGGAGTATGGAAACAGAAAAGGGGTTGGGAAATAATATTCCCGTTACATCGCCACCGTGAATCTTCCTCAAAATACTCCCCGTGTCGAGGATATTTTTTCCTCTCGCTAAATAGGTCGGCTGTCTTGAGTTGGTGGATTCATCTTGCGAATCCCTTTCAGGATGCAAGCGCGGCCTATTCAGAGAGAACACGGCTCCGGAGATGAAGGGATATGTTCGTGCAGCATTTAAAAATCCAGCCCGATCTTTCGGATCAATTGGCTGAAAAGCAAGTCGCTTGATTTTTTTTTCATCTCGAGTGCAGATCCGAGAATTATTATATTCATCACGTTGGAAATTTTTTTCAAATGCGAGAGTTTATTTAGCGATGCAACTTGGAAATTTGGATCGACTCCATCATGCTGCAATGGTTGCTACAACGACGAACCTTTCAAGCGAATGTGTTCTCGCTGAAATTCAAGACATCGTAATTTCTTGATCTGTTTTTGAAGTTATTCTTCTTATTTGTAACTTCACCATTCCTGAAGAAACACACCCTGTCGTTCTTTCGTCTCTCACGATCGTCACGCGGAGGAAGGAAAAGAGAGCAACTTGCAGACGATGGAGCTAATTAAGAGAATAATTGCTCACGAGGAAAGGACATCACCAGGAAGAGATTATTGGGATGGTTCTTCGAAATCATCCATGACCCACGAAACATCCCTTTCCCTCCCTCTCCTTCCTCTTGCAGCACATCCCCACAATACTCCCAATCATAATTCAGGCTCGCGCTCTCAGCAGCGAAGAGAGGAAGTGATGCTTTCTTTATTTAGCCCCTGCTATGATCTCCTCTCGGTTGCGATATCAGAAGCAACGATGACGTCGAGAAAGAAGCTCCAGGGGTAGGAGGGATCGAAAGGGGAGAGAAATGAAAGAGGAAGAATCGAAGAAGACAAGAGAGAAGTCTCGGAGAGAGAATTGGAAAGAAGAAGAAAGAGCGAGGTCAGCCGACGAAGGAGGAACGGGGGAAAAAAGAGAGAAAAAGAGGGACGATGGCCGACCGGACCATTCAAAGTTCCCAGGAGGCAACAAAGGGCCAGCAACGAGCTGATCAAATTATCCAATTCATTTGGATTGGCGAGCGAGCGAGCGAATAAGTGCTCGCCGTTACCAAGAGGCCCACTTCAGGGCACTCGAGTTCCATCCGCCTCGCTGTGAGACGCTACCGTCCAAATTTATGCACGTTCCACGCCATGATACCACCCTCCTTTCGTTCAAACCCCCAAGATTCGAGCAGGCTAAGAGCACGGGCAAAGAAGAGAACAACATCGTGGCCGAGGAGAAGAGAGTGCAAGGGTACCCTCTCGTCTTTATCTCCGGAGGAGAGAGAAAGAGAGTTATCTCTGAATTTTTCGGGAAATAATTAAGTCCGATTAAAACGCCCTCTTAATCGTCGGCTCTGACTGCATTTAATTTCAAGCACGAGGACCATTCAGTGAGCATTTATCTCGGATATTCGCGGAAAACTGGAAAATAGCTGAGTGCGAGTAGCAGATCTTGTAATTGGCGAATCAATGCCCTCAGCTGTCCATGAATCGCAACGAATCGTGGGTGCGAACCGGCTCGTCGATGAGATTCGAGAATAATCATTTGGTGTAGATAGTCAAGAAGGTTAAGAAGAGGTCGAGACGATTGTGGCGGTTGGAGATTCATGGATGAGGGAAGATTGAAATATAAAAGTATTGGAAGAGAGGGTAGTTGAAGATTATTGAAAAATTCTGTAATGAAATTTGAAGGTATTTTAGATATTCCTATGGTGTAACGGTAGTTGATGGCAAATTTGAAGACGCAGTAAGAGAACGTTAAACGACAATCTGGCCGATGAAACGCTGACGTTCAGGAAGCTCGGAGGAAGGGAGGAGACTTGCTCTTCATCCTCCTTCTCTTCAAGCCCCCGCAGGAGCCTTCTTCTCGTCATATTTAATAACCCACGCGCACACACGTTCGCCAAGGTCCACGTACGGGCATTAAACTCAGGCGAGTGCGGAGGTTCGTTACGTACAATGCATCGCTGATTGACCAACCAGATCCGCCCTGAAGTGGCGCACGGCTGCCGTCGCAATATCGGATCACACTCCGGTTGCCCCAATTGTCAGCGCCGGTATCTTTCCTCCCCCTTTCGTATGTTTTTCGACCACCGATTCCTTCGGTTTGCTCAAATTCCTCCACCGTTCGAATGAAAACCATGTTACATCAAAATCACGAATACATTTCAAGAGAATCAACCCCATCCAAGGGGGTGCTTCCTTATGAGAATAATTTGAAGACTTTTTTTATGTACTGTAAGAAGAGAGTTTATCGATAGGAAGAAATCGTTTCGGTTTTCAATCGACGACCCGACCGGAAACACGGACGATTTATCAATCCAGGTGAATTCGAGGGAATGTTCGCGATAGGTATCTCCACGAATTCGCGAATCGTCGAACATTTTCGTTCGGAGTCGAAGAGAAAAGGAGAAAAGGGAGGATAACGGGAGGGAGGACTTCGGAGGGGAGGATCGAGGGACCATAAATAAGGGTACACGTCACGCGGCGATAATTCGTCTTCGACGGGTCGACACCTCGAGGGCTTTCGGCCATCCCCTTTTTAAAATTATTATCGCTCGACAAGAGCGACCATCGGGAGAGGAAGAGAGATGGAAAGGAACGGAGGAACCACCAAAATGACGTATTCGATGTAGAAAAGAGAGACGGAGAGCTTGGAAAAAACGAGTAGCCCACGAAGAATGGAAAAAGGTAGGCGAATAAATGCGAGGTCGAGGGGAGGATTACCGAGAGACACCAGGAAAAACAAAAAGGAAGGAAAGAGAGCAGGGGAAGGAGAAGACGAACGGAAGATGGATACAAACAGCTCGGGGAGTCAACCCCCTCTTTGCACCCGTGAAAAATCAGTGCGGTTCATTAAATCGAGAGAGAATAGCGAAGCTACCGTGTCGTGTTACCACACCGATCCCTTCTCTGCGTTCTTCATCGTCCTCTTCTTCTGGTAAATATTTATGAACATGGAAAAGCGTGAAGTCGACGGCAGAGAGGGTAGTTCCGATGGTTTCGAAATTCATGCGTCTTCTATATCATGGAGGAGCAACTTCAACTGGCTGTATCGTGAAAGAACAAAATCTTTGAATTATGGATGCATCTGAGAAACCGATGAACGACATTGGCAATTAATTAAACAATTAATAGAATCAACGATGTCTTTTTTAACTTCGATGCCACCTGTAAAATAAGTGCTCCTCCAATTCCTGCAACTGTATCCCAATTCCGTCGATGGCAACGAGGCAAAGCGTATCGCAAATAATCGAGGAGTCGCTTGAATCGGTAAAAGCCGCGAGAACAGCCATTCTTGCGACAAAATCGTCCTGGCGTCGTAATCAATGTTGTGATACGACATTAAGCGGGCATCAAGTGGGTTGGCAGACCCCTGCCGCAGAAGCAGAACCACCATCGGCATCATCCAACATCGACGTCGTGCACCCTCCTCCCTATGAGCCTCTCTCAGCTTCTCTCAGCCTCTCTCAGCCTCTCTCGTGCTCTCTACCCCTCTGGACCGGCACGAGACGCCAGGGAGATGGGGCTAGGAACTCGGGGGTTTGGGTAACCAACTCGTGAAATTCAATTACCGAGTCCGCGGGGGTGGTTCTTGCCGAGGAACGTGCGAGAGGGTGGTCGAAGGGGGTGACGTCGAGTTACCGGGCTACAGAGAGGGATGAAGGAGAGCGAGAAGGGAGGAAGGATTTGAGTGACAGCCGAGAAGGAGAAGGTGGGTGACGCGGGCCTAACTCTCCGCCTATCTAACGTCGAATCTTGCACCCTCCTTCTCTCTCCTTCTCTTCTCCTCTTCCTCTCATGGTTGTCCTCTCCCCTTCCATCTCGAGCAACTAACTTGCGAGGGGGGAGATAGCGAAATTGAAATTGTACCTACCGATATACACGTCCCATTCTGTCCAACGAAATGGTTTCTACCGAGGATCCGGGAAAGAGCGCCGATACGATACGATGGGGGTGGAGGGTGGTGAGTTTCGATTCCTCGTGTCTGTGCAAATGAAGGAAAATTACTTGGCCGTGAAATTCTAGGATCGTTCTATCGATAAACGGAACTCTTCTTCTCTCTTTCAAATATTCTTACATCTCTGCTTCTTTATCCTCGTCGATTTATCGTCGACAAAGGGAATTCAGCCCTATTTCCCATTGCGAATGGATAACGGAAAAAAGTCGAAGCTCGATCATCGGGAACCATCGACGATCGTAATTGCCGTGATTGTGGTCATCGTTGAAAAGTGTATCGATTCAACGAGCAACATCGAAGATCCTCGAGTGGCAGCACGATCTGGAGTGAATAAGATCGGCACGCGAGGTGAGTCAGTCCATGACTGGATGTTAGAAGCACGGTTTCCATCGCATCGGTTTCATCCTCGACCGAGCAATGATCATTCCCCATGGTGGACGCACGGCTCTGACAGACTGGAGGCTTCGCGTTCATTAGCCGGCTATTCAGTTCAACGGGCCAACTGGCGAGGGTGGATTCTGACTCCGGTGGCTGCTGGAATGCCCGACATGTTACTCTATCCTCCGCACATAATTACACGCGCCTTCCCAGACGCAGCTACATAGGCCACTGTTGATCCTTTGCATTGCCGCTCTAACGGGGGAATAAAACTCAAAATAAACTCAAAATACCTTTGCGGATAATTCCGAGTTTCCGCAGTGAGTTCCAGCATTTTTCAATATTATCCACATGAAGAACGTTCACGTAATTTTATGAAAGAAAATTATTATGGAGAGTAGGATGATTTGTAAACGTGATGGTGAAAATGGTTTACATGGTTGATATTGAGAATTTTATGGCGTCAAAGTTCGAATACCAGTGGTTCCATCGGTATTATCGAACGAACAAGTTCTCACGTACCTTCCACGCGTTTCTCATCGTCCTTTACCTTTTCACTACGAAATCGCAATTATTTCCGGGTCACGCCTGCCCCTCTCGGCAAAGACAAAGGGGTAGCTCAACAGTGTGCGATCTACCTAACCCCCTCGACATCCTCTTCATATACGTGGAATAAAAAATTGCGAAACATTCTTCCATATTTATGCTGAACACAAAACTAGACACTCTTGATGCATCATTGAATTCACGAGGAAAGGAAAAGCAAGCAAGATACTCAAGAAATTTTGAAGGCAGAAATTTGACAAGGAAGAACCGTTTAAAAAAATTCTTCGAGCATCGATTAGAAGGCGAATCGAAAAAGTAACCGGAGGATAATCGATAAGTAGTTGGAAGCTCGGCTTAAGTTTCTCCAGCCGAGTACAATGCACCTCTAAGTCTTTGGGCAAACGTACGTCTAAAGTTTTTCCTCCTTTTTTTAACCCCTCTCGCGAGAGGAAGAGAGACAAAGAGAGCGCGCTACTTAGAAGGGTCCAGCGACGAGGAAGAGGGCTGCCGCCACATTGTCTGCCGATTCTTCGAGGATGACTGGTCGTATTGAGAAACCGGAATCCCGAGGAACACTAATGTGGCATAACGCGAGCCTGTGTCTAAATCTCTCCTAACAAAGATCCGTCTCGCGTATTCCCGACCTGCGACTTCGAGTGCCAAATTGCTCGTTTTTAATGCCACCAAATTATGAACCCCTAAATGAACTTCATTCTTTTTCACACCTTTTTGAAACAACAGTATTTCTTAATTATGACAACATAACAAAATAAGAAATCAAATAAATCCTGGAAAGGACAAATCGAAGGATCGCATTCAAGTTAACTAACGGAAAGAGAAAGTTTCGTCTAAAAGATTCCAAGAGTAGTTTTTCCCTCCGAAATTCTTCGTAGACTGTCGTCGGAGGTTGAAGGGAGGAAAATCGATCGAGATACTCAAGAAACGGTGATCCCTCTGCAGCAAGGATCTCGGATACCCACGAATTCGAAGGACCCTCGTACGTCAGCCCCAATCGTTCCAATAAAAATATTTCCTCTCCCTCCTCGATTGCTAGGAGGCGCTGCAGATTTCTTCGCGATCGAAGGAGGAACGAGAGGGTATAACATCCACGGGGAAGAAATATTTCACCGTGTCGTAGAAGATACTTGAGATTTTTCAGTAACCTCGGAATTCTGGCTAACGATACATGCGCTTATCACGGTTCTTCTCGTTTCTCCAAGGTATACGTTCCTTTGACTCGTGAAGTCAATCGATATTTGCTTTTTTAATGCACGATTGATCGAAACGGTCGAAATCCAGGCGGAAAATATTCAAGAATGTGGAGAGATAGAGGTCGGAAGGATAATAATCAGTGGAAATACCAAGTGGCTAACGGCCGGGGGAACACGGCACTCGAAAACCGTAAGATTCCTGAATTCCGGAATGAAACGATCGTACGTCGTGCCAGCATCTTCAATAAGAATCTCTCCGTGAAGTTGGACCTTTGAGACGATGAGGGAGAGCGAGAGGGAGAGGCATCGGGACTGGAGAACGATACGGAAGAGGAGAGGATAGAAACGAAGGCAAGGAGGGTAGCTATGCCAGAAGAACGCGAGTAAAAAGTCTCTTTCCACGGTCGTCTCTAATAGAGGTGCGTGACGATGCACTATCCACGACCTCTTCGTTCACCTTCTCCTGGTCCATCATCTTCTCGCGCCGAGGAGCAAGAAGAGGAAGAGTCGTAGGAGGTGGAGGAAATGGTACGCGAGACCTCCTACATACGTTATCCGTCTCTCGAGGGATGTCTAGAAAAGAGAGATAGAGAGAAAAAGCTAAGGAGCAATGTTAAAATAGATAAATTCACCATTCGAAAGAAAAAATATTTAACCCTTTACGCGCGGCATTAAAAAATGGCCACCAATCAAAGATTCGTTCAATCCCATCAAATCGAGCGATTCGTTTCAAACTTGATATAAAAATACTACCGATCATCTACCTACAAACGTTTAAAAGCCCGTCGTCGAGAATGTATTCCCTGGCCACACGGTTGGAGAAATTGCCCGGGTGCAAAAGCGCCGGGGGTGTCGGGCAGGAAAAACGAGACCGAGAGGAAAGAGGGTGTAAGAATCCGCGCGACGGGATTACCACGGAATTGCCGTGAGAAAGCGAATCGTATCCACGTCAGTTACGTACCTGCACGTGCGAGCGTATCCGAGGCGGAGCCCAGTTTCAGGTAGCCATCGCCCGTGAAGGCGGGGGTAAGGGCAAGGGGGTGTGGGTGCAGGATCGCGGTCCAGGAGGGCCGGTTGTCGTTCCTGGCATCGTGGCAGGACGTTATTGCAGCGGATACCCGACAGAAGGAATCCGGACACAAAAGATTCCGCCGCGGACCACCGGCCACCCCTCCGCTCATTCATTCGCCATCGACTCAATGTAGATTTTTCCCATAGGTAAGGTCTTCGGATCGAGAGACGACCAAGGAGAGCGAGGATCGAATGAGATGAAGGAACGAAGGGATAGAGAAAAAGAGAGACGGAGAACTCGCGTAGGAAGAGGGGGTGGGTTAGACACCAGGTAAGAAGACACCCCTCGAGGGGACAAGGGGAAGGTTGCTGCAGGCAGCCTCCGGAAATCTCTACTTACTCGGTAGACTGAATGGTTCCTCCTGCTTCTCTCTTTTTTTTTTCTGCACTCATTCTTTCGTCTCTCGCGTACTTGGACTCGGTTGTTTCGTTTTCTCTTCCTCCTCGTCTCTCCTTCCTGCCTCTGCTCGGCTCCTCTCGCTCTGTCGTTTCTTTGTGCAGTTATTACGGTCGGATCGAGGCAAATCGGGATAGATTTGATCTACGCCGTGGGTTCTTCTACCTACTTATCCTCTGTCGCGTACAACTACTTCTCCGGCTAGAGACTCGAGTGGGCGGCCGTTGCAAACCGGGACCCCTTTCTCGATCCCCAGTATCGATCGATTTCTACGGGGGTTGCTCTTACTTTTTTGTTTCTTGGATTCCAAAGGAATCCATTGTTAAACTGTAGGCTCGAGATTTTTTCACGGAGCACCGATCAATTTCTATGATAATGCTTTTATTCGAGCTTTGTCTCGCGATTACTCTACCGACCTTTTCAACCCTTCGTCTTCTCCCCTGGAATTTCGTTTAACCCTTCATTCTACACGGATTATCGAATGTTGTTAATCATTTTATGCAATTTAAGTTAGGATCGAGAATGATCTAGCAATCTAAATCTTCGAAAATGAGATGAAAACAAGAAAAATAAGAAGTAGTTTCGTTTACTAGGATGTACATTGTCTCTCTCACAAAGATCTCTCTTTTTTCTCCGTATCCTTCGATGCAGAGGAGCGAGGAATTGCTCAGGAATGATGTACAATTTTGATAGAGGGTGCACACTATATACTTGTCCATCTTGATTCGCGATACGAAGGGAGAGGGTTGCCCTCGAGAGGGAAACGAGAGAGGGCCAAGGCTGGGGAAGGAAGTACGATGGACAGATAATGACAGTGTACAAGGGAGGGTCGCGCGGTAGTTCTCGATAGAAAGGGTTGATGGAACTGTTTAATTTGGGCTTTGTGAACGCTACCTCCGCTTCCATACAATCTCCTCGATCCCTAGACCGATAGGAGATTTCTCCCGGCTAATAGCCGATCCTCGAAATATGATCGGCGAGATGAAGATCGTAGGAAAGCGCTTTTCGATTCGAGGCTATCGGTGAAATTTAAATAAAGGCACGTCGACGATCGTCGACGAAGGAAGAGCTTCACTCGGAAGGGTGAATTATTATTATTAACGCGTCGACACGTTGAAATAATCACGATGATTGTTAACATGCCGGGACCACGAAATCTTGTAATCGATTCACGAATTTTCCACGGCTCTTAGATAATCGATTACGCATCTCGCGCGGTAGAGACGCATTTTTCTCCTATTCTCCCCTTGTTTGTCCGTGTCGCCGCAGACGAAACAAGAATCGAGAGTAGATTCGAGCGTGACGATGCTCATGAATGACCACCTATCATAAATTATCATACTTAAAACGCAGGTTCGAGAGGAAAAAGGAACGGCCGCCGCGCGAAACGAATTTTCAGGGTTCCTCGTGTTCCTTCCTTCTTTTCTCTTTCACGAACTCGCTTTATTACTTGTCTCCGTGGCGTACAATTTTTTATTTACATCAGAATAATTATACCAATCGACGATTTGTATCTGGTAGATCAAAAATTTCGAGAACGCCTCGAAAGAAATTTCTTGACGTGGCCAAGCCGCTTTAACTTTGAATGAGGTCATCCTTCGTGGTAATGCGAACGGTTTATTAATAGCTGCGTATAATTGGTCCGTTTCAGGTAATTAATGACCCGTTAATTAGCGTCGACACATTAGGAGGATGCATCGACACCGTTGCGCAGGTGCGCCTCTGTTCTAGATGCCTCTCTCTATTTTCCTCTCCTTTCTCTTTCTACCATCTTCCTCTTCTCACCTTCGAGCCTTCTTTATCGTCGGCTTAACGAGAACAATCGATCAGACCAGAGACTCGGGAAGAATTCGACTAAAATGACACACGATGGAACTCGAATCCATCCGATGATTAATTATCGCACTCGAGGAATACCAATCTCGAGACCGAAACACCGATCATCCAGCTGCATCCTTCCTTCAATCGTTTCATCCTTGCGATTTGAAATTTCGCGGGAAAAATTCGACAACGCTGTAGGAAAAAGAAAAGAAGCATTTCCCGCGGATTTCCGTCAGTCAATCCGTTCGGCCAAGTGGCAGAATCTCGAGCGAGCAAGTACTTATTCCTTTCGAAAGGAAACTTCACCTGCCATTGAATGCGTACCGATCTCCTCCTCACCTGTTGCGTATTGTTGCACTCAAGGCAACCCGATTTGCACGGTGAATGCACTTACGGCCGTCTATCGAGGGCCATATGAAAAACCACGCACAGAGCCACCTCTGCGGCCCTGTTTTCAGAAAGGAAGACCGAGCGCGCGCGTGCGTGCCTCCTTTGATCGCGAATTCTATTCAACATTTTGAACTTGCCAGAATGCGGCCCGCGTGTGCGAGAACTTGCGATTGTGTTCCGCGCCTCTTGATCTTGATTCACTGGAAACCGAAGTCAACCTGGCCGGTTTCGATCTTTTTATTTGGAAATTCGCTTAAGTGTGGCGCACCGCTGCGTCTCTCTTTGACGGAGGATGATTCTTCAGCGACGATTGTCAGGTGTTAGAATAGTGCCACTCGAGAAGGTGTTGACCGATTAATGGTTTAAAGGTCTTTGCTGTTTTGTACGTGATTGTTTCCTGGATAATCGTGAAATTGAAACCGATGCAGGAATACTTTAGCTGATTCATTTTAAAATGAATTATACTCTTCCTCACCGTCGACGATTTCAACGATTATGTCCGCTTGAAGAGACAACGCGAGGGTTGAAAATAAATTTTGAAAACTGTCACGGTAATTTCAGCGGAAGAAATATAAATCAAATTCCATCGATTGCACGGGGTATTTATTCTCCAAGTTGAGCGTGAAAATCGGTTGACGACGAGTTTATAAACATTCGATCTACCGTATTCTACCCTCTAATCTCATCGGCTCACCCTTCTACAGAGAGGTGAACCCTCTCGCGTGACAATTACCTTACGTTTTACACTTGATTTGGCAAACAGCGCCGAAGATCCCTTCGAAGGGGGCAGAAAACGACGTTCTCCACCTCCCCCCGTAGCCCATCGATGAATTATTGCGGAGAAAGTTTTTCCAGGATGCTTTTTCTCGAGTTTTAAGGCAGCTAGGGGAACGGGGGGTCGACTGGATTTCGACCGCCACACCCCCCATTTCGCAAACTTCTATTCTGATAGATGTTCTCGTTTCAAGTCGAGAGAAAAATCATCTATTATTTTCCAAATATCCTGAAATTTTTCGGAACTATGAACATTTTTGTCTTGTGAGTGGCAGCACAATTTTTTTATTGCTATTGAATAGTTAAAAACAACGAAGTACAGAAGAATAAATTTGTGAAACTTTAGTTCTGTGAAGTAGCTGTTAAATAGTATAACAAATTTGGTGGTGAAATAGATTGTTCATCGTTTAGAAAAATATTACGAATTTCCGGTGGAATTTTAGCGATCCGAAAGAAAAAGAAAAAGACAAGGAAGAGTAAAAGATGGCGCGACGCTGTCTGGTCCTTTCGCTCAGGTAAGCGCCCGCTGAGAGTGCCAGGTGTGGACCTGGTCGACCCGAAAAATATATAAATTATCCTCCGGGACTTCTAGGAACTCCCCAGGGTGAAAATTTACGAGCAAATTAATTGTAATATCGACAGCCAGTGACTTTTTCGGGTGCCGGCGAAATCTCCGTTTCTTTGTCGCTTCTCGGCATCCCTCAACCGAAGAGATCCACGTCGAAGGAAACGACCGATCGTGTCTTCATTAGAATTTCCCTATGATCGAGCAAATTACCAAGGTATTTTTTCAGACGAGAACGTTTTGTGATACGTTTTTGACGTTTCAATGGTAAAAACATAAAATTCCATCGATTGGTGCGATTATGGATTAAAAAGGAATACTAGGGTGGATACAAAAAAATATCAATTCGAGGTATACCTGCGAGGAGACGTTTAGGCATATAATTTTTCGCGTGATTTAAGTATTACAAGAGAGAAGAATTGGACGAGTAATTTTACAGTATCTTCTCACGGACGATCGCACCCTCAAAGGACGATTTTTCCGAGAGTATTTCGACAAAAGGATTCTCGAAACACATCGGTGAACGTCGTCCTTTTTGGGGGAGCGTGTTTCCACAAAACCACCTACAAAGACTCACCGAGTGAAATTTTACCGAGCTTCCGATCCGTTCCCATAAAACTTGTCTCTCAGGTACAGGAAGCCAAAGAAATCGATTATTCCCAGTTTCAACCTTATCTCTACATACGTTAGAACCAACTCGTCTTCCAACTAAAATAAAAAAAAAATATCTTTACCCTTAAAATTGTAAAAGGAAACAGCACCATTCAATGTTAAACTAGTAGAGGAGGAAACGTGAAGAAAAAGGCAGAGGGAAAACGCGAAAATTCCGTGAAATCGTAAGGAGGGTAGATCGAAAGTGCGAGAAGAGACCGGCCTTCGAGGCATGAAATTCGGCGGTCGAGACACCTGCAAACCGATCTCTCCTCTCTCTCTTTCTCTCTCTTTTCGAAGGACCGTAGTCCAAGGTATGATTTATACCTTCAGCAGGTGGAAAGACGGTAAGGAGAGGAAGAGAGAGTAAGATGGAAAATTCGTTCGAAGCGAGAACGAGAAAGGAAAACGCGCGGTTTTTCGAAACTCAACAGCGAGCTGCTTTTGTTGGCAGGATTTTGCGATTCGCTAGGCCGACCGGCTCAATATTCCTTCGTCCGAAGACCAAGGATCCTCGCGACTAATAGGCTTTTCCTTCGTCGAATTCGTCCTTCAAGAAAATCTCCTCCTCGTCCGAGTATCATAGGAGTTCGCTCTCGCGGTTAGGTGAGCTTACGTTGATCTTTTCTCTCTTCGTCTCCTTTTCCTCATCCTTACACGAAATCCTGCGGGATAATACGGTTTACCCGGATCGTGAATCCTCGCTCGCGTTATCCTTCCGTCCAAAGAAGGATCCCTGAAAAAATATGTTCTTCAACGACGAACGATCCTGTCCAGTGGATCCATCGATTGTCTCGTTTCTGTATTTACTCGCTTAGACGTTTGTTTACTCAAATAGATTATATTGAAGTATAACGTTGTCGAAACAAATTGTAATATAAGCGGAAAGAATTGATAATTTCATTGGTACACGCCGATGCGAGCATTTGGTACTGCCGATGAATAATCCTGGAATATAATTGTACGAATGAAATTTTCTCCGTTAAACGCATTTTCTCTCGGCGATAGCGTGATTTTTTGCAAAATGCAACCATGATTATTCGGACGGTCTGTATTATTCGACGATTCCCCGAGCCCTTGTTTTATTCTGTTAGATTTTTCAATGTATCGTCGCTTAACCGCAACACGATGCGAAACTGAAAAAGAATGATCACCTGTTGCTAGGGAAATAAAATAATCCGCTGACAGTGCGACACATGGGGAATTATTTTCGTTATTTTCCACGTTCAAACGACCACCCAAAAATTTCGGTATAACGTTCGCTTCTCCATCAACGGCAGGGGCATTGCATTATTACACGATGCATCCATGATTTTCCGCTTGTGATGAATCATCGGAAAATGAAGAAAAAAAAAAGAGAAAGGAAACAAAACTGCCCGAATGGAATAAAAACCGCATCCGTCGAAAATTAAACCATATTTTATCGATATCAATTCATGCTTCATTACTCTGCAAAATGTCTCCTCGTAACGATTCCAAACCATCGTGAATAAAATAATCACCATTTTCAAAAAGAACTAATCACCCAAACGTCCAAAAAAATCACTTCGAAAAAAAAACCAGCATCAAATACGAGGCAATGCTTGTTAATCTCTTCCATATAAAAATCGAGCATTTACGTAAATACTTTGATTTTACCGTCATCAAAAATCAACGAGTTCTCGCACAACACGTTGCAAAAAATTTTTTTTGCCTCCTCCTCTCTCCTTTTCAAATTAGTGCAAAGAAAGTAAGCATCGAAGGATGAAAAAAAAAGAAGACAAGGAAAACGAAGAAGCTCGTGGGAAAGAAGAGCGTTTCACAGGAGTTAATGAGCCTAATCCTGTAGTCCTTAGGAGCTGAGATTAGAAGAGATCCTGTTCATATCCGAGGAGGACGTCACCGGTGTGCCACCTGTGTCCTGGCCGGCTGCTGCTGGTGTCCTGCGGCGTGTTGGAGCTATTCACCAAGAAAAAGGAGAGATCCTTGCCAAGAGTAGGAAGATGGAAAGAGAAACGTAGAGACAGAGTCCTACGAGAGTAAGAATAACCGCTCGACAAACAAAGAGCCCGCCACGATAACGAACCTGTCGACGCGCTTCGCCTCGAACTCGTTTCGAACTCGTTTCCGTTCTACCAAGTGGGGGGAAAAATCGTTAACTCGTTGCAGTAGGGTTGTAACTGCAGACGAAACGGTGTGGCATTTTTGCCGAAAATTCCGTCATGGAAAATAGCCCTTCTTCCTTTCAACGCTTTCGAGCGATTATCTTGCAATGAGAGATTCGCTAATTGCAGAAATACCCTTCTACCTTTTATCATAGACTCTTTTCACGTAACTGGAACAATCTCGGGTTCGGACGTTTTTTAAAATCCCCTCGTTCGAATTTTGATTGAAGGAGCGTAAAGTGTGTACTATACGCGCCATGTACTTCGTCCCGAAAAATCAAGAGCACAGCCTGGAAAATCGATTAGTTTCTCGTCCAAAATGCTTTCGCGCGATCCTCGTCGCTCATCCTTTCGAGTCGAATGAGCTCGAATGCGATTTCTAATCCGTAAAATCGAATTCGTCGATTCGTGGTGTTCATTAGGCGACCGTCTATTTATCTCGCGGAATCGAACGCAGCAAGGAAGAACGTTTCATGAAAAAAATTCGTCACGAGGCGAACTCGACGTTGGATTATTTCAGAGGAATATTCGGGAATATTTCCCGCAGTGGTAATCGTCGATCACAATTTTTATCTGGACTATAATAGACCAAAAATCGAGAATACAGCTCGATGGAAAATGGAACTGGTGGAGAGATTTCGAGGAGGCTCGAGGGGGTGCTTCTTTCACGATTATTTTCTCATTCGAAGCGGTCTCCGATGGCACACGGTCGAGAGAGATGTCCTTTCGAGATGACCGCTCGAGGATCATGAATGAAATTCCTGGGTACACTCGCCATTCATTTCAGCTTCGTCCTGAGATGAGATCGACGATAACCAAGGGTGTATTTATATTCGCGCTACCCACTTCCTTCTGCTTCTTCTTCGTCCTCGTCGTCGTCGTCGTTCTGGTCCACTTCTCGAGAGCTCCCTTCAACTTTTTGGGTAGCTCCTGAATCTTGGAACTATCTTGGCGATCCTCGAGATATTTGGAAGCCTGACAAGCATCGAACGCAGAAATCATCCAGTACACTGGAGGATTAAGTGGCGATTTTTCATATTTATTTTCTTCGAGAAAAAGAAATATTCTTGTCCCCCTTAATATTATCATTTTCAACCTTCCTCAATATCATACATCAGTGTTCTTCGTAAGATATAAAATTGAACGGATAAATCTAACGGAGAGGAATGAATAGAAAAAATTCCGTACACGAGTAAATAATCCTGAAGAATTCGAGAACACATTCCAGGACACTTTCGTGACCAGGTACGAGCAGTTCCATTCATAGCTTCCCACAGGATCTCGTAGATTCCAGGAAAGCCCACCCGTGGATTTCCACGCAGTCCAGAAAAACGATCTTCGCTGAAACCAGTGAAAATATCGTATCACCTTCGTTTCTGTGGCTATTGTCTCATTAGAATCCTATCTTTTTTGTCGGAATAACGTGCGAGGAACGATCAAGAGGACGTTGGAAACGATCTTCGGGGTCGTCGAACCGAAATCATTCGAGGAACGCAAGGCGGGGTGAATCCCTGGAATTAAGGAGGAAGAACAAGGACCTCGAGGGTAGAAAAAAAATCCTCCTGGCCTGCCAAGGTGTCATGTTACTCCTCTCCCTACCTGAAATTACCTGGAGTCGCTGCCGATTCCGCGCTGCTCCTCTTTCATCGGTGAAAAGGGGGTGAAAGGAGAAAGAAACCGAGGCGAGAAGGAAGAGACAAGGGAGGACATGCGACGAGATCGAGGATGTCCCTGAAAAAGGGTGTCAACGGGACTCAATTGTAACTCGTTAACGCAGCCATTGAAAGATTCCAATGAGATGTCTCGATTCAGTCTCGGCTTGGATTTCTGATGGTGGAAAAAAGGAAGTGGCATGATGAAAAAGAAAAATTTCCAAATTTACTTGACATCTGCTTGGATTGCAACGGTTTCTCAGAAAGCTCGTTCAAGTTCTGTGGTTTTCTGAATTTTTTACCTACATCTATAGATTCTTGAACGTAGAAAGATACGTTCTATTTTGAAAAATGATGAAATTCTACTTCAAATCGGATAGGAAATTTAACTGAGCGCTCTACAGCTCCTTTTCAGGTCCTGGACCATTGAGATTATCCAATGAAAGGATCAACCGCAGAGGCATTAGCATCCAGAGGAGTCAATTGGAGAGCAGGACAGTCTCAATTGCAAGTTCAATGATTCTGGTACACCGAGATGGTCCCTTAATGGTATCCCAGATGGTAAATGGATCCAAACAGAGACCAACTATGTATCGAGCTCTTACGAACATCACCACCGGAAATCACCCTTCTACGTCGTTCAATTCCATACAAATGAAGCGCGAATTTCGAAACGATCGAATCCTTCCGACCGAAAACACCTTCGAAAATTTAGCAAGAAGCGACAGTATGAAAAAAATAGAGGAACAAAGAGGAGAGGAGCGAAACATCGAAAAAAAGGAGAGAAGCAGAGGAAGGGAGAATTAAACGCGGGGTAAGCAACTCCCCCGTCCGCCGACGTATCGCGTTCTCCAAGAGCAGATGTTCCCCAGGACTACCGGGACTCGGTGGAGTCTGATTGACAGTTGAATGCTTCTACCCAGGTCTACCTGGGACTCGCAATGTCCTCGCGTCGTCTTTCCAGGTTGCACGTATGCTCCTACATTTCGCTCGATGTTGTAATACCAAACCGTTAACCCTCCATGGGTTTTGGTTACCAAAAATTGTCGCGCTTAGTCATAATTTAAAACGCTTCTGATTAGAACGACCGTTTGAGAATGATAGGAACTTGGCTTCATTTATAATAATTAAATTATTCTCTGCTGATTACAATGATAATTCGAAGTTGAATTCGGTCCATTCAAAAAGGAGAAATTGCTCGATCAGATAGATTATTTTCGGTAGATCCAAAGTACCATCGCTTCACGTTGAAAACGATCTCCTTTGTCCTTACGATAGTGCCGATAAACGGACATAATCAAAGGGCTGATACTCGACGTGGATTACGATATGTCTGGGAGGTCATCGAACAACGGAACACTCGATGCACGCGATAACAGATAAGCCGCAAAGTACAGTCAGCAGTCACTGAATGCAGAGACGTCGCGATAAACCCTATCTTTTCCCACGATCGATCGCGACGTTAGTAAACTTCCATTACCTTATTTAACAATGTACCGACGTCCAACGTCGTACTCTGAGATGAGAATAATTGCGAGGAAGTTGCGGAATCATTGATGATGCCAGGGAATTTTTATCATCCCTTCTGACCTTGTCTTTGATCGTGCAAAAGACCATGTTAAATATCATCAATAAATTTGTCTCTCTCGTTTCCGGGATGCCAGTTTAAAACCGATCGTCGACGATAGTCGTGAAATCGGTAGGAAAACGTGAGATAGACGTGAAAGAGCGGCGCGGACAAAACGTGACGCCTCGAATCGGGAATGCAAAAATACGAGAGGGTGTCTCGTGAAGGTGGTACACGCGAGCTTTGGAGGAAGTGCGGAGGACGTTTAACGTGGATGGCCTCGGGGGTATAGTAGACGTTGCCGGGCGATAGCAATGTCACGGTGGCCACCGGAAATAGCCGGCACTATCAGCCACCCCGCCGGAAGGAGCGCCGTCACCGCAGAAAGAGTTCCAATCTTCTATTCAGCACGTTCTTCTTCACTCTCCTCCTCTCTCCGTTATTTTCTCTCCTCTCTCCACGGTTCTCTCTCACCCCTCATACTCTTCTCTCGGTCCTAGGTTGTGTCGCTCCGATACAACGTCCCGACGAGAATGGACCGAGGCCGTTTCCACCCCGAAAAGAAGGGCGAAAGGGGTGGCAGAAGATGGCCGGAAGCACGAAAGAAAGCAGATGCCCCGGCAACCCCGACTTATCTACCGGTACCCTTCCATCCTGTCCTTCTTTTTCTCATTTCTCCTCGTCCTCCTCTTCCGAGTCACTCCGAAGCCGTCTCCTTTTTCTTCCTCCAAGATATTTCCGTGCTCGGAGCATTCGGGGTGTATCGGGAGGAGGAAAAGTGGGCGAGTTTCTTCTAGGAGTCGTATATAATGTACTTAGTGGATCAAATTGTCATTTAACCTCGTTGAAAAAAAATATGGCGCCTTCACTTGGTAAGAACTGTGTCGCAAACAAAGACAATTTGATAAGAATTTATATTCTTTAATTTTTAATGGCAGGACACGAATCCCAGTTTTTTCTGCGCAAACCCTGCACGTTGTCACTGTGCCACAACTGCTCTTGATAAGAATTTATATAAATTTGCAAATTGGATAATCGAAACGATTCTCGCAATGGAATTTCATCCAATTCGATCTACGAAAAAGACACTGAGCAAGAGCCGATGGTGGAGAACACGTGAAGGCGCGAGTTTGACTTCTTTCTTTCTCTTTACACGACTACACCCCATCGACGGTAGTAAGTAGCCTCTGCTACTAGGCGGAGGCTGCGGGTGATACATCATGGGGTGTCAACGAGTGTCCCCGATCCTGTAATCTCACATCCATCAACCCCTCCGCAGGACGAAGGCACGTCCGTCCTTAGGACGGTTCTCTGATCGATGTCCACCGTTCTCGAAGCAACCTCCAAGGTCTCACCTACGACCTCCTTCGCTCTCGGAGAACTCTCCTAGGGATCAATCGGTTTTTGTTGGTCAGACTCGATTTTCATTTATCTTTTCCTATCTGAAGTCTGGCATCGTCATCGCGACACTCGATGTCACGTTTACCGAGGGTCGAGCACCCTGTTTTCTGACCCTGTTCCGCCATTTTGTGAGTTATAAGAAAAGCATTTCGCGAAATGGTACACCGTGGATGGAACGTTTAAGTTTTTTGGGCGGAAGGAAAGAAGAGAACTACGAAGAATAGCGGAAAGGGAGAAATATAGACGGCTTAAAGGCCAAGGAGCAATTTCCATTAGGATTTGCAGGAACGTTCGATAGATCTCGTAATAGAGGTGGTCCAAGGTGAAGCAGGTAACTAGAAATGGCCCAGAATTCGCCAATAGGAAATCGTGCCGATCGTTTATAGTGATTTATTGTGTTGCAAGAATCCTTTGTGGGACCAGCGGTTAATCCTTCCCCATATTCGAGAGGTGACCATTCAATTACCCACTCGAGTGGAATTATTGTGGATCTTTGCCAACCTGACGGGATCCCAAATAATCCTGAGGGGATCCCTAGAATGACTTTGTGTAACTAGTTACGAATATTCGTGGTGGCTTTGAATTAACTGGTGTATTTACGACGGTCGTATATTCGGCAAAAAGTCTCCTTCGTTCTCTGCAACTTTTTGTTTCAATGAAAAAGGTATTTTCTAGTTTCCACCCACTAATTAATTTTATGCAAGATCAATTTGTTAATCTAGAATTGAAGTCTATGGTGGAAAAGGATTGAAAAGAGTTTAAGAAAACAAGATTTCGAGAACAATCGAATTAGTTGGGCAACAAACCAATTATAGCAGCTTATGAGAAATAATTCTCGTAATTATCAGAGGGAACCGAACCCAGGATAATTGTTGGGATCTTCTAGTAGGTAAAGGGAGAACGTGGCAAAGTTAGCAAAGGTAAAGGAGCCGTGAGTGTCTTAGTCGCGTGTCCTTCTCCTCGTCCTGCTAATTACTCGTTAATCCTTCGTTCGAACCTACTATCTAGTCGCAAGCCCGTAAAGCCAGGATTACCGTTGCAACGAGAGGATTATGACAGTCTTCCTGATCCGTAAGAGCCAAGCAACAGTCGCAGGTGTCGTATATTTCGTTTCTCTTCCCTCTCCATCCTTCTCTCTTAATGTCGATCATTATTTTCCAACCAGAGATACTTCTCTTTTAAAAATTTTCAATTTACAAAAAAAAATAATATCCTGTCAAAGACTAGATCCACCCTGTAAAACTTATAGTCCTTTGAGAATTAGACATTTCCTCTATACTTTTAAATTTCCCCTTAATTTCTGAAGGGTTGTTAGATCAAACAATATTTTAATATTGTTCCTACAATTTTCGTGATTTTTATTGCAGCTATTTTCGTTTCATTTCCAAGTTACATCGCCGACAGTCATGCGGCGGTGGTTATCGTTAGCGGAGCATCGGTAACAGGGTATAAATTACATCGGAGGGGGCTCGATATATCGGTCACAATTGGTATCTGGATAATTCGACGCGGTGGCGAATCGACGGCGAATCGCTTTATTGCGGACTGGTTTGCAAACCCTGCCGAACGAGTGAACGTGCGTGATTAATGGACAAGGTTGTTGGCGTATTCCTGAAATTAAGCCGGAAAAAATCAGTCTCTGCATTCACCTTTCGGAACATTCACTTCCACGGCAATTACGCGCTTCTTTTTTTTTCATTTTTAATCTTTTTTCCCCTCCCCTTCCGTCAAACGTTACTCTCGTAACATCTTCAATTTAATACTAGACTTTTAATCGAGAATAATACGTAGCGAAATTATCAAAATGTTTTCCAGCAAGCCTAGCTAAATGATGCTTCATGGATAATTATTTCTCAACGACTGTTGTGAATTTCATTATAGTACTCACGCTTTAACGACTCCCTCCCGCGAGTGTTTTAATTCGTTGAAAAAAATATCAACGAGCGAGGGTGGATTCCGCGAGAGAAGAAAACGGAACGAAATTTTCGGCGCGCACCGCCAGGGTAAAAATAAAAAAAAAAAAACGGTGCCTCCCCGTTTTATTTCCACCTCGCGACTCTACTCGAGTCTACCGCGAAATTATTAAAGTGCTGGACCGTTCAAGCATCGTACAAGTGCCGCGGCACACAGTTTTTCTTTTTTTCTTCTCCTTTTTTTTTTTAAAACCAACGTGCTCGACCAAAAATTCGACGTGGCATTACTGAACCGTACACGTCGACGCAGGCGCCATTCTCGCCCCCGCTTGACCCTGAATTATTCAAGAACTCGAAGACCCGACGAGGACTTCATAAAAATTTCAGCCACCGTGATTGCCGTCGCTTGGCAAGCAAAAGAGAGAAGGAGAAGGAGAGAGGAGGAAGTCAAAGGAGGGAGGAAGTCGTGCATGGGAAAGAAAAAGAGAGAAAAAAAGGAGGGAAACTTTTCAAATTTACCCCTGGCCTCTAATGATCGACGCCATCTTCCTCTTTCAGCGAGGCTTTCTTCTCTTTAACCCCACGCATGTATACTTCGCGAAATAGGGCGATTAAAGTGTGTCGCGAAGGGGTTGGAAATCTGAGACTACCTCTGTCTATAATTCAGCGACAAATAGGGAGGAGGTAAACACTCGGAAGGGTCGAAGGTTTATTTGCATGCAAAAGTGAACGAGTATCTCTGCAAAGTTGATGAAACTGCACTGCTACCACGTTTCTTCGACGTACTAAAAAAAAATCTCAACCTTGAAACGAGCAACATAGTCTTTCCTTCGTTTCTCGTAAAGTTTCATTGATACGTTTGCGGATTGTAAAATTTGAAAGTCCGAGAATAGGTACTGGGTGATGTACGATCGATCAGTCGAAATCCCCTCGTGTCGTGAACCCCTTAAACCCCTTAAATCCACCCACGGATCACTCGTGGTATGTAAAGGGTGTGTTTAGAATCCGACAGGGGTTTTAGAGTGCTACTCGCCCCGGCGATTCGTAACAGTCCTTCGTACGTCCTCGGCATAATGCGGGAATCGTGTTGCGTTTCCGGAAGTCACCTATGCAGAATAAATGTTCGTTTGACGATGTCGTATTCCGGCCATTCGACTGATTTTCACCTCGTGAACTTTCCCTGGCGATTGTTTCCTTTTCATCTGTCTTCGATCAATCTTTGTCTTCGTTCGTCGATAGTAAAAAAGATTTAATTCCTAAGATATTAGAATTTGAAGATAGTGGTAATTTTATCAGTTATTTCTGATGTTCAAAACAACTTGGGAATATTGAGAAATTCCTCCAACCTTTTGGGTGTTACTTAAAATCCAAGTCCGATAAAGTTTAACGTTGAATACCGAATCTTGTCTGCGCTCGAAAGGGAACGAGGGGGGTGGTGGCCCTCACCCTCGTCCCCCATGGGTAATAAAACGGCAATTTAATTCATACACTTGATAAACGCCAAGCTGACTGCCTGCCTGACTTCGGGAAGCTGGAGAAAGTCAAACGAACGGAAGGGCTTATTTTGCAAATCATCACCCCTTGGTAATAAAGCCTCGAAGAGTGACATAAAGAACACGGAGAACAAAAATGAAGCGTGGAAGAGACGGGGGATTTTCTCAATGCACGTCATTTTATTCTAACTGAATAAAATCATTAATTTACATAACGCTACATAAATGTCACAGGGTTCAATGAAGTATCATTATCTTTTGGAAAGTGTCGCAATAACAACTCCGATCATAATTCTTCCACACACTTTCTCTTCACGATTCAGTTTCCAAAGTTACTAATCTCTCGTAACTTCTCTCCAATTTTCCATGAATTATTTAAACACCACCGATAAAAACCCTTTGCGAAAATGTTAAAGCACTCCACCCTCGTTCAGTTCTCAAAAAACACATCGCTTTCCATCATCAAGAATCTCTCTATCCTCTTTCTTCAGAGGTAACCGCTATTCATCGAAATGCACCGTCCATTGAAAACGCATCGAAGCTTCGATCATCCCCATAGTCCTCCCCGAAACTCGGCAACGTTCTATCCAAGCGCAAATTGAGAACCCATGGCTTCGTCCGGCTGGGCCGCTTCGCAGAGGGGTTGAAACGAAGGTGAAGGGGGTTTTCAGGGGTGCTTGCAGGGTGGTTAGTGGCATTCATCGCGATGCAGATGGCTTCCACCCCTCACGTTGCTCCAAGAGAGAAGGAACTAGCTGAAGGAAGGAGAGGGTGAGAGGGGTTGGATGCTGCGTGTATACGTGCACGCATTTTTTCCCGCGTCCCTTTCCTTTCCCTTTCTCTCTTCTCTTCTTTTCCCTTCCCTTTCTCTTAGTTTCTCTCCTCTCTTTTTCTCGTCTACGCCCTCTGATTTTTCCCTCTTAGCACTCTTTCTCGTTTGCTTCTTCTTCCTCTTTCTTCCCTCTTTTTTAAAGCGTTCGCTCTTTTTTTTTCTACCATCTCCTTCCCTCTTCGAGGACGTACGCACACGCGCGTATACCTGGCCAATCACTGGAGGGTGTTCCCTCTTCCTCTTTGCCCTCTCGACTTTGTTCGTGTACGTTTACAACTTGCGTGTATTCACGTGGGTTATACTACTGGTCCAGAGTGCGTAATGGTTCGTGGAGGCTTCAGGCGGATTAGTATTTTCACACAAAACTAAAGTAAACCGTCAATGATGAAGCTGAAAGAAGTGGTGGCCTGAAGTCCTTTTTGCTGGTTTTTGCCCAATCGCGAATTAACGGGCGAAAACAATCAGTGGGACAAATGGGACGTTATTTATTCGTGGATCTATTATCGCTCAAAATTTGCTGCCGCGGGGCCTGAATATTCCATCGTCTCCTGTTTAGGGTAGGACTCATTGTTGGCGCACAATGTTCATTGTACGGTAACCTGGCATTGATACGGCGAAATCATTTTTTCCCTTGTGACGTTATCTGAGTGTAACTTGGAAATTATTCATGCAATTGTACGAGTCATTATTTCTCTGGAAAAATAATATCAAACCGTGCCACTCTCATAAAGATTTGCATCCGAACGTTGGACCCTTGGCACGGTTGAAGTTCTTGGTCCTCATCGATCTCGCCATTTTTTACTTTCACGCGCCACGACACCGAATAATAATCGCGTCGGTCGTCTTACACGGACGATTTCTCTTAGGTCACAACAGGAGCCGATCTCGAACAAACGAGACCTTCGTCTCGGATTTAATCCTCGTTTACTTGCAAGAACTCCAGGCACCCTCCCTCTCTCTTCTCTTCCTTCTCCTTCTTCTCCTTCTTCTTGGCTCGTGAGTATATATTATATATATCCTAGGGTAGATAGAGCTCCCCTGTATTTACCTGTCACCTCGATGACGATCGTGACGAGGGTATCTACCCTTCGGCGCGTATACCCTTCGTCCTTGACGCGACTCCAGCTACGAATCGCGCACGTCGGGAGGTCCTGCGTATCCTCCGACTGAATCGTGCCAAACTCGTCTTCCGAGGATCCGCTAACTCGTATGTTACATTTCGAGGCTGTTTTTCATGCATACGGGATGTATTGTGTTCAGGAGGCATCGTCGAGGAGCAATTTATTATGTATTTGAAATTATACAGTCGAGTGGCTCTGCACGTCGTACTTCTCGAACGGCTACTTTGCGAGATTCTTCGTTGTATCGTCATTTTAACTTTGCAGATGATACATACTTGTACATTCTACCGGTAAGTGGTCGACGATCGAGAGGAAAATCAATGATCTTAACTCGAACGACGTAAATCTAGATTATCTCGAGAAATTCCTATACGAGATACGCGTCAGGAATGCCAGAGGATCTTGGCTTGTAATTATTTATCGACGAATTTTACTTGCTCGGTATTAGGGCGAATCGTATTCCTCGGTGAATTATTTTATCACCGACTTTCTTCCTCCCGTGTTCCTAGGATCGTCACATTTTTCAGGGAGATTAATCGAGTCGACAAACGGGTTCGATGGCTGAATAATCAATCGAGGCCGCGCAATAAATCGAGTTCCGGGCTGCCGATTCGTCGTACAATTTGCATATCCAGGAACGTGTCGCGACGTCGAAGACACCCCTTTTGCTCTCTCCTGCGGCAATCGGGCAAGGACGATTGTCATGAAAATCTCGACTGGAAAACGTGTCTGAAGCGCCAATGACGTGGCTCGAGAGCCTCGAAGAAGGGGCACGGGCCCAGAAATGGGTTAGGCGGAGGGTTCGACAAGACGCGAAATTGGCATAAATGAGATTGATACGACTTTAAGTTACTCCGAGTGGAGAGAGAACGAGGAAGAGCGAGATGATGAGAGAGTAACTCGAGGATCCTGGCCTCTCAGCCACTCGTCACGCCACTTTGCGCACTCCGAGGTGAAGATGAGCGACGTCCTTTCTCTGTTTAGATCACAGTTTGACCAGGTATGTGGATGACGTTGACCGACCAACTCTCTGATCATTTCCATTGTCATCCATGGAACGTGTTTCGCGAATAATGATGCTGGAGCAGAGAGCTCCAAAAGCTTTCGAGCAATTTGCAGCCTTCCTCGGAGTTTTAGAGTATGCGTTTGGAAAGGGTACGATTATGATGCAATCGATTCGTGTACTTGTTACAGCTACTCAAATTTTACACCGTCTTATCACAGCGATAGACGATTCAAGAAATTTAAAAAATGTATTCTCTTATCGACATAAGTGAAATTCTTTTTATTTCAAGAGTCAATAGTGATCGAATTGCAAATACAATTTCCCATGAAGCTTGTTCGAGCTAAGTGAAAATTACGACGGCAAACCAGGGAGTCTCCCAGAGGCGCTAAGAATAGAGGGAGGGGGTGCCAGCGCGGAATCTGGGAGCGGCGAGTGTAGAACAAGTAATAAAATAATTTTAACGACCCGCTTGAATTATGCCCGCGGTACAAATAATAATATCTGCCTGGCACGCATCCCGGCAATAAATATCGAAGGGGGCCCGGCTGCCCTCTGGTCCCCCTTTCCCCCTTGCCACCACCCTTAGTGCCGGTTTACTTCCACCGTTCCTCTTGGAACCCTCGTCTTCACGGTCTACCTCGAAGGCTCACCTCAACTATGTGGAGCAAAACTATGGGGCCCGGTTGTACCGAGGGGGAGCTTGCGAAAAACGGGGCCGGACCCCCGTCAGTGGATCTCAACTTTATTCTGGGAAGGAGAGGTATACGTGGGAATAAAATATGAAGGATAAAATAATATTAACTTCACGTGACTCACTGTTTGATTGCATTTATTGAATTATTTTTCAAATAGCTGACAATATTGTACAAATAGGTAAGTGCGCATACATTTGAAACTTATCCTATTTGTTAGCGTTTGACATATGGATATTATATATTATAAATTCAATGAAGAATTGGAGATGACGTAATAAAGGGCTTGAAAGAAGCAACACGTCGTTTGCGTTCGAAATAGCAGTCCCCCCGAATATTTCTTCGACGTTGGAGCATGTGTTAGGCAACATTTAGGGTGCAGAACGAATTTCTCGAATGCACCGAGGAAAACGGATTGCACCCTGGACTTCGTCGATGACAGGTCACGGACATTTTGCGAATTACATATCGCGTAATGCAACGAAAGGGGGACGTTTGTAATTTCCCATCGTTGAAACGATGACACCAAGATATCTTTAAAAACCAAAACACACCGTTCTTCAAACTTGCTATTATCACTTGGCAACTACAGTGGTTAAATATCTAAAAAAGGTCTATTCCTTTAATTGCCACATATACTCTTCCCACGTAATAATTGATAAAGTGCTTCCACAGCATCTCGCAAACTTTGCGCAAGCCAGCACGGCAATGAATGATCATTAAATTGGCCGACGAAACGTCGAAGATCTCAGTGACGGCAATCTCCGGCATGCATAAATTTTGAACATGTGCAGAGAAGGAAAGAGAAGGTCAAAGAAAAAGCGAAGGGAAAAAAGAAGAAGAAAGATCTCGACGTGGCAGGAAAGATTACGTCGTCAAAACGGACGTACGGCCGTCTGCAGACGGTGTAACCATTGGCCGATGACAGCGCAATGAGATTCTGATTTGCGCGGATGCGCATAATCGTAGGAACGGGTTGCACGGAACGCGCGAGCGCAGTTGCACGCGCATCGTTTAGCAATCAGGGAGAATGATGCAGCCAGAACCGGAGGCGAGACGTGGTCCGTTTGCCGCGCAATCAGATTTCCAGCACAATTTATTTGTACACCTGTGCCTGACGCTTTGGGTCCCGCGGGACCGATCCAGGATTCGTTGCGTGCCACCAACACCTCTCGTGGAAACTTTATGCTCGCCTCGTTCGCCATACGTCCCGAGGGCGACACGAGAAATCGCGCAGGATCGTAATTAGTGATATAGATGTACAGGATGTTTCACATGTGGACACTTATATCGTAGGGAAAATAGAGAAGCTATGGTAAATGTAGAATAGAGGCTAGAAGTCTCAATTAATGAGTACACAAATTCAAATCCTTGAGAGCTTTGAAAGACTCTGTATTTTTTCTGTACAATGTTTTATTTTGTAGTGTATGCATTCAGGGTGTAAAAGAAGAGATAGATTTTGTAAATTTTTGATAATTGGATTAGAAAATTCTATGGTAGTAGTGTTCGTATGGAGTCACGTAGCAAAGTGCAACGTCCTGTTTTGAATCAGCCTGTAGAGCCACTTCAATTATGCATATCAGTGCAGCATAACAAGACACACGAGCATTGATTTGTTTAATATTGGAAGCAATAATTTCGACGATGTTTGCAATGTTTTCAGTATGCATGACGTCGTAATTAATTTGTCCACATTAACGTACCTACCCCTCGGCGTCGATTCAGAGAGGAGGAATCTTGTAAAAGATTTATGCTTCGTTTTCTTGCGATATATCCGAACGACGGAAATTGTGTAGAGCAATAATTAGCGATAATGGTGAATAATAGCGACTATCGTGAAAGATAATACACAATGTCACAATATCGACAAATATTTTTCACATTCCTAAGCTTCGTAATTACGGTAAACTGTTTCAGTTTCTTGACCGACATAAATCACGGACTGAGACAATCTTCTGGTAATGCGATCCACCCATGGAATACCTATTTATGTATTCCATCCAAATAAAAGAGTTAATTACCTTACATCCCCGGCTTTTTCCGGTGAAAGGATTAAGGTGGATTAACAGGAGCAATAAGTTCACGTCCGATTGCTTTCCTAGAAACTGGAGAACTTACCCCTCGTGCTGAAGGATTCGCAGTATTTGGAGCGGAACTTTATGGGGGCTATAATTTTTCTAACATCCCTGCATTCCACCGACATAGAATCGCAAGGTAGCAACCCTTGTGGTTCATACGACAGGGTGTCCGCGTGTCAGGTAGAACTGACCTAAATTTACGATTATTTTCATTGGAAACAGGGCGCAACCCTTTCACGGTCTACGAATATCCCGTTTGCTCTCGATTCGTCATGGAAATACCTGCGACACTATCGTCACAGGGTGGTTAGAATTAGAAAAATATACCGGCAATGTGACCAGTCACCGGAACTAAAAGTGACCAGAAAATGATAGGTATCGTAGGTAGGAATTTCAAGAAGGAACATAAACCGTACCGAGAAGCAAGCACTCTAAAACCATCGTACCGTAAAACGACGATCGTTAAAACATTTACCACTATGTCCTATTGGTAACCCAACGCAGTAAAATTCGAAAAAGTATCGCAAACCATTTGAAGGAGGGACAAGCAGTCGAAAATAGCAGAGTAGTAGAAATTTCTCTTCCAATAGCTGCTCGCCTCGTGGTCGGACGAGCGAGATTATTTGGATCCCGAAGAATGGTAACAATCGAGCTTTGTAATCGGTCCTCGAAACGATAAAGACTTTGTTGGCCACCCTTCCGGCAGTGCCGCTACCAGTAGCACCAGCGTACCGGCACGAGCACCACCCCCCTGATTTCCACCCCATTTCTCTCTCTGGCTTTCTCTTTCTCCCACACACACACAATCTCCCTTTCACTCATTATTCCAGCTCTAAGAGGAGGCCCCAATGGTATCACCTGTTGGCAATTGCACGCCCACGAATTCCTCCGTTGCTTCACGTCGTTGTTTTTTCTCATCTCTTTCTTTCTCTCTGTTCTTTTTCTCTTGATCCTCGTTCCTTCCTTGCTGTGGCTTCTTTTACTGTCCTTTTACTTTTCTTTTTTATTAAAAGAACTCGGAACCATCGTCGTCGTCGGCGAGAAAACGAAGGGCGAGGAGGTCGACCGCCTTGGCATAAACGCGGTTAATGGGACGAAGATAATGGTGAACGACAATGGCACACACAACGCCCATTGTGGCGACGTTTACGTCGGTTTCTCTTTCGATATGTGAAAATAGTCTCCAATGTTTTCCTTTTTCACCTTCTTTTCTCTGCACGGTCTTACGCCGTGACGGTACTCGCAAGAGCGTAATTCCAAGAGGATTTCCGTTTCGTGGATTTGAATTTGAATCGGTCGCGCGTACCGATGATTTCTTCGTTAAAGGTGACTTTAATCTTGTTCGTTGAAAACTCGAGGGAAAATTTATGGGAGAATTATTCCGTGCGATGCGAATTCCATGAGTGTTTATTTACATGAATCCATCGTTAAAAAGACACCTCCCATCCTCCTCCTCGTGCGGGACGAGTGTCTTTGGAGATTCGTTCGGAATTTAAAGTTCCATCGAGTCCAAAAGCCTCAGGATACGAGCCATTTTGTACTTCGAACGGAAACTTCGGAGTGACTTCGAAAAGTTTCACATCGAGTGCAACTTTAGACGTCTCTTCGTTCTCTGATCAAAGAATTCCTGAAACTTTTTCCTCGTGGAATCGCGAAAAATCTCTAGCACGATAGAGTTCCCCGTCATAGCTAAACTAAATCCTTCACTTCATCCTTGACAGATAAGCAGAGATCTCTCGTTCCTCCTCGATAAGATAACGGAATCTTTCTCCGATTCGATCGTTGCTCTACTTTTTCCAACGACAAATGTAAATAGTCGTTTAAAAACGTAAGCGAAAATGAGATGATTCGACTTCACCGCCGAATTGGAGAACCGACAAATCCAATTATAGCCGTGTAATAACAGTACAATGACATCCTCGTGCACGTAACGACCGTTTGAGAGAAAAAGGCAATCGTGAGTAAGAGAGAAGGCAAGACAAGGAGAAGCATTCACGTATTCGATAGTACGCGCAGGTACGTACGTACGTATCCGCTTAAACGAAAGCTCGAGTGGTACAAAAGCAGCGTGCCATCGAGTATCACAAACATTGATTTGAATCACAAAGACCGCCCGCGGTATTCCATTGTCGGGCCCCGACTTATTGTACAGTTTCTCTCCTTTTCCAACCCTCAAAAGTCGTTGCTACGTATCCTCTTCCATCTCGTTTTATCTCTCTCTTTCTCTCGGTATTTTTTTTTGTCGGTAACGACCTATCAATCCACTTATTCCGCGTGGTTTATGTGCCACTTGTGGCATTTCGGCCTGATGCCGTTTTATTTCGGCACGGAAATGCCGCGGCGATACGTGTGCCCGACATTTTCCGGACGATCGAGGTGTCCGACAGGCCGACGGAGCTTTGTGCCGAAAATGCTGACGGAGTTCGCTTTAATAATCGTCATTGAGCGGCCATCGAACGCGAGAGAGTACTTTGCAGCACGGGGATGTGCATTGTGTCGCGATGAAACGCATCCCCTCTTCGTCATCGTCCTCTTCCTTCTCTTTCTCCACCTCCTGTTCCTCCTCCGGCTGCATTGTGACATGATAATTTGAGTTTGAAATTACGGAGGAGGTACGCTCGATTATAACTCGACGATTATCTTTCAGGGAAAATGAGATCATTACTCGGTCATTTTAATCGGTCTATGCGATTTTTCGACACGACGGTTAATAGGAACACGGATTGGACAACTTCGGTTAACCAGTGGGAATTTAAGATATTTCAAATGTAACTCATAATTTGGGTTTGATGAATTACTTTATTACCTGTCGTGCAAGTTTAGTCTTTCAATACCACTCGTACCGTTTGGGATCAGTTTACGGTAATTGCGAATACCTTGCAGTAAAGTTTCCCAAGGAACTAACAAGATTACTTTGTTCCCGATTAAGCAAAGAGAGATAGAGAAACTTGGGCTTTTTGAATGTCGAAGGATAATTCTAAATTAATACCACGTTCATAATACCTCTGCACAAGTTTATAGAAACAGTAGAGAATATTCTATCTCATCTTCCCTGTCATCTTATTATTTCAATGGAAATCCTTCCGTAGTTTGAAAACATGAAATTGCAACGATAAGAGTGTTTGAAAACGATGAAGAAAGTCAGGCAGGTTGACCTAGCGGAACGATAATTAGGTGTACCCGTCTGAACCTAACAGGTTCTACGAGTCGAAGCCCAAACGACTCGCAGGTATATCGAAGTAGACGTTTATTATTTCCTTGCTCATTGCGGAAGCAGGTACCTCGCTTGGAGCCCGATGGCAATCGATCGACAAACAAAAGGTCCGCTTTACGGTCACGCCGGAGATGCGCATACCTGAACGTCTCGCACGGCGACGAATACAATTAGCAATAAATTTTCGAAGGTTCGTTAAGCAGGTGTCAATATTTGGCTACTCGACGAGTCATCCTCGCAGGGTTCTGCAACGGTGCGAAGGAGCATTGCTCGCGTCATTCTTGCGGTTTTCATTACGACTGTCGCGACAGGTACAATGCTTTTCTGATTACCCTTTTCCTCGTTGATTTATTGCAAGGATAGTTGCAAAAATCATTTCGTCGAAGCTAGTACCACGTGGGATGAATGTCATTGAGGATTGTTAAAGTAAAATTGTAATATTACAAATAATCGAAATTGAGAGATGATCGGATACTCGATGAAACCTTGCACTTCGGCCGTCAAATCGATAAATCTTATCTGAGCTATTGATTCATCGAGATAGATCATTCTACGCGATGCGCGTAATCTCATAAATTGCAAAATAACTCATCGCTGACTAGTTTCACGATAAATTACGTTTTACCTTGCAAGGTGAAGTACATTTCAAAATCGTTTGGCAATGATTCAATTAATGTCCTGTTAAATAGCTTGATTTATTTGCTAAATTTCGCGAAGACAATCTGAACGAAAGAATCAGTGTTAAGAAGCAGAAAAGTGAGCAATTCTTGATTCTTTGAAATCGAGACACGGCTACCTTTCGAATGGAGTTCCATACGCCGTCGTTACTTTCATTGTCGACGGACGCACGAGGCCGAGGGTTGCTCTACGATTATCTATGATGCATTCTTCCATTATGCGTTTCATTCTCTCCTCTCTCTCTATCTGTATTTCTCTCTCTCGTTTCGATTCCTCCTCGTCTCTCTTCATCCTCGCGGCAACAGGTCCTACGCAGGAACCCACTCAAACGGAGTCGCATAGCCCGATGGAAGAGTTCTTTCAGGACCGACTCGCGAATCTCTTTGTGGATTTCACGAATGAGAGACGAAGAAATGATAGTCTAAACGTGGAAGATAGAAAGAGAGGATACGAAGAACACGAAAAGACGGAAGTGGAGAAGAAGAGGAAGAAAATACATAAGGAGAAAATGGGCTGAGTCGAGCGGGAATAATGGGAGATTTGAATACCGCGACGAAGGGGATGTTTTAGCTCGCTCCGAATTAACTCCATGCTGCGACGATTAGGAAAGGTTTTCGAATATTTGTAGAATGGTCCCAAGTATATTTGTTGCATCGATTGACTAATTAATCAAGATTAAATCGAGCTGCAACTTAACAGAAGCAAAGTCTAGCTAAACGTTCACGTACAATGGCAGAGAGAAAAAGTGCAATTTTTTTGCGGTGCAGCCACGAGAGAACTGTCCACCGAGGACGATAAGATAGGAATGCCTGCGCAGTTAAAACAGTTGCATCGCTGCTATATCTGCAGTCTCGAAGCGCTTTACTGTTTGCTCCACAAACGTTCCTAAGTTCGATCGCGATCGGTTCGAGTGCTTCTCGTAATTTCGATTTTTCGAAGGTGCCGCGAGACTATCATGAAAAACCTCCTAAAAAGTGACACTACATATTATCCATGCTTTCAAGTATCTCCACGAAGACTCCAGCTAAACAAGATCTTTCCCAGCTGTATCTCAAAAGTGAACGAATTGCCGGCAGACACAGGGAGCGATCCGCGTTGGCGAAATTTTCGAAGGTCACGGCATAGTTGGAGAAAAGGCGCGAAAATGTGGTGCGCAGTCGGAGGAGGCAAGGTGGCGCGTTCCCAGTGGCGCGCACAACTTCAACCCCCGTGCACGCACGCGGAGAAAGGTATTAATTCGCGAGGAGAGAGCTAAAACGTGGGAGAAACCAAGAGAGGAGAAATATATACATGGTCGAAGAAGAGATGTGTCTCCGACGACCCGCCGATTGGCGAGAGACAAGCAGGGGGTGAAGGAGACGGGGCACAGCGGAGAGTCAGGCAGAGAGGGAGGATTCGAACGCGCGAACCAGCCGGAGGAGAACGACGAGCAGAGACAGAGATTAAAACGGAGAGAAAGGAGAGAGGAGAGCGCGTGGACGAAAGACAGGGATGGAGTTGGCGCGAGACGAAGCCAGAAAGAGAGGGAACAGGAGGAATAGTGGGAGAACGAGGGAGAGAGTGGTGAACGCGTGGACGATGGAGTGAGGAGAGGTCCGAGGGGACCAACGGAGCTAGAGGAGAACGGAACGCGTGGACGAGCAAGAGGCGAACGAGGAAGGCAGAGGGAGCGAGGACGAGGAGGGAGGGCTCCGAAGGGAGGGAGGGGTAGAATCGTCGCCGCAAGAGGTCGTCGAGGTCGTTTGTATGACGTCATTCGGCAATGGCGCCGCCTTCCTCGACGGAGGGAACCGCGCGATTGGTCGAGAGAAATGATGGCAGGCTCGCGTGCCAATCGATTGCCGTCCGTAGGCTCGGCTCAGGTCGGGTATGGTCGCTGCCCGTGGATCGTAGGATGACTATAGGGGATGAAGAGGGGCGGTCGGAGCAAGCGAAACAGAGAGAGGGGGATAGCCGCCTCGGCAGGAAGTGAGCCCCGAGAGTGGGACCCCAAGGCGAAATCCACAAATGCTCAGACGGTTCCGTTCTTCCGTGGAGAGTGGAGGTCGCTGCTACTTGTTCTCTTCTTGTTCTTCTTCTTATTCCTATTCTTCGTCGTCGTCTTTTTTTCCTCTCTTGTTCGCATCGACGACGATACTCGTGCGTCGCCGACGAACGGGAGGAATTCGCGCACACCGGAAGAAGAAAGGACACGCGTTCACCAGGGGGATGAACGAGTCATCGGGAGAGTGACAGAAGACCTCGTTGCACGGTGGTGTTTCTCGAAGAACCGAGTGATAGAATTTTGGAGTCGTGAGAGTTGGTGCGCGTTACTACTCTTTGCACCCTCGATATTGCCAACGGCGAAGAAAATTCGCGAGGAACATATTTTGCTCGAGCACCTATAGTTGCATCGTCGCAATCCGATTCGTCGAGCGTATCGCGAGCTGCAGCCAGTCAGAAACGAGCGAGCGGAGGAACGAGAGGGAGAGAGAAGCTGAGAGACGGAGGAGAGAAAAAGGAAGAGAGTGTGAGGGAGGAAGAGGGACAGCCGCGCGTGTTAGGGGAGGAAAGTGACAGTGCATCGGTTCTCGCTTGGTCTGCGTGGATCGCGGGTTGTTTTCACGTTGTTGGAGCCGCTAGGAGAGAGAGAAACATAGACAGAGGGAGAAACTGACAAAGAGGAGAGGGAGAGAAACAAGATCGGTGTGTGTGCCGATATGACGAGCATCCTAGTGTATACCGGTGACCACGCGCAGGGCCACGGTGACTTTTCGTGATTACCAAACATCGAATCGCCGCGTTCGGAACTACTCCCGAAGGACATCGTTCCAACGATATCTCCCGTAGTAATGCTCGAACGATCCTGGATTCTATCATCGAGCAGTCGTCGGTGAACCGTGAGATCGTGCACTTCTACTTGGACTAACAATTTCTTCAGTTTTTGTGACGCGAGCTCAGTGGAAGAATCTACCTGTGACTCTTGATACACGTACGATTGGAGCCTAAGTTCCAAAGTGACTCGATAAGTGAGAAACAGACGAGAAAGAGTGTCGTGTTGTCGCGTGACTCGGTCTAGTGACCGGAGAGATCGAATGATCGAGCGACGTGGACTCGAACAACGAGGATCGTGAAGGCAGTTTCCATGTCACGCGAATCGACGAGAGAAGAGAGACTCTCGCAGTGACCGGTGCTTCATCTCGAAGACGGTCCACCGCTGGTGAGATTCGGACTCGAGAGCGACGGAAAGCGATTCGTCGCTGCGACACGCGTATCCTCGGCGGTTCGTCGAATTTCTTGACGTCGAGAGGTACCAGGAAAGGGCGGCAAACTGTACGGCCACAGGGAGGAAGACATGCTCACGATGGAGACGGACCTGAAGGGCGGCAGCCTGCACGGTCAAATGCCACCGCACCCTCACCAGGGTGTCTCGCCGATGGGTCATCACACGGGAGTTTCGCCCTATGGAACCCTCGGCTCGATAGTGCATAGTCCGGCACTTTCCGGAAGTCCGCCGAGCACCGGTGGCCTCGGCCTCGGTCTTCAGCATCATCATCAGACTCCTCAACATCACTATGCCTCTATGCAGGCCGCTCAACAGCAGCAACAACAGCAACAGCAAAGCATGCACTCTCTGGCGCAGCAGAGTGCTGCAGCTCAACAGCAACAGCAGCAACAACATCATCCCCATCAGCAGCAGCAGCAACAACAGCCTCAGCCTCAGCAGCATCATCAGCCGCCCAATAATAACAATAATACCAGCAAGAACAATAACATCGACCGCGTTAAGAGGCCGATGAACGCGTTTATGGTTTGGTCCCGTGGTCAACGGCGCAAGATGGCGCAGGAAAACCCGAAGATGCACAATTCCGAGATCTCGAAGCGTCTCGGTGCAGAGTGGAAACTCTTAAGCGAAACGGAGAAACGTCCATTCATCGACGAGGCGAAAAGATTGAGAGCAGTGCACATGAAGGAACACCCGGACTACAAGTATAGGCCGCGACGCAAGACCAAAACCCTCTTGAAGAAGGACAAGTTCCCTCTAGGGGGTGGCGTTGCAGGCGTCGGTGGTATGCTTGGAGTTGACCAGCGACAGGTCGGTGCAACCGGTGGGCCTCAGCAGGCCCAGTTATCTCGAGACGTCTACCAGATGCCGAATGGTTACATGCCAAACGGTTACATGATGCACGACCCGACGGCGGCGTATCAGCAACACGTCGCTTACGGCGGTCACATGGGTGGTGCAGCCGCGGCGGCAGCGGCTTCGGCCGCCGGCTATCCGAGGTACGACATGGGCCACCATATGGGCGGTGGCAGCCCCAGCCCCATCAACAGCTACATGAACGGTTACGGTGGTTACGGTAGCACCACCGTCCCCGGTGGCTCACCCTCGCCCTATCATCAAGCTCAGCCTGGATCTCAGATGTCGAGTCACAGTCCGAGCGGTAGCAGCATAAAATCCGAACCGACGAGTCCCGCGAGCGGCGGAATTCACACCCCGACGCCTACGGGGCCCTCGTCGACGGGCGCTGCCGGTGGCCAGGTCATCAAGAGGGAGTACATGGGCCAGCAACAGACGCAACAGTCCCAGGGTGACCTTAGACAGATGATCTCGATGTATCTACCCCAGGGTGTCGAGCAGGGAGTCGTGCAACACGGCGCTGGTGTCTACTCGCCTGGACCGTCGCCGGATCCGCTGGCGCAGCATCACTCTGCGATTCCACCCCTCACTCACATGTAAGCAAGCTTTCGTTATTATTTGCTAGCTTTAAGATCGCCCTCTGTTCTCCACCCTGTTGTTCTCCAGACGAAGGATAAATTTTGGTGGCAGTTTGCTAATTTGCCTTGTTTAGAATTTATTTCGTGGCGTTATTATTTATTTTGTCTATTTTCTCGTCTTGCTCGCAAACTATCTGGTTTATCCTTCTCATCCATGGAACAGCTTTGCAGTACGCTCGAGTTCAAATTCATCGAATAAACTTCGTGATGTACGTCTCGAAAGGAGCATTAACTTTGGTAATAATTTCAGCAGGATTTGAACTTGAGCGTAGTCGCGAGTCGGAGCGAGAGATTTCGAGTGACTTTTCCCTCCAAATCTCTCGCAAGGATCCTGGAAAATATCCGGTGAATGCATATTATTACGCTTTCGTTTAAGAACGTATGCCGCATATCCGCATACTAACACCGTCGTGACGACATTTCCACTTCTGGACCCTAATGATTAATCCTGAGTACGTAACAATTAGTACCGATATCCGAAATCCTCTGCCCTTGTGCCGTAGCTTGAATTTTAGCACCAAATAACGTCGATCGTAAATTGTTAATTAATGGGACAAATACGAGCCACTTTTTCTTTGATTCTCATTTTAAAAAGAGTGCATGAGCTGATTAGCCACTGCAGAAAATATGTTCCAATTTATCAATTTCTTTCTTTCTTTCTTTCTATCGATTGCACCATAAATTTGTTCGTAATTTCTTCATTTAAAAACATATTTAATTATCTTCGTGAATTCATCTTCGATATTTAAATAGAAGTATCTTAAAAGAGCGCTGCATATTCTTCTTCGTTGCTTTTGCAATTTTCATCGGTATGCTTGTTTTTCTTATCATCGAACAAATCAGAAAAATGAGTTACACTTTGCTTCCATCGTTCGCCAAAAAAGATAGAATTCTTTGCGTGCTCCCTAAACCTCAGGACAATCGAGCGGCGTATTGGAGAGATTAATTCGTTTTATAAATGCGTTCTCGAGACGCTAGGTCGTTGGAACGATATTTAGATAGATTTACGACGAAAGTCCTTCCACGAGAGTCAAACGACACGGTGGGCAAACGGTGAAAGAAACTCGTTCGACTTGGTTGAAAGTCGGAGTTCCGTTTGCTCCTGCTGCTCCGCTATTTTTTCCTCCCTCGATTCGCCTTCTCTCTTCGATCGTAAAAAAGGAGATAGTCAAGGAGAAACGTCTCACGTCGTATTCTCGTTTCTCTCTTTTCTCTCGAACTTCATCTTCGCGAAGTTTCATTGATTTCCTCGCCAATATACACCTATGCGCACGATACATTCAAGGGTCCAGAACGTAGGGAATATTTCACGGTAGAAAAGAGAACGCTTTACGTTCAAAATTTATTTCCACCGGAAACTTTTCTTTTGACGGTACGAATTTCTACTTGAATTTTCAATGTCATTATCCATTCCATAAGTCGTACCGACAAAAAGTGCGCCGCAGAAATAAATATTGAGTTTAAGGTGAAACGCATAGACGTAGGTTGAGTCAGGAAAAGCATCGGCCAGTTGTTCTTCCGGTTAAAATCAGCGATATCAGCTCAAATTATTCGATTTTCCTCTCATTTCCGTCCACTATCGATACTCTACGATCATCGATCGATGTGAGCTTTCATCGTCTCTCTGGATATCGTCAATTTGAGGAGCGAAATTGCAAATAGTTGGAGCGCTGAAAAATTCCGGCGAATAACGTCAAAGATTTTCGGTGAACGTTCCGCGGCGGCATTCTAATGCCAGCAACGGTAACGAAAACGAGAAACTTCGGCCATCTTTCTCTCTTCCTCACGGAGACCTGGCCCAGGTTCTTCTTCTGACTCATCCTACCTAAACGGCGAGCGTGAATTTGAAAAAGATTAACGACGTCCCTCGATGAAATTATAAATTTAAAGAAACAAATGAAAGTAAAGTAACATAAAATAAAACGACTCAAAACGATTAAATATCTGCAAACCTAACGTAAAAACAATGACCTCGTAGGATAGCTTAGAGTGACAAACATTGGATGGCCGGCTGTACTGTACGAGACACCCTGACAATGTGACGGAGAAAAAGAAAATGTGAGAAAAGGCAGGGAAACTGTCTCACTGAAAACACACAGAGACCCATACACATACACACAGACACAGAAAGAGAGAGAGAAAGAGAGATACAGAGACGTGGGGGCCGATGGGATCGGAGGAAATGGTTTCTCGCAACTTTCGGAGAATTTTCACGGGCATCGAGGGAAACGAGAAACGAAACGAGAGTTTCTTCATGAAGAGAGAGATTCGACGTACGATCTAATTGTCAAGAAATCAAGGCCTCGTTTCGCAACGTCCACGGCGTACCGTTTCTCTTTGGTACCTTTTACGTGTACAGGAAGGATTCGAAGGTATCGAGAACAATACGAAGATCTTTCCCTGGTATCATAGAAATACAAATTTTTCCCAACATTCCTCTCCTGTATTCTCGCTGCTTTCGAGATCCTTGGTGAAAAGGAACCACGCGATTTCCGTGCAAGAACGTACCGATCGTTCTCCAAATTTGCGACGAATCGTCGGCTCCCGCGACCCCCACGTTATTCCGCCCTCGTTTCCTTGGAGAACGATTCCTTTCCGTCGACGTTATGCCGTTCGACGGAGAAAACGATGTTCCTTCTCGTCGAGATTAAAAAGTAAACGCTCTTTTAGCGACGCGGAGGAACGAAAATCTCGTTGTATCTGCTTCTTAGTTTTCGCGCGCGAAGAATTCGTCGTTTTTAAGGATCGATAAGAAATAGGAGGAATATCAATGCGCGATACCAACGATTTTCTCGATGCCCTGCGTTAGGTTTCTTCGTTAAAGAAATGGCGAAGGGATGGAAGAACAGAGCAGAAAAAAAACCTTACTGTGATAAACGAATGCTGCAGGATATAGCGCGCGTATTAGAGAGAATCCAGGGTAAAGACAAACGCGAAATAAAAGGTCGTTAAGGGTAAAAAGGGAAACGAAGAGGGTGGTTGCAAGTTAGAGAGGAACGAAACGAAGAAAGACGCGGGTAAACAGAATCGAGAGTTGTCCACGGACTTAGAAGTACTCGCGATTTCGCGTGAGTGTGTATATATATAATTTATATACATATATATATAAAAAGAAAGAGAGATATATTATATATATATTAAAAGAACCTATGAGAAAGTGTATTATATATTTTTTCGCGCAGGTAATTCCTCCTTTCTCGTCCGTCCGACGATGTCTCCTTCGAACGTCCGTCGGTACACCTATCGTTTCTCCTCGACTTGACCGCGTTATCGTGATCTTTTGTATTCCACCATTGACCAAGAAGTTTTGCGAATCCACGACAAGAGCGAGAAAAGGTTGCGAGGTGACGAGGAACGAGACACGGCGCGACAGAAAGAGAGAGACGTCCGAGAAATAAAAGAGTGAGTTTCGTTTAAAGCGCGGAAAACATTACGGTTGTATATCGTTAAAGCAGTATTTATTGTGCATATCTCGCCTCCCCCGGAAAACTCGTCTCGCGGACGTGCCGGGAAACCCTTCGCGGTGTTTCGTGAAACAATGCGCTCGTCCGCAAAACCGAGGGAAACTCGTAGATTGGTCGTTGATCGTTCCCGTTCCCCCTTGTAAATAGTTATGAAAAATAAAACAGGAACCACAACACCCTGTATTTCTCAGTCCCTCCGGGAACCTTCGACCTGATTTCGTAATTGAAATGCACGATTAGGAGCTTTCCGTGACTCGCGAGTTGCATTATCAGTAACGATATTTACTATTATGTCATTGCGTTTATTATTACTACCGTGACCGTAAGCATATTATTATTATTATTAATATTATTACAACCATCCTTATTAATACGATCCTGATTAATATTATTACGATTATTTTTATGGCTTCTTTCATTATAATTATTTTTATTACACTGCGATTATTATTATTTTATTACGACTATTATTATTACTATCCTTCTCCTCCACGTGTCCTCATATTCACCGATGTCCACGTAGGCCGAAATCGTTCTTTGTTGTTTAAACTTTCGCGTGATTCGTGCACGTTATTATTGTCATCGCGAATCGACGTATCTAATTGCTCGTATTAATTGTTTAACGTACGTTTCTCGTCGTTTTAGACGGCGAACGATCTGCGAACGAATGAAATCGGCTGGATATCCGTGTCGATTTTAACGTCGGCGAAGAGAGAGAAAAGAAAAACGTGTCTTGATCCGACGAGAGGATCTTTCTGCGCGATTCCGTTGATTTCATAGAACGAACAAAATTGTGTAGAAGCAACGAAGATATCATCTCGCATAATGCGCGCGCCTAAATCGGATCATTATGCTTGCCGTAATTGCGAAACGATCTGTGATAAGCTGAAAATTCTCGATCGAGCAAGATTCGTGCGGTTGAGACTGTACCTTCGACTTTCAACCTTGAAAATCAAATTCACCGGTCGTCGATGACAGAGGTATTTAAGAGTAAATTATTTCACGTTCGTACCATAACCCTGTTTGGACAGTTTGCAGACAAGTTCGATCGGGAGAAAGGTGAATTTATTACGGAATAACGTTCAGGAAGTGTCGTCGACTTTAGAAAGCGTTAAATTCGAGCGAAAGATCGTTTACTCGATGAAATAATTTTCGTCTGACGAAAAATGACAAAAGGTGTCGGTGGATTGACTCCCAAAAGAAATTCCTTTATTACAAAATGAACGATCTTAGCTCGAATTTTACTCTTCCTTTTTAAAAAACACCTCGGCGATCGTGAATAATGTTGAAGGTATTGAACACTCTCCAAAACGTCGCGTTACAGCAAGCAAAAACCGACACGTTACATGTACATAAATTATAAATTCCCAAATCGGCCGAAAGAGTCTTCGATTTTAAACGAACCCGAAGAATCGTTCGTTCGTCTTTCGCGCTTCTGTTAAGCAAACGACATTAAATTCTCTCGTTCATTCGAGCACGCAAAAAAAAAGATTGTTCGAGGCTTTGTACAAATGATGGATAAACCGTGATCATGGAGTAAGTCGCGAACCTCTGTATGTAAATATACGTTTGCCGCAACGACGTGAGTTGCGGTACTTTCGAATATATATAGATATATATACATCAACAAATACGTCTGTATATTGACTAAACAGTAGCCCAATTGTGTTTTCAATTTGACAACCCACGTAATCCAACGAATTCCCCAATACTTCATCGTTTCCGTTCTCCTATCGTCGCTCGAAAAAGTCCTCGCCGATTATTCGACGTTGATCGATCACTAATTAAGTCCGATTAGCGCGAACGAAAGGACGAAGAGTCAGTGAAAAGAATCAGGTAATTATAATCCAAATTCTATGGACAAGTTCCACGGAATAATACATCTCATTTGTTTTTGCATGCATCTAAAGCGTGAGTGAAACTATAATAAATTTTCAAGTGTGCTCTCTTTTTCCTACTCTCTTCAAAATGTTCCATCTAATTTCAAAGAAGCAGTGCTCTTTTCATAAATCAGCAAGGTACATCTCTCAATAACTTCTCGTATTTGTCCTTTCAAAACGTAACTTAAGCATTGACATCGAGTTTGATCTTAATTTAGTAAGAAAACGTGTAGAACAGGTAGCACGCAAATGCTGTATTAATTCGCGACACTCCAGCTCTCTCGTAACGACTCCGGTGCTACCAGTTTTTCGGTATCCTTTTCCACGTGAAAATAGGTCTTTTTATTCTCCCAGTGGGTCGCAGCCGACACGAAATGTCCCAATAAATATAACGCCCGGTATGGACGAGTGGAGACATTAATTCGTGGCAATAAATATTCCCATCGTTCCGGCACATAAACCTGGCGTTTGTCATATACACGCAGTCATTTCGGTTAAAAGGCATTCCCTCTGCCACTGAATGCAAATGCGAGTGCTCGTTGTGCGTGCCGTAGGGTTCTCTCTAAAGTGCTTTCAATTACGTGTTCCACCTAACGTCCTGGCCTGGAGAGGGCCGTTTTCCTATGTTTTGCATAACCGGGATTTTCAAGTGTTTCACGCCCCACGAGGACGCGACAGAGCTTTGCGCGGGCGAACTTCATCGGCCAAGTATTTCTTTATCTTTGTTGTTCCTGCGTCTCGTTTTTTTTTGCCTGCCGTTGCGAGTTCTTGAGATTTTGAATTTTTTAGCTCTCTGTCTCGTTCTCTCTTACTCCCTTCCTTTCTGCTATTAACGCTCTCTTTGCCTCCTTCGACCCTGTGAATTTCTTTGTTCTACATTTACAGGTGATTTTCTGCAATTTGTAATTTCTGTTTGATCGGTACACTTGAGGGAGATTACAATAATTGCCAAGTGGAATAAATTTGCGAGAAATAAAGACTCGGTTGAAAAAGTTTATACATTTCTGCTTGCATTTTTCGACTTGCATGTTTTCGTTTGCGCATAAAAAATTACTGTAGCCTTTTGCGAGATTGTTGTGTAGAAATTTAGACATTCTTCCGAGCAGAATTTCGATGGTTTTTAGGTTCGCAGGAATTGTACCAATGTTGGTAAACGATATGATTGACGATGAGTTGAACAAAGATGGAAGGACTTTGCTCGGAACGTCCAGACGTCTGTGACGAACTCGTCTCGTAAACATCGCACGAACTTGAACGCTATCGATAAACTTTGGATTTAAACTCGGATTTAAACTCATGTGTACTTGTAGAAGTCTTAACATCAGAAGAAACTGACATCCCAACTACAAATATAGTGATATATTATAATAAAAAGTCGCTAGTTATACGATTACGGTAAATATACTTGAAATCTCTCGTTTTAAGTGACCGTAGAATCGTCAAAACTATAGTATATTTAATAGTAATTAAAGAAAAATTATTCAGAAGCAACGAGGATTTGATCCAGACCTCACTAATCGTGAATATGAGTACTAACACCATATACACCATAGTTCCCCATATTAAAATAGTTTAACGATGTTCGAAACGACACGATAAGAAAGTGTTACCTTAACAGGCAAAGATTGAGAAAAAAAAAAGCAAGAAGCAGGTAAACTTGGCTATTCGTACCTGAGCCTTTTAGTAATCTCATATTTCACGCCAGAATGAATTTTTCCTAGCATAACTTTTCCCATGTAAAAGGGAATCTACGCGTGCATGCATCTTAGCAACGTCTAAACCCGCACGCCCACGCACTCTCTCACACCTGACTCTATTTCTCGTGTGATTTACAGCGCTCTTGACTCCGGTGTAGGGATGTTTGCGCATACATTAGCGAAGAATTTTCTCAGTTCGTGCAAACCGAAACCCCCGGTGGCTAAGAAAACGACCATTGATAGAGCCGTACACTGAATAGAGCTACTCTCGATTTAATTAATTGCCAACCAGAAACAGTATTCCGCCCGGCGATTAATTTCGACGCTGTCCAAGGTCGCACGGTCCTCGAGACGTCGAAAAATTTCGTGATAAAATATCCAACCCCTTCCTTGCGATTTCTATCCCCTTATGAGCATCAATCTTTTTTTCTCCTTTACTATACCCACGACCGTAGATCGAATTACCTTTCAAGCTGTAGTTGCTTGGATTTAATTGATAAAGGAGAAAAAAAACGGATATTATCGAAATGAACGAGGGATGTCAGAGGATGAAATCACTTTGATCCGTCGCTCGAACGAACTCTATTGGGAGCTCGATCGAGGAAAGAGTCCCCTCGTGATTTGTAAGGTATCATCGGCTCTCTCTTGCCACGATTCGCGGCTTTCCTGATCGAAGTAAGCCCCTTTGCCCTAACCAGTAAGATAATATTCACGGCCAATTACCTAAAACGCACTCCTTATGGAGTTGCACGGCAGGGCAGGGTTATTGGCAGACTGCCACCGTGCAATCGAGTATCCGGTGTGAAACGACCTTGTTATTAACGTTCAAGTAAGCTTTACCAGCCAATAACCCGGCCACCCTTGCTCTAAGCCAAAAGGATTTCCTATATCGTCGTCAAGGATATACTTGAGACGCGATATCTGACGTATTCTCTCAAGGATTACATCCGTATTGGATATTCTTCCAATGTCTTCTAGTTTATCTATTCAATTTTAATGTACAAAATCTTGTACATAATTCTTACTTAAAATAGGACAGTTGTAAGGTGTATTAATAATTTTACACATTTTTTTTCTCTATAACAAAGTTTTATTTTTCACATTAAATACATTCTCTTAACAAAAGCAACCCCTCGGAGGATAGTTTGTGAGATAGGAAAAGCAATTTTCGATGTTACAACGATTGAAGTACCACGTTTGGTTTCCATCGTCCCCGTTAGAGCTTCTTTTTTCGAGTTCTCCACACTCGGTCCCTTTCTTTTTCATGCTCCCGCGACGCTGCTCGTGTTTATGGCACGAGCACGACAGTTATGGCAACGAACGGCCGTCATCGGGAACCCAGTTGGACCTTCCAATTTGTTAATTGGCACGATAACGTACGCGCGATCGTATTTTTTCGACAAACTCCACCGGCTCTCGCTGTCGTGTATTCCCTCCTCATCCTCCTCTTCCTCCACCCTTTCTTTTTCATCGTCGTCCTTTTTCCACTCGACCGGTCGTTTCGTGTGTCCGAGTTGCATTTATTTGCATGTTGAACGCGCGTTGATTAAGGTCCTTTAATCTGGGGAATGGTTATCGAGGAGAATCAAGGATACAGAGGTTATTTTGTAATTAAATATACTGCATGCACGGGACATCGAACGGTCTGTTCCCATTTAAGCCGATGAATTTCGATGAATTCTCGCCCGATTAAGCCGCGATATTACCGAAATATTTACGCGTATACAATTCGTCATTACCTTGAGCCAATGCTATTAAATCAATCGTTCCTACAGTATCTACGAAATACCCGAAATAATAACCCAACTGGAACGTCTTCTCGGAATCGTTCAACCTCGAGCTCGCAGAATTTCCATCGGGTAGCTCGTCGAGAGAGAAGAAAAAAGAAAGGACGTTTAAATTAAAATCTAATCCTCCCTCGGTGACATTCCTCTGGCAATATGCAAAGGGTTAGAGGACGAAGGACGAAGAGAGGTGATCGGTGGACGTAGAAGGGATGAAACGACACGAGAGAGAACCTCGATCGTTGGCCAGACTGGTTCGACTAGCTGCGGGGTCAGTTTATCGCAAACAAATGGGTTACGCTTGTTCGACGCCGTATTTCACCGGAATTTATTGTTTATTATTCCGCCGGCTCTGGATGATATAGGGCCGTGTTTGCCCGGAGTAGCGTTAATGTCGTTAATAGCACCACCGGTTCGACTGCCATGCAACCACCGGCATCGCAGGAGCCGATGCAGGGACAAAACCGGGGACGGGTTTCTCTCTTCTCTCCTTTCTCTACCTACCTGTCTTCTTCCTCCTTTGGTTTTATTTTTGGATTCGTCGACTACCCAAGGAAATTAAGGACCGTTTGAGAATGGTATCGCGGTGACCGCGACAACCCTTCGGACTAGGTTAAAGTTCGGTAGCAGTTTTTCACCAATGCAAGATCTCTAGGTGACTCTTTCATTTAATTTTCATTGTCTTCTCTAAAGTAACAGTAAAATAATACCCTGTACATCTAGCGCGTTAAAGTAAGTAATTCGAAAAACGATGGAACTTTCAGTGATGTTTCATTGATACAATGACAGCAGGAAAAAGCTTCTTGAACGAGAGTGTATTTATAAAATTTCACTGAAAAGTCGATAGAAGTGGAACGCATAGCTGAACGATGGTAGGAGTAAGAGCGTGAAAGAAACCTATCTTTCGATTTTCTGCGCCCGCCAGAAACGAGTCCCTTTCTCCTTCTCTTCCACCATCTTCTCTTCTCCTTTCTTACCTCAGACGCGTAACAAGTCTACGGCTCGTTCGAGACATCACAGCACGATTATCGGCAGCGATGTCTCGAATATCATCGGGTACTGGTTTAATTAGACGTCAAGTCGGTGCACGCCGGTCATTACGATCCTTGGCAGATTATTAAGGGTAGAAAAGCAAGCATCCTCTCTCGATGCCCGGCGATCTTGACTCTCGTCGGACGCACGTTAAGCAACATTCTTCCATCGATTGTCGTCCCTCTGCACGTATACTCGTGTCTGTATATATTGAAACAATATTTCAATCGATCACCCTTTAACATCACGGCGTCTCTTTTCACGCTTTTACGAGCACAATGCAATCGAGAGAAGACTACGTCCCTCGTCTTGCATCGTGCTCATGGAATCTTCCTTTTTCCACGTCTCTCAGTCAATCAGAATAATTATTTTCCCTCCACAAGGTGTCTAAGCATTCCTGGCGAAGTTCCTGGGATCCCTCCTAATCATGCAGAAGGAATCCTCGGACGAACGTCGATCATTACAATCAACGATAAAACAATCTAATTACCGTGAACCATGAAACATGGTACACCTAGTCCCTTCATCGTATTCCCTTCTCTCTTTCTCCCACCGTCTCGTGTAATTCATTATCATTGATTTCGTCGATAATCGTTAAGTAAGAATCGATCCTCTTCCTCCAAGCTTCGACAGGTTCATTCCTTTATCGGATCTCGCGATGATCGTTTGCCTGCAGCTAAGTGCACTCGAGCGCCGGAACGAGAAAGCAAGCCGTTCCCCTAATTCGATCGCTCGACTGTGTGCACGATTCTCTGCGAATCGGCAAACGGTAATCGGTAGGTGCTTTAATTAGACGTCGACCGATCGTTGCACCGGTCATTACGATACTTCGTGTTCGATCATCAGGAAAATCTCTGACTCGTTCGTGGACTCTTTTCGCCTTCTTCTGCCTCTCTCGATCCCCTTCTTTTCGTGCGTGTCGCCACCCCGCATGTCGACCGTGTCACGCCAATTGGTTAACGTGCGTGGATTTGACGCTAATGCGTTCTTAACGCGACAAACTCGTTTGTGGGCAAACACCGTGATTCGAACCCTTTCCTCGAAGATCCTCGGGGATTGCTTTGATTTCTTCTATTACCCTCACACGCGATTTTCTTCACGATTGCTTTTGACGGATTGAAATGAGTTCTGGGAAACTTTTCCATCTTGGTACGATTATTTTCTTCTATTTTTATGCAGTTATCTCTTCCAAGATGTCATCATCGCCTTGTGCTAGACAGAATGTCAAGTGCATCGAGATTACAGGGATCTCGGTAGTTATTAAATATGACAGGTTGCGTTGAGGGTGATTTAACGACGATACTGTGAATACATAGTGTTTAAGAGGGATGGTAACTTGTCACTGTAACATCTTAAGTTTATATGTAGACACTAAATGTTGTCTTTAACTTGTTGCAACACTCAGCGTCTAAACGATCACGTTGGACGATATTTCAACCCCCGTTGAATTCTGTCCACCGTTTCTCTTCAATTTAAAAAATGTGTACGTTTATCCTAAATAATAGAATATTCAAGGAGAACCTTGTAAAATCTTCTAAAATCGTTAGAACACAGCCACAACTCGCGGTCAAATCCTCTCCATTTTTCCAGCTCGTTCGAAACGAGAGTGGCGAACATAAATCCCGAGGAAGGATCCTGAAGCACGCTCGCTATCTCCCCTTTTGGTTCCTATTTCCACACCCCCGTGGAGAGTCGGGACTGGCAGACGTGCATTATTGCGCTAATAAAGCACTTAACAATTATTTTCCGGCCGGTGATTTTTCAGGCGAGCCAGGGGCAGCCAGTGATAAACCGGTGTCCCGGCCGATAACCCGGTACATCGGTCGCGTCGCGTTTATACCCCGGCCTCCGGAGTTATCGTCCCGAAACGAAAACAGCACCAGTAACCACCGTCCGTCGTGATCGTGCAGCTTGGTTTCCGCGTTCACCCATAGAGAGAGAAACCCTCCTAATGCATGATTCGCATGTGCAGCAAGGCCCCTCCAAAACCAGCGACCAATCGTAGCCTGGGCTGATTCTGTCCCGAGTTAATTTAACGCGATCGCAATCAGCCGTCCACGATTTGTCTTAATTTCGGTAGCAAGGAAGGACCGACTCGAAGGACCTTCCTCTAGGTGTCGTTATCGGACCTCCACCTAGCTGGTTCCTCGAGGTCTTATAATACCGTCACGCGTTCGGCTTATCGTCTCTTCCTATCGTCGTCCTCGTCCTCGTCGGGGAGATCGGTGACTCGATTAGAATTTTGGTACCCCACCGAACTGGACGCCTAATTTCCTCGCTGAATGACTTCGTAAGCGATACAACGACCTAGCTGGCAGCAGTCCTCGGTGTCTTAATTATTACCGAGTCGACGGAGAAATTTTTGATTACCTTGTGGCGCAGATTAATACCTCGGCTTGGAATTGCTCTCGGAAAGTTGGACTTGGTGTCGTTAGACAAATGAGAAGTTAATGTCTGCTTACGGATTTTTAGGTTGACGTCTTGATCACGTTGATGCCACGATTACGGCTGTCGCGTCGACGTTTCCAAGGTGGACTGATATTTCGTTGGTAATATTTTTCCACGCTTGTAATCGTTATTAAGCGGAAGATTCTCGCTGGTAAACCGATGGTGACTAATTTACGACGAGGCGGCACGATGTAATTTAATGAGTCGGCTGGCTGTCTTAATTACGAGCTTCTAATCATCACGATGATTAAGGGTACCGGCACGAAATTCGCGTGCTTGATTTTCGTGGTGAATTACGCGGCTCGATTGGACGGACTGTAATTAGATCGATTGAGCCGTAATTGAGCGACGTTTATCGATTCGAAGGAACGTTTTAATTGGTATCAAAGAGCATGCTATCCTGCGTCGCGTGAGAATCCAATTTGTTCTCTCTCCGTTTTCTCTGTCTTTCGTTCTCTTTTCTCTAGTTTCCTCAAAATCCTCCTCCCACGTTCCAAGAGACTGCAGATTAATTGCCAACAATTCGCTTGGCCGTCACGGCGATTAGAAATTCGCATTCGAGGACCGGGTAATTTCACGAAACGACGACACCTGGCGATTTGTCAGCTGTTTATGCGATTAAAAGTCCAACGTGATTTTCGCACGCGAAGAAAAAGTATCTCCGGGATCGTCTACGTCGAATGATTTTAAGCGAGGCAAAAAAGGAGAAACAAAAGAAACGGATCCAGCAATATTTTTATCCGTATTATTGCCAACGAGCGTGGGCGTTTAAAATCTCCCTCAACGCTGACCTAAAAATTGCACGTACGAACGAACAAAAACATCGAGTTGGACGATTTCACTTAAAATTGTTTAAATACGTATTAATCCCGTATCAAATTTTCTGAACTCCAACACAAAGTATTTAAACAAACTGTCTTCCACCCATGCAACCCATAAGCTGCCAAAAAACAGAGAAAGTCATTAAGGTGTTAAGACCCAAATCCACCCGCACAGTCATCGAAAAAAAATGGTCCTCACGAAAAAAGCTCACGCAACGATCATCGTGCTGAATTCCATCCTAGACGCGAGAGGACGATGGTAAATTTCGTAGGTGCGTACAAACGGGCCCGAACGACGAGTGTCATCGTATTTAATTAAAATGTCACAAGCGTGATAAATGTCGCGTGTGTCGTGTGAAAGAAGTCGTCGTTTCTCGTGCTGCTCGTCCTGCTCGGCCGTCCTTTTCGTGGAGGAGGGACGAATGGGACGAGCGATGGACAGAGAAGGAAGAAAGGACGAGAGGGACGGACGGAGGAAAATAATAAATGAAATTTGCTATCGTCGTGACATGTATACCATCCACGAAGGCGTGTTGAAAAAGGCAGATGGAAGGGGCAGGGAATTAGCGGGAGACACGCATTTATCTCTCCGAGACTTTTCGTCCGTAATTACGTAAGGCTAATTTTTCAATATTCCCGGGGCCTTAATCCGTCGCTTTTTTTTACAAACGTCCCGCTTTTGTGACGATCCTGATCTTTTGTTTAAACAAAAGGTATCAGTGGCTTTCAAACGACAACCTGCCGGCCCATCTTTGGCGCAGATGTCGCGGAAAGTTTTATCTTTGAAACTCTGGGAAAGCGAGATTCTTTCGCAGATTTTTCGACGTCTAGTCAGTCTCCTTTGGATACTAAGTGCGACAGGTTTGTAGGATAGATGGTGAGAATTATAGAAAGTCGATTATATTTACTCATAGGGAATATAATTTCAGAGGAGAAGATTTCATTAGATGTTTTACGAATACCTAGCCGAGAAACGGCGAGGACGAACGCATCGGAGAACAAACAGATCGTAATTTAAATTTAGTACGATGACGCAGGCGTTAACAGTTCGTTATAAACAAACGATGGTTACAACGTTCTGCGACTCAAGGCTGTATTTTGTTTATACAAAGAGCACCGATAACTTTGAAGTATCTGCAAAAACTGCGACAAGATCGCATTACTCGGAGAGCCTACTTGCCAGAAGTAACATCACCAGCTTGCCGATTTCCATTGGAAGACAATGAAGAGTCGAACTTTCGTGAAATTCGGAAATCGTAAGTCCCCCTACGATTCGTGCTTGTCGTACAGGAATGACAATCGTTCTTTTTCTTCACCTTTGCCTTCTCTCTTTCTCTCAGAAGTCTTAAGGGGAGAAAAAAAATTCTTAGAGACACGACGCATCGACGCATATTCCAAACGTAAATGCACCGGTGCGCCTGATGCATATTTATCGCGAGGCCCGCTCGAGGGACTCTTATGCAATTTTCCATTCTCCCGCTAAGCGTTACCAGGTTCTTGTTTCGCGTGGCAACTTATCATTCGCTCCTGAACACGTGTGCACTCTTCTGTACATACTTAACGCTCGTGCGCGGAACGGCACGTAATGATAATAATTTTCCATCTACTGGGAAAAGATTTCCATCGAAGTCATGAAAATTCATACCGATAATCATTTATAATGAATTCGGCGCCAACATCGTGCCTATTTGCCCGATGGGCTATTATAACTAATTACAACAATCAGTGCGATAATTAGACACATTAGGACAAGAAATCATTGGCTCGTGCTTTTTCCACGGAATCGCTCCAACAATTCAATTTTAAATGAGCGAATCTCACAATCGAATTTGTAAGTAAAAAAAGATTATAGAGTGAAAAGTGCTATACTTCTTGAAGATTGAAAGGATAGGTCGAAAGTTTTTTTTTGAAAACGGAAATCGACGAATGAAGAAGCCCTTCTCGCTGTTGAAGGCGAGTCATCCCAAGGGTCATCGAGTAAATAAATTCAGTCCTCATTGTGCACCGTGGCGAACCACGAAGAAAGACTGCGTCAAAGTGAGATCGAGTTGAAACCGCGAGTTACAGTTTAATTCATCTCTGCAATGGCTTCCCTCCAGGTTACTCCGTCAGGTCGCAAAAATATTCGAGCCTCCGTTAAAGATCGGCTATTCGGAGACCATCGATCATTTCATTAATCGTTGCTTTCCATTCTCGAAGACTGACCGACACGAAGGAAAAGTCAATGAATGGAAATCCTCTAGGTAAAATTCACTAATAAGAATTAATCGATCATTTCGTCTCGCTTGATATTTAATCCTTCGGTAAGAATTTCTCTCATGCTTCTTCGTTAGGAATTTCAGGCTACACGGATATCCACAATGGTATCTGTAATTAAATATATTTCTCCAAACCTATTACATATTATACTTCAAGACAGGGATTAGATACTGCCTACTAATTTCTCTTTTGTGTAGGTGAAGAATTGAAAAACCTGTCCTGTTTATTTCATCCTACATCAACATAGCTTCTCAAAAGCTCTTATGGCGCAAAGTTCAAAATATCCTACTCGCTCGTAGCTCGTCCAAATCACCGATCATTTCCCCATGATAAAATTGGGAGAGCGTGCGAGAGATCTCGAATGAAACTCGGCGCGATTTCATTCCGGAATCCGATGATTCTGCGGAATGTAGAGATACCTGGTATAGACGCGTGCTCGTATCATACGTCCATGCACGGGTATAAACGCACACCGATAGACGTATATAGACGCACAAGGATAAATTTATATATGTGAGTGCGTGTAAACGTATATACACGAGTAGGATCGACGTTTTCGTCGAGGTGTACTATCCGCTCTAACGTAATTCACGTATAACCTGCCGGGCGATGCCTGATGAATGACTTTGCAATTATATTCTCATCAGCTCTCGCCTGGCACTTTTGCCGTTAACCGAGCTTGCCTGCCTCCTCGGGACCATATTGTGTCTATCTTTCTAGCACGAGCAAAGAGCGCGCCAAGAGACGAGCATAAATTTATTTGTATAATTGATTCTTGGTAATTCGTGTCGGCTACCTAATTAGAGGCGACGTCGCGGTACGAGTCTTAAGATCAGCTTATTTTTTAATACATGAATTATGTAATTCAAGATGCTGGAAATATTTGCCCAAGGAAGGGTACTTTAAACGACTCATGGATATATCATCATGATATTAAATGTTTAATGGCCATGTACGGAAAGAAAAGTAAAGTGTTTCTGTGTAGATTCAGGAAAATTTCAGTTTGCATAAATATCCACAGTCTGGCGGACACGGTTGACTTTTCTGATTCGATGGGGGTGGAATTTTGTGAAGTGCAAGACAGACGTTGCAGTCATATGCGCAAATGGTAGGCTCGGTATGGAGTGTAAACAATTGATTAAAAAAAATACACATCCAGCAACAGGTGAAATTACTTGCTAAGGCGACAGCAGGGGAGGAGCGAATTTCTGGACGATTCTCGCTAATTATCGCCTTGCTGTCGTCTTACGTGACGCAGAAACTGCGAAAATGTTTTTCTTCGCAAGGAGAAACGATAAGGGGAGATAGGCTTATTGGAATCGTATCAAACATATTCATGCCTCTCGAATTTGTAACACGATTCCTTTAAATGCCAAGCGAAATCGAGATGCCAAGATGATTTCGAACATTCGACCGTGCCGTTTTTGGTATCGGAATGGTAAAACGATTAACGTTAAATAATCCAAAGCAGCACGGAGACGTTAATACGTTTCGTAGCGGGAGACCGAGTATTGCACGGTCGTTTCGCGTTTTGCGCGTAATTAAAATTCGATGATCGATAAGAGAAGCTGAGCAATGAAAACATACGAGCGTGCGATACGAAATACATTAAGTCAGTCGCTGGTTAATAGCGATAACGCAATTAATTCCTCACTTGCAAACGCAAGCCGAGGAAGGAAGCTAAAGGAGCGGAATATTTTTCTTTACATTCGAATTTCCATACATTGAGTTTTTTTCCAAAGTATCTCTAAAAGAGGAAAGTATTGTCGATCTTTCCGCTTTGATTTTATATCATGGTATTGGTAGGTTTAACGTCAGGAATTAGAAGTTTATTTTTTAATTCTCTAAAACGTTCAGGATTCACAGATGCGAAATAATCGAGGAATCTCGAGTTTCGCCGCATTTAATCGGTTAAACGATCGGACTCTAAGTGCAAGTGGAAAAAGATGGAGAAGAGAAGGAATAAGAAAGAAGAAAAAGACGTAGGAGAGTATAGACGCAAAGCTTACTAGAAAGTGGCGCGTGGTACCGGTGCGTAACCGTAATTAATGAGGCAACTGGGCCCGCTCGAATCTTAATTATTTATCGCTGCACCGTTGATTAATTACAGTCACCTTCATTCCGCGCGTGATGTATCACTCGTTACGTCGCCGGTGACAAATTGTGTCTTTTCTTTCCTGCTTTTCGAAGGAGAATGGCACCGCATAGAATTCGGCGAGGCGCGTACAGGATTTCGAAAGAATCGCGCCAACGCCATGGAACGAATGTTCTCGCACGATTTCGCGAAATGGACCGAGAGTAGATTTGGACGTTTTGCAATTTCTTCGTTTCGAAACTGTGGATCTATACGATTCTTTTGCAGAGATGTCGAAGAAATTGGTCCAACTTGTTCGAAGGTATAAATTCGACAAACAGTTATACATCGTATAGGAATTTGCATTTGATGATAGATTTGGAGTATCGACTTAAATTGCGATTAATTGGTGAACATCGATAACGATGACTACGTGTTAGACTTGGTGAACGTTCACGAAAGTTGGTGAACATCGTGGCAGAGGCTACCAGTTTCGTTATCTCGGGCAAGTGTTAACATTTACCCGCGATAACGCAACGTTGGCACAGATGCCGCATATGGTGAACGTTTCTTGTCTCTCTGAGAATTAAGACATCATATCGGAGTTATTATTGTATCCACGTCTGCGACAGCCGATGTTCCTTCTGACGCAGAATAAATTTCTCAGCGCAAATATCGTTAATTACTTGAAAAATTAGGGACGCGCTTCGAGTGAATCCGACCTCGCGATTTTTACTTCGCGAAGTTTAACCACCAGATTCTTCAATTAACATCGATTGCAAGACAATAGTAGCTCTTTGTAAAAGTTATTCAACACAAATTCATCCAACTGTCTAAGACTGAAAAGCTCATCAACTATATCTCAAAAATCGAGTGAATTATTCCACATTTTGTGCACAGTTCTCGTATTCCCCTTTCTCTCAGAAACTTGTGCTTAAAAAAAAATACTTTCCATTCATTCGCGACAATTGGCGGCAGAAGAGGTAGGTCGAAAGAAACACAACCACCCTAGGGACGAAATTCGCTAAACCCGAATGGCGCTCAGGCTCACCTAATTACGCAATAAATGCGTGACTGCGCGCAGCGGATACACAAGGTGTCGCTGCTAATTACTAATTACTCATTATAGCACGTGGGTGCGAAGACCCGCCCGTCATCGAGTGTCTTCTCTCTTTTTCTATCGTCTCTTCTCTCAGCCTCCATCTCGTTTCCTCCTTCGATCTTTCTCTCTCTCGACCTTCCTCTCACACTTTCCCCTCTTTCTCTTTCTGCAACGTTAATGCAAGAAGTGCGCATTATCTCGCGACTCGCGAGAGTGGCGGCATGCAGCTGCAATAAATAGAGAGAGCTCGAGAGAAATAAAGGCAGGGTTTTCACGTGGCGAGCGAGCAGGTGAGGAACGTGCGAGTATACATCCTCTTCCTCCTCCTCCTTGCACACCGCCACCTCCCTCGGAGTGCAACGCGCCACTGTAATTTTTTGTAATTATTTTATGGTAATGAGCCTAATTAAAATGTAGAATGCCTCGGGGAACCTCTATGGACGGAAAAACGAAAATTGCAACGAGGAAGGGCGAACGTTCGCCAACAGTTCTATGTTGCAACTTTGCGAATGAGATCAGAATTCGCGAACGGGGTAGGATGTTCGAAAGGATTCGAATGTGTTCCTCTCAGTGAAAGGGATATAGAGGATCGAATAGGTTTTCGCGTGTGAATTTTCTCCATTTTAAAATTCTCCGCGTATAATCTTACTTTCAGGTAATATGTTTTTAAATAAATGAAACGAATATCTTTCTTCAACAATTTTTATTGAGTATATCTTTACATGTATACATATCGTTATATAACAGAAGTGTCTTGTAGTATTTTCAAAGCAGTAGAAGCGAGTACTATTTTACGTCAGCTCGTAACGTGTACCATTTCCTTATTTACAATTAGAGTCGTTTGACGTATTCTCATAACAGGGTATCATTATCAGCCGCAGGAAGAACGACCCGTTTTTGTGAATCTTCTGTCCGTTTCATTATATCGCACTCTTCCAGTGACTGTTCTCCCGGCCGAAGTTCAACCCCGAGTCGCATGAAACGACGCGAATAACGTGCAACTTGCTCATTACACGTCCCAATACTCGAGGTAACGGGCACTTCTCGTCCTCTCCAACGTCACCTCACGATGGCCCTTCTTTCATCCCATGAAAAGTGGCAAGGACGTCCGAAATACCATTTATAATTACAATCCGTCGTCGCAATTATTCGCAGTGGTGCACGGTGGTGAGAGAGAAACAACCCTGTTACAACGGTTCTCCGCCTCGTCGTCGACGTCGTCGTTGACGAAGGAGGGTGGTAACGGTGGTGGTGGTGGTGAAGAATCCTCTAGAAAATGAAAAAAAAAATAAAAGGGGCTTCGTCGTGCTCGCGGAAGCGAGCGAGCGAGGACGAAACGCGCGCTCCAACTCGTGTACTAATTACTTAAACTCGCAATTAAGTGCACCCTCGTAGGCAACGGAGAAAGGATTCGCGAGAGCGTGATTCGCACCTTCCCCCATTTTTTTTTGTACTTTTCTCTTTTTATCTCTCTCTTTGCGACTCCTTTCTTTCTCTTTTCTCGCACTCTTTCTCCTTCTCAGACTGTTTCTCATTTCTTCTTTTACCAATCTCCTTTGTGAGAAATGGTTAAACAAATTTTCTTCCCCTTCGAATCGGTTGGCCTTGTACTTTCCTTCAAGTCGAGGAAATAATTAAGACCTTGATCTTCCAATAGAAATAAAACTTCGACGTCCTTGTCATCAGTCTCAGTCTCAGTCTTGCCGCGAATCGAGACACATCTCTTCATGAATCATCAATGAGGATTTTAATATAGACTCAGGTACTCGAGATAAAAGTATTGCAACGAGACATTCGAATCCATGGAATGTCAGGTATTTGTGGGCATACCAACTGGGTAGGACCAACCGAAACAATTTGTCGCGGACAAGTTTCGATCCCTCGGACACTACCGTTACAGGAGAAACCGAGCAAGAAACACGAGATCCCGTTCACAGTCACTCCGTTTCCATTTTCGAAGAACAATGCCACTGATGAGTACAATATTTTACAACTATTACAAACTTCCAATCGATCTTCCATCAGAGATAAAATCAAACTAATGAAATAAAATTTCGTAGACTTGGAAAATCCAGTTCCATAATTGTAATACATTACAGAAAGTTAATAAGCTCCATTGTATCTCTTCGTGGGACTGCTAATCATGCGATTACTCCAGATATTCGTGCGATTACGTAGAATATATATTACAAGGATCATAACGACTCTCAATAAATGTACAACATCGGGACGATTTAAATCCAAGCACCATAAAGAACCAAATGAGCCGAGCACGATGGGCGTAATTGTAAAGGTGCCCCTATAAAAAGATGTTCTCTCGTATCGGCTGAAACGTCGGCGTGTTATTAACTTCCATCGGAACGGTGTACGGTATTTCGTTTGGCGCGAACGAAGAGGAGGGAAAGAGAGAAAAGAAAGGGGAAATAAAGAGTGGAAGCCGCGTAGTCTGGGCCAAGCTGGCGTAAAGGCGAGTTTTCAGCTATCTCATTGTCCGCACCGCGACACAAAGAGGAGCACGACATCAAAGACAGTCAAAGTTATCGCCGGCGGCTGTACATCCCGATATTAGCCACCCCTCCGTGGCTAATAAACCTTTTCGCCTCTTTGGCAGCGAGCAGACACCATCGACGTGCCGCCACGTCCCCCTCTAACCCCCGATACACCCCCGTACAACCCCCGGCTGCATCCACGTCATGTGATTGTACGATTTTTACGCTTCGAACGTATTGGTGCTACCAGCTGGAAAAAGAATCGCTCGGATTAGCGCCGGCTGTGGAATTAGCGAGCTTTTAGCGCGAGATGGAATGGTATCAAAGAGAAACGCGTTCCAAAGAATCGTCTACGTTGGTAGAATCGATTAATTAACATTACTTTCATTTTTTCTTCTCGGAATTTATATTCCTTCGGTACTATTCTCTTTAGTTTTCTGTTCGCGAGATGGGAATTTTGGTATTTTTTCATCCATGGACGTAGTTTTTAAGATTCAGAGAGCAGTGAATATCCGTGGAATATTGCGCGATGATATATCTCCATGGAAACTCCATTGCAAAAGGGGAATTGAATTTTTGGATGTTAACGGACACGCTGGAAAAATGGAATTCGCATTTATATAGGAGTTTTCAGCCACCAGTTTCAGCAGTGTTCAATCGGAACCCTGTCGAATATCGCACGTTCTATTAACAATAATAACAATAATAAAGTATTGATAATTATAATAATAATTGATGATCAACGAATCGAATTCCATCTCGCGATTTGCACCAGGAGGATTATTCGCGCGGCTGAAATCTGCGATAAGAAAGAATTCCGGCTGGAATGTGCACAGTCAAACGTCGGTAAACATAATTGCTTTGCACCTTTCTCGCTCTTGCGTGCACAGAAAGCGCTGCGTAGATAATAATTAAACGGTGAGATTTTTAAAGAAACTCCACCTCGCAACGACTCGGTATCTTGATCAGAGATCCACGAAGAGAGGAGACGAAGGAGCGAGAGAAGAATCCTTCGTGGCAGGATACGCCAACAGCGACTTTGAGAAGTCACGCCAATCGGTGACTTCTCATACGGCCTGCCAAACTTCGCCATTTCGAGAAGGCGCTAATTAATCTCATTATCGCTGCACGATCGCTCGTGGCTCTAATATTCTAAGAGATGAATATCAATTAATAACAGCTCCTCCGATAAATTCCCCGCTGTGCGAAGCCACTCGAGGAGAGAAAAAAGAGGGAGTGTAGAAAATGGAGAAGTTTAAATTTGTACGAATATTTTGCATTCTTTAAATCCAGGTGCTATAATGATCTCCTCCAGGGTCTATTGTTTTAGTTGGATGTATAATCGTCAAGGATATGGACATTAAATAATAAATTAAGCGAATAGGATTAAGTTCAGACTTAAACCACATTATCAGGAATGTTCGATATCCTTCGATATCGTTCGATATCATTGTCCGCGAGAAGGACGAAGTCGTAGTGGCGCGTTCTTGAAATCCACACCGAGGTGAACGTGAAGAGCTGCGCCACAAATCATCCAGGAAGAAATCTAATTTACGGGCGCACACGGCTTAGGACGGGCCTCTAGGCCCACTGGGACCGAAACGTGGGAAGTTGAAAAATGCGAATGCCCATTAAAGATTCGGTGACGTCCTTCGTTGGCCGCCGATTTACCGGTTACCGGTTCTACGGGCGGCCTTACCGCGGTAATTTACTGGTCAGCTTACCGCGATTAGCCGGCTCCTTTGTCACTTTAACCCGCTCGGCCATCGAATGCCATTGGATTCGATCGGCCAGAAAGTGGATGCGTTCTCTGTGCAATTTCAATGAAACCTTTTCGACTATTCTGACAACGTTGAAAATAGAATTGCAATCTGACTGAGACGAAATAACGTCTAGTTAAGAGATAAAGAACTGTGACAACTAATTAGCAAGATAACGAAATGAATCTACGCGAAGAAATTGTGTCCCTTCTCTGATCTCCTTTTAATCTCGCTCCACTCGTGGCTCGAGGCTGCCCTAAAAAAGTCACCGACTTTTGACCTACATTTTCCACGTTTTATACATTTCGGAAACCGAGGCAAGAAAAAGAGAAGAAAAAAATGGTGCAATTTCTCCCCTGCCCTGGGCGCATTCGTCCTGGAATTTCAAGATGCTTTCTCTCTCCTCTACCTTTCTCTTTCTCTCCTTTTTCTTTTATCAACGACGAGCGAATTTTAAGCGATTCGTTCGCCAGGATCTGAAAGAGAGGAGGAGGAACGGAATCCCAGAGTCCTGGTTATCCTAATATGACACGTCCAGACGCGAGCAACAGCCTCCCGTTGGGAACAGGACCTCGATATATTTCTACCTGGTGTCCTCGACGTGCTGGTTCTTCGCAGGGCCGCATTTACCTTTTTTCAGAGGCCTCATCGACACTCGCTTAACAACACGTAGAAAAAAGTTCCCAACGTTATTTAATCATTCGAAATCAATTCGTCAGACAGCCGAGGACCTTTGGAGCAGAAACACCTCGCGAGGCGTACGGAAAGAGAACGATGCGAGTCAAGCAATCGGATTTGTAGCATTGCCGGTCAGATCGTTGGTGAGGAATGAAAGGAAGAGCGTATTTAGAAAGGAGCGGCCACGAGGTTTGAAAGGAAGAGAAAGATCCTTCGAATGAAAGAGGCAGAGAAGAATTTCAGCGAGTGACTGTGCCATGGCAATTACTAAAATTGCCGAAGAATAAGTTGCCCTCGAAAACGAAAAGAATCTCGCATCTCGTTTGTCGAGACAGATCGGACCGAACGATCGGAGAGATATCACGATCGTAGATCGTGATAACGATACAACTCGATCAGGTTCTCTATCTCTCCTTCTCTTTCTTCCTTTTTCTTCATCTTTATTCGTCCTTATCCCTCTTTCCCTCCTTGCACGGCCGGAGAAAAACGCCTTCGTTCTGGCGCGTGAGCGTGAATTTACTCACGCGTGGCCAACGACAGGTGAGGAGCAATAAGAAGGAAGAAATAGTGGCCTTAAATGTACAAGGCATTACATCCACCCTTTAACGCCTATTTATTATTTGCACTCTGTGTACTGGGTGATCATCGTTAATAAAAGATAACAGGAACCATGGATACAGGGTATGTTATACCGAGCCTCTGGGATTTGATGTACGATCAAGTGTAACGTTTACGATCATGGAGAGGAAGTGCGTGAAAAAATTCATTAAACAGCACGTGCGACAGATCAATCAACGATTTTTATTACCATTCTATCCATTGCCATTTGCGAACCCAATTACATCAACGTCTCAACTATGAATTGTCCCCACCAATGTGCTATTACTAAAGACCTTCCATTTAAGAATTAAAATCCAGAAAGATATTTCAACGATTTAAAGCATATACGTTAATTTGGTGGCCGGTTAGGTTGCCATAAATTTATCCGAAATTTCGGCGGATACGAAGCTCTCGGGCGAATACTAGGAAACATTCCAGCATATAATTCCCGGGTCGCTCTTCCTGAGAGGAGCACGGCTCCGGGTGGGCCGATATTATTTTTGAAAATCTCGCGCAAACGACGGCATTCCAGGGTGGGGCAGCCCCGGCATTAAATCATCTCACTCGCAGCACCAGCAGCACCACCGGCAGCAACACCGACACCAGCAACAGCGGCAGCAACGGTGGCTGTTGCTCGGCTTCGTAGAGAGCGAGGTGGGTGTCTGCCTGACTGCCTGGTTTGCCTGGCTGGTTGGCTGGTAGTTGCCACACCATTGCCATAACCAACCTCACACCGTAACCTACCATGACATACGGTTTATTGCGAATGTACTCCACCGTCGCTAATAAATTCCTTTTTGGCCACCGACCTATTTGAACACTCGCCCTGTTCGCGTGTATACCGGCCCTGCCTTTTTATTTCGCGATTTACTGCCCTAGCTCTATCTCTCTCTCTCTCTCGTTTTCTGTGTCGCTTTCCAACTTAATTTGCTCGTCGGGAATATCTGTGCTGACAGTTCGTCCGATAAGGCCTGGTTTCCCCTCGTTAGAGCCATTTTTGCTTTGAACATTTTGCCTTTTTGCTCGTGTTCGATCGTTTCCATTGATACCTTTCGATCCTTTGAGATCTCTGATACCATCCATAGGAATACGTTTGTCGTAGTTTGTCGATGATTTGAATCGGTATCCGATGACCACAGGAAATGTATGTTTTCCCGCGTAACGACAAACTCGAATGCTCTTTACCCCGGTTTATCATTAGCACCCGTTTTCCAACTTTTAATTGAACCTTCCATCAGCACACCGTGCACACAGTTCGTCATTTATTCCCGGGAGATAACGATTATTCATTAACTTTCAAATCGTATTAATAAATTAACGTTGGATTCATTTAGCCGACAGTTCATTTATCACCTCCGTCATGATTAATTTCCCTAATTCGTTCTATCTCCAAAAGTACCCGCCCCTTTTACCCTCTCCAAAAGCACAGCCGAGTTAAAAACAGCGAGCATTCGCAATACGGACGTACTCTTCCAACAATTTGCAACGAAGAAACATCGACTATTCTGGACCCGTTCCATAAGGACCCCTTGCACCGACAAACTGACAAACCGTTCGTTCCAGCAACGAGAGCAAACACTCGTACGAGAAGGCAGTACCGATCAAACAGGGAGGGACTCGTGCGCACACGATCCTCCATCTACGTAGGCACCCATAGAAACGTGGAAAAGCTAGTATACGTAGGAAGGTAGAATCGACAAGGGGGATAGCGTGCAACACGAAACGAACGACAAACACTCATCGAACTCGTGGACGTTTCACGTTTGACGACGTTTGGCCATGTCGAACGGCGCGAGAAGAAGCACGTGGCACAACCGTGGCATCGACCACTCCTGGCATACCCCTAATTAAGCTCGGTATACGCTTTAAGTATTCTCGAGTACTTGTTCTCTCTTTTTCTCTCCCTGTTTCATTCTCCTCCTCTCTTCTCAACACGCTGGACCAGTTTCTCGATGTACGTGTATACACGTTTAAGCCCGTCTGCCAGTATGCCCTCGTGTTTGCGAATACTTAGTGCAGATTGTAAGTTTCGTGCGTCCGGCATGCGTGGGTGGGGACTGCTCGAGTAGCACTCGAGGATACTCGAAGTGCAGTAGTCGAATGTGAATTCGCGTGGGGAGCGTTTAAACGCGAAGGCCGGATACGCGCTTCTTTGAGTCTCCGATGGTGGAGGATTTTTTTTTTTTTTAACTTTTTCTCTTACCTGCTTGTTCGTTGTTTGACTTTCGTGTCATTAGCGGATCGATGAGGAACGGAACTCTGCGAGCTTGCGTTGTGGAGAGTGCATGGACGATCATTGGGGTATGGCTATTTGAATATTCGCGTTAGAAAGCGTAAAATTATAGACGGAACACCGAGTTCAGGAAGGTAAGAGAGTGGAGGTTGTAAATTTCGTACCGTCCGGCAGACGTGGGTGGCTGGAGTTCGCTCGAGTAGCTTTCGAGGATACTCGAAAAGCAGCCGTCGGCCCTGGATTTGCACGGCGAACGTGAAAGATGCACGGAGTTTCTTTAATTATTCATAAAATCCACAACCGGTCTACGGTGCTTCGCAACCTTGGTAAAAAAAGGGACCAAGGTATCTCCAATTTTCTTTGGTCTCGTAGATCGTTTTGGAATTGGCCAATTAATTAGCTCCAATTATTTTTCACCTTGTGTTACTTTTTTTGCTTTACCCGAGTATTTATGGGAAACGATCGTCGAATACTTTACAGGTGATTTCTTGGAGGAAAAAGAATTATTTAGTCTTACGTGACACACGTGCCGGACAAATGGCTGAGATCTGAATTTGTAATTCGTCGCCTTTGTCAGTGGCACGTTGGAAAGTTCGAAAAACGGACACAATAAGACTGGAATCGGTATCACGTGAATGCCATACCGTACTGATAATTCACACGAAAAAGGAATCCCGTTAACGTACAGTATTCTTTCATCTTCCATCAAACGATACGATTATTATACCCATCTACTTGCAAATTTGACAGATTTAAAATATTTTCGAAATAGGAATATGGCATACCAAGTAAAACTAGTTCTCGAAAAGAGAAAATATCCTTGGTCATTAAATTGCCAAGGGAGATGTTTAAAAATTTCCATTCAGTCTGATATCGCTGGGACTTGAAGAACATTATTTCAGCGGCAACTGAATACTCTTTTCCCGTTCATTAAACGGCTCGCAGGGAGATTGAGGGACTCTCGAGGCCTCTTGGAAGCTCTTCCTCATCCCGGAGGCTCGAAACAACCGCGACAGGCAGGTAGACGCGATATATTCCGAGTGAAATCACCGAGTAACAAGTGTCACCGTCGCTTCTAATTAATTACCGGAGACGCATCTGCTCCCGTTCGAAGAGAAGACGAGAAGATATCCTTCTCTTCCTCCTCCTCTCGTTCCTCCTCGACGACTTCGTCGCCGGCAACGGCTGCTACTGGTGCAGCCATTTATCCGACTGCACCGTGCATCGTTTCTCGTTGCACGAAACTGCGATACGCGTCTGCATCCACCCCCGTGTGTGTATTTCGGGGTTGAAGTGGCGCGAGAGGAGTTACTCGAACGAATTAACGTTGCTTAATGCTCGAATGCCGTTTGAGAATTAATTCTCGACGCGGCGATAAATCGAGATTGATCGCTGCTGCCTCTGTGATGCGTGCTAGCAATCGACGAGTGAAAAGTTAAGGGTGAACGATTAAAAAATCACGTCGAGAGAGATTCGGCAAGAGAAACGAGTGGGTACTTGTGGTATCGACTATCGTCGTTTATTTTATATGTGTTAAAATTCATGGTGCGTGAAGATTGATGAAATTTTACAAGGATTTCTTTTCCTTTCGTTTATAGTTCAGTGATCTTACAGTTGCCAGGTATTGAATATACTCTTTCCAGGTCGATGGAAACAATTCGAAATATTCTTCCTGTCGGGATAAATTAATGTTGAGTGTCTTCCACTTGTCATAGCGAAGTAATACGGACATTAAATGGGATGCGACGAGTTACGTAATGCCCCTGCAATTTGATATCGCGACTCGTCGGACGATATGGGAGCTAATGGTTCGTCCATTACTTAACGTCTAAGATTTCCAGCGTAGGACGGATGAATTTTTGGATTATTCCAGGATGCTGGATTTCCCTGGCGAATCCGTAAAATCTATTTTTTGATGTAATTCGTCGACTATTCTTACAAAGGAAATTCACAAAGTGATACACACCGGTTTGAATGAAGTGTTGTATAAATGTAAATATATTTTTAGTAGTTTATATAACATGTAACTTCTATAGCACGGATTCACTCTAACGCGGTTCGAGAATCGAGAACATCCCAATGTAATAAAGTGATTTTATAACACGGATGCACTCTAACACGTTTTAAGATAGTTTTAATTGTGTCTCTTTTTGGGCTACGCAGATTAAAATTTTATGGGTAAGTACTACTCAAGCTCTTTTACAGGTATAATAATTGCGTTTTTATACAAAGATACAAACCTCCTCACGATTGGCCAAGAAATGGCCGAGATATTTAATTCCAAAGTTCAAAAATTCGTAACTTCGCTTCTAGGTGTCGTAGAGGGATGATCTTGAAGTCATTTTAATCGTGAAAGTGTCTATTTTAATATGCTTCCAGCGTAAATACTCAATCTCTATTCGTTTAATAATGCGGCTCATTTTTCGATCTCGGGAGCCTGACGCAAAAACCCATCGTTGAAAAAATATTTTATAGACGTAGATCGAAAGCCAAGACTCCAAGGAAGACGTAGAAACGAACCTCATCACGATCGGGCAAGAAATGGCAGAGATATTTAATTCCAAAGTCGAGAAAGTCGGATTTTTGGACGGAATTGGTGGGGGGACCAGAGCGGTCAGGCGACCGGTGTAGGTCAGAGTTCAAAAATTCGTAACTCCGCTTCTGGGGGTCGTAGAGGGATGATCGTGGTGTCATTTTAATCGCGAAAGTGTCTATTTTAACGTGCTTGAAGCGTAAATATTCTATCTCTATTCGTTTAAAAATGCGGCTCATTTTTCCGTTTCGAGAGCCTCACGCAAAAACCCATCGTTCGAAAAATATTTTATAGACGCAGATCGAAAGCCAAGACTCCAAGGAATACGTAGAAACAAACCTCATCACGATCGGGCAAGAAATGGCCGAGATATTTAATTCCAAAGTCGAGAAAGTCGGATTTTTGGACGGAATTGGTGGGGGGACCAGAGCGGTCAGGCGACCGGTGTAGGTCAGAGTTCAAAAATTCGTAACTCCGCTTCTGGGGGTCGTAGAGGGATGATCGTGGTGTCATTTTAATCGCGAAAGTGTCTATTTTAATATGCTTCCAGCGTAAATACTCAATCTCTATTCGTTTAAAAATGCGGCTCATTTTTCCGTTTCGAGAGCCTCACGCAAAAACCCATCGTTGGAAAAATATTTTATGGACGCAGATCGAAAGCCAAGAGTCCAAGGAAGACGTAGAAACAAACCTCATCACGATCGGCCAAGAAATGGCCGAGATATATAATTCCAAAGTCGAGAAAGGCAGATTTTTGGGTTGCTACGATGAGGGGTCAGGGCCGCCAGGGGACCGGTGCAGGTCAGAGTTCAAAAATTCGTAACTCCGCTTCTGGGGGTCGTAGAGGGATGATCGTGATGTCATTTTAATCATGAATGTGTCTATTTTAACGTGCTTGAAGCGTGAATATTCTATCTCTATTCGTTTAAAAATGCGGCTCATTTTTCCGTTTCGAGAGCCTCACGCAAAAACCCATCGTTGGAAAAATATTTTATAGACGTAGATCGAAAGCCAAGACTCCAAGGAAGACGTAGAAACAAACCTCATCATGATCGGCCAAGAAATGGCCGAGATATTTAATTCCAAAGTCCAGGAAGTCGGATTTTTGGATGTCCTTAATGAGGGCTCAGGGCGGCCAGGGGACCGGTGCAGGTCAAAGGTCAAAAATTCGTAACTTCGATTCTGGAGGTCGTAGAGGGATGATCTTGGCGTCATTTTAATCGTCAAAGTGTCTATTTTAATATGCTTCCAGCGTAAATACTCGATCTCTGTTCCTTTAATAATAATTGCGTTTTCATATTTATGAATTAATCTAATTAAAATTTTAGATGGGATCAACTAGAGCTAACAGATATCATTTGTCGTCACATTATAGGATTTATATGAAGTGATAATACGGAGTATAAGGAAAAATGGTCTTCTAACAAAAAGCAAGCAGTCTATATAATAAGAGATGTTTTGCATACGGTACAGCATGGATCTGGAAATACTTACAATTACTGATAATGAAGAAAACATTGTGTAATTGAAATTAATATTTATTACTACTTAAGAAAATTTTACTAAAGACATTTATCTTAATTCTAAAAATGTAAGAGCATGTATTTTTTGTAGTTGCCACACTAGTAAGCCAAAAATATCTCAGACGAACTTTTGGCTCTGCTTGACTTATCACTGACTTGTATGTCTGGTCAAGTTATCAAATTTGTTGAGGAATGAGTGTCAACTCATAAGTGGAGTAAACCAATAATACAGCACAGGCAGTATAGTCTCAGAGCAAGCAGCGCATGCGCAGAATAAGCAGTATAATAGTAAGACAAGCAGTATAAAAGCAGGATAAGCAGTACAGGAGCAGGACAAGCAGTACGATAGCAGAACAAGCAGTACCAGTGCAGGACTAGCAGTGCTGGCACAGGACAGGCGCAGGAAAAGCAGTACGAGAGCAAGGCGAGCAGGACAGGTACAGCGGTAGCGGTTAAGGAAGCTGAACAGTTTTTTAGATTTAACAAATACTTTATACATTAATTGTATTACAACCAATTACTTGTATTGCACAAAATAAAATAAAACGGTGTGTTTGTTAAATTATGAGTTATTTATTTAATAAATCCTGCCCTGCCTCCAAATTCCACGTTGAAACAATTTCATTTGCTTCTTCCGCTTTGTCTGACTTTTCACTGACTCGTACTACTTGTCAACTTGTCACATCGTTCTCGAAATGTGGTTCAGCTGCTGAGTGGAGAAAACCAATCACTTCAGATTGCATGTTTTCGCTTTGTCTGACTTTTCGCCGACTCGTACTACTTGTAAACTTGTATAAGTTTGCTGCAAATTTGTCACTTTCAAAAGTTGTTTAAGGTAAAGTATTCGACTTCCAGCTCCGTCTGATTTATCGTCGATTTTACTACTTGCTGACTTTGCGAATTTTTCCGGAAAGTACCAAAACTGAAATCAGTAGTATAACCCGAAATTTCTCAGACCGAATTTTACCTCGAGCTCCGTCTGACTTATCGTTGATTTTACTACTTGCTCACTTTGCGATTTTTCCGAAAAATTTGCAAAGTGAGCAAGTAGTATAACCCGAAATTTCTCAGACCGAATTTTACCTCGAACTCCGTCTGACTTATCGTTGATTTTACTACTTGCTCACTTTGCGATTTTTCCGAAAAATTTGCAAAGTGAGCAAGTAGTATAACCCGAAATTTCTCAGACCGAATTTTACCTCGAGCTCCGTCTGACTTATCGTTGATTTTACTACTTGCTCACTTTGCGATTTTTCCGAAAAATTTGCAAAGTGAGCAAGTAGTATAACCCGAAATTTCTCAGACCGAATTTTACCTCGAGCTCCGTCTGACTTATCGTTGATTTTACTACTTGTTCACTTTGCGATTTTTCCGAAAAATTTGGAAAGTGAGCAAGTAGTATAACCCGAAATTTCTCAGACCGAATTTTACCTCGAGCTCCGTCTGACTTATCGTTGATTTTACTACTTGCTCACTTTGCGATTTTTCCGAAAAATTTGCAAAGTGAGCAAGTAGTATAACCCGAAATTTCTCAGACCGAATTTTACCTCGAGCTCCGTCTGACTTATCGTTGATTTTACTACTTGCTCACTTTGCGATTTTTCCGAAAAATTTGCAAAGTGAGCAAGTAGTATAACCCGAAATTTCTCAGACCGAATTTTACCTCAAGCTCCGTCTGACTTATCGTTGATTTTACTACTTGCTCACTTTGCGATTTTTCCGAAAAATTTGCAAAGTGAGCAAGTAGTATAACCTAGGATATCTCAGACGTAGTTTTAGATGTTTCGCAAGTAGTATAAACTATAATATCGCAGACGGACTTACCTATCTGTTTCACTTGTAAGCTGGTGAAATTTTTCGAAAAGTAGGTCAAGGTCATAAGTGAAACAAACCAAAATATATCAGACGAAATTTCTGATGATATCGAAGCGGATTGGACCAACTTATACCATATTAAAGAACTTAAAACTATGATAGGGTGGGTTTTGTGACTAGTAGGGAATAAGGAATTTAATGAATTGGAAAGGATGTCGCTTAAATAAGTTTAACAGTGTTTTCGATTAACAAATTCTTTATTCGCCATTTGTATTACATAATATAAACGTAAGTGATATAATATTCATAAAATACAATGGTGTAGTTCTAAGACTATCAATTCTTTATTTAATAAATGCTATTCCGGCTGTTCTTTGCCTGACCTAATTGTCCCTTGTCTGTCCTGATTGTCCCATGCCTGTCCTGATTGTCCCATGCCTGTCCTGATTGCCTTATGCCTGTCCTGATTGTCCTGTGGCTGTTCTGATTGTCCTGTATACATAAACGTAGGTAATATAGTTAATATTGATAAAATACCATGGTCTGTTTGTAAGACTACAAATTATTTACCTCATAAATGCTGTTCTGGCCATCCTCTACACGTGCTCGCCGTCGCGGTCAGAGTTCAAAAATTCGTAACTCCGCTTCTGGGGGTCGTAGAGGGGTGATCGTGGTGTTATTTTAATCGCCAAAGTGTCTATTTTAATGTGCTGCAAGCGTAAATATTCTATCTCTATTCGTTTAAAAATGCGGCTCATTTTCCGTTTCGAGAGCCTCACGCAAAAACCCATCGTTGGAAAAATATTTTATAGACGCAGCTCGAAAGCCAAGACTCCAAGGAATACGTAGAAACAAACCTCATCGCGATCGGGCAAGAAATGGCCGAGATATTTAATTCCAAAGTCGAGAAAGTCGGATTTTTGGTCGGAATTGGTGGGGGGACCAGAGCGGTCAGGCGACCGGTGTAGGTCAGAGTTCAAAAATTCGTAACTCCGCTTCTGGGGGTCGTAGAGGGATGATCGTGGTGTCATTTTAATCGCGAAAGTGTCTATTTTAACGTGCTTGAAGCGTAAATATTCTATCTCTATTCGTTTAAAAATGCGGCTCATTTTTCCGTTTCGAGAGCCTCACGCAAAAACCCATCGTTGGAAAAATATTTTATAGACGCAGATCGAAAGCCAAGACTCCAAGGAATACGTAGAAACAAACCTCATCACGATCGGGCAAGAAATGGCCGAGATATTTAATTCCAAAGTCGAGAAAGTCGGATTTTTGGACGGAATTGGTGGGGGGACCAGAGCGGTCAGGCGACCGGTGTAGGTCAGAGTTCAAAAATTCGTAACTCCGCTTCTGGGGGTCGGAGAGGGATGATCGTGGTGTCATTTTAGTCGTGAAAGTGTCTATTTTAATATGCTTCCAGCGTAAATATTCTATCTCTATTCGTTTAAAAATGCGGCTCATTTTTCCGTTTCGAGAGCCTCACGCAAAAACCCATCGTTGGAAAAATATTTTATAGACGCAGATCGAAAGCCAAGACTCCAAGGAATACGTAGAAACAAACCTCATCACGATCGGGCAAGAAATGGCCGAGATATTTAATTCCAAAGTCGAGAAAGTCGGATTTTTGGACGGAATTGGTGGGGGGACCAGAGCGGTCGGGCGACCGGTGTAGGTCAGAGTTCAAAAATTCGTAACTCCGCTTCTGGGGGTCGGAGAGGGATGATCGTGGTGTCATTTTAATCGCGAAAGTGTCTATTTTAATATGCTTCCAGCGTAAATACTCAATCTCTATTCGTTTAAAAATGCGGCTCATTTTTCCGTTTCGAGAGCCTCACGCAAAAACCCATCGTTGGAAAAATATTTTATAGACGTAGATCGAAAGCCAAGACTCCAAGGAAGACGTAGAAACAAACCTCATCATGATCGGCCAAGAAATGGCCGAGATATTTAATTCCAAAGTCCAGGAAGTCGGATTTTTGGATGTCCTTAATGAGGGCTCAGGGCGGCCAGGGGCCCGGTGCAGGTCAAAGGTCAAAAATTCGTAACTTCGATTCTGGAGGTCGTAGAGGGATGATCTTGGCGTCATTTTAATCGCGAAAGTGTCTATTTTAGCGTGCTTGAAGCGTAAATATTCTATCTCTATTCGTTTAAAAATGCGGCTCATTTTTCCGTTTCGAGAGCCTCACGCAAAAACCCATCGTTGGAAAAATATTTTATAGACGCAGATCGAGAGCCAAGACTCCAAGGAATACGTAGAAACAAACCTCATCACGATCGGGCAAGAAATGGCCGAGATATTTAATTCCAAAGTCGAGAAAGTCGGATTTTTGGACGGAATTGGTGGGGGGACCAGAGCGGTCAGGCGACCGGTGTAGGTCAGAGTTCAAAAATTCGTAACTCCGCTTCTGGGGGTCGTAGAGAGATGATCGTGGTGTCATTTTAATCGTGAAAGTGTCTATTTTAATATGCTTCCAGCGTAAATATTCTATCTCTATTCGTTTAAAAATGCGGCTCATTTTTCCGTTTCGAGAGCCTCACGCAAAAACCCATCGTTGGAAAAATATTTTATAAACGCAGCTCGAAAGCCAAGACTCCAAGGAATACGTAGAAACAAACCTCATCGCGATCGGGCAAGAAATGGCCGAGATATTTAATTCCAAAGTCGAGAAAGTCGGATTTTTGGACGGAATTGGTGGGGGGACCAGAGCGGTCAGGCGACCGGTGTAGGTCAGAGTTCAAAAATTCTTAACTCCGCTTCTGGGGGTCGTAGAGGGATGATCGTGGTGTCATTTTAATCGCGAAAGTGTCTATTTTAACGTGCTTGAAGCGTAAATATTCTATCTCTATTCGTTTAAAAATGCGGCTCATTTTTCCGTTTCGAGAGCCTCACGCAAAAACCCATCGTTCGAAAAATATTTTATAGACGCAGATCGAAAGCCAAGACTCTAAGGAAGACGTAGAAACGAACTTCATCATGATCGGCCAAGAAATGGCCGAGATATTTAATTCCAAAGTCCAGGAAGTCGGATTTTTGGATGTCCTTAATGAGGGCTCAGGGCGGCCAGGGGACCGGTGCAGGTCAAAGGTCAAAAATTCGTAACTTCGATTCTTGGTGTCGTTTTAATCGTGAAAGTATCTAACGTCTTCCCTCGCTAGAATGGTTAGAAGTCAATTTCAGATAATACCTAATGGAAATGTCGTGGCGGATAAGGACGGAAGAAGTACTAAAGCTAATTAATCTTGAGACATACCATTCGATAGGACACTTTGGAAAAACCCTTCGAGCAAAGTATAAATCCACCACTCCTACCGTAGTGGTAGTTAGAGGGTGAAAAGTACTTTACAGTTTTTGCCTAATTTCTCCCGTTTGAGTGGATAAAAGATTGGTGGAAATGAGATTGAAAATGTTTTGCAGAACAAAGCCGAAAGAAATTTTGGCCCGGCTCGATGGAAGGATCAGTTCCATGGCTCATCGATGACTCAGGAACCTCGACGTCGTCGAGGTGTTAACTGCCCAGTCACGATGCACATGTTCGGTCAGAAAACCTGGCGTGTTCTTCGTCGTATTATACGTACGCGAACGCGCGTGCACATTACGGCGAAGAACTCACTGCCGGTGGAGTGTCATATACGGGGTTATTGACATTATTGACCAAATATTGACCCTTCAACGTGAAAGGAAACTGTTTCCAATTCTCGTTGTTATTGCCAAATGAACAGCTATTGCTGCATCCGCGGTTGCAGTGATGAATACTCTCTTTGAACAATCTATTCTTATTTAACAAATGTACAAATTATTATAAGAATAGTTTTAATCATCTGCTTTTCTTTTCTTTTCTACTACTAATATATGTTGGTCGTCAAGTGGAGGAGGATTGCAGAGAGAATAATAAAATGTCTCTATCCAGAGGTAGTTGACGGCTGAAGAAAGTAGATGTTCTTTTGATACGCCAGCGCCACGCGTACTTATATCGAATATGCGAGGCTGAAGTATGGATTTATCGAGAGAAGCTTGTCACTGATACGAGAGTTTGCGAAAACCAAAGGAAAAGGAAGCGAAAGGTATCAGTAACGAGGAAGATTCAGAAAAAAGCCGACACACCCACGCGTGAATCGATGCGTGTGTCAGAGCGGAGACACGGTGGGTGCTCCGCGGTGTCACGAGAACAGGGCGCCGGGGTTGTCAGGGATGTCGAGGGTGTCGAGACTGTCGTCGGATACCGTGACCGAATCAGAATCTATGAAATATCATCGTCTATGTCCTTAATGCAAGAAGCATTCTTTTTCTAATGAAAAATCGAAGAATGTATACAAAAATTAAATAAAAAGAAAAAGAACACTTAGAAAAACCTTTTTTTAAAACTGTGTCACTCTATATCTTATAGTCCAAGAGAATTCCCGTGCTAAGACACATCATAGTAACTGTTTTAAACAAATTTTCTCTCTGTAAAATCTACTCTCTATAGAACTTCGTAACATATACACCGTTGAAAAACGTTTTCATATTTGCACAAAATTTATGTAGGCAGTAGAAAGCAGTCAGCAGGCCATCGAATAAAAAATATTAACTTTCAAGAATCACTTACAAATTGATGAGATGGAAACAAGAGTTCCCCGAAGACGCGAAATTCGAGAAATCGAGGAAGAGGCGATTCGGTTGTATGCACCTGCGTAAGCGCCACCATGCATCGCGTTTATGGTTGCAGGCGTACAAGTCCTGCGGCTAGCGTAATCGTGCGGTGTCCGTACATACTCGGTGTGTCCATTGTGTAACTGGAACTCATCGTGTTTTCGCAGGAAACGGAACAGGTGTATGCAGGTATACGACACTGCATATGCAGTTACATTGGTTTCCGTGCCGTGCCTAAGTCCCATGGTGCGCGTTCGATGTGTTCGCGATGCAATTCCGATCTGGATAGGTGTAAGGAAGCCGTCGAGGGTGGTTTAGGATTTCGCGGTCGCGTGTATCGGATTTAATTGCCTCGAGAAATTATCACGAATCTTCTTGTACCGGTATTTTCTGCGGAAGTGCCGTTTAAGTCAAGACTATACTATAAACCCTTCGTAACAAGTTGCTCATTTCCTCATCTAATTCAAAAGGGAATTTATAACGAAGAGAACCAGAGAACACTCGTTTCAATGATTCAAAAACGTTATGGATGTCTCTCCGCTGTATGGTTGTAATTAGACCATGGGCAGAGTTGGTCTCTTCCAACGATGTTAATAGTTCCCGACTATTTTCCGGGTGGTAAGGAGTCAAGACAGAAGTCTTATAAGGGGGATGAACAGTGGTGGTTGGCGCTGCAAGGAATTTCAATGGGTAAAATCTTGGAGGTGAGACGGAATAAACTGGAGCGCGCATAACTCGCTTGCCTTTGCCGCTTTCCGCCGCTATAAATTCATAAACTACAAGTTGGTCCCTCCGGGCGAACCGGCACCCTGCAACCACCCCGTTTCGAGCCAGTCAGCCAGTCAGCCACCCTCTCTCTCCGAGTTTCTTCTCGCTACGGGGAAACTGTTGGAAAGTTTCGTACAGTTACCTTGCCGCCTACGCGAAAGGGAGACCATGGAGGAGGCCGACGAGGAGGCCGCAGACTCGGCAGGCGAGAAACTCGAGTCGGTGCCTCGATAAATTCACGAGTAGTTAGTTACGGCAAGAAACTCCGGTGGTTTTGACGCAGACTCACGCGCACAGACGCACGAAAGAGAGGATGAAGCCGATGGGGACGCGTGTACATACATGCGTATTCGAGATTATATTAAATTTACTCGGAGAAGGTGCGCCAAATTTGAGACCAAGGTTTACCAATAGTTGGCAGACAGTAGCTTCGTTATTAATCGGCGAGAGGAAAGACTACTAATTGTATTTCGTTCTTGATTTTGTTGAGATGATGAAATAAAGTTTTGAAGGGAGACTGTTTATATTATAAATATTTTCTTTATAATTTCTAAAATTCTCCATAGACCACTGGCACTTTTTTATTAAAGGATTCGAATGACTGTCAATGAGAGAACTTCATTTTTTCGATTGCAACTTCATACGTTATAGGATTCGTTCTCCAATTGTTCCTTCTCGCTTCGAGCAATCGTGCGTCAATCGACGGAATAATCGGCACGATTATTCAACGTGCATAGCCTCTGGGAGTCATGTTTTCTCTTGGGAGTAGCCGACGAATGAGTAAGAGCACGTGGTCGGCATTTCCCCCTGGTTTTGAATTATCGGGAATAAAAAGAAAGAAGGCGATGATGCGCGTGAGACGAAAGCCAAATCGTGCCACGTGGCTCGGCGCATTAATTAAATGATCTTAAGCTATCGCCAGCCATCGAGCACGTACAGGTACGCCGACGTCGCAAGGAAATTACACGAAAATGGCCACGTGCCGTCCTACAGGAAATAGGTAACGATGAGTCGAAGAGAAATTAGCTTGTTTCTCGAATTGCTTACGTAATCATTGAACTACGTTTCCTACCGGTAGGAGACCCTTTTCTGAATTATTTTCCTGCGTTCGATATACCTTAAATCCAACGTTTCAAAAATACACCGAGTGTGGCAATAATTTGTTTAACTCTCGAGTAATGTTCCCAGAGGTCTGACCTTTTCTTCCTTTCCCACCGTTAGTTAGTGCTTCTTGCGCAATGAACCTTAAATCTCAATTAGCATGACCCGGTGCAAGTCACACTTTGCAATTCTCCTGCACGCTTCGTGCGTTTCGCGTCATAAAGTTCAAGTCTGGAAACCATTTCTTCTCTAAAGAATATACCAGCTTTCTTGCAGCTTTAAACAATGCTCGGTTCGAATTTCAAAAGTTACTCAAACCTACAAAATCCTTTCTCATCCACCGATATGTTCAGCAGTGGAAGACAATGGCTAAGAGGAATATCACCATCGAACAGTTTATCGTTTGAGCGAAGAAGATCTCCTTGTCTCCATGCGAAATACTATTACCGTATCAGGATTGCAACTGCACCGGAGAGATCCTCGAGAAGTAAGGGAATAAGGAGGAGGTCGTAGGTGACGGAGCAAGCAAGGGTCGTTTAGCAGGCTCTCGGAACGAGACGATCTCGAACCGCCTTAGTCGAGGCACGAGGTGGCTGTGACAGCCTGGAAATTACTACTCCAAGACGAGACGTATCTCTCCTGCTCTTTATCTTTTATACACCTCTACTGTGCACGCGCGAATACACCCTTTCGCGGTTCCTCCTCGGTTCTTCTATCTTCCCCTTCTCTCTCAGCCTTGTCTCCAATTGTTTTCACGTCTATCTTCCGAGTCTTCATATACGTCGCGTGATACTGCATTTAAAATAATAAAAAAAAAATATTTCCAATTCGTTTAACCAAGCACGATCGGCAAAGGTCGTTCGACCGATTCCTCGGAAATAGTTCTTGCAACATTTTTGCCGCATCGAAATCCGTAGGTCGCGGTGGCGAGCGAAACGTTTTGCGCCCCGTCGAACACAAACGTGGGTCGACGTGCTCGCGGCTACCGGATTTCACCCCTGGCTACACACTCTCTTTCGAGTCCACGATATTTCTCCCCGTTCCTCCCCTCAGGCTTCTCGGGACCGGCATTTGATCTGGCCCACGATAGCCACGAGGAGACGCAACTCAGCCGGAATATCTTCGTCTTTGGATGCTGGCTCGAGAAGCTTGACGAGAGGAAGAGCGAGAAAGAGGGAGAAATGGAGAAAGAGAAGAAAATAGAGAGAAGAGAGGCGAAGGGATGAAGAGGAAAACGTAGGTGGACGAATGGAGGAGAGAAGTTGAGAGCGGTCAGTCTTCTGTTTCTGTTAGCTGCCCGTGTGAGCTTGGAAAAAGGACCGCACTCTCTCTTCCCTTTTCCTTGTCTTCTATAGTTGTTTTTTTTCCGATTTATCGACACCGACAGGTCTCTCGTTTAGTCGGTGCAGTTTTCCGAAACCTCCTTCCGATGCTTCTTCTTGGATGAATTTCCCCAAATTGCACCTAAAGGGCGGTTTTGTTTCTGTGAATTTCAGCTCCGTGCCTGGGAAATTTCCAAGGGTGAAAAATTCCTAAAGAATCAATTTTCTCGGAAGGATCAAATTTATATTCTACCTCCTCTCCTTTGACAGGAGAATTTCACGTTCTCCAAACCCTTCATATTAAAATACTATACCTCACGTTGGAGCCAAAGATCTTTCCTCCTCAATTTGTACCTTGCTTTGACAAATTATTTCATGAATTATTATAATTAAAAAACAATGAATTTTCCCAGACTGTTTTTTATATCATACAGACCTCGAAAGAGGCGCATGCGTTGCTCTCGTGATTCTGGGCGAGGCCAGATTCGCGGATTTGCCTTCGCGGAGCTTAAATTCAGTAGGCGGAGGGCCGTCGCGGAGGTCGGAGCTTTTCGATCTCTCTTTCCTCGAAAGAGGCATGACGGAGGGAGAAAAAGAGAGAGAGAGGGCTAGGAAGAGTGGGAAAGACAGAGGGAAAGGGTAAGAATGGAGCAAGAGAGAAGAAAGAGGAGGATCAGAACCCGCGAAAGAGGGGGCAGATGGGTCTCGCGCGCTTGCGTGCCTCCGCTTTTGATTATGCGGCTCCACGATAGGATCTGACACCGGGCCATTTGCATGGCTATCAAGATACTGGCCGTGCACGGGACACGCATACGCCGATTATGGCCGCGTATGTGCGCAACGTGCCTCTTTTTCATTCCGGAATTGCGCCAACGATCGTTCTCGCATTGCTTCGATGATCGCGCGCGGATTTCATTTTCTGATTGTCTTCGATCGTTTTCCCGGGGCAAAGTATCCTCGTTGATGGCCTCGTTGAGTTCAACTGGGCTGATATTCTCATCGGGTAAATATTTGTAGGGTGAAAAAAAAGAGCATCGCACACGAAACGGTATTCCATTGCGTTCGCGTATGCATGAAGGATTAGCATGACAAGTGGAAAGTAATTGTTGGTCGTAGACGACCTGCAGACGACTGCAATTGGAGCGCACCCCTGCCAATCGAAACAAACTTTTTTTTATGCTGCTTTCTAGGTTTGAAATTTGTTCGGTTGGAAATTCCTCGACGTAGTTTATTATTACGTTTGTGTGTAGATAATTATAGTTATTTCTTAAAATGTGTAGAAGTCGTAGAGCTCTAATCTCGTTAGGAGTAATTATTATACGAAAGGGTGAGACATATTTCAATTAACAACCCCCTTCAAATTTTCTCCTCATGCTCCGGAATAATCGAAATCACCGTGTCGACTGAGGTGCAACAAGTCATTTCAATCTCGCCGAGTGAAATTATGCGAGACACTCTCGAAAATCGATTACCGGAGTTTATCGATCACACGAGGCCCGGAGGAGGTTTGCTCCGGAAGACGGCGGGCAACCGGTACGAGGAGGAGGGGTCCCTCTATGGTTATATAGCCTAGATTTGATTTAAATCTGAGATTATTGTGCCCCGTAGCAGAGACTGGCATTCTGTGATTTCCATACAGGAAGCTCTGTAACGAGAAACCAGCGGACCTCCCTTCCTCCCCTTTTCTCTTTCTCTATCGTCGTCTCTGGCTCTCTCCAATCCTCTCTGGCCCTCTCTCATCTTCACTCGTCGTCTGTCGCCTCTCCTGGCCTCTCGGTGCCACCCGCTTCAAAACGAGGCTGTCCTGGTGTATGATTACCAATTTCAGGTTACCAGGTATAGTTAGAGTGCCACAGAGGCATCAGCCGTGGCCTTGTCGTTCGAGCTCGACGTGCAACAGCAAGGTGGAAGTCCCTGTACTCCTTTTGCACCTCCGGTGGAATCAGCAATTAACAAAATAGAGTTAAAGTGTCCACCATTGGTTCAGGGGGGAATTTTTCAAAATTATTGTTAAATGTAGTACAGTATCGGTAATTTGGAAACAATCAGAATCTATCGATTTTGAGAGACGTGAAAGACGTAGCTGTTCGAAAAACGTACGACTCCATCAGCAATGGTATTTACCTAAATGGAAATATTGTAAAATTAGTAGTGCTAATACACCATTATATTAGCACCAGCTAATAGATCCTAGCATGTCCATTTGGAACGTGTTAATTTACCAAGTTTCCTCAAACTCGGTGGCAGATAATTTTACATATTTATACCAAATACTTTCTTAATTATTTTTCGATTAACGACAAAGACGTATCGAACAGTTTAACACCAGAAGAAGTAATAAACGCTTCGACATGTACCGTGTCGGCATAACGTGTCGGTGATTATTTTTCTCTCGTCGTACGCTTTCATAAGTGCAGACCCGTCTAGCGCATCCGTAAAACAGAGATCCGTCGAATGTTGTGCAATATGCTCGCGAATATGTACCTGTTTCTGCGTTGCGGCTGACATTTACCTAAGTAAATATATATCTACGGGCACGTACAGGAATATATTTACACCTGTACGGCATAGTGTTCGCCATACGACACGTCCGAAGCGAGTTCCGCGGAGATATACCGTTGCAAATTAATATTGCAGCCACCGGTGAAAACGTCCTCGTTTATTCTTACCTTCTCCTACCCTTCGACTTTGCGCCGCTCGTTTTTCGATCCTCCTCTTGCGTCTCGATTACCGTTCTCACAGAACTCTCGATACTCGAGATTTATTCTCAAAGCAGCCACCAAATGGAATACTTTACAGGCAAAAGAAAATTTGCAAACAAAAATTCAAACCATCCTCGAGACTAAAAGCAATGAATATCAATGATTGAGAATCCATCAAAGATTATAAGATCCTAGTATCTGTAATCCTAGTCGTCCAAGCCAATATATAGGAAAAAAAATTAACAAATAACGAAGAATCAACGAGAACATCAGAGAAATCGAAACGGAGAGAAATAATCGGGTCCGAGCATCCTGCTCGTCCTGTCGAGGATCAGGCTGCGACCAGGTGCGTTCGTTGCCCAGGCTGTCAGAGAGGGGAGGAAGAGACGAAGGGTGTTCGGGGGGTAGTCGAAGGGCCAAGGGTCTCCGAGTTCCCCTCACGGCTTGGCCCTACTCTCATACGAAAGACCACGCAGGAGGGGACCAGGAACGATGCCAGGGACACGGCTACCTGAGGTCCTCGCGCCAGGACCTTCCCGGTAGAAGCTTTGGGCGCCCAACTGTCTGCCGATCCTTCCCTCGGTACGCGTCGGTGGAGCGCCCATTTTTTCCAGGATTTCAAACGGAATACCTGACTATCCTCAGTGGCTCTCGATTCATCGACTGTCTTCTTCCTCTTTCGTGAAGTTCATCAAGGAGTTATATCTTTCGCAAGACAAACTGACCAAATATTTCGCGACAACAGAACAGGCAACGTGAAACCATCACGAAATTATGCGAGTTTCTCTCCCATTCGAGATATCGAGCGTTCGATGCAATCATTCGTGATGTAAGAGGCGCGAGTCTGTACAACAGAGAACGCGTGGGTGCGTGCTGTAAGTTACACGTATGCCGCCGAGGTGTCGGCAAACACGGGTACGGATAACCTCGGGGTAAACGTGTAAACTCGGCTACCGGTGTTACGAAACCAAGCAAGGTCTGGGAATCTCCTCTGTTTTCCGTGTTAATATTTGAACAGAACCGTTTCGTACTTAACCGGCCGAAGCGGCGACTCCTCGACGACAAATGTCGTCGTGGTGACATCTCCGGGCGAGAGAAAACGTGTCCTTTTTATTTCACTAGTTTATTTACCCCGTCTGGCATTTTTTTGGGGAGAATTTTTTTCAGCCGTCTCGAGAGCCGATGTTTTAGAGTTCGCACAATTTTTCGCATTTTCGAGCAGAAACGAAGTTCCACGGGTCGTGCAACGAGCGCGCTAGTTTGTGAATTTCATCCGGAAAACGTTGCTCTTGCATCGTCGAAATTTTCCTCGTTTCTGGACCGAGCTCGAGGGAACTCTTTCGCGGTGGATTTTCGAGAGACCGGTAATTGTTCCCTGGTCGAAAGTCCCGTGGGAAGATAATCCTACGATGGCGGAGGAAGAGAGGAAAAAGAAAGAAATAGGGAGAAAAGGAAAGTTGCTTCTCTGGCTGAAATTCTCCGAAGTAGGATTTCTTCTGGCAGGGACCCGAAGGTTGCAGTTACGAAAAGGTATAGCCGGGTCAGCGATTTTCTCGTTCATGCCTCCAGGATTTACCAGTTCCTTTCATTCACCAAGACTATGTTCCTTTCTTTGGATTTTTTCAGCGACCTAATTTTTTGTTCGGGCTTTTCTCCATCGTGAAAATTGGTGGACGTTTAATTAACAAATCATTGGTAATAAGTTTTAGCATCTTTGATCCTTGTCGATTATACCTTGTCTTTTATACTCCAAATTCATTTACGCATTGACCTCTACCATGAATATTGGGTGAAAAAAATTGTAGAAAAAAATGCAAATATTTTACGTTCGAACGATGGTTACCCAGGAAATATCGGAGCATTTTTGCTCGATAAAAATCCAGCTTCGGTGCCATGAATATTTATCCGCTGGCGAAATTCGTCAGGAATTTCCACGTGATGCTATTTTGTACCTGGCAGAATATTTTCTCCCGGCTTTTCTATCTTTCTCTGAATGTATCTCTATCTCTCCTTCTCTTTCCAAGTCCTTCGTTACGTGTCTCCACCACCCACTCTCCCTCTTTAGGGATTATTTCCTATTAATATGCATTACGGTGAAGTCGACAAAAGGAGCGAGTGAGCGGTCCCTGGTACTGTGATGTAAATAAACTTAGGCTTCCGGATCTTCCTTCACGACTTGGACACACTTCTTCTTTTGTAATTGCTGCTCCTTTGTTTCTGGCCTAATGCCGGGACCCCGTGGTGCGCCATCCAGCCGGTTAACATTTTTCATTTTCATTTCTTCGTGGTCTCCTTTCGTTGGAAATTAGGTGAACCCCAAAGTCGACTCTTGATTACTTTTCTTAATCGACTGTTATAGATAATGATATTTTATCCTAAGATACAGATTTTAATCGGTGAAACTTGCATCAACAATTATGAGGCAAAAGGAATTCTTACAAAGAAGATAGTTTTAAAATACCTGAAGTATTATGAAGACATTTTTGTACTTTTGACTAGCATTATCAGTGTAGAGTATTTATAAAGAATCTCTATAAAATTGCAAGTGAATAAATGAACGAACATACACGTTCACGAAGTATCGAGCGTCAATTCCAAGGTAATCGAGCGGCTCGATGAACTCTTAACGACTCTCGAGCGTAGAGAAGCGAGATAATGCAGATCAACCTGTCGTCCCTGAAGCGGGGTGTCCTCAGGACATCCTCCACGGAAGTCCTCTCATCCAGCGACGGGTTTCAGCCGGATATCCTCGAAAGACGGCGCTACCGGCGGGTATTTATAAACAAATTCTCGAATCGTATATCACGGTCATTGTTCTGACTCGCCCCTCCTGGAGTCGCCGCACAAAAGGATCGTGCGCCGGATGATAAAGGAGAAAAAGAGAGGCACAAGTGCCGGTGCCGTCGTGTCGATGAGTGTCATCCTTTTGAATTGATCGGCATTTGAATAAATTCACCTGCACGGCCTCGTTGTCCCGAGAAGCCGCGAGAGGAAAGCCAAAGAGGGAGAAAGAGAGAGGGCAAAAAAAGAGGAGAATGAGACCGAGAGGATCGAGAGTAGGAATCTCGCGCGAAGGAATACCATTCCTCCGTAACCGTCGTGTTTAGATTCTCTCCATATTTTATTATTTTGACGAATTTAAATATCTAACTTTAATATCTACCGAATAAATTCTTATAAAAAAAAGTAAAACTAAAAAGGGAGAAAAAAAAATGAATAAACGGAAGGAACAAAAGAGCGGACAATCGGAGCGAGCATACCGGAAAAATGTTACCAGTTCTGTCCCTATATTCTACATTTCACTCGGGTATTCTCCTAATTAAAAAGTACAACAAACTCGTAATAATTTTCACGTACAATTCGCCGGTATCCATAAGAATTACGCATAATCGCGAATGTCGGGGATGCAGAGAAAAACAATATCGCCGTTTCATTTTTGCTGGCCTGGTAGAGAGACTGGAAATCGTTGTCGAGCAAATGCGTAACTGAAATCTCAGCATCCAGTCCCCTCTCGGCCCTTCTGCCCCCTCGTCGGTGCCACTGGAAGCCGTGATGCCCCGCAACGACCCTCCGGTGCGCTCGTTTTTCCCTCCCCTTTTCATCCCCTGCCGCTGACGGGGGGCTGGAGCTGCAGCTGCACAGCTCCGGCCAGGTGTGCTCTCTCGCAATGTTGCCGCAAGGGTGAGTTTTCTCTCTCTCTCTCTTTTTCTCTCGTTTTCTCTCTTCCTCTTTTACCTCTCTTCCTCGCCTCTCATCTCCTCTCCTCTCTTTCAGATCGTCCGTCTCTCTTGTCGTGCTCGTCTCGTTGAGCAGACCTCGATCGAAAGGACGATTTTGCATCGGAGCGTTTCTGAGCTGGAAGCTCGCGGGGATTTCTGGTAATCGAATTTTTCGAGACGGATGTTTCTGCCTGGCTGTTCGGTGGACGCAATGGAAAAAAATCTCTACCGAATTTCGTGCCCTCTGGCTTTGTATTTTGTAAAGTTTCGAGATTCAACGAAAGTACCAACTTGGGGGATGATTCAAATGAATTCGATTTTTGCGTTTGAAACTTGAACGGTGGGAAGAGAAATTCTGCGATGTCTTTTGGAAGATTACTGACCTCGTTTTATTCCCATGGATTTGAAATTGTGGAACGATTGTTTCACGGAAGGTTCTTTAGTTTTGTCCGTGGAAATGTGCTTTACAATTTATGGGTAATTATTAAGGCTAGGTTCTAATTACAAAATATTATTGTGGAATCATGTGACGGACGAAATATACCTCGCAGCTGGAACCGAAGAAGCTAGAAAAAATTTGTGCGAGATTCACCAGGAACGACGGAGACTTTTCTCGAAACTGATCCGATTAATTTCAGGAATAGCGACATAATTTGGCGATAATGAACATTGTGGGAGTTCGTATCAACGAATTCAGCTAGGCACACGGCGAGATTTCGCAGTATCACACCGAAACATATTTTTATTGGCGGTCGTAGAGAGTCCGGGCAGATAGGAAATTCCGGAAACGTGAAACCGGCGATATCTCGATAAGAGCCGCGCCGGGCAACGCTCTCATTGCCTCAATTTCCACTTCCACTTCCACTTCCGGCCGCGATCGCTTTTTCCCATCGGCCGAGCCTAAAAAACACGCGGCCCATTGTCACGCGAAACCGTGAAGCAATAAAAATGAGCGGCCCGGGAAAAAGTACTGCTCTTCCGTGGACACCAGTTTTTTGCGAAATTTTATCGGCAATTTTCGAATCGTTTCTCGCAATACCGTGATTTATTCCAACAATCGAGGGCCGTTTCTTCCAGTTCGATTGCATCGAAGAGCTCTCGTTTACTGCTTTAAGCCTAGTAACGTTTAAATGTGTTAGATAGCCATGCAAATTACTTTAACTCAGAAATTTTAATCATAATCGTTTTACTAATTAAATTATTGCCAGTACAATTTTATCCTTTAGTTTAATTACATGACGGTATTATTGAAATTATTGATGAAATTTAATTTAGAACGGTTTATCGCGGAAAGAGCTCAAGACGAACAAGTATTCGAGCGCGAGGGATGGAAGGAGGAAGAGGGAAAGGGGGAGGGAGATAGGTGGAGGAATGAGGATCCATGGATCCATGGATCCGAAACGTGACGGCGCTCGGCTGAGCGTGTATCCCACCTGAAAACCGGAAACCGGGGTTCCCCTGCCGAGAGAGAGAAGGCAAGCCTACCGGAACACCGGAACCGGAAGGGTGCGGAACCTAGGCGACCGACGACGTGCCGGACAGTGCCGGCTCGCACTGATTACCCGCTGATGAAACGTACCGGCTCGTTGACTTTGCCAGGGTCGTCATTAGAGTCGCCCTTCGTTCGACGAACAACCGTAAAAATCACGCGAAAGTCGCCTCATTTGCATCGTGAAAACGTTCGTCCACCCTTTCTCGATTAATTCGGACGGCAACGTTTGAAACTCTTGAGGGGGCGAGATGGGGATGTTCTCCATTTTGAGACGGTTCAATTGTGGCGAATGCTAAATATTCAAAAGAACGAGGTAATGAATTTACGAGTAGGGTTTAATATATTAACAGAGATTATTAAATTATCAATATTTATATATATATACGTACCATTAATCACGCGACTGTATTAATATTATCCGATTACAGAGTTCATTTTAATTTACAACCGTGTCCACTCTTCATTCCGCGGTTCTCAATTAGGACGTTATTAATTCTGCAAGTATAGAAAAAAAGAAATAGTAATTATTTGCTCCCCGTTATCTAAATCTTCACCATATGTCTATCAAGGGATGATAGTTCAATGCATACCTTCGAATCTGGTAAAACGATTCCGAAATCGAAATGTAGCCGATGGCACGAGCTCCCAGCGCGATCTCTCTGTGTGACTAATGGCCACCGGTGAGGTTTAAACAAAACGTCGTGTATCGGCAGGCCCAGGGGTAAAATTGGCCGGCAAACCTACCGCATTGCAGCCGCGCTTCCTAAACAAGAGGGCCCCATTAGGTGAAACGACTCGAGTCAGCGAGCCACTGGTGATTAAAAGGCCGATTTGTTACACGAATACCGACGTCTCGCGAGTACCTATGGATCGTCGAGGTCGATATCGGGGATACGAGCTGGGAAGTCGGTGTTTCCCCACCGTTCGATTCACCTCATGCGGAACGACACGAGGCCGTTCCGTTTTCACTCCTTTATTATAACGCGTCATGGCTGCTGCTGCTGCTGGTTGCCGTTGCTGCTACTTCGATTTCGTTGCTCCGTCGGAGAGTAATTAATTACTCGCCGTACGTGATTAATCTCGGCCAGGAATCGAGTAAAAATATCGCGGTGCTACGGTATAATCTTTTCACTACCTTCTTTTTTCGTGTATCCCCTTCCTAGTGCAATCCTCGATAGGAAGGAGAGACTGAGAAGAAGGATTAAAAAGAATTTGACATCTCGTCCCATGGTATTCCATGACATTATTGCTTCTTGTCATCGTTTAGAAATGATGGAAAATATAAGTGTATTTTTGAAATAATGAAAAATTCTCGAACGATAAGTAATAGAGGGGAAAATGTTCCCTTTGAAGCCAAAATATGGAATACTGGTTTGAGAAAAATCAAAGGCAGATTTCCCATCGGCAGAATTTGACAGGGGTGACTCTCGCAAAACGACGACCAATTAGAGTTTTGTAGAGTCGACTGTTTTATGGGAAATCTGTGAACACACCACCTGCCGAAACAGGCGATCGCATGGGACAGAGGAGGACGTGATTCGCCCGGTCGTTTAATAACGAGCGAGGTTGTGGGAACCCGGTCACGACGGGTGGAGCGAGCACTCCCCTTAAGTACAGTGATTACGTGACTGGGGACACGGTACTTGCGTAGTACTCGACGATTATTACATGGATCGATCCGAAACTTTTCTACCGAGCATACCTCTGAAATTACGACGGAAATTGGAATTCTATATTTAAACGATGCTTCTTTTCACTTGTTCACCCCTAAATACTATCGATTCCCAATCGCACTAAGCTCCAAGAGACGATGGAATTTTAGTATTTTCTTCATTTTTTTATTTGTCCATATTTATTTCACATTCCTACGTTCTCTGATTGTATAATGAGAAATTGTAGTATTTTAAATAAAGGTCTGTAGAAAAATATTTGATCGAATATCTTTTTTTTATCCCTTCTTCCTGTTGATGTGTCTGTTCGTTGAGACGAAGACGCAGAGAGATTTCTTTAGGAGAATGAGACGAGCACTCTTCTTGAGTGTAACGATTACGAGACGAGAGACACGATGGCGTACTGGTCGACTTTTAGGTAGATTGACGTTGGATTGATCAGAAGTCTTCCTGTGTCATGTGTTCTCTAAAAATTTAACTTCTCCATGAAGTAGAATTTTAACTATACCAAGAAATCCAGATATTCGTTCTTTTCGTTGAAATATTTTTATCATTCTACAACTCGATCAAAAATTCGCAAATTCTAGAGTTATTTGGTGGTTTTTCTCCTTTTTTTTTGTTACAAACTTTTGTTGTGGCCACATATATACAAGTAAGAGCAACGTTTTTGAGCTCGGACAGCAAACATCCAATCTCCGAATAGCTTTGATCGATGACACCCCCGTTAGCGGAGGACGAGCTTCGCAGGAAGGAGGGGTGATAGTACAGGGGGGGTGAGATTGCCTTGTCACCTTGACAAATGGTTGGAGAACGAAAGGTACCAGGCGATGTTGAAACGCCCCGCATTGGTCCTACCAATCCCTTAAATTCTCGTCCTGCCCTTCTCTCTCTTTTCTCCTCGTTGATCGTTCTCCTTTTCTCCTTCTTCCTTCACCTGCTTGCCTCCCACGAGAAACCCTCCAAGAACCAAGTATCGTCATCGTCGTTGACGATTAGTCATTAACTATTGACAATTCTGACAAATAGACTTGATTCTCTTCTCGCTTCGACTTTACTAAGATTTTCACTCTTCTAAAAAATCTTTCCTTTAAAATGTCATTAATAATTGCAACAAAGAGAAGGTTTTATTAGCGTGTTAAAAAAAGATCGAATCGACTATTGCTGGAAATAATAGGGGTGTTTCTTTTTCTATTACTTTAATAATCTTTGCAAGAAATCGGCATGGGCAGAAGCACATGGGGAAATATTAAACGAGACGTCGCAGAAATCGCGGATCGTCGATCCTGAAGACGAATGCGACGTGATCAACCGTGTCGATCGTACGTTAGAAATAAATGCTGATTGCTTCCTAGTAATCATTCTTGCAGAACTAAAATCACAGTTACTTAATATCCCGTACTTGCTACGTCTTATTACGTGGAATTACAGCGGCCGATAAATTTCTTTCGATTGATCGGAAACGGAATGTACGGTCGTCGAAAGGGAAGAGAGAAGGAAAAATCTGTCGCCTGCATTCGATATCTCGGCAGAGCAGGTTGTCAATGGCGCTGATATGATTTTAATTAATTCGCCTGTAATTACTCGGCGATTTTGCCGGTTGAGCGTTCCTCTGTTCGCCGATAAAGCTGCGATAAATTCAATTTTCTCTTTTCTAATTTACGAAGCTCTCCCTTGAATGGGCGATGGCGTAATTTCTAATAATTATTCTCCCATAAACAGAAGCACCGGCGACCGGTTTTTCATTAAATTTTCGTGGCCGACTTAACTGGCTGAATGCCCGATAACCGTGTACGCTTTCACTTGCAATTAAATCTGATAAAATATGCATCTAAGTTTTCTGTTTTGTTGCACGAGTAAAATCGACACACTGTCGAGCACAATTTAATTTGTTGCATGAAACGAAACGCGACACGTTGACCGTGTAAATTCGATGTGGAGAGGATCGAGGTTGCAGAAATTAAGAGCCCATGCTCGCGTTTCTCGCGACAATGAGAATTTCTACGAACCTCGTCGAATCAGCAATTTTTTTTCAAATTCACCAGGCATTATTTCACGTTGAGCTATGCTCAATAATATTCCAACGTAGCAAACGATATTCTCTTGCGAAATTAATTGACAGCATCGTTTCAATTATCTGTGAGCTCTTTCTAAAAATTTCACTCGGCTTTTCCAAAAATCCTTCGAAATCTTCCAATAGCGATGCAGGAAAAAATATATCCGTTGAAAAAACAAACCAATGATGCACGATAAAAGTAAAAACCAACCGCAAGAAATTATTCCACGGTTTGAAACAACGTCACACGTGAGCAAACGCGGAAAGGGCGGTCCTCCCTCGCGGCCAAAAATCACATTCCTACCAACCCCTCGAATTACGACGTCCCCGTGGCACCACGTCCAACTCGAATTCCCATACGCGCACTTGCAAACTAACTTACGTACAGTCGACCACAATAATCGTTTTCTTCCCCTATGTTTCCTAAACCATTTTACCTATTCTATAATCTACGAATTTATTCTATTACCTATCAACCTATTTGTCTTCGCTCTACAACCCTTCAGCTTCCCCTTCACCTAAATTGATTTAAAACTCGAGGAGAATCATCTTCGAACATCAACTAAAAAATCAACATATACTTTAATTTATACAGAAATATCGAATTGTATATATAATTGCTGACAGAACAGTCAAATTAATTAAATAACAGCTCAAAGAATGGAGTTTCACTGGAGTAAATAAATGTAAATTATTGAAAGCGACTGTACGAGAAGACACGAGCAACTGGAGAACAGGAAGAGTCACGCAACCTGCGTGCATGAATGCGTAATGCCTGCGGACAGTGATTTCCACCCTCGACGAGCGTCGCAACCACCATCAACGCCACCGCCACCCTCGGCCCTTTCCATGAGCAGATGGGGTTCTCACGAGTTACCTCTCGCGTACGCTTAATGCCGCTCGTAATCGGGCCCGATAATGCGGACTGTCACAACAGGCAAACAGTAGCCCGCGGCGGATTGAAAAATCAAAGGATTACTCGTGATTTTCTTCCCCGGGGAGAGGAAGGGGGTGGCTCTTTTACGCGGAAGAAAGCCGACGAAATTGAGGGGAAACATCGAGGAGGATAGACCGATCCCTTCGTGTCTAGGACTTTATTAGATTGCTTAAAATAATTGTATACCGACAATAGAGTAGTCTGATGAGGACTAACATGACTTGACGTCGACTTTGTTAAGTGAAATTATAATCTCATCCGTTTCTCCTGTCAGTAGTGATGTATGTTAATTTCTAATTAAATTCTATCGTTAACTTGGCACGATTAGGCGTTGTAATAGGCCCCATTGTAGACTTGGAACACGGTTTTAAGATCCTGAAGATAGGGATGATTTAAGATAAGGATCTACTTAAACTGCAGAAGAATTTTTCACGCTGGGAAAAAGTCGACGTCGGAAACGGTCTCGGGTGTCGAAAAATTGGCCCTGAAAATCTATGAGCCGTTTCTGTGTACCGAGACAAGGGGAAAACTCTGGTAGAACGCAAGGACAGTCGTATTTTTTTATCTCCACCTCCGCAACGACGAGGAGGAACATTTTGCCCCAATGAAAGAGTACCCGACGTGAGTTTTAATCGGCGATATACACGGACAATGACGGGAAACGGCGTGCGTTCGTTAAAAAAGGAGGGAAACAAAGCGGAGCGAAAAAGGCGGAAAAGAAGCATGGGGAAAAGAGACGGAGGAAGGGAGAGTCGAATAAATTTTCCACCTCGAGCAGATAATGCATCGTCCGTCGTGAAAGCTCGACGGTGTTTTATATTACAAAGCGACGACGATGCGAATAAATTTATCGACACACGTCCTGCTTACCGTCGTGCACACGCGTTACACCTTGTCATCGTCGTCTCTCGGCGACTTTGTCTCGCTTTCGACGTTCATTCGACTTCACGGAGGCGATAATGACTGGCTGTCGTGCTAGTTACGACTCACTGTGAAATATGCGAATCTTTTGTTCACCTGGACTCTTAAAATTTTCAAATTTTCAGCATCAAAGAATACCTTGGATTTCCCTGCATATTTTTCATGCCAAAGTACAACAATATACGATTCGTTCATACTCGCCATCCTCGATGAAACGCTTACCGTTCACGTCTGGTCGATTGAGACGATAATGACTACTTGTCGTTCTCCTGTCTTTGTCGTCGATTGTTAACGAGTTACCCGCGAAGAAATCACTCGTAAATGCCAAACCGCCCGACGAATAGGATGTTAGGTCATTAATTATTTCGTTGATTTTTACTCGCATTTTTATCAACTTTCGAGTCCAACAATAGAAACGACGGTAATCGCTCGTCACCGAGCTGTCTCGTTATCGAGACACGTTATCGTTCTTATGAGTCGTCGATAGAAGGTGTACTGCAAAGCAACAAAATTACTAATGCCACGAGAATATCACGATAGCGTTGCATACCTTGACGTTAATCGTTGCACAGTACAGAGAAAGAATTAGCCGAGAAAATTTCAATCACGATATCTGACGAAAGGGTGACTTTGTGTTACAGGTCGGAGAGCGATCGCAAAATGTTGAATCCAGAAACCGGCTGTTATTCGGAGTCCGTTCGAGCATGGTGAGTGACACGATCAGATAAAAAAAAAAGAATAGGTATTAGTGGTTAATTTACGTGACGTTTTAACGCGCTAAGGCTTACGTCTACGTTCGAATCGGCCTACAGCGAGGCCTAATCTCCCTCGAATATCTCTTGGCTCGCGTGCCGGCCGTGTATTCTCATCAACGCGTAATCTTAATTAAGTACAAATCGCTCCGTGTACGACCGCATGTTACACGGCCAAGTAGCCGCGTTCCTTCAGATAATCGCCCGTTTAACTTCCTCTTCTTTTTCGCATTCGTTGCACCGGACCGTGAATCTGTCCTCTTCTCGCACACGGTCTCGTCCCTCTGCCTCTTAACTTGCGGACTTGCTAATTTCGCTTGGAATAAAAAGAAAAGAAGCAACGAATTCTCAACTGCACCGAGACTTCACCGTGCATCGTGAAGTGGCATAATTTGGCGAGAAGAATTAAAAGGAAAAAGAGATACAAAGATTAATTCCTTCCCAGTGGCAAGTTCGTGGTTACGGCTATTCATTGATTCGTAATTCAACGATGCAATATGGATATTTATAGTTGCCTCTGTGTGTCTATACGATTCTAAAAATGCACTCGCGTGCATCCCAGCTACTGCTGCAGATTCACGCCCATGTCGTGCACGCATCGTCGTTAGATCGCTGTTGCATCGTCGTTCACGATGGTGTAATTGAATCTAAAGTGGATTTTAATCCTGTCATTAGAAATGCACCGCTGAGAGAATTTATTGAATGGTCAATTAACGTAATACCGTGAAGTTTTGCGTGATTGATAATGATTGATAAGATTATACATCGAGAGAGAGAGATAAAAAGAGAGAAGAGAGTGCCAAGAGGCATAATCTCGTGCGTGATCGAAGTCTCGGCAACGGTGCGTGTTCCTTATTTATTAAACCGGAAACACGGTTTTGAGGATAATTGCGAATGTCGACTCGTTTAAGGGGATAAGTGCATTTGGGTCACCGTGGCTACGTAATCGTTATAGCTCGTTAGCATGGCTCCAATGCAAGACGGAGACTGCTTCAAGTAAAAGTTTCAAGAGAGGTAGAAAAAAAACGAAGTACTTGACGATTTACGTCGGATTAATTTCTAGGTAGAGAAATATCTTTGATTTTCTCCTTCTCGTTCATCGACGCGATCGGAGAATTTTATTCGTCGTCGTCCCTTCGACTCGATCAAGATTTACGTAACGTCAGAAGAATTTTTTGCGTTGCAACCCTTTGTAGCGGACCAAACGAAACGGTTTTGACCGTCCAGCGTGATTTAATTGCCATTGGAAAAGAATACCCCGTCGATCGATCGTCAATATTCCAGGAGGGTGGAAGGAAACAAACAGAATCGCTATTCCGGCCAAATTACATGCATGAATTTTAACCAACGGTACGTCGCGCCGCAGAAAGGACTTTATGGCCGTTCGAAATATCGGGGAGATTTTTCATAATTGAACCGTTCGAACCCCCTCGCAATTTCTCTCACCCCTTCCCCCCTTCTCTCTCCATCAGCAACCGATGGCGCCGGCTCGTACGAAATTCAATCGGTCCGTTATTTTGCACCGGTTTTCGTGTTTTTACCATTATGCCCGAGAGGTAATTTCCCGGTCCGACCGCTGATGTATTTATAACGAAACGAATTAAACTCACCGACCGACCGAATGGGTAACAAAACGTCCCGAACGGCGCGCCGGACGAATTTCCATGGGAAATAAAATACTCAAATATTTGACCGTTTAATTTGAACCACGGTTAGGCGATGTGGTTCGAGACCATCGTGGGGGATGACTAAGTTAATAACGAGATGTCGCATTGCCCGGGAAAATGATTGTCCTTTCGCCCTCTTTCAATTTTCCTCTTCGAAGCTGTCTTCGTCGTTGAGGTATATTTTCGCGTGCTGTAGGTACATCTGAAGGGCCAAAGGTCACGTCATTTCCCTTTTTTCGACGATATCGCAACCGTTTTACCATTCCTTCTTGCCGATTTGCTTCGGCAGTGTACCGTAGCGATGTAATAAAGGACAAACTTCAGCGGCAAAGATTCAGGAGCGATTTATCCGCAATCGCGGTGGTGGATTTCTTAGGACATTAGGGACACGATCAGCAGTCGGAAAAGGATCGTTCCCGGCGCAGTGAGGGTAGGGCGTTAATGCGATTAAGGCCGTTATCAGATGTCGCCGGCACTTCTTGCACGATGACGTCGACGTGCTCGTTTGTCATCGCGCGACGTCGTCACGGGGGTTGCATGATTTACTTCCGTTTCCCTATTTTCGCGCCCTTCGCTTCCTGTTGGTGACTTTCACTGTCGTAGGTAATTCGCGGCAAACTGCTCGCTTGATGCTTCACGTTTCGATTAATTTTCTCTGTCTTAAGAGCACGAGTATTCCAAATTCTTTAATCTTTTGCTATACGGATAAAAATAATACTTAATTCCAAGAAATTATAAGTAATTCCGGTGACAATGTTTAATCTGTCTGTGGTGAGCATTAAGAAGGAGCTATCTTAGCAGAGTTTGCTATCCACTATGAATATTGGGCAGTTTTTTAAGCTGAATAAATTTAGTAGCAAAAACCATCGCATTGCAAAAATGTAAGTAACGAAAAATCGATTTACAAAAGTTCGCGTGCGACACGCGAGCATACGTGTCGCGAAACGACGTTCAAAGATTCTTTGAGGCACGTTCTCAACGCCTACCCTTAACGAAACGTCACATAACATCGGCTTAACGTCGCATTAACGACTCGTGAGGAGGGATGAAATCGTTCTCGATGCGCGACGAAAGAGAAACGAGAGAAACTTCTCGAGCCATTCTCGTGGAGAAGAATCGAATGAAACTAATCCGATGGAAGACGAAGAAAAGAGGAGAGATAGTTGTCATGGTCAGGTTGTAAGAGAAGAGGGTGTGGCCAGGAGATAGGGATGATTAGAAGCTACACCCCCAAGGCACGAGCCGAGGGTGCTGACGGAAAATTCATGGAGTTACTTAGCAGCCTTCCAGGCTTACTCGTTTATCTTGCAAGGGGGAAGAAGGAAGTCGTTACGTCGTCGAGAGGCCACCGGGGTCGAGGCTGTAATCCTAATTAATAATTAATTACCACCGTGGGGGAATAATGGACGATTGAATTCTTCCTGCGCTGGAAGGGAGGAGAGGTTGATTTATCGAGAGACGATTCTACGATTTCCCTTCCTTCACGGTAGCTTTAGGTGTTTCGAGATTTAAGATTCTTGCAACTTTAAATGGCAATTTACTCAAAGTGCAATATTGAAAATTTTGATATTTTAGAAAATTTGAAAGAAATGTTCAAGATTGAAAATCTATACACTCGATATTTCTAGAAGATTCTGCCACACGAGAAAATATTGAGAGTAATAAATTCCCCGATGGCATTGCCCAGTCTATGGGAATCGAAATAAATAAGTACATGGTGCTTCCTGAAGTCTGAAGCGTTTCTAGCTCCTTGGAAAGAGAGACAGGAAAAGAGAGAAAGGGATCGGGAAAGAGCTGGAAAAAGTTGGTCAAGTTTTACGAGGGCGTCGAAGGAAAGAGATAGAGAGAAAGAGAAGCAGAATCTCTTTTTGGTCCTTTAGGCATCCTGGTAGCTTGAGATCCTTCGGTACACGGCTAAAAGTTGTCCGTGTGTGTCCTTACATGTCTGGATCTCCCCGGGAGCACCCCAGTTTGTCAAGACGACCCTTCGGTGTCGCTTACAAGACAGCAAATTTGTCTCAGATAAGCAAAACAAACACGTTCCTGAGTGGAGGAGAAGGTCTTCCGTTCTCTTTGCCCTTTTTTTATCTCCTGTCCTCCCGCTGTTCTGTCTTTGCCTCGGCCACAAAATAGAGAACGCGTGCAAAGATTTAATTGATCATTCCATTCGATATGTTTCTCTCAAAAGGAACGAATTCATTTCCTAATGAAATTCTATTACCACATTCGCCGTTCGTAATTTTCTCCTTCCAGCCCTTCAAGAGGAATCTCACAACCGAGTCTCAATTCGATATCACCCCGAATCCTTTCGAGTCTAATGATATTTTAATATACCTATGACGAAGTGCAGAGCGAATTTGATCGAGAAAGGATTAGGAATTCTGACACGATAAAAATCGAGAGGCATAGGTGGCTCGATTAGCCTCGGTGAAGGGATGGTACCGAGCGAAGAGTTTCGGCACAGCTGTGCATGAAACAGGGCCCAGGAAAAGGGCAGGGGTGAGAAGAGGGCAGATCCTGGCCCCAGCTGCAAAGAGGGGTCATCGATGTCATTGAGGATCTAGAAATTATCGTACGCGTGTCGAACGAATACCGATCGGCCCCCTGATTCGATTCGGCTTCGACCTTCGATGGATTCACTCACCGAGGAGAATTGCAGATCGAGACGATCGATGATCGAGGAACAGGTGGAGGAAAATTCTTTTAAAAATTCAATGATCACGCAGATCAGAGCACGTGCGATGAACTTGAGATTTGTTTTAATCTAACGATCGGTTAAATTGAGAAACGATTGCAAAATTACAAGTATCGAGAAAAAACATTTCCCTGCAGAGCATAAATCTAATTCCCTTTCGTAAGTGCAACAGCAATGCACCTTAAAAAATCCCTGCAATCATGACTGAGGCAATTTACCGTATCACGCGTTTTAACGCGATTAACCAACGTGGTGGTGAAAGCTGAAAAAGATCGTTACCATGAAACAAGGAATTCCCCGATGGGTGGAATCATCGACATTATTAATTCGCCCTTCCACGATGAATCGTTCGAGTTGCACGCGTCTGACGTGCTTTGACACTTTGGACAATGCGAAAAAAATTATCCGTAACCAGGAGGATCAAAATCATCGAGAGAAGAAGAGACATTGAAGGGAAAAGGAAAGAGAAAAAGAAAGAGCAGGAGAGAAGAGCGTTAATAGGGCCACAACGTTAGGGGATTTCATCGGAGAGCATTCTCCACGTTCCTTCTGGTGCAATATAATGCACGTGTATATATACACGTATGTCACGTACGTATATGCGAGAACCCAGAAGCAGCCCTTAGGGGGTTGCCGAGGGGTAAACATCGTGTAACCATCGGGGAAACACCGAGGGGGTTTGAGGGCGATTGTGCGGCCCAGAGCTTGCATACGATTCCATAAATATTTTATTGGCTCGTCATTCGATTTTATTGCAGCGGCCAATCGAATGACACGCCGGATTACGTCGCTGATATTTCCTCAAAGGATCATTCTACAAAGCACAAGACTCTTCGTACCAAATATGATCCAAGTAACGTCAGAATTTCGCTCGTTATTCGACGCAGAAAATTTCTGTAAATTAATCCTCCCTTCTTGACGATTCCTGGTACAATGCCGGAAGAAAATCGGTAATTTCATTTTATACGCTGTCGGGAAAATTCGTCCTGTCCGTTGAAACAAGAATGAAACACGAAACGAGGAAAAATATCAAAGAGTGTTCACCGCCTAGGTCCTGTCTTGGTCGATTTTCCGGAAGATCGCACCGGACCGATTTCCTCCGAGGAAAAGGTACCTTTGGACTCAACCGATCGCCGGAGAATCCTGCAATTTCCCTCTTCCCTCTCCTCGGCGTCTCCTTCATCCGCGCTTAATTAAGCCGAGCCACTTAGTACCGTTGAATGCTTCTTGATTGGCAGACGAGGTACCCGAGGACGAGCGAAGCTCAGGTACGTACCTATCTGCGCCTCTGGCAGCCGCGAGTCGGCCACTCAGTCAACATCAGGCGAATGCTGAGTTATGTCGAGGGTTCGAGCTCTTTTAAACTCGCCAATAAATCGGCCGTTCTTCTCTACGATGCTTCTTCTTCCTCCGGACTCTTCGTTCTTCTCTTCATCCTTCTCTTTCGCTTCTTCGTTCTTCTCTTTCACTTCTTCATCCTCCTGTTCGTATTTCTGTTTCTTCTTCTTCTGCTTCGTCTTCATCCACCGTGTCTTTCTTCTCGATTTATCCCCTCGCTTCCTCCTCGGTATGTCTGGTATCGTTGAGCTTAGCTTTCTTCGGAGGTTGCTTCTCTCTTATTTTTATCGTTCTCCTTGATTTCTCTTTATTGGATCTTCTTTGAAACCATGATTTCCTTTCCTATACCTTCCGTCTCTCCCGCAAGATCGTACCTGGCATTGTCTTCCTTTTGCAGTCCGTAGTTAATTTCTTGTTTAACCGACCCTGTGGCCCTTGAATTTTATTCCTCCCCTTTTTCTTCAGGATCTATGAACCTCTAAAGTTTCGCTGGTAATCTTTGCTCGATTAATCGGCGATGCTTTTTCCCCGATTTGTTCCTTTCGTTAGATGGAATTCATTTCTTTGCTTTCACTCCCAATTCGGAGATTGTAGTCTAGTAGTTTTCTCCGTAGCTTCTTCGTCTTCAGGTAGCGCAAAGTTGGTTGCGAACTCTTCTACCTGAACGGCCGGTCGAGCGAGCTGCGAAAATATCGGCTCGTTTGTTCGATGACTCGGCAGCTTCTTTTTTCCATTTGCTTCTCCCTCGTCCTTTCTTTTTTCCTTTGCTTTCTCGATCCTTTCCCTCCAAGGTGTTACTCCTCTCGCTGAATCGACTATGCTTTCAAGTGATAGAAGCAACGATGTATACCAGATATCAAATTGATTACTATAATCTACGGGATCGACTAATTGGATATCGTCTCTAATCGTGATATAGTTTCATTCGTCTGTCACTAGAGATCAAAAGTTCAGAAGAATCCTTTGAAGAGGTTGCTTTATTTTCCGTCGATTCGTTTAAGAGATAAAGTTCGACGTTCGATTAACAATGGTAGTCCGGTCGTAGAAAAAGAGTTTCTTGTTTATTCTCGAATCTGAACGAGGAATCTTGCCGCGGCATCGTCACCGATTAATAATTACGACATTGTCGCCGTCGCTAAACGCTTTAATCAATGTCATCGGGCCAATTTCCGATCGCCGTTGGCTTCCACAGCCCGTCCCTCCTTCCATCCTACTCCTCTTCCTCCATCACAGCCGGCTACTCCGCAGGAAATTACGTGGTACGATCGAAACGCAAGCGGAAGTCGCAATTTATCAGTTTCCAGGCTGAACGGCTGGCCCGGAGATCGCGATTTCGATTCTACACCCGCAAACTCCCCAAGCTCGATCCGTCTTGATGCTCTTTGAAAATCGATCCCTCGATCGACTCGACACCTTCGTCCGTTCGCCAATCTGTCGGTTTTGCTTCGTTGAACGTCCAAGGATATTTCTTCGTTCGCCGTGGTACCTCCTCTCTGTCGTGTTGTTTCACTCTCGTTTAAAAGGGACCATCGTTAACGAGCGATTTTCCGATTAATTACCATCGTTAAATTATTTATCTACGTTTTAAACGACACACTGTTAGAAGTGAGATTATTTCTCGTTGGACGAAGTAACGTTGGATTTAATGAGATCAAAGTATTTGAACATTTTAAAATCATTTCTCGATATGATAATATAGCTGGAAATATGTTTGACGTTCGCGTAAAAAGGCTGAGCGATAATTTTTCAATTTTCTGGCCGACGAGTCAGGAGATTGCCATTTTTCCAGGCCAACGAGGAGCAACAAACTGACGCCTCCAGGTTGCTCGAGAGATCTCGAGTTTTGCTCGGCTCTTTCGCATCCGGATAACGAGGTTTACTCTTAACGGTTGCGTGGGTGCCTGATAATTATCGCACACGCTCCCGCCTTCCACGTGTGCACTTCTCTGTACATACGTACACATTTATGTACGTGCATTGAATTTATCTCGCACGGTGCAACTCTCGAAGGTAAAAAATATGTCGAAAACTCACGAGAGAATTTCCCTCGACGTCGATTTTCACCAAAAACTGGTGGAAAATAAATTAGGATATTCCTGATAATTTCCTCATTAGCAGAGAGCACAGTGGCGTGTATCTCAAAGTCAAATATTCTATTAGCAACTACCGTGATTCTTCCTTTAAAGTTATCTCATATTAAGGTTAAATATTTGTCACCTTTCGTGCAAAAAAAATCATGAAACTGCAGCCACTTCTAATTAAAATTCCATCCAATTCCAGATGCTTCTGAATTCCTCGTTTATACGGTTTGCGCGCGACGTCGTATCGCGCTTTTTTTTTCACTCCGTCGAGAAAAATCAGAACGATGAATTTTCCTTTCATCGATTGGATCCTTTTGTAGCTTATCGCACGGAAGAAACGGCACGATCGACGGCCGCCGATATTTTTGCGAGGTCGATGGAATAAAAAAAAAAAGAGAAAAAGGAGGCAGAGCATACTCTCGACCTTCCATGCATGCGCATACGTTGGAATAACGCCGGTTCCGCTGGTTTCGAGTACCCAACGGGTATTCGAGTACCTGGTCGGCTGTGCTCGCGAATATTGCCGGGTCTCTTGTGCGAAACAGTGCAATTCAGTGAATCCTCCATCTGTGCAGCTTCCTACGCTATTTGCGTTTCGTTAGGGATAAATAATTCGAACTGTAAATCCTTTGAAATTCTTTCAAACGGATTAAGTTGAACATTTTCTGGATTATTATAAATTTGGTGTTAAAAGTTGGTACCTCCAATTGACAGAGAAAGTCGCAGAAATATGAAAAAGATTACTTCCAATTTCGGCGTTTAATTTGAAATTTCTGAAGTAACTTGAACGTTGAAGTTTAACGGTGATGAAGTTATCTTCAAGTGGGAAAAAAATCGTAGCGGAAAATCGTCGATTTCTGCCGATCACTCGGATCGAAATGCTGCCTTTCCATTATTTCGATGATGAGAAAAACAGGCGGATGGGTAGCCAGCACGGTCTCGTTTGTGTACTCAAACGAGTCTATGCCTCTGCAAGGTGCAACGAGCTTCCATCGAAGGTGCATCGTCATTCTCTCAGCGGAGAGGTGCGAAGATTTTTCACGGAATTGCACGCCACCTTAAAATCTCGTTACAAAACGGCGATACCTCAAAGTCCGGGGATTGACTTGCGAAATCGAGAAACGAAGCGATTTTAGACGGCCACTGAATTTAACGAAGTTCAGGGAACTTTACTTTCGGTGGCGAATTTCATGAGTTTTCAAGAAAATAGAATATTGTAAAATATAAAATTCACCCTGCGTTAAATATTCCTCTTATTTTCCAATTTTATTTTGAAGTATGAACGACTTGGCAAATTCAGCAGGTGAAGATCTACAAGTATTAATATCAATTTCTCCAGAGGTTATTTATTTTTCTCGTTCTTCGGAGTCTCTCGGAGCAGGGTCGAATTGCAGGGCAAATACTCAAAGACTACCTGTCGCAGGTGCCAAAATCGTGGACACGCTTTTCTTCCGAGAACGTAACCCTCTTCAAGGTCGCAAGTGCCTTATCCCGTAAGCCCTTTCGGGGCTACAGGTGGCTCTTAAGCCGATTAGATGCAGCGCCGGGGAACAATTTGTTGTTGACGAAACTTAACCCTTGTTTCGCACTGACCTACCTCCTTTCCTTCCTACTTTTGGATCATTTCTTAATGCCCTTCCGTCGATAAACCAACCAAGATACCTTTCAATTATCATCTACGAATTTTCTGAGACTTTTCTTCCATTTTTCGCGCATCTTGGTAAACCGACGATCGTTCTTTCACCTCTTTGAAGATACTTGGAGGGATGAATTTATTTAATTGTCAGGTTACAGTGGGACGATTGAAAATGAAATATTATGATGGAATATCACGTAGAAGATGGAATCGTAGAAGACGTGTCGCAAAGTAATAACGAAATGCAGGCAAAGGGGATAAATACTAAACGGCTTTGCGAATAAACCGCTCGTAGGATTTCTTGCACGTAAGAGCCGGTCAACAGGTTGTTCTACGACCGGCCGACTTCCGAGGAGTCTATCTTCGATAGAGAAAGAGAAACGAAGGGGAGAAACGACGCCTCTCAATTGCGAACGATTTAAAGCAGCCATTGGCCCCGACCTCTGCTCGTCCGCAAATGAAAACTTTCCCAATCCTCTTTTGCTTCTTCTTCTTCTACGACTTCTTCTACAGACAACTTGGACGAAGAGCTCCCGCGGATGGAAGTTCCTCTCGCTCTTTCTTCTTAACTTCTCCCAGTCTCCCTTCTTTCCGCGTGCGAGTTGCGGTTCGACGAGCAATTACGCTCTATGAAGTCTCCGCCACGGAATTCCACCGCGAGAAAATTGAAGGTAGATGTTCCTAGAAGATTTCAACGTTACTAACGAAATTCCAGCGAACGTTCTTTAACTGCTGTTCCTTGAATTTTCCATGTGAAATCGGAATTATTCCACAGGATACAAGCTTATCTAAAATTCTTCTTAGGTCACATATTTTTGGATGTTCAGGAACGGTAGTTATGACATCCGTTAATTCGAACGTCTCTGGACAACGAAGAGGGAGCCATCGAAGATCGATGTATCTATAATCATTCGGAGGACGAGGTGCAGGGTGAGAGGAAAAAGAAAAAAAAGGGATGAGAAGAAGGAGAGATGGAAGAGGCGTCTAATCTGTCGGCAGTGATCAGGACCCAGTATCGATGATGAAGTCTCCGGTTTCTTTGAAGTTCGCCGTGGCTCGCAACGGGGGAGCGAGCCGCACGTATCCCTCGATTCCTTCTGATCCTGATCCTGGGCCGGTGGGACCACTTGCTCGGTCGGGACCCATCAGTCCCGTCTGTCTTAATGCCCGTCAGAAATTAAAGCGTCCAAGGAGTAGGGTATGCATCGATCGGAATGCTAATGACGTCGATATTTGTCAATATATCTGGCAGAGAGATGAAACTTGTCTCGAGAAGAATCGACATCGCGGATCGTCAAGCTCATCCTCAAGGAATTATCTTCGAGAGTCTCAGCATCAAAGTTCTTTCGCTCTGAACATTTTCTAGGACCTAGTTTTCTAGGACGTAGTCTCTTGCGTTTCCAAATTTCAATTTAAAAAAAACATGGACGAAAGTACTCTGAACAAATTGGAATCCTCCTGCATTCCTCCGTCAGATTCGCAGTCCCCGAGCGAACTTACAAATCGACCGGTATCTTTTACGAGTAGGGTGGATCCTCCGGGTGTTCTGTTCATGGATGGTCGAAAAAAAGGCAGTGGGTGATCGATTGGGGCAATCCAGCCGGTTGGTGGAGACGTTACGAGTTTCTTCTTTCGTTCCGTCCACCCTCCTGGTACTAGCCAGCAATGTCCTGCGAGTGTCCTGCCGATCCTGCGGTGCGCTCTTCGCTCCTCGATGGCCCTTTCCCCCTTACCGCTTTTCCTCTCACGACGAAGGGCTATATTGCGAGGATACTACGACCATAACGTGGTCCGACCGTAGCTAAACAAAGCTGCCGACCATAAAAGTGTCCACCCTGATGCTCGATGCTTGGTTTATGACCACCGTGCCAGGAACACCCGGGGAAACGAGCAGGTAATCGGCAACGACTTCGGTCCTCCTTCTCGATTCCGCTTCTTTCTTCCTCTTCCGATGAATTCCTTCCTTCTTTCCTTCTCTTTTTCCGTGTCTCTTGGCTCGTCGTTGTTTCACCTTCTACGTCGTCCTTCTTCGACGTCGTCGCTTCGTGGTTCCGAGCGTGACGACAGGACTCGCCACGCCTACGAACCTTCACCTCTTGACTAATTGCCGTTAATCCTGCGCGATGAATCGTCCTTCCGTCGACGCTTTTGCTCAAGTTTAGCCGCGAGATATCAACGTGATATTCGTCGATATATTTGACCTTGGACTAATACCTTGTTCCATCGACTGATAATTGCCTTGACGTTAATACAATTTATCTTCCTCGAGGTAAAATTACATTGGTCATCCAACGGCAAAGTAGAGGTTGTACTTTCGTCAAGAAACCAACGAGAAAGTCTCACGAAAATATTCAAACGAGAGAAACTCATTCGCCAGGGGGCAGAAGAGCGACCAGCAACGTTGAAATTTGTCACGTTAAGGAGGGTAAAAGCGAAACTCGTTCGAGCAAATACGTCTCCACGAGATAAACAAGGCTACTTAAAGCAAACTATCCGGGGACTCATTATCCGGAATATCCGTCAGCTTCTCAGGCACCGAAAGTCGATTGGAAGTTGATGGGCGTTCTGTCTAGAGAAACCGCAGCGATACTTGGCCCTGCCGTGAAAACTTCCAAAGACAATGGACAGGGTTAACGAGAGGATGAGATTGTTTTGAGTTAAGTGGTACAAACAGAGACCCCTTAAACGACAGGGATGCTCAACTTACCGGCACCCTGGACTCTGCTGCGGGTAAACATAAATTTCCTAACTTTCCTTTTACGCTTTCCCCTTCGCGATTTCTCGCGCGGAGAAGCCGGAGAACTCTGACGCGTTGCGGACTCTTTCCCTACGAGAACCCGAGGAACGTAATTTACGACGGCGCATTTGCATTTCCGGTCTCGCGCGAGAGTTATATATTTGACGCGTACTCGAAAATTTTAATGGCCGGATATTTACGGGCCGAAATATTCGCCGCCTCGGCTAACTTTCGTTATTAGTTATTAAGTACTCGCACCTCTTCCTTTATTTTTATATATAAATTTTTTCAACGACGTGGTTACCGTGAAACTCTGGCGTTTTGCAGATGACGTGGATCACGCGGCGATTTACAGGCGGCAAATATTTTCCTCGACATTTTTTTGCTGCTTTAAATTGCGATAAGAAACGAAGTGTAGGTATATTGGTACGAATGAGAAGGTGGATGCACGATAGTCAAACATCGTTCGAATTCCGCGGGAAATCATTTCAGACGTTGTGTTCGCCACCACGAACAATGGATATCGGGTGTCGATATCGTACTCGAGCGGAAAACGAAATTTCCAATGAAAAACGCAAATGGTACCGATAACGAGTCCGCCTGATTTCGATCGTGCAAGGGGAAAGGGTAGTAACTCGTTCTCGTATCTGAAACTGACACAAACTGTCCCTATTTTCTTCCAACATTCCTCGTATCTTCGCCTCCCGATATTTCGCAATTTCACGGATGTTTCGTATCTGTATCGTTCATTTCTCCCTCCCACATTATCAGCAATTTTCTCAAAGAGATCAAAAGAGCCCACTAATTTTACAATTTCGAGATTAATAAAAAAATCTACTACCATTCGACAAATGAAAATCCTTTACCGAAACTCTTCCTCCATGTATTATTAAATTGTCAGAATCATTCGTAGATGTATCGCACACATCGTTGCACTTTCGAAATTTGTCTCCGTCCACTTTCCCGAAGTATCCAAAGCTCCGGGCCAACTTCCGGCGATCGATGTCCAGAAAGGCCTCGGACAGGAGGCAGACGGTTACAGCGAAAGTAAAGATAGACAGAGAGTAGAGAGATAGAGAGAGCAGGAGAGACTAGACATCGAGAAGTACTGGTCTACGTAATTTTACGCGGTCCATTGTATCGCGACGAATCAGATAGAGAGGCTTGTACGCTGGTTGTCGCGGACAATTCACCGTCACCGAAGTGTCCTCATCAGGCTCCTCTCCTCCGCTCTGAAAGGCGAGCGCATCGTGCTCCCGAGTCCGCTCCATTCGTCCAGCAACGATCGTTCTCTCGATACACACGCCAGCCATTCGACTATCGTCCTCTGAAATCGGCAGGAGGATCGTCGATCGCGGAAAACGAGCCGTGGGGAAAGTTTACCACTCGGATGTATCCTGTGGAGAGGAGAGAGGGTGGTTTTGTAGGCTCCGAAGTAACGCCGAGGAGTTATCGCTCCCGATGGCTCGTTATCGAGTACGTTTTCCTGTTCGCCGATTCGATTCTTCCCGTGGTCGTAACTTCGATCGGTCGTTGCAACGGTAAAAATGACGTGTTTGCTGGTGGAAAAAGGGGTAGTTTTGTGTTTTTCCTCTCTTCTTTTGCGTTCAATGTACGTTTGTTCAATGTCGTTGGATACGGTCTCTTTATCTGGATTGCGTTAATTTTTGAGCTTTTCCTTGCAGGCGGAGAGGAGACCAAAAGGGGGTTGTTTTTAATATTAGGGGAAAAAATTGAGGATATGAATTAGTTGGAGTGGCTTTGTACACGTAAATTCACGTCGATTCGTTGGAATGAGTTATTAAACGTTACGTTAGGTGTAATTAATTCTAGCGTGAGAGCGGAATATTTCTATCTCGACAGATCTCAACGATGTTTGCATGACCGTACTAATTTCACGAGAAAATATAGGTCCGCCGGAAACGTAACGCGACGTGGGAATTGTTTTAGCTCGGAGAGTCGTCAGTGTAGATTAGAAAAAGAGGGAATCCCCTTGAAAAATATGAAACATGACATATCCTTTCGATCGAGATACATATTCGCATCACGTGCAATTGCAACAGCGCTTGTAATTTCCTTAAAACGTTGTAAATTCGAGAACTGCAGACTTCCGAATGATCTCGTAAAGTTATGCAATTTAATTATTAAATTCCATCGGCAGAAAATCTGCTCGTGTTTCAAGATTACACGTGTTGCAAATAATTGCGAAAATATCGACGGTTCCGGAAAGACGACACGCGAGAGGGTTTCTAGAATGCAAGCGGATGCCTTAACGTGTCTACCTGAGACTTTGCAACAAGAGCGCAGTACACGAATGCAAATTCGCACACGTGCGCTTATTGCACCACGTTAAAGGGCGTGAAAGATGACGTTTCGTAAAACGAAAGTTTCTTGGAACTGATATGCAAGAGGATATTTGTAAGCCGAACCGCGAAATTTCTTCTACGTTTCTGTTCCTGCCACAGAAGCACAGTATTTTTCCTTGTCCGTTCGTTTCTGACCAGATTTATAATTTTATTTTTCTTCAGAATTTTCCTCCGCACGTGCTTCTGTGACTTTCATAAATTTTCCGCTGTAAAAGTACAATAATAAAATATCGTCAATAGTATTATTACCTTAACAATTGACGTTAAGTAGCAAAGTGCAAGGCATCTTGACTGCCCCTTTTTTATCGCCACTGTGCGAGGAACATGCTGGCCTGCGATGATGGCCTGAATAATTAGCAAATACTGCCCAGATATCACCCCATAGGAAAATTTTCGACATATGCGTTCAACATGCCAAACAGATGCGTTTCACACTTTCCTGACTTTCCCGACTTCCGCATGTTCCCGTTCCCCAATTTTCTCCGCTTCTTTTTCTATCCTCTTCTAACCACTTGACTGCCTCGACAATTTTCTTCTTTTAAGTTCAAGCTTGACTCTGACTTGTACCAAAGACTTTGTCCATTTTAATTGTCATTTTTCCAAAATATACTTAAATTAAAACAGTCATATGTCTCGCTCTGGAGCAAGGGATCTAAGAATTGGATCAGCTTCCCTCGAATTTCATCGCTTTCTCAATGTGCAACGTTATTCCATGCTCGCGAGACACGAACGAGGACCAACACAAACCTATCGGCTCCAAGAAATCGTAACTTGGCGTGTTTATCACCGGCAGGCCTTGCAGGCCCACCGGCGTTAGCACGAGGAACGACTTCTTGCGTGGGGCGTTAAAATCATATGGGACTTTTTTAAAGGCCCGCGGTCCGACGGGGGACCTCCCGTCCGGTTTGCCCCTTCCGCTTCTTCTATTCTCTTCTACCTTCCTCCACCGTCACCTTTGCTACCACCATCACCACCCACGTCATCCAGAGTTTCGCAGAAAATGATGTCGCGGTGCCAGCCGTCGGCTACGACGTGGAAAGAAGTTAATTAAAATGTCCCACGCATATTTAAATAATTAACTCACGTATGGAACGAGGAATGTAAGAAATTTGAAGGTGTATGAAAAAATAAGGATTGTAAAAAATATGAGGTACATTTTTGTACAACTTGAACAGAGTTGATGAAAGGAGAGGGGGGCTGATCTCAAGAAACAATGATTTGAGTTAGGTCTGTGAGTTAAGTTTGAGTCATCAGTGACCTCCGTGTCTCCCTTTGAGGTGTTAACGAGCGACGTTAACACCTGAAAAATAGAGAACCGCAAAGAACGTAATGGAGGGAAAAGGATTAGCGATTAAGGACCAGGAAAAATTCCACGAAATTTGGCGCGAAGGCCATGGACTGAGGAATGAAGCGAGGACCCTCTGGGCTCGTCCTTCTCTACCTTCCTCCTCGACGTCCTCACGGCGGAGGGCCAAGAGTTCGCGGTGGGGCCATTCATCAGAGGCAACTTGTCACGCCGCTGGGCATCAGACATAAATTCCACTCCGTAATGTGACAGGTCCTCGCTCCTACCCCCGAGAAAACCATCTTACGGCCCTGCGCTACCATCCACTGGGTGTCTCAGAATTTTTTTCCTTCGTTCCTCGAAGAAACATTCGACTGAAGCGACAGATAAAGGACCAAATAATCAAAAGGAGGGATATCTCAAAATTTGTTCACTTGCTGATAAAAACAATTGAATTGTTTCAATGAAAAGGTGCAAAGAATCGATCCAAATTACAACACCGATCTCTTCTCAAATTCAACAAGATGGAATTTGAGTTGCGTGAAGAACAGGGTGATGAAAATGCAGGAAGTGCAAGCGTGCAGTAATTTTCCGATGAGAGTTAAAGACGTTGAATCGATAACGATACTGTGTAGGCGGATAATGTCGTCGGTAGAGTTTCCAGCAGGAAAGATAGATCGGCGTGCAACTCGTTGAGGCGCTTCCTCCTTTCCGCCGGAACTCGATAGCAATCGGATAGTCACCGTGATGTCCGGTGGAACACACATAAGCGTTCCGTTTCGATAGAGATCACTCGCGATCGGAAAAAGATAGGGCCCCAGTGAACGTGCGTAGAAAACCCTTTCCCCTTTTAACGTATCTGTCCTTCAGATACCTATATCTTTCACTTTTCGTGCACACTCATAAATGTGTTTTATACCTGCAAGTGCAAAAATGTACCCAGGAATCGCGGACACGTGGAAAGAGGATGGAAGGAGAGGAAGAGAGAAATCCATAGAACTCCGGTAGCAGTGGTACCAGGTCGCAAAAGCGACTTAATGTCCCCATTTGTCCTGCGGCTCTCCGGAGGCGATTCATCCTCACCCTTTGTGCGTCCGCAGGACACGGTGTCTCGTATAAGCGACACACCGTATCACCTCCTCCTCCACCCTTTTCCTCGGCCACCTTTTCATCCTGGAAACTGTAACTCGGAAGAAATTAACCGACTGGACGCCCATGTTTTTTTTTTCTCTCTCCCTCTTCCTCAGATTTATTCGCGCCGAAATTCGAAGAGGAAAAGCTCGTTGTTTGCGCCCTCGGCGAGCGCGGATTTTTTTACTTTTTACCCTTACATGGATAATATATTCATTTCTTTCCCTGAATATTATTTACCATGGACCGAGGAAGAATTTCGACGGTGATTATCGTCGAATGGAATTCAATCATAGGTGGAATTAGACGAGATTATACCGATGGCGAAATACTTTCCAAAAAACATTGGTGTTAAACGATGCCGTTAAAAGAGACGGAAGTACACGTAGATACACTCGGGCGTGCATACGCGTCTCGCAAGAGCCGAATATCTGATTGAAAATGTCAAAGTATAATCCGCGAATCAAAGGAATTCAAAAGCAAGCGGGGATTTCAATGGCGAGATAATTACATTATTTGTTTACCGCTCAGCGGCACCTGTCGCTTTAATGGCCGTGCTCGACGTGTCTATTATGCGTATATATACGCGCGTATTAAGTCGTACCCGCGTGGCGAACACGCGAATCGCTCATCAAAAGGATTAGGTCACTAATCTGGCGTTAAGACCCCGACACTCATTAGCTCGAGAGACAAATCATTAAGAGTTGCCCGTGCTTCGAGGACCCGTTAGGCGTTAGGATAACCTGTCGACAGTTCGTAATCGCCTTTAAGGCTAATTCCCTTGATAACTTTATCGTCCTTACGAAAATCCCTCCGACGTTGTCCTTCGGTCGAACGACTTTCAAAAAACCCAGAGAAGACTCTGAACAAGAGACAGAAAATATCGTGTCACTCAACGAGGATGTTCAATTGTAATTGAGATCGTTGTAAATAACAATTCCAGAACTGCAACCACTCAGAGACACGGAGAATAAGCCGTGTCTGAACTCTGAAGCGGACGTGTTCCATCATCGCCATAGCTTGTCGTCAGACTCGACGTAGACACCGATACTAATCGACCATTTTAATATCCGACTAACGAAATTACATCCGATTTTACGGTTGATAACGCGAAATAACAAGAATCTAGGCTATTTGATCGAAGTGACGGAGACAGGGAGGGAAAGAGTGAAAGAGACAGAGAGATACCAGAAATTCCAACATGCTGGAACAAGGTCCGAAGGTTGGCGAAGAGGAGGACGAAAGTGAACGGTACATATTAATCTCCGGGGTTACAATGCACCGGTCGCCTCGACGAGGGCCGATCTCCGCGTCGTCTCATTCTTCGGCTAGCTCCTCATCACTCTCCGGACCGAGCCGTGACCAATCCGGAATAAATATTGGCGATTATTAACGCGGCACGCCGCGCGGAGCGACGCGGCTGACCGAGGCGAGGCCCCGTAGATGGGCCAGAAGATGGTACGTGTCTTCTTCGTGAGATGCTTGAGACGTTAAGTGGGCCCATTAGCTACGTTCCTAGGTGGACCGTGGCCGATGATGGCATTCCTTCGGGCGCCCCACACGGTTCACGATCCTGAACTGCCTCCCTCTCTGCCCGGCTTTCTCTCACGCTGCCACGTGTAACTGTGTACCTGTGTACCTGCCCCAGGAATCCGCGGTGATGTTTTTTCCCTCTGGATCAACGAAATTATTGCATCACAGTTCCTTCTTCTCGACGAACTACCGCGTGAAACAGCTCGAAAGGTCGTGTTGCCTCGGTGATCTTTGACTTAGGATCCAATGTCCGATTCTAATGTACCTCATGTGGGAGCAGATCGTTCGATCAAAGTAGAAACGTCAAATAAAGTAGACATCGTAAACGCTTAATTGCACCTGGCAATCGAGGAGGCGAGTGTAAACGTATTGGCGTGGTATCTATTATCGGAGAAACGCTATTGAAGCTCACGATCGATCATTCGTAAGCCCCCGTCACTCGCGAGGGTGTCAAAGGGATAAAGTCATCATCGTGGATCAACGAAAGAGGAATTCGCTGACTCGGCCCGGAGGTCACCAGCGTGGCTCTCCAGGGTGACATCTTCATCTCTCCCTCTCCTCACGAAAGAACGTGTCCATCTTTTTCTCTCTTCCTCTCTGTTCTCTTTCCTCGTGACCGCCCTTCAGGACAGGATGACTCTACCGACGATTCTCTGCGGAGAGTTTCGATGCGTGCCTTCGAAGGGCCCTCTCTGGCCCTTTGTCGGGAGATCACGAGACACCTGGACACTGCTTCGGTTATCTTCTTCTCCACCTTCGTTCGAGGTCACCGAAAGGGTATCCTCGATCTTGGCTCGACAGCCATGGAGAAACCACGGGCCAGTTAACACCGCGGTGTCACTCTTTGCCAGTCGTGTTTGGCCGATAGTTTAGGGCCAGTTAACACCGAGGGCGGTACGTCTGATCTTACCCACCGCGATCTACTCTCACGATTTTTCGTTGGCTATCGATTTCTCCTCTTTCAACCGCTAAGTAACCACTTTTAGTAAAAACTCAGAAGTTATTGGTCTTCGATCGCTTTTCAACCATTTTTTTCTTTACGACATCTCGAAGAACCTTGAACTTTTGCATGTTCTTCGTCAAGAATATAAGAATAGTTGTACGAATATGAGTCTTCCAATTAATTCTGTTCGAAGTTTCAAGTTCCACGTTTGAAAAGATGTTAAATGAAATTTGTAAGGATCATCGTAGGAAGTTCTCGATCACTCGCACGTGCGTGCTGGTTCGCTTATATTTTCAGGGTTCGCCATTGGGAGATTAAATTTACACATAGTAGCGCCATGAAACAATGCCAGGACGGTTTGCACGCTCCTGCAAATATTTGAGTGCCGGTGTTTGCTTTCTATTCGCGGTAGCCAAGGGCTCGAACCTCCTCCACCTCCTGGTGCTCCTCCTCCGGCGTTTGTACACCGACTCCCCCTCGTGTGCACTCTTCCTGATCGATGTTTGCCCCGGCCACTTCGCTTTAATTGCTCGCGAATCGCGCCGTAATGACTGCCGAACGAACCAGTCAGTCTGCGCGAGATGCGACTACCAGGGGTGCAGTCGAGATGATTTTTCTCGGGATTTTTCCCCGCCGGCGAGTCTCCTGAAATTACGCGCGGAAATCTGCCCACGATATGCTCTAATTAGACGAAGATTTTTAAAATGAGATTGGTGGAAATTTGAAGAAACACTTTGCAAGTTATTTCTATGAAATTATCGTTAGTGTTCGAGACGATTGAGGGAATTATAGGTTGAGTAAAAAATTTGCAAGTTTGTAAATGAGAGAAGGGGTGGAATATAAAATCGAGCAGAAAGTAGAACAAGATGGCGAAATAAAACGAACCAGGCCGAGACGATGTATGTCGAGTAAGGGGTTGGGGTGGAATTAGCTGAAAATGGGAGAAATGAAAAATGATAGATCGATAGTAGGGATGAAAAAAGCGGCGACGACCAACGTGGCCAGTCATTAATGGCAGGGCGACGGTGTCATGGACGGATCGAGTATCAACGGAGGTTGTTGGAAAAAGAGGGAGGAAAAATGCTCTCGGAGGATGGGTTTCGAGATGAGGTCGTTCGCCGGAAGTTCCGTCGCACCGGAATTCATAAAAACCACTGGCGTGAACCATCATACTCGGACGTTTCTTTCTCACTTGCGGAGAGCCGTTTCGTTCGGTTCTTTCCTAAAAATCGAGAAGGGGTGAGCGTGACGAAAACCGAAGGGTGGATTGTGAGAACGGACGTGAGTGAAAGGTCGTCGGTCGTTCTCGATTCTTGATTTTTAATTTCGAAATAAGAGATAGCCTGAGAATAACGCTCTTGTAATTGAGGACATTTGAAGGTTACAAGTCAAGAAATTTAATTGAGATAATAGGGTGAGATCGGTCGTACTAAAATGCTTGATAAATTCCCAGAATGTGAGAAATATTCTGGTCGTTTTTTAATATATGAAATGGTCGGTTTGAAGGAGGAGGAAATTCCGATTTTTTCGAGTTCAGGTAGGACGGAGTGGTGAACCGTGCTGTCTTCTGTTTCGTTCGCGAGGGACGATGTAAATTTCGCGATCGATCGGTCTCGACAGGGTCAGAGGCGCGAGCTGGAGCGCCGACAGGGCAGTAAATAAAAATCCAGAGTTAATTTTTTTCGAACAATGGAGCTGACTGTTGTGGTCACCGGAGGAGGGTAGAAATCCCCTCGTTTTTTTACATCGCTCGGTCCCACCCAACTGGACGCAATTCTTGTCGCCGTATAAATCGAAAGCTAATGGGATTCCTGGCTCGGTCGATCAACCGGGAAAGTCGTGATTTCGTAGGAAAAGAAATTCCCTCTTCGTCGCCACGTTGAACTAAATTTTTAACGTTTCCTATTTATCCAAAGTACAATTAAAGGCGACCTGAAGTTCTAACAGATCGTAAAATAAGCGGAAAAGTTTACAACGGCTAAGCGCAAATTCTCGGAACCTTCAACGTTGCAATTAACTCTAATTAATGCATCTTTAAGTCAAAGACAAGCAGCAAGGAGAAGGAAGGAAAGTTCGAAGCCGAGCCAAAACCGGTGCACTCGTCATCAAGATGCAGCCGGTCGCGTTGGTAAGGATGCCGTAATTAGGGGAAGCTGATTTTTCATTTGTCGGGTATCATTGAAGTTCTGCTCATTAGCCGTCGTCGGCGTCGACGGTGTGCCGGTGTTCGCGGTAATCCAGCATTCGTAGGTGAAGGATGCCTCTGGTTGGTTAGCCTGCCCTCGGTCTGGTTGGTCTTTGGGCTGGCTGATAGAGGAGCATCCTCCTCGTCTCTCCTCTCTCTCCTCTCGAGCCTCCTCTGCCTCTTCTACCTCTTCTACCTCGTCTGCCTCCTACGCCTCAGCCTCCGTCCTCGCCCTTTCATTTGCTCTTTTCCTCGCCACTCGTTCTCTTTCTTTTCCCATTTCTCTGCCTCCCTTTCTCCGCTCCCTTTTGCTCCACTTTTCATCCTCATCCCTCACCAGGTTCATCCCAATCGTTTCTTTCGGAGGATCTGATTTCATATTTTGCCGTTTCTTGGCAAGATTTTTTAAGAGAGAACCAGAAAAATGATAGAAATCATTGCTGGAATCGCGAATCCTTCGACGTCTTCGGACCTCGAATGATATACGACAGAAGTTAACGAAGCGAGATCGTTATTCGCTGTCACGCGGGAATCGACGGACCTCATGACAGTTGATGCGGCTGTCATAATCCTTCGGAGAGAGATGTAATTGCCAGGACTCAACGTGTACCGTATCCAGTTTACGGATGTCCATAAAGTATCCTAGAATATTTCAAAAAGTTCGACCGTACAACCGGTTGCGTTCGCCAGGTTCATCAGGTTCTCCAAGTTTGCTACGTTCCAAAAATCTTGCTCTCTCGGTCAAAGATATTCTCGTCAACCACGACACCTTTCCATACAATTATCAAGAGCTTATTATTTCCACAGTTAAAATTCATCTCCGGCCGAACGTCCGTATTAAAAAATACACCGGCAATAAAAGTAAGTCGGTGTAAGGGACGTAACTATCGTTCTTAAATCAATCCGGGGTCTCCTCTGGGAGTTTTTCGCGCGTGGGCGTGAAACGACTTGCGTGGCGTTAAGTAACGAAGCCGGCTCATTACTTCTTCTCACGTGACGCTCGTCAGCGCGAGGTGCGAGGCGTAAGGCGCGAGGTGAGTAGATGAAAGGAGGCGAGGAGCAAAGGAGTTTGATGGGTCTCCCTCTTCTTCTCTCGTGGTAGCTCGCGCTTCGGCCTCTTCTCTCCTTCTTCCTCTTTTTCCCGTCTCGTTACGGCTATCCGTCATTTTCACACCTCGACGAAGATCTATAACGGAGCCCTCGAACTCGAATCTTATTCCAAACGAAGATTTTTGAGATTTAAACGGTGCCGTGGCTCGTTTTCGGCCGGCAGCGTTTCTCCTGCGCGATAACTGCAAAACGAATATTTCATCCGTGAAAGAGAACGATATTTCGCCGTCGGGAGAGACATTAATTTTCGACGGGAAAAAAAAACCCACTCATTTTTTTCTCTACCGGCAATATTTTCGAACAAATCGCCGCGAGGAAACGCGACTGTCTCTGTACTCGAAAAAACAGTCTACGAATTTTTAGAAGGGATCGATGAATTTGACAAACGGATGACAAAAGTTACTTATTTTAATTTGAGGAGAATGCAGGTTGATAAAACGATGAAAATCATCGTGATGCAATTCTGTTTCGTTGCAGGTTTCAGTATTTTTTTATACTCGCAATATCCTCGAGAGTTCATGTGCACGTGAAACGCGCGAAATCCTGCGAGACGTGTAATTCTGGTAATTCGTGTAATTTGAATAATTATCAATCGGCGGGGTATCGTCGTTTTATCGTAGCCGGAGTGGCTCACACTTTTTAAAAGTGACGTACAGGCACGCGATGCTCAGGCTAGGTGGTGCGTCAAGGAAACGGAATCCTTACTTGTCACTCTCTGACACGCGCTAATTGTGAGCCAGTAAACGAGGAAAGGGAACTTACGTGCCATTAGTACCTCTTGCCCGTACACTTCATGACGATTTGTCATTTTCACGGTTCTTCTCTTCTGCTTTCTCTTCATCTCTTTTTAAATCTCTCCCTTTCTTTCCCTCCCAGGGATAATTCTCAAAAACAGAGCAAAAAGATTGCTAGTGGTGTCGTTAGAGTCAAGTGCACTTCAATTACTTATTTATATAATATTATTACCACGTTGTATCATCGTGCAACGACATAACTGCAACAACGTTCCAATGTTTTGACCATCGACTCCCATAAAGATATATTAATTCCAAAGCGAACGATTCAGCCTTAAAACACATTTGCCTACCGTTATTGTAGAGCGATTCTTCTTCTCGATATCAAAACAACATCAATGCAAAACGATCCGTCATTTTCGCACCTTCCAGAAGAAACCCGTGCATTGAATACACACGATGGAACCAAGTAAAACGCAAACTCGCCAGTTTCACGGCGATAAGGTGCATATTATCAGCGATGTCTCGCATGTCGCGCGCCACGTAAAATTAACCCGGGAAGTCTTACGCTGCACGCGATGCACCGGCTGCATGTGCGACCCGATTATTTGCATTTCTGTTCTGCCATCGCAAAGTAAAGTTGTTCTCATCGAACAACGAATCGAGACGAGCCAGTCTCGTTTTCATGGATGGACATCGTCTAGAGTGATTTTAGTGAAACGTAGCTCTATAATTGTGAAGATTCGATGAGAATTAGCGTGCTATTTGAAAAGTGATTGATTATTTTTCCACGATTCAAGATCGTAAGATCAATTTTGTCTACGTGAGTATAGATTTTCCAACCAAATACCATCGCGTCGAGGCGATATTAACTCGTAAATTCGATGGGCAATTTGTCGGGATGATTTACCGAGTATTTGGGAAAATAGAGGAAATTTCGGATTAAGCGAACGACGAGGACGTCTCTATAGGCTATCAGTATTTACCGTGCGTCTTAATATCACCGGCTTTCTCGACTGCGTCCACGTGAGTCACGCGTGAAGTCGCATACATCACGTTGCATTCCTCCGCACCGGTGCAACCGCTCGACTCACGCCGACGCAATCCTTTCTCCGTGTTCCGTCTTCTCCTCGATCATCCGTTAGCCCGAGTATCTGATCGGCCGAACCGAAACGAATTACTAGATCAATTTAACGTTTCGGAGACTCCTTTCCTTTCTTCCGCTCCTTTCTTTCTCCTTGTCGACCTGCGGCGGGGAGATATTTAATTTTCTCATGATTCCTGAGTACATACCAAATGAAATTCTCTTTGGAATTGTTTATCAATGATCACACTTGGAATTGAAAAAATTTCGGAAGAGAATTTTAATTTCGAGAAAGAGAGAGACTTTGAAACGGGGGATTCGATAGGCCTCGCGCAAGTGTCAAATTTACGGGCTTCTGTGCCGCGCGGCGCGATCGCGCTTCTTGCTTAAAACTGGAAAGCTGATTGATCTACAGAGTTCTTATTCTTTTACTTGCATAATAGAAAGATTCAATAATATATCCTGCTTACGGTAGAGTAGAAATAACGTAAATAATATCTTCTGCTAATAATTTTCACGGCTCTTCGCATCCCACTTACTCTTGCTCCCTCTTTCACTTTCTGTCCCTTCTCTCTCCTGCAGCTAATATTCGGAAAAGGCGAAAACTTGCGCGATAAATATTACAAAGCATATTGTTACAGTAAAAATATTTCATATTGTTCCTTGGAATTAATAGTTAAAAGAAATGATCATTTTACTCCAAAGTGAAAAAAAGGAAGTAGAAATTCTAATCGGCATCGCTCTTTTAGTGATATTGCCATAAGATCTCTAATGTTACACCAGATAACGGTCTCTCAGTGACGGTGGCTATCCTCGAAAGCATTCGAGCGATCGCTCAGACGTGTCCTGGTGTGTGTTTCAGGGATTGGAACGCGACGAGCAACGTACGCGTACAAGAATCCTGGCCAACGTGAGCATCCTTCGGCACGGCCAACTCGAACCTCACCAGCATCGAAGGATCAGGCTCCTTGATTGTTTCGCGCCTCACGGTGAGTCCTTATCCTGTCTCCTCAAAATTACGTAACACACGGGCCCGTATTTTTAACATCAGTCGTTGATTCTTTCGCTTTTTATCCGCTCGAATATCTGGCCTCTGATATAAGCTCCTACACGGTTGAATCTCCAAGGTAAAATTACTCTAATTAAAAAATCCGGGAAATACCCTCCGTAAAGCTATCAGTTTTGAAAAATCTTCTAATTTCTCGTTACATCAGTCCTTTTTTTAAATTATTTTTACGTGTAACGATTATATATTTACCTGCTTCATTTTCTCGTAAGGTAGTTAGAGTATCATCATTAATGATTAATGAAACGTGGTAATAAATAATAAATTTGGTTGAAAGTCGGAATTGGCAATTGGGAGCGGCAATTAAGCAAGGCACCGAGCGAGGTCTGAGGGTCGCAATCGCGGCGAGAGGGACGAGCGATCTAGATCTCATTGATCGAGGCCCTCGGTCGATCACTCGAAACGATTCTGGCTCTCTCACGGCGTGACCGATTCCTCGCACCGGATTAAAGTCGGCGATGGAGTGTTTTGCCCCAGTTTCGCTTGACAGGCCGATCTGCACGGCGAGTTCGTTCCGCTCGGCTAAACTAGCCGATCGTCGGCTTCGATAGCCGATCGAACGAAGAGATCGATCGATCGGCAAAGATCGAGGGAAGGAGGATCATCCGAGCCGCCTCGAATCGCCGAAATCGAGGGATCCTACCTTGTCACCGGTCTTACTTTCGATGCTTTCTTTAATTGCAAAAATAAATTGAAAAAATATCCCTCGTGCAGGGGTAAAACGGTGGGCCCACGCAAAAAGGGGATCCTTTCGTTTCGCTCAAATCACGCTTCTTCTTCTTTCTTTTATTCCTCTTTCATTCCGCTCTTCCTTCATTCCTCCCTCGTCTAATTTTAAATCAGCTCCTCCTTTGGTGAAAAATAAAAATCAAAGCAATTTTATTCTGTCCATATCGTTGAAGAATCTTCTTGGACAGAAACTTCAGATCGGTCTTTCTCCTTTTGCCCTCTGTTGTGTTGTGTCCGTAGTTTTCTTTCTTCTTCTTGAGAATGTTTTTGATAAGTATGACGATCGAAGAAACGATAGAGTTAAACGGTCGATTATTGATTGATTCTTTCCAAGGAAAGTTTGTCTTGGATGCGCGGGAATATTCGACTTTTCGATCTCTCGTTTGTCTGGGTGCAATTAAAAATTGAAACGTCAGGTGGTAGAACGGTCGAAGACACGCCGGCACAAGGGAGGTGTCATCCTGAATTTTTTCGAAAGGGAAAGCTCCGAGGGTGAGACGGGAATGCGCCTCGTCATTCCATGGATCCCCCTTCGATACCGCCGGGAACCTTGAAACAGGGCCCGAACTCTTCCACCATAGACGACAGCTATGAAATCGCAGGTGATTGCTCCACTCGTTTCATCCCTTCACGAGTTCAACCTCCAAACAGACTCGATTCTTTCAAGCTACTTTGAAAACCTCCGCAAAATCTTTGATCCACAGTCGTTCTTTCTTTCTCTAACTTTAAATTCATTTGATTGCAGTCAAGCATTTCTTGTCTCATGTAGAAATATCTTCTTCGTTTTACAAATTCATTGCTATTTTAGCAATTTCTTAGTTTCAAAAATATTAATACCTACGACTTAAAAATCGTTCTTCTGTTGAAAATCAAAATTACTCGCACTAACTCCGAAGATCGACAAAATATCAACGCGTACTCGATCGAGGCTGCAATCGATTTAGGCGTTAAGTTCTCCTCCGATTTTCCTCGGTCGCGGATTTCCGCTGATTCATGAAAACAACAGGATCGCGGGAGAAGGGTGAAAAGGCAGCTCGTGGTTCCTCAAGGAGATTAACTCGTCAAAGATGACGCTTCTATCTCTCCGTCTGGCTGGTCGGCTCTGTAATTTCTCGAGGTGTACAGGACTAATGGGTTATCTCGGGTAATTAGCCGTGAGCCTCGTTCCTCCTTCGTCCGTGGCAAAAAGTTCCGCCCTCGGCTCTTCGCGATTTTCTGCGCACGCATGCGGCCCTATATGCGTAAAAGCTGGCTTTTTACGCGCAGCTGCTTCACCTCGTCCCTTCGGTTCCTTTTTCCTTTCGCGCTTCATCGTCAGTTCGTCTTTCGACGATGTTAATACGTTCCCCATTACGATGCTCTTTCGAAGTCCACCCTTTCGATCGTCAAGATATTTAGAAGAATCTTGCAATTCCGTTGGATAACAGCTACGGTGAACGTTAAACGGCACGTTTGAACCTTCTTATCGAAGTCTCGTCCAATTACATTTTCCAAGAAAAAACTCCCGTGAAAGTCTGGTCGAACAAACGACGACAGGATGGACAAGTGTTAGCCAATTAATTATTCCCGACAGTATGGCGCGGATAATCGAGCAAATAGTCGGACGTCGAGGCGTTTCATCGCTAATCGACTATCACTTCGGATAATGGTACCATTTATCGAAAGGTGTGATCGCGATCTCTTGAGATCCTCTCCTCCTGCTCGGTTATAACTGTGTAATCGGACGATTAAGCGCGATCGTGGGCCTCAGGGCCCGTGAATTTGGCAATTACTGGCCACTGCTAATGACGAGAGCGACTGGAGAGACGACGAAAAAGGTGATCGAGAGCTGCCGGCAACCAAAGTTCCTCTCGCACCTCTGGAGAACTTGCCTCTGCCGAGTCACCGCGACTAACGAAGTTCACCTGGACGCACCTCCCAAAGCTTCCTTTTATCGATCGTGCCAAATCCTGGCTGACCAGGTTTCCCTGTCACTGAATGAAGTGTCATTAACGCGAGATATTAAGAATCGTTTCCACCATGAAGGTTAATCCTTCGTTTTCTCTGAATTATTTAACGCAGAGCTTCAAGTCAGATTTCATTCTTGAAAATTTCATTTCGTTCTGGTCAGTGGAACTTTGTTGTTTTGTTGGAACTCTTGACTTTTTTATGGAGATTTTTAAGTTTCCATGAGAGAAGAAGAGGTTGTGGAAGTTTCTGCAATCTTGAGAGAACTGACGAGTTTGCAAATTCTTGAAAATAAGTTTCTAGTTGAAGCGGTGAGATTTTTGGTGGTAGAGGTAGCCTGAATTAAAGCTATCGGAGGTTTATTGACGAGCGATTAAAGATGAATGGCAAGAACGACGATGGTAGCAAAATCTGACGGAAGGGAGAGAGAAGGGCGGAGATCGGATGGTGGCTGGTTCGTTAATTACTGATTTTCCTCGGTCCGCGTCACTTTTTAATTGACGCCAGAAATTGAACCAGAGAGCAGCCAGCGGGCTCGATGGCTCGACGCTCGTTCTCGCAGAGTCATCCTTCGGTTTCTCTCTCTCTCTCTGTCTCTCCATCTTTCTCTCTTGCTTCCTTCTACTTCGAATCATCCTGCCAGGATCAGACCTCGATGTATCCTCCGAGAGAATTCTCCAGGTTTGATATCTTAAATGGTATCTCGAGCGAAGCTTTTTAACCGAATTTCACGAGCGTGCATCCGCGACATTGATGATGGACGTCTTCAAACCGCATCCTTGAGGAACTTTTTTACAAAACTCTCCCTTCTTCTTCACTCATATATAATCTTTCCATCAGGAAAAATAATTTCCAACTTTTTACAACCCTCGTACAATTTATCCCATAAAATTTCGAATAGTGTTCTCCAAGCGCCACCCTTGTGCAACCATTTACTTGAGCGTTCAAGGTCATCTCGTGAAGGTTTACCAAAATGAATACGAGAAATAAACCAGGTACGCTTTCCAGTTAACTCGACAGGTGTTTCTGCCGCGTGTCCAAGCTGTCAGTTACCAGTTATTCGAGACACTGCCAATGACACGAATCTTTGTTTCTGCGGCTCTCTCGTTCGCCTTCACCCTCTCACCCTTCCACTCAACCCTCTCTTTCCCTCTCGCTCGTTCAACCCTCGACGGGCGGGGAGTCGGTGTGTAAAAACGTGGAAACGGAGAAAAGTCTGTTCTACCTGTTAATCGTTTCGTATTCCTCTCTCTCTCACTATTGCCCTCTTTCACCCTCTCTCACCCCTCTCATTCGTTCTCTTTCACTCTCTTCATGAAACGGTCCGCTGGCTCTGACCAGGTTTCAACCTCGTCGTCGTGTCTCCGTCAGTTTCTAGTTCTCCGGGTGTATAGTGTGGCGATGGTGGTGGTGCACCCCCGGGAGCTGTCACCGGCAGCCGGCTTCTCACCCTCGTAAAAATAATTACAGAGGGTGGGTGAGGTTAGAGACGAGGCCTCTCGGCTATTGCTGGTTTCATTCGTTCGGCTATTGTGCCAATCGGATCGTTTGATAAGCTGCGGATAGGAGAACGGGGCTTAATAAAAATTCATTTGTCACGGAACTTTGGAGAACGATGCACATCCTTCTTTCTTCGACTTCTTCGTTCTTCTTCATGAAACTTCTTCTCGGAGGAATTTTCTTCTTACAAAGACTACTAGTAATTTTTCCGCCGACCTCAATCCTTATCTTGCTTTCCAATATTTCCGATTTTAAATCTGACTTTTCATGTATATCATGGAAGTAGAAAATTTATCAATATTTTCGAAGAAAATGATAGCTCGGAGGGTATATGAGTAAGAACATTGAGATGTATTTCCATCGGGAGAAATCGATTGTACAAACCATCCCCGAAATCAGAGAGAAACCCACTTGGGAACTGGATAGAGGTAATTACTCGCAATTATTAATTACGAGACACGCGTACTGCACGTGCTGAAACGGGACACGAAAGTGGAAGGAGTGCCCCCCGGGAGAGACGAGTTAATAATGCCCTGAAATCGTTCTACCCCGACGCCCCGAGATAATCGATGATCGTCGATCCGCGGAATCGCGAAGCCTGCCATTTTTTTTCCTCATTCTCTCCTCCTCTCTTACTCTCTCTCTCTCCCTGTCTCGGGTCCCGAAGGATCGGCAGGTATTGCAGGGAATAAATTAATATTGCCACTTCGACGGTGACACTGAAGGCTGATCACCGATCGAGCGATTGCCTCTCGTTTGTCCGCTCGACAAAAGTGGAACCCTCCTCTCTTTCTCTTTTTCTCTGTCTGCCCTTCCTTTCTTCCTTCCTCTCTTTTCAATTCAACGATTTGAGACTCGACATTTTCAGGCAATTCAGAATGTTCGACGGTATTGTTGCCTCCGCGAAGGGTAGCAGGAATTTGTTTGGCAATTACATTTTCGAAATGTACATCCCCAGTCTATTGTATAATGTTAATTAAACCCTCGTACTTTAATCACGTTTTCTACGATGACATAAACCGGTGTTATCTTTTTGTTCTAGAGCCGAACACCTTGCACCGAAGCGTCGCGCAAAGCTGCCCCAGCCCAGAACCAGTTATGAACATATGATTAAGCTCGTTTTAATAAGTTTTTATGTAGATCTTACGCGTAAGGATGTATAAAAAAGTAAGTGTTGAATAAACGAGATACGTTGAGACAGGAGGCCGGCAATTATTTACCTCGACCCTTTGCTATTCGTTCCACAATTACCTACCATCGTTTTTTTTTCCTCAACAAGTCTCATTAATTCTCATTAAATCTCATCGACATCCATATTTTGATTTTAAGTTTACAAAGCTATAAAAATACATGCATACACTCTCTTCCTATAAAAAGGATAAAACAGTAGACAAAGTGTTGACATATAAAATTCTAAAAGACCTTACGTTCATTCTTCACCATACACCTATTCTCCCAGACCCCTTCTGTACGACGGTACGTTAACCCCGTATTAAAAATGACCGCAAAGCGAGATAATGGAAGAAAAAGTATTCGTCATTCATCCATACACTGGTACAGGAAGGTCCCCATTTTCAAGGCGTTTCCCCGAAAGACAAACACTCGATGGAGGGTTAGACGGAAACGCAGACAGAGCCATAGGCGTAAACCAAGAAGCAAGAGGGGTTGGTCGCGGGGATGGAAGCGAAGAAAATACGCGGAGGAATCGTCTTCGCCATCGAGTCGTAACCCTGGAGACGAGACGCACCGTGGCCGTTCTCTCGCTCGTGGAGTTTCTCTCCTACGGGGATGAGCAAACTCTCCCCCGTGGTGTGCGAGCCACCCTCGTGGCGGATAGCGAGTCGCAAGGACGAGACGAGGGTTGCTGGCGAGGTCTCGCCTGATTGGCGGCCGTGGACTATCGACCAACCCGCGACCAGCCCTTTGTTTTAGCCACCACCCTCCGTTATACCGAAGGTACCTAACCTAAAGTCGAGGAAGAGGAGGACGCCCTCGACGAAGGTTTCTTTCCTGACGGACGAAAAATCGAGTCGCGTGTCGAAGTACTTTGATAGGCAACGATAGATAACAATATTGATAGAATAGTAACAGTACTAGAAACTTGTAATTTGATAAATACAAGTGATAACTTTTGAAAAAAAGGAAATTACTGAAACTTAAAAATTATTGTCCCGCAAGGAAAACCTCTCCGTCGAAGCAAGCGTTAATAAAAATAAGCCTCGGTACTCACATTGAGAAAAAAAAAACAAGCTCAAGAGAACGTACACGCGTGAAATCTCAAGTAACATTAAGGAATGATTAAAGAATCATTAGGAGCGTAGTTAGAGCAACGAAACGTTCATTCTTCCCTCCCTGCCGCTCTCCACCTCCAATTACAGAGGCGTCGATGCGCTCTCACCCTCTGTCGCTGACCAGCATTCCCTGGAGTCCCCATTTTTTTAATTAATAGAGCGTGCTACAACGAGCCGGGGATGCCTACCGGGTATAACCGCACACACGCACACCCTCACCTCGTCGCACACCCTCGAAATACGTATATAGACGTAGACAGAGGGATGCTCGGAGGCGCATCGAGGAAGTTTCGCAGCATCGGTGTTGTCTCTCGGTGATACCAACACGAGGGTGAGTCGTTGCACGGTGAGGACGGAGAGGGCTCGGGATTCGAGTTGAAGGAAGAGAAGAGGAACCGAAGAGGAAGAGGAACGAGCTGCCAGCAGGAAGACGAGGGTGGGCTGCGCGGAGGGTTTTAATGAGGATGAGCGAGATAAACCCACCTCCGCCTACGTTTCGCTTCATCCACCCACTCTCTGCTTCCCTTCCTGCCTGTCTTTTCCTCTCTTATTCTATCTCTCTTACTCTCCTTCCTTTGCCCTCCCTTTTCATTTCCTTTCTCGCTCATCTATCTCCACTTTCTCTCTTTTTCTTTCTCTCCTTTGGTATTCACCACCAGATCTTTCTTTCTTGCTCTTCGTCCAGAAGGAGTGGAACTCCTTCTTCTTCTTCTTCCATTTACTCCTTCTATCGTTTTTCTTCTCCTTCTTCTTCTCCTTTTAACTCCTACCCCATCGGTATCCCCGTCTGGAAGCCGTAGCTCGCGCGCGGGATACCGAAATACAAAAGAGAAAGTAATTTCTTTTCCCGGCGATTTTTACTCCGCGGAGGTCTCTCCCCTTCTCTGTTTCTGCGGGGTTGGAACGCCCGGAGGACGGGGTGGCAGGAAGGACGTTTTATTTCTCTTTCTTCCTCCACCCCCGATTTCTTCTTTTTATCCTTGCTACACGAAAATGAAGGTGAGCCGCGCTCCCGCATTATCGCCGATTGTTTGTTTCTACCGTTTTCCACTGGATTTTTGTACTCATTGTTTTTCTTCAGTTTTTCGTGAATTCGAGTAGACATAAGCGAATTACAGAAATGAGAACTTCGTAAAAGAGACATTGGCACACTTGGAGACAGCTATTCGAGGATGTTTTCAACGATTACAAATAAAAATCAAAGGTAAATTCCATCAGGTGCGAATGGCGAATTATTTATCAGTAAGATCGAACGCAGGAGGGCGATTATCATGGACACTGGGAGATGTTATCTGAAACAATTGGAGAATAAAAACGCATCTTATTCGCCGTGCTTGTCTCGATGGATCGATGATACAGCACGTGTAACATCCTCGTAATATCAGCGCAGATGCTTAACATAATTAGCGATCGATGATTAATAGGTTATCGCCGATATATCGGCTAATGGCTTAATTAATTCGATTTCGCTATACTTCTCACATCCCTGTCCATCATGCTGATCGAGATTTTAACTTTCAATGATTCATTTCTCTAATTATTGACTATATTAATATTTTTCCAATACCTCAATTATTACGTTAAAACAGAATCAATACATACGTCATTATTATTACAGTTAATAAGCTTTTCCTGATTTTCAAATATCAAAAATACTGATCAGACGTTATGTCGGATCTCGATATCTAGTAGTAATCAATATCAACGTCAGGAATTAATGATACGTTAGAAAATAATGTCAAATAAAAAGAGAAACGACGGAGTATCCACCTCGGACGAATTTTAATTAACGCTTGTCGCCTCTTTCCGTCGTTTTCGTCACGCTTTTCTCGCTTACAGCTTCCAACCGATCGGGAATTCGTCAGTTGGCAAAAAAGATCTTGGCGATCTCACGTCACGTTCTACCTGCGTGTCCAATTAGATGAATGGACCGTGTGACGATACACGCGTGATTTTGCGACGCTTGCGTTGAAATCACTTTCAGTGTTCTTTCGACAAGCCAGTTTCGCGCAACCCGGATTCGCGATTGTCATCCATCGATGAAAGACTAACGATATTTCTGCTTCGACTTTGATCGCTTGCGAATTACAATAATTCGACCGATTTACTGCATCGTTAACACATGTGTCTCATCTTATCGTTGAACGTTGCATTTGTGTAATCGAAATTCAGAGTTGTTCCACACCTCTGCAATACAAATTTGATTGCAGTATCAATAACAGCGTGATATCAAATATTTGCATTTTTAAATGTTGGAACGGAGGAGTAAATTATTTTAAAAACTTTTAAACGACACATCGTGAAATATTTCCACGTGTATTTTATTTATATTTTTCTCTGCTTCGATAGGAACCAGGTTGAAACAGTGAAATCTGCTCACTCGAGCGTATAATTTGCATCAGAGAACAGTGGGGAAAAATTGATTCTCGTGCGAGAACCTGCATAAATAAATAATTTTTATTTGCTCTCGCGATATTGTCAAATTGAACAAATGCTTAAAAGCCAAAAAATAACTAATTAACACGACGAGTTTTGGCATTCATCATTCCCGCTTTTTGCAATTGTACCAGGTATCATCGACTCCACCAAATGTCGCGTTTCATTCACACTTTTTGCAACGAAGACCGACACTGATTATATTTTATTTCCTCGTAATATCGCAAATCATTTTATCTCTTGACAATAACAAAGAGTAATATTATTTTCACAAAATACTCCACTTTTTAACCAAACGAAAATTGATTATTTAATTATTTACTCTGTTGGAACAATTTGCACAAGATAATAACTACGAAGACGTAAAAGTGACAGCATTATCTCAATCGCTGTCAGCGTCTTCAATTTATCAGATATCCACATTTCGCGAATATCCGTCCATTAAGTATCGTTATTAGACGATACAAAAGAAAAGCGAGTATAAAAAGCATCGAAGAAACTCTCCGAAACAAGCCCGTCCGTCAATCAGGCCTCTCCGCCTTGCCAAATTACTGTCAAACGCAATTAGAATTGACATGGAAGGCTGGGGCTAAATCAAAATCGCGAGGCAAACCCTCGATAACGATTTCAACCCCGGGGCCTATCCTCAGTCGCAATTTTCTCTCCCGTCGCTAATTAATACACCTCTCTCGTACGTCAATTCGACTGTTTCAACCTGCCTCACCCTCTTTGATGCACCTTTAGCCCCTTCGTTTTTCGATATCTGTGATACTTTACCCTCCGAACTCTGGAAATATCCATTCGTCGGTCGTTTTGCAATTTTATTCCCAGAGATGGAAGAACGAAATGTATACTGGCCTTGGAAAAATCCCGATGGATATTGGAAAGTACGCCGTGAAAATTTCGAGGAATTTTTCTGACACGATGCACGAGGATGGAAAATAGTGATTTCGGTCTGCGAGATGGAAGAATACTGAGTGTCGAGCGTTATTAATGTACCTGTCTAACCCGCACTCCTGTCTGTGTTGTTGTTTTGTACTGTTGATACTCGACATTCTGTCCCACCCAGACACCGAAAGAAAAAAAGAATATTTGTACACTTCTCCATCAAACGTTCCGTGCCTCCGGTCCAAGTATGATCGATACTAATTAATCTCCAACTTTTTTATACCTCTCCTCGGGACGGGATTTAGTTTTTGCAGATGTCATGCCGTTTGGGAAACCTGAACCGACAGGAATATTCCACGATTCGTTTTCAGCCAGCTATAATTATTTAATGCTACCTTTAGCTGGATGACCTTTACGAAAATTCCAAAAGGGACACTTCAGAATTCCTTTTTTAGCTGTCTCGTCGATTGATTTTCAATTCCTTTCATTTTGTATTTAGATTAATTAATATTTTTAGTTTCCATGAATTATAATATATTTGCAGACTCATGAAACGATATTATTTATGGATCTGTGGAACGATTAAATAAAAATAACGCGCGTTCTGCGAAAAATTTGGAAATATTCGTTTGACCCTGACTGGACTTTGGGTCTTTTTCATTTTTTTTGTCTCAAGACGATCCTCCTTGGTGGAGGCGATGATATATATTAAAGAGATGCTTTTTGGCAATAAACAATCGCGCGCAAGAGCCGCCGGCAGTTAGCAGAAGCATTAGGGTGAATTATTCTGCCCACCCAGCGTAAAAAGTCCCATGAATCACTGGAATCATGGGCTTCTTGCCCTCAATGGCGTAGAATCTTGTTCTCCAACGATTCCAGCCCACGAATGCGTGTCTGTCTCGCCTACCAGCCGGTGATACTAATCAAAGAATGTTAATTAATTCCCCAATTAATTAACGCCAAGAGAAGTAAAAAACATCGGCTCCCAATGCCAATAAAATCACAACAAAATCTCCACTTTTAATTTCCATCGTCGTACAACCTCCTACATCCCTAGATCCAAGATTTAAAAAACTCTCCGACAAATTCACGATTGTCTTCACAATCGACGAAACAAACTCTATCATTATAGTCATTAACCCTTTGCACTCCTATGTCGAGCTACACTCAACACAGCTTCCTGTGCTACTTAATGTGTTATCTATTAATTATTGGCTTTTCAAAATCAACAATAATTTTGCATCTTAACATAAATATCCCACGGTAATTATAGATCTTTTTTAGTATAATGTAAAAATCAATAATTATCAGAAGACAATTTTCAGAGACTATATTTGCTTATCTGACTGATAGTAAAACAATTCGGAGCGCAAAGGGTTAAATCATATGTACTATTTCATTGCGCTCAAACGACAATATCTTCGCTCAAAGGCGACAGCTGCAATTGCAGGGATGCTGTCTGTGCAACTACCCCTCGAAATCCCTATATTCCGCCGAAAAACGAAGTCGCCCTGACAATCGAGCTCGTCTCTCCTCGTTCGAATTACCCGGGGTCGGTTCTTTTTCATTACGGTAAGAGCCGATTGCATTTTTTTACGTCCCTCCGTGAGTCCGGGGGTGGCGATGGGGCCGAGGGAGCAGAAGGGTGTCCAATCTGGAGAATCGCGTGGAAGGAGGGCCATCTAATCACGTGTTCCTGGCAATCGTGTCCCACGTCCACGTTCGTCCCCCGCTCTCCTCGGCCTTAACCCCACCATCTTCGGCAACGATCCTGCGGCAGGAAGAGAGGGAGGTTTGTCCCTTTTATTCGAGGACCTTAGGGACGTTCTCCGTTCTCTCCTTTCTCTTTGCACACTTCCACCTCTTTCACCAGCCCTTCTTTTTTATCCGATCCTTCTCTTCTCTCTCTTTTTTTTTTCCTCCTCATCTTCCTTCTCGACCGACAGACTCGCAGACCGCCGCCCTTTCACCACCCGAAGGACGCCCCTCTTCGATCGAGGGGCTCGGCTCGTAATTAAGCCACGATTGAAAATTAATCATCGCGGATCGATTTCGTGCACGGTTCGGCGTTAGGAAGGAAAACGATGTAAAAAGGACTTTCCGCGAATCGTTCGTGTAAGGAGGAAAGAGGGCGATGGATGGATGGAAAGATCCTTTGATGTAGATGGAAGCCTTCCCCTTGTACAGGGTGTTTCAAAAGTAGTTGTCATGGCTTTTAGGGGTTGTTATACACCCTGGGGCAATGGAGATTTGTGAAAAAAAGTTGCAGAAAAAATTGCGAAAGGATAGAAGTGGATGTTTTCCTTCGTATTTTAAAAATCAGATGACCGAGAGGAATTTGAATAGTAGGAGGCGATAGAGAAGATATTTTTCTTGAGAAAAACCTAATTGAAAGTTGCGCTACAAGTTTTGTTTTCGAGTGAGAAAATATAATATTTCAACGGTGTACGTGGTAAGCTCCTTACGCCAATTATCTCGCGCTCACGAGGATCATTATTTTTGCGTCCTATCGACGTTTTGCTTTCCTACCATTTTTCTTTTCTCCTCCTTTACTGATTTGCCTTCATTGCGTCCAAGACTTTAAGAGGATTCGACGTTCGATACCAAGGGGAAAGAATGGTTCACGTTACGTCCTTCGTAATGTTCTTAGGCCTTTATTCGAACTGTATTACTCTTATCGACTCGATACGGATGCTCAGAGTATTTCCAGGATTAACGACAAAGTAGTCCTTTAATTTCGTCAAAATCTCATGATCAAACTACAGGGTGTTCCGTGATATAGAGATCGAAGAAATTTCCAATTCTTCTCTTGATTTAAGATTGGAAGGGAGGATCGAGTGAAAAATTTACGCCATCGGGCTATTATTTGAGCAAAAAAGAGGACTTAAAATTCGACCGCGCCGATCGAGCGTTATCAGGAAAAGGAGAGCAGCGTAAAATTGTCAGTCGGACAATTCTACGAAATCACCGATCAGCGAAGGTTCTTATTTCGGCTGGAAGCGAATGGTTCGGTTCACGAGGAAAAGAATTAAAGGCTCGTCCTAGTCGGCAGTCTTCTAACCGATTCCCTTGGCGCAGACAGCCAAGCAAGCCAAGCCAGCCAGCCAGCCAACTTTCTCGTCCTTCCTCTTTCCTCGTTCCAGGCAAAATCCCAATAATCCACGATGAGACACAGATTGAGTCTCCGGACGGTGGAAAAAAAAGCGAGCAGAAGAAGCGCCGGCAGGAGTGAGACTGGATAAGGGCCGGCTGAAGGGGGTGGCGTAACGGGAGAAGAAAATTGGAATCCTTCCGGGACGGAGGATGATAAAATTGCGGATGGGCAGGTGTTACCGTAATCCGGATTGAGACGAGTAGCGGACCGTCCGAGTGCTACGTATACGTCTATGTATGCCGTCGTTATGTACCTTCTATATACACGGTTAGACGTCCAACTTTCCCATTTCAAATATCTCTCTTGTTTGAAATCCTCGAAGGAACGCGACGACAAAGAACAGAGCGCCGCTCGAGTGAATGTTTAGAGAGACGATCATTTCTTTTAACGGAATAAATTTCAGGTAGAAAAATTACCGATTGGAGGGGACAGTTTCTTCATTGAGAATTCATCTTCTGCTTCTTTCCCAATTTTCATTTTATCTGTTGTAATTTTGCAGCTTTTAATTAGAATCGTTTCGTTTTTCGAATTCGCTTGAAATTCGTTGTTAACCGAGTAGAACCAGCAAGTTTGCAAGAAATATAAATGCGTAGAGATACAAAAAGAACACGATCCATGCTGGTCACTAACCTGCCGCGATTATTTCAAGCGAAAAAAAAAGTGAAGGAGCAGAAGACGGCAGTATATCGCGAGCAGGACTCGCAATTTGTTTCGAGATCGTATCTTCAAAGTGGCTCCTCGTCGATAGGGGAGGAAATATTCCGGTAGAAGGATCTCCTGCGAGGAACGGGACATCCTGGGCATGGGTCTACCACTGGCTCGGAATTGTGATCGCGGAAAGGACGAAAGGGAGGAGCCCCAGGACCGTCTCAATCTGTCCACTCTTCGTAATCACCGACGAAAGGACGATCAGGATTGGCGGGCTTCCCTTGTCTTCGCCTCTATCTCGATGTCCCTTCTTTCTTCCCTGAACTACACCCCAGAGCTTTTTAACAACGGATGCGAAATGAAATACAACGTCAAGATTTGTTTGCGGTGAGATGATTCTTTTCCAAATCTCATCCTCTTCCATTACAAACGACTTCAACGTAAACCATCCAATCGTTCAACTTTGCATCTGGATGTTATCTTCAAAGTCTCAAGAATTCTTCGAGAGATTCGATAAGACGTTGGGATAAAATTCCAACCAAAAATTTCCCAAGATACGTGGATGGTCTTACCGTTGCGTGGCACAGGCTTTTTCGCGAGTTGTGCGAGCAAGGTAGCAGGGTCAGGTCCACGCTCCTGTATCGTATATCGCACATATCGCATCGAAGGATCGGTGTAAGCCGGTAGCAGCCAGTTCTCTCTCCGGTACCGTAGCCAAGCCAACGCACCAGCAACACCGGCAACGGCAACAGCAACGACGGCAGCAGCAGCAGCACCGCCACACTCGATGCGCACAATTAATATCGAGCCGTATCTCTGATCTCTCATTATTACCTGGTGGTTGGCAGTGTGTGAGGGTGTAGAGCATTCCCGTAGGAATAAGGCTGCTGGATGCTGAGGTGGATCTGTGCTGGTGCCGGCTACCGTACACCCCGGGACACCAGAGTCGGCCATGCATCACCCTAACGAGCCGGGCATCGCGTGCCGATCTGTATTAAGGATTTATAATCCTCCGGACGCCGGAGAACTCCTAATGTCCTGCCTGAGAGGGAGATATTTGCCTATAGGCTCGCACGATCGCACAGTGTCCTCCCTCTTGGCGGGAGAATTCGTCTGAATTTCTGGGAGTTACGGAGTAGAGTCTCAGACTTTGCTTCTTTGATCGTTCTCTTTGAATTTCGTTATTCCTATATGAATTCAAATTTATTTCTACAATGTAGAAGTTTTGGTACGTGCAAAATTGTATGTACAATGTGAAACAATCTTCTTTTGCTGGGTAGAGGAGGAAGAAGTACGAGTCTACTCGTTCTCAAGAGAAATAAATTGTTCATCTTGAATCTCCCCTAACGAATCGACTATAGGTCTTCAGTTGGGACCCACGGAGTAGCTAGCGGTCCACGTACAACGGTCTCTACCTAAACACATATTAATTAGGCCCCTAGCCAGCAGGAAGACATAACTCCTTGAGGGATGGCTCGAGGCCGACGTGGTCGCGATGCAGTTTCCGAGTGTCGTGTTACGTCTCCCCTCAGGCCCATTCCTCTCTCTCTCTTTATCTCTTACTCTCTGTTTCTACATCTTCCTCTCTCATACACGATGTCTCGAGTGCCCCACTCGGTGGGCCTCTCCCTCCGCGATCGAAGGGGCCCGTCGTGGGGCAGGGAGGACCCGCGGGTGGCCCTAACCCGCCTTCGGGATCGTAGGCACCGTACGTGGGCCCGCTGGAAACCGAGCACGACGCTACCGGCGCATTAATAACACTGGTAGCCGCTCATATGTTAAACGTCCACCCTGTTATGCGCGCCGCTACTGCCACCGTCGGTGGGTCAGTTCCTAGGGAGGGGCAGGAAAACGAGAGAAGGGAGGAAGGGAGAAAGGGAGAAGGTACGTCTACCTACAGCGACGTGCTCCCTTCGTGCAACGTGGTCGCGGTGCAGATCACCTTTTGCCTACCTGGACCTCGCTCTTCCGCCTGTCGAGGGCCTTAAGATTTTTCTTTTTACCTCTACTTGGATCGTTCAATTGATATCTTTTGGAGAACGGAAATATCTTATAATATTGCAAATTTGTCTACGATGTTCAAATTCTATTGCTCTGTCCCCAAGATAAGGTGTGTTGAATCAAAAGAAAAAGGTGTCTCGTTTTGAAAAATTGTTTAAAATAGTTTGTATAAGAGGAAAGCAATCGATGCACGTATTAATAAAATTTCTTTTCTTCTCTGTCGCAGGTATCGATACTCGGAAGAGGCCTACAGATTAGCATCGAGAAACTACTCCCTTGGATCGCCGTTATCGTGAAAACTGGAGGAAGACCGAACCTCGTCTTGAATAGCCCGTCCTTTTTCCCTGGTGTCTACGCGAGAATACCAATCGTGGTCTCGGGAACGACGCGAATAACAGAACATGGAATAAATCACTTAACGCAACAAATTGCACCGTCGATTCGATCGGTATAACCGGTTAAAGTCGCGCACAAAAGTGTTCAGGACAGTCGTATAATATTAATCATTTACCTTCACATCGTCCGGTTGCCATCACTGTGTGATTATTGTCATCATTATTATCTTCCCGGCGAATAAGATCGCGAACGGTTATCATTACCGGGTATACCTGATTATGATTATCGGTGGTGCAGCAACCGAGAAGTACCGGCTGAATAATTCATGCGGCATTTACGATGCCTCCCTCTCCTCTTTTCCTCTCCTCTTCTCCCTTCTTTTTCCTTCGTCTTTCCAGGTTTTTTTTTTGGTAACTCTTCGCGAGCGCGAATGAGAGAAAGTATCGTACAAATGAGTGGCTCGACGTCTCGAGTAACTATACGCATCGTTATAAATCACGCGGGTATACCTCGTATGAGGATAAATCGTGACCTTACCTGCACGGTTTTGTCATTTTCCACCTTTTCTCGATCAGTCTCGCTCACCTTTTTTTCCAAATTTTCATATTTTTGTACGATACGACTCTAAATAAGGATGAAACCCTGACGAGCGAACAAGAGATACGAAGTTTTTACGTTTAAACAGTTAGAGAATTAGGATCGTTAATTAGTAATTTAAGTAACGACGAGTATATTCTATTAGATGTTAAACTATCGACGAGCATTGTCGTTTGAATAAAAATAGATTCAATCGGAAAAAACTAGAAGAGGTAAGAAGACGTTAGAAGAGAGCCGACATTTCATGCTGATACTTTGCCTCAACGTAATGTCTTCTTCTTCCTCTCTCTGGCTTTTTCTCGTTAATTATTCCAACCATGCAGGTATACCCCTGGAATATACGCGATCGTAGATATACAGGGGGCCCTTCGCGCAGCGTGAGCCTCATTCACGAAAGCGGACGACTGCAATTATAGAGAAAAGTTGCGGCTTCTTTAACGCGGATTGAGATCGTTAAGCATGGAGGAACAAATAATGCGATATTGATAAAGCATCAGAGCATGACTCTCGTCTCTCCACTGCCCTTGTCGAAAGTCGACTAACCGATCTCATTCGTAATACTTTTTTCATGATTTTCGTTGATATAATTGAAGAATAATTTCTGTCCTAACGGGATGAATATATTTATCCGTAGGATGGTAAATTGCTTGCTCAATTTCTGTACTAAAAACTGTACCAATCGTTGTGACTTCTATCGTTATTTTTTTTTTAGTATGTAAGAAGAATAATAGAATCACAAAGATATAAAAAAAAAACAGGAGGAAAATTTCAGTCGATTTCGAGATGGAAAGTACGTTAGGCGTGAAAAGCTCCAGAAATAATTAATAGTAGTGGTCGGATTGCGTTTTGGAGAAACGGAGGACATTCCTGGACCCCCCGAGCTCCTTGGATCCAGGAACATAAATAAAGGAAGACGGAACCCGCGGTGGGTCCTCGCGCACCAGGAGGAGTCCTTAAAATCCGACGTGCCCCTCCCTCGATTAATTGCTGGAGATGCCTCCACCGAACGTCCTCTCGCCGCGATTAACCCCTCGCCATATTTCCTGGCATTCCTGATTCCCCGGCTTCCCCTTCCGATCATTTTATCTTCCTACTTACGTAACAATACTTCCTGCTTTTTTTTCACTCAATTACGTAACACGCGGTTACATAAACGCCACGTGATATTGTTTCGTTTACGGCAATCCGTTCGACTTTGGAATCGTCGATGGAAATTTCGACTTGGCTGTAAATAATGTAATTATTAGAATCTCCGAATATTTCGAAGCCTGCAATATCGACCATGAAGATATATTGTAATTTCAATTACTCTGTCGCTAATTGATGTAAAAAAAAATACTTGTACTTAGATCTACGTAATGACGAAATTCAATGTACAAATACTGTCTGCGATACGTTGAAAGAAAATAATCGAACATTAAACGATTTCCAAATCTGAAACTTTGCTTTAATTCCTTCCCACGTTAATTACTATTTTTGTTTTTTTTTCTATATTCAACGAAAGATTAAATTTTTAAGATTTCCCTGAAAATACTTAAGCTGGTAGCAGGATATCGAGCAAAAAGAAACCGATTATCAGGTGGAACGTTCGTGTACCAACATGTGGAAATAAATCGTCGGTGGTTAATAAGCTGACGCGTTGTCTTCCTGATTTATGTAGCCCGACGCCTCCTCTTCGGCCAGTAAATTGCTACACGCAAATGCGTGTACGGCCGGCGTAAATGCACCCTGTGGAAGGACAAACGGCTGAGGACGCACAGTACCTGATCGGGACACCGGTATCCTGGAAACTGTTATGTTGACACGATCCGGTTGCCTTGTAAATAATGATAGAACTATATCAGAAATCGATATCAATCAACGATAATATTTGAACGGATTACAAGTACTGTTTTGTTTTTGTTACTTTGTTTTGAAGCGAGAGGTATACACTGTACGTTCCATCGAGATTACGATTTGCAATATTGACGCTTAGATTGCTCCTATAATCGTACAATTTTTAACGGAATCTAGTTCCATGTGTCATTATCGCTCATTGTATTCGAATGGCAGAGAGAGAAAGAAATTATTCCAACTGGTGCAATCCATTTTAACATCCTGCAGACAATCGTTACCGTGAAATTAATAACCGCGCATATTTCACAGTTTTATCTACACATCCCCCATTTATTTAGGAGCGCAAGAAGTTGCAGGGTGCATCGAAGGTTAATCAACTTAACGAGTTTGTTGATGGACTACCCCGTGGACTTCGATAACTTCGCTAATGGCTCGCACGACGCTCCTTCGGTACGGTCAATTAAGTCCATAGAAACGTTTCCGTATCTTTGCCTGGATGACGGAGTATCGAGAAGTCCCTTCGTGCGATTCCAAGGGCTCGAGACGCGACGATAATTGCTTAATTTTCAGTAGCGATCGATACGAACCTTCCTTTCCCTCTTCTATCCGAAAAAAAGAAAAAATTCTTCCGAAGTAGCATGATAAAAATTCAAATTCTCGTCAACTCCAAAAAGAACTCGTCCCATGGCCAAATCGAGTCGCAAATCGTAGGACAAAACGGGACGAGAGGAAAGTTAAAAGCAATCCCTGGGAACACCTCGATGGAATGCACTTGGAAGTAAAAAGAGAGATCGTACGAACGAAACAACATCGAGTCGATCGTTGGCGATCGAAAGAGGCAGGTTCGAGGCCATGAGCCAGCAGACACGATCTTCTGGGTCCTTGCCGGCACCGAAGGTGTCGATAATTGCTTAATTGACGGCGGTCGCCGATAAGCATCGGCTGCGCGAATGGTAACTATAATAAGTGAGACTCCGTTGCGGAGGTGGAACGAGGAGAGGCAGGAGGAGGGTAAGGAGATAGAAGGAGGACAGAGTGTAAAAACGAAAGAAGGGATCTACGTCGTCGTCGTATCGATGGCCCCGAAGAGACGAGGTGCGTACACGCCTGACGTGTCTTTTCTCCCAGTGAACAAGGCCTCGTTGTGGAAAGGCGTCTCGAGCAAAGAGCTCAGAGATCCTCTCCCTTTCTCCTCTCTTATATTCCAAGTTCCTCGCAGCGTTCGACTTGGCCGCCCTCTTCTTCCTCTTCTCTCTTTCACCTATCTTCTCCACCTCCGCCAGATCGTTCATCCTTCTTTCTCTCTTCAATGTCTTCTTCTTTTTCTTCATCGTCGTGTTTCTTCCTCCATCGTCTCCTCCTCCTCCTCCTCTTCACAGAGGGAGAATCTCGGAAGAGATATTAGAGATGCCAGATAGCTTTATTAAAGGTGAGACGATGCCAGTGCCGAGACACCAACGAGTCGGTCGCTTTGATCACACGAATTATCGTGACTCCTCGACACCGTTCCCTTTGCCATGGCGACGCATCTTCGCGGTTGTGTCCCGATTCGTTTTCAAGCTTCTTCCATCCGAGTGCCGTTCGTTCGGATGGAAGCAACGAGGAGTTCGATGTTGCTCCGATATTACGATATTTTGCGCTGCTGTGATCTCTCGTGATCCTTTCTCTTCTAACTCTCTTTCTTACCTTTATCACCGTCGTCTAAACGGATCAACGGGGGTTTTCACCTCGACGTTGCCCTCTTCGACGATTCGTTAATGGCACACGTGGATTAATCGTTGCTGATTAAGCGGCGAAAATACCGGTAGCGATGTTAATTCTACTAATTGATACTTGGAGCACGGAATTGATTTGCGCATGACTTAACGCGGTCTCATCGCGTGTAATTAACGAAACGCGGATAGTGTTGAAATTTTTCATCGTCGTTCTTTCGATCGATCGCGCAATTATAATTATATATCGAATTCAATCGAAGACTATGACGATTGTGGCACGATCGTAGCATTCTGAATATTCGGATCGAACATTCGTGAAATTCCTCGTCTCGCAGTAGACGTCGCTAATTAACGTCGAGGCAAACGACGTTCGGAGTGAGAAATCCTCGCGGAATTAATGATAATGATGACGATGATAGTAATAATAATAGCGATAACAATAAGAATGGATTATTTGGCCGGCCTCGAGGGCAACGCCGGTAACAGTGAAGCGTCCTTAGCCGACATCCACTCGAGCGTCTAAACACTTAAATCGTTTTTTGCCACTCCCGAGCGTTCCTAATTTAATCGGAGGCGTGTCCGGAGATCCGATCGTGGTATTTATGTCCACGCACTATTGTCCACGCGTCATCGCCATTATGGACATCGCTTATAACGTTCGCCTCACGTTCATGTCCGTCTGGGTGTCAGGATCCTCGACGAAATTAGATCCCTCCGTTCGACACGTTTCCGTCCTTCTTCTCTTATTCGCGGTTAATTATACCCGCGTTATCGCGCGAACCTGTCAGTTTCGCGCACGTACTTCCATGTAATTTTATCAAATGATAGGTCAACTCTATCTAAAATGATAATTAAAATTGATAGGTTGCGCTTCGGGCTAGCAGCCGATAACTGACGCAGATACGACCGCGATTCGCTCGTGCTACCAATAAAGCGATTAGGAACACTCTTCCCTCGAGCTGTCTTAGACGTTCCACCTTGGAAATATCCGTTTCTACAAGATAGTATCTTGATCCTACAAATGTAACAACAATCTAAATTTTAGAGTAATCGAGCTATTCTAACTGAATAGTATGTGTTTGATCGTCTTCGGCCACATCCTGAATTTGTACAAATTTTCAAATCGCTGTTAAGTATACTGCTTTGATTCTCATGTTTCGTTTGTTTCTCCCTTTGTTTCTCCCTTTGTTTCTCCCTGTAAAATATTAATCTGTCATTCATACATTTTGTACTTTTCTGTCGTTCGTGATATGTTTTCACCCTCGACATTTCTTCTGGGTTTCCCTTTCCCTCGATCTTTGGCCTCTCGCTTCTCTCGTTCTTCCCGAGGATGGCGCGTACCGATCGTTTCGTGGCTCGAATTGTGCTGCCTCGCCTCGCCTCGCGGTCTGACAGCCGGCACGTCATTACACGATGACTCGGCGATCGTGAACCACGCCGAGAGCTGAGAGCCATGAGCCAAGAGCCGAGAGGAGGGAAGAGAACGGATGATAGGTATGGCATGCACGAACTTTGGTTCCTTCGCCTCTCTGCAACCAGAAGAGAAAGAGGTGGAGATGGTGGAAGGTTTGAAAAACGCATCGAGTGTGCGCGATACCTGGAAATCGTTCAGGAAGAACAGGAAGAACTTTTGTGTTTGGATGTCGATAGAATTTTCATTGAGATTTTGCGCATGATATAAGAGAAATGATGAAGTATTTAAGCAGAGTTGGTCCAATTCTTTTGAAGCTTTGATCCTTCGGGCAATTCTTGCTTAATTGTTGTGGCAGTGAATGAGGTAATGAGATCGAAAAAAATATTTCAAGAATTCATGGTAATGGAATAAGGAGAACAGTGTCGCGAAAATAACCGTGTTTGATTTTCAGAAGGGAGAGGACCAATCTGCTTGATTTGAACAAATAACCGGTGTTCCGTGTACCCAAGCAAAATCCGTGGGCCATTACGATGCTAAAGAACCCGTAATTTCCGAATTACGAGTCACGGAACGTAGATAGAGGTGCGAGTTTCCGTTCACTTCTGTATTATTTCGAGTAATCCATGTAAGTAACACTTACGTAGAGATTACTCCTCAATGTCCATCCCTTGGAGCGCTCGAAATGAACGAACTTGATCACCGGAGAGGACGACGTTTCTTTACAATGTCGGGGAACATTAATTTTTGACGTAATTTCGATCGTTGAAGGAACTCCTTTCCATTTACAAGGGATACTGTAGAAAAGATCCTGCGTAGTCATCGGCTACCTGGCTATAACTTTGCAGGGACTGGCCACGAGGTGCGAAGCCCAGCGGGTAAGCCAATCAAAACATCTTATTAGGAGGGCAAAATGGGAAAAGAGAAAGGATAAGAGATATCTACGATGCAACCTCATGCTATTTTAAAAGATTTCCTCCAAATTAACGCAACGAGACACGATCGCTGGAAATGTCGAAGCGACAGGATTTGTAAAAATTGTTCTATAGTTCGACTAAAAGTGATAGTAACTTTGTGTACGATTTACTGTGTTAAGAGACTTCTTCACGCTTAAAATGAAAAACAATTTATCCCCTTACAACCCCTAGAAATCGGGGGACGAATTTTCAAACTTGGACTAGTAGGCCCCCTGCGGCCCGGACCCCTCAATCAGTCCAACCAAAAATCCAACTTCCTCGACTTTGAGATTAAATATCTCGGCCATTTTTGGACCGATTGCGATGAACCTTTTTTCTACGCATTCCTTGGACTCTTGGCTTTCGATCGACGTCAATGAAATCAATTTCCAAAGATGAGTTTTTGCGTGAGGCTCTCGAGACTGAAGAATGAGCCGCATTTTTAAACGAATAGAGAAGGAGTATTTACGGTGAAAGCATATTAAAATAGACACTTTGACGATTAAAATGACGCCAAGATCATCCCTCTACGAACCCCAGAAGCGAAGTTACGAATTTTTGAACTTTGACCTACACCGGTCCCCTGGCCGCCTTGGCCCCTCATTAAGGACATCCAAAAATCCGCCTTCCTCTAATTTAGAATTAAATATCTCGGCCATTTCTTGGCCGATCGTGATGAGGTTTGTTTCTACGTCTTCCTTAGAGTCTTGGCTTTCGATCTACGTCAATAAAATAATTTTCAAACGATGAGTTTTTGAGTCAAGCTCCCGAGACCGAAAAATGGGCCGCATTTTTAAACGAATAGAGATCGGATATTTTCGCTGAAAGTATGTTAAAGTAGACACTTCCACGATTAAAATGACGTAAAAAACATCTCCCTACGACAACCAGAAGCGAAACTACGATTTTTCAAAGTTGGACTAGCACCGGTCCCCCGGCTGCCCTGACCCCTCAGCAAGTCCATCCAGAAATCGGGCTGCCAGGACTTTCAAATTAAATATCTCTCATGTTCTTTAACCGATCATTATGAAACTTTTTTCTACATCTTCCTGGGAGTCTTGACTTTCGATCTACGTCAAGAAAATAATTTTCTAAGAATTAGTTTTTGCGTGAGGCCCCTTAGAAGAACGAAAAGAGTTAGTAGAGTTTCTAGTTACCTTTAGGAAACTGAAACTGTTAATGTTTTAACCCGTAGGTTTTAAAGTAAGACTGATAACGAATCGAGGGTGGTTTTTTTCAGTGGAAGTTAATCAGCAGCTCGATAATTTCCAAGGATCCTTTTTTAAGCTTGCACAGCAGACGCGGGGCGAAAGGAAGTTGTTAAACGATAGCGAAAATTGCTGAGACCAGTTAATCGACGAAACTTCGAAGAACTGAAAAGCAATGGCGAAGAACTTTCGAGATAAGACGGCTGAACATTTTCGTGAATTAATTACTCCTACGATGGAAACGCAGTATCCGCAGATATTAATCACTGACGCTTCCTATTATCGACTTGATGTATCTATCTTAAGACAGAAAAAAACCGCTACCAACAATTCTCTCCCAATAATTACAGCAGCATTAACAAACAAGAATTACTTGTTAACTTCTTCAAATCGTTCACTAAATTCTCACCAATAATTTTTAATTAACAAGGAACCCTTAATCTCACTAAAAACCACGTTTCGCCACCGACCTCCGAACTTCTTTAAATCTGCAGATTTCTGACCGACTTAAATGGAATATAAAGTAATGAAAATCTCATTTTAGAGGGATGAAAGTTGAGAAGGAGAAGAAGAAGGAGATTCGATGGAAATACTGGGCCGAAACGAACATAGAAGACGAAGTGGAAAGTGGAAAGAAAGCGTCGGAGTAAAGCTCGAAGAAGGGTGGTACGATGGGAGATGATGACGATGGTGGTGGTGGTGGTGGTGGTCGATGGTGTTGGTAGTGGTGGTAGCGGAAGCACGTTACTGGTTGGAACTAGAGGCAGTTTGCTACATCCAGTAGCAGTTCGTATTTTCCCTCCTTTCGCGGAGGCTACTAATTAATTACTGTGATTAATCAGAAAAGTTGGTAATTAGAAAGTTTCTTGGGGAAATTAAAATAGCAGGGAGTGACGGAGCGAGTAGTCTCGAGGCTGGTTCCTCTCCTCGAGCCGCTTGCCGCTCTGCCCTCCGGCCTGAGACCGTACAGCTAAGACCAACATCGCGGGAGTTTCCAATAAACTCATTAATTAAGGTGGATCGCCTCGCAGCGTCTGCAAGAAAGAGGACGAGGATGTGGAACGTGATAAAGAAGCGAGGGTTGGGGTGGAAATGGATGTCTCGGCTCTTTTCTGTTTATTCCCTGCTCGTTTTTTGGAGAGGGCTTTTCTATTCTCGAAGATCGACCGAGTATCCCTTGATTTTTCCCATTTCCCTTTGAAAAATTCCACTCAAGGTGTCCTATCTTACTTCTGTACTTTACTTTCCTCTTTTCTTTCTTCCCCTTTTTTTTCTCTCGGCGAGAAAATCAAATTAAACATAATACATTCATTTGTCAATTTCGAAGAAAAGAGATGGACTTTCTAGACTGCAGTTTCGTCAAAATCGTCGCCAGAGGGTTCGATGCAATGCTGCAACGGCTGTACGGTGTTCTTTGTTCCTCTATTTGTTTACTCACGTGTGAAAGGATGTCGTGGTTAAACAGGAGCGTTTTCGTGACACGCGAACGTCTCCACTCTCCGGTCATTGCTTTTTGCAGTGGCAGGGAATTCGGTGGTGAACTTGGTCACGCGATTTACAGCCCCTGGCAATGGTCCCTGAATTGCATAGGTGATCCTTAAGTTCACTCGAAAATTGTGGACATGTAATGAACGAGAAATAAAACCTTAATATCCAAACTTTCCTATGAAAATAGTAGCAATTCCGATACTTTGTCGTTGCTTCTAAAAGTGTTGAAACTGCAAAAACGTTGCTAATTATTCTACCAAGAGTTGCAGGCTATTTGGTAAACATATTTGCATACACTTTAAATATTCTTCTTCAAGATGTTTCGTTAAATTCTATGTAAATTTGAGACAAAGACAGTAGAGAATTTCTTTGTAAAAATTCACGACGACATTTCTCCAATAGTACTGTCAGGTGCCATTGGAAACGGGCGAATTTCAAAGTCGGCATACGAGGAAACGAAGAGTTGAAATGCAAATGCAGCTTGTCAGCGTGCAACAGGCCAGTTGGTCGCGTCTGATAGCCCGTATCGTTCTGCCCAGCCAAAGTCGAGTCCATTCTTTTCCTTTTGCCTCTTCGTTTTCCCGGTATCTCGAAACGGCACGTTCGAAAAGGCCTGCAAAGTGTCAAAAATTTCATTTGGAACGTGCCTCTTGATGAGAAATTACTCCAGCAAGTTATTTTTCTCCATACTGAAGAGAATAATCTCGAAACTCTAAACATTTCTGCATTTAATTAGTTACAATTTAATCCTTGAAATTAATTCTTCAGCGAGATGATTCCAAGCTTCAATTTTCATTATTCTTAGTGACAGTGATATTAAATTTGTTATCAGTTATCTTCGAACGAATAGAAGATCACACGAAGCGTACGAGATTGATCTTTCGATTAGCTTTTTCTCTGGCTATCAGTTCGGTGCCGGAAGGATCATTTTTTAACTTGATCCCAGCGAAGAGAGGGTAGAGGAAGGGGGTTGCAATGAAATCACGTCGCACCCCCAGAGAGACATATGAAGGGAGTTGTCTCTCGATCCACCCTTCATCGGTGCCACCCTCCTGACCGCAGATTGAAATTCTTAGGCTCTCGACCGACCACGGCGAGGGGTCGAAACGAACTCGTTTACCCTTCGAGATTTCGTTATTTAGCATCGTCAATCCACCAGTCACCACTAGACAGAAATATTCTTCGACTCGAATTACTTGCGCCATGTCAGGACGATGATTGAATTTTGCCAGTGTAATAACGTAAACTTAAATGCATAACTGGAACAAGGGTGGTTATACAAATTCTTCAAATTGTAAAAATCATTTTTGACATGTCTTGAATATTTTCTGTACCACAGGAATTCTATTATTAATGAATTTCAAGTGAATTGAGTTATTTCCACTTTAGAACTCGACGTGTCCGTTTAATTGAAATTGTAATAAATCTACCGAGAATATCTACGATCTCTGTGTATGCAGATCTACAACGTGAAATACCATTCAGCGACGAGATTTCCAAGCAGAGTCCATTTACTTTCGCAAACTATTTCTACCGTGTTTCACAGGAGCCGCCGATGGACGTTAATAACGATAAATTGATATTACCTCATTTCACGTATTACAGAATTAAAATATACATGCTTCAAATCGTTGGAAGAACGTTCGGAAATTCCATAAGCTGTCAACACTTTTATCAATTTTTACCATGATAATATTTTAATCAATATTATTTTGATCGAGTTGCAAGAGGAATTCGAGTTGGAAGAATCAATGTATCGGTCGATGTTGAGTTGGAGAGGTAAGATATCTTCATAATATCGTGTGAAAAGGATCGTCCACTTTCCTTCCCTTCTCCTTTCGAGACTGGCATTGTTACTTTTGTTCGTGGTACACGTTGTTGCACGAATGATTTGCGAGGCTGCCGGTGCGTTTTAATTTTGGAATATTGGTAGCATTAAGCTCGTGAATACTCCTGATAGTCAGTCTCTGGTACGTAAGGCTTCCATCTACGGGGTGGACAAAATACGAATCCATGGGTGATGTCGAAATGTGCAAAAACTACCCTCAAATGTTGGATGAAAAATTTGAAGAAGCAAAAGGTAGAGGATGAGAAAACTTCTTCTACATGTTGGTCCAGAAAAAATGTATACTAGTCCACAATTGTTTAATATTCAAACTGTAATTAATACTTGAATAAATTTGATATTTTGGAAAATATTTCTTCTTGTTTGGCTCTTCATTTTATTTCTGATAATTCTTGCTTCCATCGGAGTGACTTTTCGACGTTTGATTTTGAAAGAATCGCAGAGTTTCCAGACACCCCGTGTATAGATTATAGTAGGTCGTAGTTCGAGAACGTATCTACCCCTCGTGCGACGAGATTTCATTCGGGGCTCCGGCTGAGATCTTTTAATTTGAGGCCAAATTCCTCTCGAGGATGAAATGCGGGGAGCCACCGAAGTGGTCGTATTGCAAGGAGGGTGGCACGTCTGATGGTTGTTTGCAACCAACCCCCGACCACCGTTCGGATTCTAAAACACCCCTGTTTATGGCTGCTTTCTCCACCAATACCGCTGCTTTTTATCTGGTCCACCTAACGTGCGACGTTCGCGTGAAAATTCCACCGAACCTTCGACAATTCCAACCTTCCAATTCCCTTAATTCCATAGCCTTATTAATATTAAATAAAATTGCAAATTTAAACGAAAGAAAGTCAATTTCTATATTCCATATTTAATTTCCATTCGACGATTCTCCTCGCAGAAAATTGCGCTCGCAATATTTCAGAAAAAAATACTTTTCTGAACATTTCTCGTTCCACTTAATCCAACGTTCGTGCTCCTTTTTTTAAAGTCTCTTAGCGTCAATTAAACGCTACGTTTCGTCGACAGGTAATCGCGCATTACGTGTTAAAATATGAAAAATATAAACATCGAGCAAAAGTTTCGGCCGCGGCGATCGCCGGTGTCCTTAAAATAAGTATCGATAAACGTCGCGGTAAAATAGAAAGTAAAATCCTTTCGACCGCATTCCTGGAGGCCTGGTGCGAGTCCGGTAAAGAAAAATATGAGGAGAGGCCCCTCATAGGTGGCCTGGTGGCCTCACACTTCGCGAGGATCGCCTACGACTCGGTATGCTCCTGCAGGTGCGTTAAGACTCGTAATATATTGCACCAGGGCAGCCGCTTTTAAGTGGAATCAACTAAATCGCCCTGTACGCCTCGCATTCTACTTCGCAACGTTGCTTTTCCTCCTTTTGCACACGATACATCGACGCTGCTAACATAAACAGAAGATTCTCTCTTGTCTTTTAATTAATTCACTATATTATTAAAAAAAAAAATACTCACAACCGTAACAACGTTTGAAATATTTAAATATCGACTAACATCGTCGAAGAAAATTGAACGTATTTCTGACTTATATTTCGAAATAATCGCTCCCTCTTCATGCTTTTCGAAGTCGAGGGAAATATTAGTTGGTGGAAAAGCGAACGAAAAAAAATTCTTCGCTCCTAATTCGCGATCCGAGCTACCACGGCAGAAAGAATTCTCGTAACTTGAGCGAATAAAGTTGGAAATATATTATTCGCGCGTCCCACCCTCCGGCACCGTTTCCACCCTCCATTCCTCCCGACCATTTCGCGAACGGGGCGAGTTTGTTAGGTAAACTTTTTCCTCCCCGCGGAACCGAGAGTGCTTTCGTGTAATCAACGAGGTGAAATTTATCGAGCAACATCGCAGGATAATTCACGCCCCACATTCCAGCCCCGGGATAAAAATCGGGAGGAGGGAGAGAGGATGGGAGGTCCTCTTAATTATGTTCCTGGTTAAACGACCGACTGGTCACGCCCCAAGATACTCGCGAATGGATCGTGTTGCCGATTTACCTGTAAACATTTCGCAATTCGCGACTGCCTTGAAAAGTTGGAGAACACCGCGAGTTTCGATGAATAAGTTCAACGAATTCTCGAAGCGTTTCGCACTCACCCCGAGGCGTTTTCCGGATCGTGCGATTCATCCGGTGAGATTGCAGATCTCCAATCGTCCACGGACGATCGATAGATCGTATAATTATGAAAGTTGTCGGTTTTAATTATTCCATTATTACTCGACTATTTTTTTCATCGGTTCAAGAGTATCGACGTGTTTTAATTATCTCTTTGCTCGTTAGTTCGAGATCCACGGGATACAATGAGGTATTCGTCGAATGGGGAAATTTTGTAGATCGTTATTGAGGATATTTTATAATTTCGATAGTACTTTCAGGATATCGAGGAATGTATCGAAAGTTTGGATGAAAGGAATTTAAAAAGAGGTCGACGTTGAAGCGTAGTTGGGGGGATAATTGAGATAACGTCTTCATAATCGAACGTTTGCTTGACAGTGGGTGCATGGTTGTTCGCCATGGCATTTTCAGGATCTAATATAGCTCGTATGCATTAATTTTCTCGACGCGTTGTAAGAGAGAATGCATAAGTAAGAGGCTTATGGGGTTCGCCCACACGACGCCCACCGAAACCCATGTACAAGTCAAACACGGGAACGCCGTTACGAGTGTTAAATCCTGGCGTTAAGTGGTCCGTCAATTGGTACCGGATACCAGACGGTACTTGTATTCTTTCTCCGAGTATCAGCCGCTAAATCCTCACGCAACTTGACACTTTGTTACACCTTGTAACAATATTATTTCAGGGTAAATTCGATTGCTGATTTGTTTCGGCACAAAATTCAATTATTTCATGATAGTTCACCTACTCCTTATCGAATGATGAAAGAAAGTCGGCTAATGTAGTTTCTATTTTAGAAAATTTAAGATACAGCTATTTTGATAAATGGCAGTACAACCCTTCTGTACAATAGTAACTAGAGAAATTTGAAGATTGAAGATTGTAAGTAAAGAAAGGAAGTTCCTAATTCGAGATATGATTTCCTTTTTGTCAAAGACACGAGTGCAACGGTGTCAAAATATACCAGGTGGAACGAATCGAATTGAAATCAGTATCAACACGCGGGTCGTTTTATCTCCCTGTCGCTTAAGAATCTATTTGGTGGCCGGCCAAAGCAATATCGTAAATCCTAATGGAAATGCAAAGATTAATTAAGAATCCCATTCTAGTGTGTCCCCACGTGGGCGTCCCCAGGGAAGATCATCGGCTCGTCATTTTCTCCATGTCCCTTCTTTTTCCCCTTGCTCTGTCACCCGGTTGCATTTAGGGTGGTAAGTTCGCGTACGCCCTCTCTCATCATCTTTTTCTATCTCTTTTTACCTGCCTCTTGAATACCATGCCGCAAACGAACCCTATAAACGAGCGATAATGAGAAACATTAGTCGATCGTGCATGACTTAGTGCACGATGACTCGACCCATAACCGGTTACCCGATTAGAATATCCGAGATATTAATTTCACATTTCGCCTGACTTACGAGGTAACTTTGCAACCACTCAAAAATTCCTGATTCATCGATCGAATCCCCGAGAAACGTAGGTATATCTTTAAATCAAAGATTTCTCCATCCATTACAAAATACATTTTCTGCCATACTCTCTAGGATCCTTCCTACGAAGCAATGTTTATTTTCCTGACACATATCCAAAGCTAAAACTTCAAGGAACAAGCCAAGACAAGTTTCATCGAATTCAGTTCAAAAATAAGTGAGATATGATTTTTCAAAGTTGAGAAACTTTGAATTTTCCAAAGTACTAACCAAGAGGCTGAGAAGTCAAAGTTTCATTTTATATATTTAAGCTTCTGATTATCCTATCAAGATGCAATTGGTGTCATTCTACGCTCCATGTTGTCCTCTCTAAGCTGGTGTCATTTACAAACAGCTAGCTTTTCTAATTTTAAGATGATTGTAAAAATTCTACGTCTACTCCATTGCAAGGAGTACAATCATGGGAGAAAAAACAAGCAGACGAGGATCACGGAGGAACTTAAAAATCTCGAGGATTCGGAAAGGGTGTCCTGGCAGGAAGATATCGCGATTCGTCGCGTAATAATGAACGAGGGGTGCGAACGTGCGTGTATGGGTGAAGAGGAGGACATCCTGCGACACGCGGTTCACGTCGAAGGAAGCCGGAGAACGGGAACGGCCATCGACACAATGCGTGTCTCCTGGGACATGCTTATCTGAAATTACAACGTTACATCCCTGGCAACGTCCTGGAGCAGCTACTGGAAACCTACGAGGACGCGGTGGACGATCAGGGGGTGTGCGAACTCGTCGTCTATTAAGCGGCACGCTTCAGGGGATGAAAATCGCTTCTGTGATTTGCGATGATAAAAATTATTCGATGAAGGCGTATTAATTTGAAGAAACCTTTTTGTGGAACTGAAGGAACATGGAGGAGGAAATTCTATGGTGAATTGTAATACTGTAGGACTTAGAGTCGAGTGAAATTGAATGACGGAGGAGAAAATTCAAGGAGTGACTTACATTATTTCGTTTTCGAACATAGAAAGTAGTATTTACCTTGGAGGTTCATCGGTGCGGTGCTCAAAATGGAGTAGAGAGAAGAATTAACGATCGAGTTGGCAAATTCTTTGAGAATTCTGGAATAAACATTTTCAAATGCTGGAATTTCGCTGAAGACATTGTTAGGGGGTTTGGAAATGCGTGTTCGATCGATGATGATTACGAGAGAGAACTTGAAGAACGATGGCACCGAATTCCAAGGAGGAAATAAAATAGACGATGATCAAATTTTAACGAGCTCTTAGACGGAACACGGTGAAATCCAGGAAGATAGAATTTTTCGACATATTCCACTCGCGCGTCTCGGGCTAAAATAAAATGATTAAATTTCTTTCACAGTGGCTCGGTTCCCGTAAATGGTATTCGTTTTACGCACGTGTTCACAGCGCGAAACTCATTAAATGATCTCTCCATCCGCCATGTTTGCACATTCAAGCCTCCTCGTGAATGGTGCCGTCCTCGTAGCCGTCGTCGACATCGTCGTCGTCGTCGTCGCGAATCCTTTTTATACACTTTTCCGCATGATTTGTCAGCGGATGTACAGCTTCGTCTCAGCGCCCCCTCCAGCGTGATAGAATCGCATGGAAAAAAATGTTACAAAATCAAAAGACGCGCGCTCTTTTAAATGGTGCACCATCCGCGTTACCCTTTCTCCGTGGATTCTGCTCTTCCTCCCTTTCGTTCCTTGGTTACTACCACTCTCTTCCTTTTTTTTTTCTTCTCTCCATCTTGAATACCTCCTTTAAGACGGCGCCCACCCTCATTACTCCCTCGACTTTCGAATTCAGAAGCAGAAGGCGCGAGTTGTACTTTTCTTCGCGCCTAAATGCCAGGGCACTCGTCCACGACAACGTCACGTCCTTTCCACCTTTAAATCCGTGAGGGTGGAAAAGTCTCTCTCTTTTTCTCTCAGCTGCCTTTGGATTCTTCAAAGATTTTCTTCGTATTAACGACGTCCGAGGAGACGAGGCGAAAGACACGGCAGGGAGAAACTCGATCTTCTCAGTGGGGTGAGCGCGTTAATATCGAGTCTTATTAACGCGATAATTAACTGGTGACCGGTGACTCGGCACCGAGTGTCAGCGTGTAATTACTCCTGCAGTAATTTACACGATGTATCTTCGCAATGGCGTTTCACGAGTTTTACTTTCCTCCAGAGGAAAGGGGAGGCTGACGGTGGAAGCAAAAGTAATCGTCGAGTTTAACGCACCGTACAGAGTAGTCCTTTTCGCGAAAAAACGTACAAGAATCAATGGAAAGAAATTTTCGACATTCACAAGTGTCCAGGAGAACTGATCTTCCTTCGTCTAAGACTCCATGATTTTTTTTCTCTCGGTTTTTCTTGTTATTGAGAAACCATTATGCAAATGAAGATACACCTCGAGGAGTAAAGAGAAAAGGGAGAAAAAACGAGGGGAGTAGAGGAGTCTCGTAAGGGCTTATTTATATTCGGGGTTATTTCCAATTATCGAAGATACGAAAGGAGATCACTGGCTGGAGAAGTGCACAGGGTAGGAGAAAAAGGATGGAACGAACGTGCGTGATCAGGATTCATCTTTGTGATCGCATGTCCTGTCGCAGTTTGCTGTCTTGCCTTCTGTTCCTCTTTCACGCCTCGACCGGTAGCATCGGGCCCGTCTTCTGACTTTCTTCTTCGTCTTCCCTTTGCTTTTGTTTCCTCTGTGATAATGTCCGCCGGCTCCCCCACGAATATTTCACGAAAAGGATGCGCCTAGACACGAGAGACCAAGGAGACGACCACGGGTCTCTTGGTCTGGTGCGAATATCAATTATCCCCCCTCGACATTTACCGTTTCTCCTGAAACTTCTTTCGGAAGTCCTCCCCTCTCGGACTTTCCGACCGTCGCAATCTTCATTCCAATTTGCCGTCTCGTCTCGAGAAACGACGAAACTTTGCGATAATTATAATCGCACCAGCGACACGATCCATCCTGTATCGAACGGTGCTCTCGTTCCTCTCTATTTCTCACCCTCTTGGAAAAAACAGTTTTCAGGTCATACGCAATTAAAAGAAAAATCTTCCAGGAGAGGGTTAAGGTTTGGTGCATTTAGAAGAAGCATCGTCTCGGATCGTCGAAAGAAAATGATTGCGACGTATCTCTTAACTTCGTTCCACGCAATTGTTACGGCGAGTAGGAAGATTTACCCCGTCGTCTCTGGATAAACGAGGCGCGCACCCCCGTAAAAGTAACGCCCTCCCGTGCACTTCTACACGTTGAGAAACGTATAGGTATATACTTGGAGAAACCTACGACAACCTACTGGTCGTTCGAGTGAAAAGAGCGCGTCGAGAGCCGCGGCGTTATTATCATACCTTCCCTTTTAATAGGAAACTTCGCGGACGGTTGGAAGGCTCGCTGAAGGGTGAAAGGGGTAAGCGATGCTCCCAGGGAAAGGGGTTAGCTGGAGAAGGGAGAAAAAAAAAGATAAAAATACAAGACGGCCGACGAACTCGCGTTCACGAAAGAAGGATAGATTCCAGGCCGACGAAGGGAGAAGATGAACGAGAAAGAGAAAGAACGATGGAGGATGACGAAGAGAGAAGAGAGCGATAGGGCGAGTCGAAGGAAGATAGAGAGAACGAGGACTCTCTCGCGATTAATGAGCGGTGTTTGTTGTTAATTGCTGCCGCCATTAGGTTGGCATCTCCTCACGAGTTTCCACCACCACCGTCACCACCGTCATCCCCGTTCACCCTTTCTCTCCTTCTCTGTCTTACCTTGCCGGCACCGTCCTCCTTTTTTCTATCTTTCCACCTTACGCCGGTGAAGCGCGTGGGGTGTATACGTTATATAATAAATATATACATACAGTTTCGGTATATAGTGCACCAACGGATACGCACGTAACGTTGGCTAGTATATAATGCCGTTATATACATTTTTTCGTTCTGTTTATGTAATATATAACGGTAGAGAGACATCGACGCACACGTAGAAAAAGAGAGAGAGTTCGCGAGAGCTAAACCTACCACCGAGTCACCCTCCAGCGGCTCCTCGAAAGCAGAGCGCGCATGTTAATGATCGCCCGCCACGGCCTTTATCTTTTCCACCTCATTTGCGCGCCACGAGTGGGCCCGGGGGTTGCAGCTACGCGGCAGAGGGGCACGGAAGGAGGAAAACAGGGAACCAAGACCGAGTTCACCCCAGCTCCGTCGCTAAAATATTTCCTCGCACGAAGATCCGCCTGGCTGGGTCGTGGCTCCAAGGTGTACGTGTATCGCGCGAGAAGTTCACTCAGAGAAGACCACCCCCTATTTTCTCCGACTTCGTCCCCCTTCTTTTTCCACCGACCAGCAACCAGCGGCGCTACGCTAAAGAGGAACTCGAACGAGGATCTTCCTCCAGGTGGAATTGCGGGGGTATGCGCGAAGAGAAACTGCACAGAGGAGTCGCACACACACACACAGATAGAGACGAATAATGTTCTATCTCCAGCTGTTACCCCTCTCTCCTCTCTTTCAACCCTTGCCTTCGCACCTTTCATCCAGCCGCGGTTTTCCACCGCCTGCTTCGGCGATGACGCGATTTACGAAGGAATTAAGACGCGAGTCTGCATAGAAGGGGTTGTTTTTTGCGATTTTTTATCTCTTCTTCGCAACGATACGGCGAGCACGTTACAAGCTGGGTTTCATCTCCTTTTTTTGTTAGGTATAAAAACGTGATGATAATTAAAGAGATTCAATTTGATGTAATTTACCTTTCTCTGAAAGCATCGCAATCGTTTAGTGATTTAGGGGTTCGAATTTCCCGGTGAGAAATTTGCCGGGAAGAATTCTTCGAAATTGTAGTAAATTAATATGGGGGAAGGCGTTTCGTCGGGAAAATTTCGCAGTTTTCCAAGGATCTTTCTGAAGGAAGGAAACAGGAGGAGAAAGAAGAGGAACCCACGAAGCAAGGCAAAAGCATTATTATCAGGAAGGACGGCAGCAACAGCTCGCAGCAACTTTCTCCTCTGGCAAGTAATGCGATAATTACTCGAGCGGAAGTAATAAAATTAATCTCAGTACCGCCTCGCCGCGTTTCCACCCCCTTACCATCCCATTACCCTTCTCTCGTCGTTCCTAGGACCCGTCGTCTCCTTTTAACCCACCGTTGAATTTTGGTGGCACGGGACGGGTCTGCCCTCTTATAAATCAAAGCCAGTTTAGCTTTTAATAATTCGACGAAGGGGGTGGCCGACCGGATAATATACGCCCCAACTTCCTCCTTTATTCCCGAGCGAGAAGAGCACCCCGTTAATATCTACGACGACAATAATTCGTAACAGTTTTCAGGGATGAGGTTGGAAAAAACTTCTTAGGAAAATCGGGGTTAAAATGTCGAAAGAGAGGTCCAGACTCTAGACTTGGATTTTGTATATATTAATAGTACAAGAATGTAATGACGACTTGCTTCAGAGCTTATAAATTCTCAATTTGTAATTTTTCCTAGCTTCCTATTTAATCCTTTGACTTACAATAACTAGTGACCCTCCTGATCGGATAAATGCAGCAGGACAGTTGGAAGTTTTCTAGAAGCTATTGTAAATGTATTAGTGAAACAATATAGTATCGAATTGTTCCTGAATGAAAGTTATACGAAATAACGATGGATCTTGAATCCGAAATACGGAACAAGAACAATTTGTCGGCTAAATCGAAGAAAAATTTGAAGGAACACTGGGTAGGTAGCTTCGTTGGGTCCTGGCCATCGGGTAAGTATCAGTAAATAATCGCGGCGGACGTTACATTACCCGGCGGAATTTATGATTCGGGCCCGTCCGGTCACGTTTGCCGGAGGGCTCCTCCTCGAAGACGCTCCGGAAGAGCAAAACGAAAACCTCCCGGGGAGAGACAGGGAGACAGAGCGAGGAAGAACGAGAGAGAGAGGGAGAAAGGGCTGGGAAGACGTGGAATAAGAGGAGAAAGAAAAAGGGTCGAGGTGATGAAAAAATCTTGGAAGGGGATGTCTCGTGCAAGGAGCCTCTTAAACGTCCCGCGAACCAATTTGCCATGGCGTGTCCACGGGACGATAAATATTAGACACATTTACGCACGAGTACCATCGTGGAATAAAATATTTGGATATTTTTCTCCGATGATTTTATTACTTTGCAGTGCTGCAGGATCGGCGATCATTTTTATAAAAATACTCCTGGAGAACGCACTATATGACCTTGACTGGAACACTCTTTCCATAATATATGCAAAAACATATTACAAGAAGTTTAAAAGAATGAAAATAATTATAATACATCTAATTAAAATATAACTTCCTACAGCTTGAAAATTGTACGACAACGACCACCGGTCAAATCTATCCGTCGACAAGTGGAGAACGCTAGAAAGGGTGTCTTATTAAATAGTAAAAAGAAGTAAAATAAATACGAAGAATGGTGTTAAGCACGAGCCAATTTGCCACGTGTCCACAAGATGATAAACATTAGGCGGGAATCGGACGTAAATACTGGCCCGCGTATTCACTGTCTGAAAACACAAAAGGCGGGATTGTTAACGAGCATCCCTCCCGGTTGAGTGAAATTGGGAGGGAAAAAACCGGTCGGTCTAGGATTTCAAAACTAGCTGCACCTGGAAGACTTGCCACAAATTAGGAAGGATCCTGGCACGCGATGGGATTTCAAGAAAGGAACGCGTAGACGAAAAGGATCCAGTGGCATATCGACAAGAATGCTTTCCTTAGAAAGGACAAGGAAGGGCGGTAACGAGGCAGTAATGCGCGAATAAAAGTCGACTCGTGGTTGCACACCTTTTGCGGCAAACGGCAAAGTGCTTGCGGGCTGTTGGTCTTCGGGGATTAATTTAATACCTGAGTAAAATCAATCAGCGGGAATTGATGTTAGCCTGGCGAGTGGGTGCCGTACGAGCCGCGGTCGACTGACCGAAGAGGGCTGAAGCGGGAGGACGAGAAGAACGACGAGGAGGAGGAGGAGGAGGACGAGAGAAGGCAGTATTTGCTTTGCAACGTGGCGGGGCCCGTAATCAGTGTAAATCAGGGGACGCGTAAATCACACCCTGTGTGGTAAGAGCCTCTCTAACGGGTGGTATAACCTACAAGAAAGAATAAACGAGCGTAGCCGTCCAGTCATTTTCGAGATGCTTCTGTAATGCCTGATTCATAATTCTATCACCTTTTAGGATAACGATACTTCCGTCTTTAGAAGGTTGATTTTTCTAAATCATTGAGTTCTTCATATTAAGGTCATCGTCCTTGGGTATCTTTGCAGATCTAAGATTTTAGTTGAGAGACAAAGGGGTGGGAAATCGAAAGATTTGTAAACTTTCGAAGAAGGGTAGAAAAGTTGAAAATGGATGTTGAAGAAGATAATTTGATGGAATGATAAAAGAAACACCCAATATAAGATATTTTTGAGTACACGAGTACGCCGATCGATGTCGGCTCTCTGTGTGGTCGTCGGCACCGCCTCCAATTGGTTCCCAACCCCCGTGTAAGAGGAAGAGAAGAGTGAAAGAAGAGGCTGGTACCACTTGTTAATCATAAACGATTAAATTATTAATATTGAGATAATTATACCGTCTCGAAAAGCTGCACTTTCCATCGACGCAATACCCTCGCACCTCCCGACGCAACGTTACTTTGAGACCGATTGATATTAAAGTTTTAAAAAATCCGTAATGCGTTCATCTATCGCTCTGAAAGTTTGCACAGCTTTGAAACAGGTGTTTTCCCATCAAACTTCGAAATTAAACTCACAGGCTCAAAGATCTGTTCGTTCGTCCCTGTCGTATTGGTGGATGCACTCGCGGATACTCGTATTTTCCACGGCAATGGTGCATGCGTGAACATAAAGCACGTGTACCTTCGTGACTGATTCACTACACGCTCGAGCACGCTTGAGGATCGCTAGGTGGAGATCCGTGGATTGGAAATCCGTAAATCATCGGCAGGAAGAGGCGTTTACGTGCAAACGAATTAATTGAAAAGGTACGTCGTCCTTTTTCTTCTTCCGTCTCTCCTTCCACCCTCCTCTCCTCATCTCTTTGCACGGTTCTGCTCTCTTGCCTTCTTCTGCCTTTGCCCTGCTCTCCCCATTTCTCCAACCCTTCGTTCTTCTATTTACTTCTACTTCGCACGAGATACAGAAGTCGTAGAACTCGATAAACGATCTTTGAAGCGTCGTTGAAAAAAAAGAAAAATCCCACCACGACCTTTTACCCTCCCTGTTTATTTTTACCAACAAATTCGTATCGAACAGCTTTAATCTCTTCTCGGTTACATCAGAGGAATACATTTCTCTCTGTCACTTTAATTTCCTGTATTATTTTCTCTATTTTTATTTTGTGTTCCTACGTACGATCATTTTATTTAATACCAACAATTTTAAGGCAACGAAGAACCAGTGGCCCACAATATCAGACAATCGATGCGTGTAATAAAATAGCAACTTCCACGAAACGTTGAACCTTCTCGATAATGTCTCCATGACAAAAAAAATTAAATTACCATCGCCCCAAAAGATCAACTGCACGATCGATCTCATCCACGTCGATCTGAGAGGTGAGAGGGAAAAAAAAGAGGACACGTAGCAGATAAAGAGGCCCAGAAGAGAGAGACCAAGGAAAGGAACGGGCGAAGAAGAAGACCTCAGCCGGAGTGTGACCTCCGACCTCAGCGCGGATCCCGAGCGCGCATAATGCCTCATTGTAATTACAATAAAGGTTATCTCGCCGGGATTTCGAGACTCCGGGGCCATTCAGTCATTCGCGTTATTGAGATGGTAAGCGAGAACGTCCAGATGGAAAGAGAAGGAAGAGGAGAGCGAGAAAATTCGAGGCAGTCGATCGAGCTGGAAGAGAAAGAGAGAAAACGAGGAGGATATCGGGATACGAGGTACGCACGCGTGTGTTACTTGAACGTAGACGAGCCAGAAATCATGTGGGCGATAAGGTATCGGGATATTGTGTATCTGACCGGGCTGGAACCCGAAGAAGATAGATAGTTGGGTCGATGCTAAAGGTTTTGCGAGGAAGCAAGAGAGATAGAGTCGAACGAGGACGCAGCCGAAGAAGGATCAGGCTTCCTGAGACGATCGCTCCTCGATTCGAATTTCATCCTGCAGGATCAACTTTGTATTCTGTGCGAGCAATTACGACCTCGCCGAATCTTGACAATGTGTTTCGACGTGAAATCGAGACATTAGTAAACCGTGACGAGAACTGAAAGGGTCGAAATGGAATCCTTTGGATGATTTTAGAAAATTGTAAAAAGGGGTGGAAGACACTGGAAGAATACTTGAAGGATTTATGAAGTAAATGATTGTAGATTTTGAAAATGAAATTGTGGAAAAATATGTGATGATGTTTGCAAAGATTTGATATTGCAATGGACGTGAGAAAACGGAAACGATTGGATGATTCGTTGCGGTCCTCTCAAGAGTCATGGGTTCCGTGTGACAAAAAGAATCTGCGAACGAAGAAAAGGAATCGACCGGATGTAAAACCGAGACGAAATCGTCGGCGATCGGAACACACGAATTTAGTAAAAATTGCGCGGCCAGTAAATTCCCTCGTCGCGTTTGACGACGCAACGAATGAAGAGGAGGGACGAGAAGGCGGTGGTCGTAAATTTACATCCAAAGATTTGGTGCGGTCGCGAGAAACGCTACCACGCATGGCGTGACAGTAAAAGAACCTGCGCGCCAACGAAAATTATTCCGGACAATCATCATTATGTCGAGAAACCAGAGCAATCTTCTGCCCAATATCGTCGAGGATCCATGGTGGACCTAAGTATCATCCCACAGACATTCTTTTTCTTCTCCCCAACTTTAAAAATTTACAATTACAACTAAAGTATAATACATTGTAAAAGAACGAACAAGTCCATCCGGAGGAGACAATCAACCCATAAAAATCATCAAAATTCAAAAATAAAATATATCTAAAGCAATATTGTGCACAAGAAATCAAACTAAACCAAAGTATCCTTCAAGATTATTTTTCTTTGAACTTCAAACTTCGAAATTACAAACAGAATCCAATACGTTGCAAGAGGTTCAATAAATTGCTGAAAACTTGACGATGAACGTATCAAACTCACCGAAATCATGGGAGAGATGATTCCGGTGATATTATCGAGAAGGAGTGGCTGCTCGTGTGCAGATATCGCGTTTCATGGCATGGCCATCTTTATATATGCAGACGGGCCACGCGTGGAAGGTCTGCGGTAGGCGACATGTTCGCCGGACATGACTTATTGCCTACAAGCGCCACTGTAAATCTCAGCGTTACAACGTCTGCTTCTGCCACCGAGACGCAAGGGCGGCAACCGCACACCAGGACACACGAAGATCTTTTAAAGGGAGTCTGAATCTTTGGCTTGTATTCAATGTGAAATTAAATTCATACTCCCTTATTTCAATTATCCTTCCTTTTATCGAGAGGGTTGCCTTCGAGATAATTCGAAATTTCTATACGGTGCTAATAATTATGAATGAAGTATGGCATAGCGAGGAAGTTCGTAGGGATGCGTGAAACGAGAGAGGAGTATTTCATTAAAATGTTTATCCTTCCTTTTCCGGTGGGTCAGAAATTGCTGGGTTCAAATGTGGGGAAGAGAAGCTTGAGAAAAAAGTGTGCAGTTGACTCGAACACCTAGTGCCACGGATTTGGCGAAAGTTCGGTTGAAATTACGTGGAAAATTACAGGTTGAACTTCCGCTGGTACCGGAAACGATCGAAGACGCGGCTGGTTCTCAAGAGACGAACTGCAATTAACGATGATTGACAAGTGAAATTTTGGAATCGTTGGCGAATCGAGCCCTGTGGCTTTTCTTCGTCTATCTTGGAAAAGGTAAAGTGTCAAGTAACAATTATTTGTATTAATTAGTATTTAAAGAACTCTCATGAAATTCAGGTATGAAGAAAAAGAATCCAGCGTCAGGTGGGAATTCTTTCAACGTTCTAGATTACAAGAGATACTCTGTTCGACGAGGAACATAAGGTTACCCTAATCGTCGACTGATTTTAGGTCTCTCCACGGTAGGATCCTAATTGAATTAGAAGATCCTGAAGGACTTTCGAGGCGGGACCGGGAGCAGGTTAACCCAGCATTTACGAGCAACCCTTCATTTCGAATAGCGAGAGTACCAGGGAAGATTCAGGAGCACCCTCCGACAGTCTGTTTGCTTGGCAAACGATAAAATAACAGATCTCTCCTCTGCAGCTTGATACTATTTTCGCGAATATAATCGGATACGTTTATACGTATTGAAAATACCTTTTTTTCACTCCACTTCTTCTCCGTATAACGAAACTTATTCTCTAATTTGATAATCTATTAGAGTTTACAACGAAATTAATATGAGTTCGGGAAAAATTCTATAGTTGAGATGATAAGAAATTATATTTGAAAAATTGTATGACTTTTCAATTTACCTGTCCAGCAATATGAATTCAAAGGTGGGAAACAAGACTGGAGATGAGGATTTTGTTAAAAAAGGAATGGTAAATTCAGGAAAGAGGGAGCCATATATTGTGGTATTATCTACGTGTACATGTGCTCGTAGTTTTTTCTTCCTAACGAAGATTTATTACGTTAACTTCTACGAGGCTTTTATCTAGCGCGCCAGTTAATCTTGCCGGTATCGTTAGGTATTGCAAAAACTCTGACAAGGTGAAAATGCAGTTCCTAGCCGACAAAAGCATCGTTAAGATCGAATTGTTCTACGGAGCTTCATTTTATTCCCCACTTCTCCACTTAATCGCTGTGAAAAACCTCCTGTCATTTTGCGCCAACATCGACGCCTTATCGTTCAAACATTTTAACAAACAAATTAAAACAATCTCGCTAAATAAGAAATTAATTCACTAACACAATAACACTGGATATTTTTAATTATATACTTTGCAAAATCCTGTGTTTAAAAAATACAATATAAAAATAGCGACGATTTAAAAATATGCAGAGGAAGGACGAAAGAGTCGAAGAAAAAAGACAAGCTATCAGGACATTCCTGAATCGTTAATTTTCCACGTACCTCGGACACATTCTCCCTGGAACCGTCAATTTCCTGGCGAACTGCATCCGCAAGAATTCGTCCCCTCGTGTGAGGAAAGACAGAGTGAGAAAGGAAGAACTGTCCATCCAAAATGTTCTTCGGCGAACGAAGAAAGAGAAAGACAGTCCGAGGAAAAAGAAGAACGAGAGAAAACGAAGGAAACGAAGTCCGGTGGACGCTGCAGGTCGCGTGACGGGAGAACCGCCATCGTGGACACACGAACAGCCGTATTTGCATCTGATATGCGACTACAAATTGCAATGCTCCAGAACTAGAAGACTTTATCATACTTTAAAAAAATTCTTCAAAGTCTACATTTCAAAATATACCTTGAACTTTGAAACTTTCATATTCCAAGATCGATAGAAGTCAAAGGACCTTCGTTCGAGCGATGCAAGCACTCGTGTGACTCCTCGATCGTGACGATTTTGGGTGAATCAAGCCAATGGTGTATGCCAAAGTATGGCAGCAGCATCTGAGGATGTAGCAATTACGTCTGAACTCCTTGCCACAGACGGACGGGACCGCAGCCACGAAACGCCCCTTGCGTTACACATATGTTACAAGTTCCCTTCTGCCCGTCATTCCCTTCTTCCTCTCTCCTTTTCTTCCCTCCTCGCTCGTTCCTTCCTTCAGCGAATTAATGTCCGGACGGTCAGCACGGAAGACGAGATCCTGTGGGAACACCGTGCCGCGGTATTGTCGACGTTGATCCGTACCAAGGCGAACACCTTGGAGAACGGTGATGGGGGTGAACCGGACGAAGAGGAATAACTTGAGGAGTTGCTTGACTAACAGAGAATCAAGTGGAGAACAGCAGAGGGCTGATGAAGAAGAACTAGATGTCGGAGTTGGATGGAGGACATATGTTGAACTTTGGAGAATGGTGAAACTTTATATATGCTAAACAATAATATAGGGACAATATTCTATAGGTGATGGGGGGTTAACTGCAAGCGCAACCGAGAACTAATTTAAATCTGAGACTCGTGATGGGATCACGATGGCGGTCTTTCTCCAAAACTAGAACCACCATGCGATTTGCATACACGACGGCTCCCACCATGGTGGACGAGTCTATGTCGGATAAGGTTGAGAGACCTTATCCAGCCCTTGATTTTGCATAGGGCAAGTGCTGAAGAGGAAAAATATGCACCTTCTGGACTCTTCCTCCTTCCTAGAGTTCAATGAACCCTAGATCTAATTTAAGTCTAACTCAGGCCAGATTCAAAGTCAGAGAGAGTTTTAACTTGGAACTACTTACTGGAAGTGGTAATTAATTTTAAATCCACCATGTGTCCCGGAAGAAGGTATCGTTTCAAGGATGAGGTTGAGTGACGACGACGATTGAAGCAGATACAAATATTCGGAGATAAGTTCATTATGTAAAAAGATTACTTGTTTGAGCGTAAATTGCCAGTTCGAAGTATCGGCAATTTTGACCGAAGAAGGGGAGGAGTCCTTGAAGAAAGCAGGGACCAAAATAAAATCGCAAAATGTACGAAAGATTTCAGCCCGTTAAGAGAGCATTGCTCAAAATAATACGGTGATCATTGTCACGCGAGTGTTTTTTTACACAAAATTACGTAGCCGTGCGATAAATAACTTCTCTACCGGCAGCTTTGTGCATCATAAAGAATGGAACTCGCTTGAGAATGAAATCCTTTAAAAAAAACACAGAGAATCAGATAAAGTGTACCGCGCAAACCAACGGCAAACGAAACCGCAAAATTACTTGCACGTATCGACCAGTAAATTCCATCGATTAACGTTTCTCCCCCAAAAAGGTGAATCCTCTTCATCCCTTTCTCATCAACCTCCAACGGTTCCTCGAAACCAGAGAATTTTGCCTCGTCCGTTCCACTTTCATAGGAATCGCGCAAGATACTCGGATAACGGTGACCCTGAAGACAGCTCGTAACCCCATAGCCGTGAACTTTCTTTTCTCGTGTACTGTTGACAATAGAAATCCACGATCGTCTCGCAAAGGTCCGCACGCGATGACCTCGTCACTTCCTGAGGACACTCTTGAAGAGGAAACGTCCTAACGGGAGCACGACTTCGGTTTGCAAAATCAAACGTGGGTTCGTTGGCACGAGTTAAAATAGTCAAAAAACTAATAAGTCACCCTTAGCTAGACGTCTGAAAAGAAGAGGAAGAAGCTCGCGTGTATTCCGACCGGCATAGGTACAAGATTAGAGGCTAGTTCGACGCTGACTTCGATCTAAATCAATCTAAAGAACGCCGCGAAACGTCCCTCGGGCTTTCGTCCGAGCGGCTCTTCTCTGATGCAAGAGGTGAACGGCAAAGATACGCGAGTCTTTGGTCTCTTCTTTTTGGACTACTATATTTTTTAACTGCACTCTCGTGCATCAGGCCAAGTAGCACATTTTTAAAGCTAGACCTTTTGACGAGGACGAAGAAAGAGGATAAAGAAGGAGGGCAAACGGTGAGGCTACCGTTGCATTAACTAGAAGACGATCAGCGACAAAATCGACTTGGGTGCACTTATTGAAAATTACTCCTCGCGTGAGAGGTTCTCAGAAAAGGAAGAGGACAGGAGTCGAAAGAAGAGCGGTCTTCCCGAAATTGCGATTATGCCGGACGAATGGCGTTTGCTTTGATGAGTTGAAACGCTTTAAAGTGTAATATCTTCACACTACGGTCATCCGGTTGCCGATGATGAAGATTGCTCTACTGGATATCGCCTGAGGAGATTCGCTGGAGGTTTGGAAAGGAGTTCTCGCGGGGAGAAGACTCTAGAAAAATGGATCGACTACAAAAATGCTAATTTTCATGATTGGAGAATGGTATGCGAGAGTTTGTCTGGCTGAAAGGCAGTTGGAAATTAACGAATTAAATGTTGAAATCCTTTTTTGCTGTAGAAAATTCTTCTACCGAGGAGAGACGTTAAAACTGTCATTACGAGATGATCGTTTGGAGTCTTTGAAACATTGTAACCAATTAAAGTTAAACGAGAACTCTGAACAGCTGGATCACGATGACTGAGTCGTGCCAAAAAATACTTGTTACTTTAAAGATTCTTTCCGATACGAAAATTATGATCGTATGGGAGATATTGAACCGGAAATTACTAAAAATACATACGCTTCCTCGGAGAACGGAAATTTCTTTTTCGAAGAACTATTAATTTCTTCTTTAATAAATGGAATGTAAATAGAAATATATACGCTGTGTGAAATTACAAGATAAATTTTCACTAGGGACAAAGTAGCAATCCCATGCACGGGTTGCCATTGAAATCAGTGATCAGAGAAACGTCATAAAAGGAAACGTGGTCGTTTAAAATGATCGACCATCCAATTTTCCGGACTCCAATTTCGAGCGGTCAGTGGATTTCGCTGTATGCCCCCAAGTCTCTTGTGTTCTTCGTGGCAGAAAGAGCGAGCAGTTGTCCCTCGAATCTCCGGGGGCCAGTTTTCGTTTACATATTTTCCACTTTAATTAACGACCTTCCCGCGATGAGCGACGTTTATTGCGACGGTCACTTCAAAGCGACCATTATGACTCGTTGCGCGCGAATAACTCCATCATTCCGCTGGAAACAAACTTAAACCCCAAGCACAAACACAAGTAATAACTTTGTCAAATGATCATTCCACATTGGCGTACAATTAAATATCCAATTAGTAAAACAATGTGGAATCCAATCGAAGAAAATACAAATTATAATAAAAACACATACGAACTATTCTCAAAGAATACATAGCAGAAGAACCAGATGTTCTTCCTGTTTCAGATCTGTGTATTGTAAAATACAAAGCACAATTGTACCAAAAACACGTTGTTCTTTATAAAGAAGGGGGTTGAAGGGACGATAGGAGACTTTTTATTCCTAATAAAATCCTAAATAAATAGTTCAAACGACAAGTAGAAAAAGAGAACAGTTCAAACCGCAGCATATACCTGAAATTCGAAAAAAATGTAAGAAAAAGGAGCCGCCGCTTTAGGCGTTCTTGTCTCCGAGGAAGAGCATCGGCATATGCGGCTCGCGTGCATCGATGCAACCGTAGGATCGCAGTAACAGGTGCAGATGCAGAGGAAGCGATCGTTAGCTCGACAGCCCGCGGTGCATGTGTGCCTATTATGATTTCTTTCGTAATTAGTCTCTCTCTCTCCTTCTCTCTGTGTTTCTCGCATATACGTGCATTCGGGTGTACCTATCATTTGTTTCGTTGCACGCATGCATGGCCCAGGGAACATGTGCTACCTTTTGTCAATCCTCCTCGCCGCCTTCGAAATGACGCTGATAATGACAACGGCCTTGAACTTCCATCCGGCTGACATTACGTCTTCTCTTCTAACATCTTCAACTTGCATCCTTTTAAACGTGATCCTCTTGAACTTCGAAAGTACTTGCAGGACACCCTGATCAACCTGATCTTCAATCCAGGTCACGGCGGAAGAGTCGAACTTTAGATTAGGGGGTTGTGTCCGGGTTCTGTTACTTCTAACAGATTTTTCTTAAATTATTTTTAAATACAAGAGTGTTCTGGTGATTCGACTTCTACTTCGACCTTTGCAGGACAATAATGAGCATCCCTCGTTACGTAGAAATTTGATTTGAAGACCTTGGATCTTCTGAAACCTATCGCGTTGATAAAATCCGCGTAACTTTTACAATATCACTAAATGATATAGGATAAACCGCTATTATAATTCTATAACAACAAATTTAACGTCTCCTATGAAATTCGGGGTCAAATCGCAGGACATCGGATTAAAAGTACAGATAAGCGAAATAACGACAGGTAATTCCTACATGGAATACATATAACGAATTTGAAGTATCTTCAGCGTTGGAGACGTTAACGTAGCAGAATCTTCAGTATTACTAAATCGTAGAATATTTATCCAGAATGAGCATGGTATTAAAATTGCGCGTGACGGTATAATCTAGGTTTCGTCCAGTCCATTGGTTTTGTCGGTGATCAAAATGGAGAAGAGATCTCCGGATCCAAGTGTTCGGTATATTCCTGAGGAAGCGTCTTGTCAAGGGATTTCACCGAGGGTTGGCTGTTTGCACCTCTCGACAAATAAGGGGAAGTCGTTATCCCCTGGATGGGAGGAGTAATTAACTGCTTCTACTTAACTCCTTTCTGTCCGCTCCACCTTCCAGCCAGCATCCTTCCTTTCCGGCTTCGGCTTCTACTCGAAAGAGCAGACTTAAGGAGAGACCCGCTTAGGCTTTCACGGGGTCGTGTCTTCATTATTCACGCTAATCTGCTTTCGCCTCGCGCTCCTCCCAGCTCGATCTCACCTCCTTATCCCTTCGATTCGCGAAGGCTTCTTTGTCGGTTGAATTGTCATTTCGTGAAAATTACTTGCTGCCGATTCATAGTAGAAGACATTTTTCATCCAAGTTTCCACGACCGTTCGTTTTTTCTTGGTTGAAAATGATGAAGAGGATTGGAGAGATGTGGAATTAGATAGGAAATTTGGTAAAAGTATATCGTTCTTTGGAGCTATCGAAAAATTTCTCATTAGAGTGGGGATGAAGATCATTAGCGCAAGCTTCCAATGAGAAATAAGTCGAAGCGGTTTGCCGACAAAGAGGACCGAATGATGTAACAGAAATTCCAATTATCAGGGATCAAGGTTACAGTATCCCGCTGATTGTTTCCATCTGTATGTATCTTATTCTTGCATACCAATAAATTCGGCGGTATCTTGAAATTTTATCGGCGTAAAAATCGTGAAATTAATTCCCTCTTAGGAAGAAACGTTCTCTATACTTAAATTAGCGTTACGTTTAATTTCGTTTCGTTGCACCGATCGGAATTCCATGGCGAGTATTTCTAATTTTCGCTGCGGACCACCTTCGGAAGGAACCCCGTGGTGCTCGCCAAATTATGATGAATTGTTTTCTCTGTTAACATGCACCGCCGACAGACGCGAAGCGAGAGCACCCCGACTGAGATAATCTTTCACCAATTTCGAGTCCCTGATTGATCGTCGTAATCCATCGGGACCGAACGATTCCTCTGAATGGATCGCTACGATGAAACCGAGATCTATCTTCCGTATTACGTTAAAAACAAAACGTCGCGGTTTCATCCGATGGTTGGAATAATACGAGGCAAAGTGTGATTTGTATTTCACGAAAGGGTGAAAGATATCTGTCGGTTCAACTTTTTTTTTCCTTTTTAAAATGTCTAAAAGAGATGGCTATTCGAAGGTGTAATTTCAATAAAAAAACGAAGAAATTCATAAAGAAAGATTAACACGTTGACTACCATGGGGATCACCGGTGACCGGCGCTATTGAATTCAATGAAATTTCGTATGACTTTTCAATTCTAATATTTGCGAATTTTCTAACACATTCAATATTTAAATACTGACGTTCAAAAGATAAAATCCTGCTGTATATATATATCTATTTGTGGCTTTAGAGTATCTACTTTATAAAGATGAGATTTTAATAGGCGGAGTATCACTTTAATAAAAATGACAAAACGTGCGAAATGTCAGTGGCGTTCAACGTGTTAAGGATTATCGTTAACGGGAGTCCATGTGAGGTGCAGACTAAATGAAATTATACATTCGAATCGTTGCGTTCGAAAAATAACATTTACATCAATAACAGGGAATCTTTTACAGGGGAAACAATCTATAAGATTACGTAACAGGTTTGCCGTGTGCCATTATACATAATTACTACGCTACAAAAACTCTTTTCTCTCCCTGATTAAATGTAACAATTGAACGAGCAACATCGACGGACGAGAATGTAGTACGTGTTACTCGTCCCGCGTATATTTTGGTTCTGGCGGTCCCGTGTACGTTCGCCTCTTCGAGCTCGTTCGGCTGGGATGACCGTGATGTTTACAAATACAGTCGACGGTGCGCGTTACGACGAGCTAGACCGAATGGAGGAATGAAACAGAAATACATGGCGATGAATATTATCAAAACTTAAAATCGTATACTCGTTACTCGATACTGAAACGTAAGATACTTGTCATTACTTATGATAATTCACACGAACGCTTACATAGAGATAAATAGCCAAAAATATTTATATATCAGTTGTTCTCATAATGGAAATTTCGCATTTTTCCATAAATTAATGAGAGTACTGATAATAATCAAGGAAAATGCTCTCTCTAATTGTAAAGCGATCGATGTGACTCATTCATAATAATGAATGCTGACTGCTTTTCACCAATCAAGTAATGCTGTATAGTGAAAAATAAAAAGACAAAATCCGTTAAAATGTAAAATAACACGTCGAAATTGGATTAATCCTGTAAAAGGTATAGGAACGTATTTGTATACAAAAAATATAAATCCTGTACTGAAATGTGAATGTTATAAAATACTATGTATTCCTGCCATGCAACATGTTCAGGGAGATTTTCACCATATTCTATTTCTTATACAACATTATGGTATCAGAATGCATTTGTTATGATATAAATGCACGACCTGTGGGTACATCTCTCGTCCCAATCTCAAACTTTACTGCGGTAAATTAAGCAAAACGTTTTGACCTTGGGGTAAATAGGCTACTTGACGAGATTTGGACAAATTGTAAGCGATGTCTTCTGCCGCTTCGATCCTTCGAAGTTCGACCAAACCGTCACCGGCATCGCCGAGGGATTTCGCTAGGAGACTGGCTGCTTGTGCGTCACCTTCTGCAGAAATAATGGAGGCCTTCTTCTGCTGCTCAGCTTTTTCTACTAAGAAACGTGCTTTTTCGGCCTCTTGTTGCGCTACTTGCTTTAATTCTACGGCTTGGGTAAATTCTTTACCGAAAGTTAAATGTGTCTGAAATAAAAATAACGCTCAAGATATTCCTGGGTATACTGCATTTGCAGTGACTAATGGGGAATAATTTAATAAACTTACAATAGAAATATCATCTAAAATAAGACCGAACTGCGAAGCTCTCTCGGTTAAGTCTTCGCTGACTTTTTGAGAAACGAGTTCTCTCTGTGTAATTAATTCTCCAGCATCAAACTGGGCTACTACGGCTTTTAATACTTCAGTAGTAATAGATGGCAGTACTCTCTCGTCATAATCGACTCCAAGAATAGTATAAATCTTTGGCAAAGAATCTGACACTGGTCTGAATAATATACGGAGCGTGATATTGACATTCTGAAGATCTTTACTTCCGGTCACGACTGGGACGTTCCTTGGTCTCGATCGAATGTCAAATATAATAGGCTTCTGTACCCACGGAATAAAGAAATGTGTTCCTTCTCCTACTACATGGTTCTTTATACCAGCAAATCTATCGAAAATAACGGCCCTATGTCCTCCATCCACTGAAACACACACAGCGAATATTCTATAAATCTTCGATTTCGTCGTATCCGAAATATATTACGAATTAAATTATGAAACGCACCATTGTACAACGCAGAATTAACAACGGTTCCAGTAAGAGCCAGCCCTACGCCAACCTGACTTAAACGAGTAAAAAAGTTGGCCATTTTTCAGGGAAGTACCTGCACAGAAAGATAAAACCTGTCCCTTAATAAAAGTACTCGTATGCTCTGATGCAATACTATCGATGCCGATACAAATTCTAGCCTAAAATTGTGTAATCTCGTAACGAGAATTTCGAACGCATGATCGTAAGAAACTACGTAATATCTCATATCGATATGCATATCCAGAGATCGTTAAAGTAGTACATATTATTAAACTAATTGTACATTTATAATTTAAATATTTTAAAGAGCCTAGAACGACCGGCCTAAGAAGGCCATTAGTAGTGGCTTGTACGTTTCGACTAGCATTGCATACAACGCAATAATTTATGAATATTTTACAACTAGCAGTAAATGGTATCTTTTATATTGGTATATTATGTACTTACGTAATAAAATCTGCCGTTGAAATTGAAATAATCAGCTTTAATCCTCGTGTGTAGTACATGCGTTGATAAAAGGAAGATGGACGCCAAGCCGACCTCCGAACGCACGAGAAGCACTAGACGGAATGAGACCGTAACGCCTAGTGCATAGTGACTTTCAACTGGCGCGCAGTTCAAACGTGTTTACTATAAGAAGATACTATGATTCGATTAGGAAATACGTAATAACGCAATATAATTATGTAGAATACACAATTCTTATCAGGTTATATAACACGATAAGCGCCACGCACGTTCCTACAGACCGGTATCACACGTTCCCTTTAAATCCTTTAATAGGAAAGGTTTCTATTAGTTCTAATAAGTCTAATAAAATAAGTTTTTAATTAGTCTATTAGTTCGAATAAATAATTTTAGATAAAATATTATATTTCTTACTTAAAACTATTAATTACAGCTCAGTTAGACACGACGGCGTTGCTTAGATAAAAAAATAATTGTTAATTTCGATCGACCAGCGTCAACATAAATAAAAAATCAATGGTCGGTCTGTATCAGCATAGCGCTTAATGTGTTAAATAAATTAATGATAATTCTTAACAAATACAGTTTGCTTTTGAATAATAAAAAAGAAATTCGCCCCCGGGTGGGCTCGAACCACCAACCTTTCGGTTAACAGCCGAACGCGCTAGCCGATTGCGCCACGGAGGCGACTTGCAAGGTGGCTGGAATCTGGCACAGTAGAATTCCAGATAATTTAGTAACTGTTAAAAGTCATGTTTTTATACTGTTATGGATACTGAATAACATAACTATTAAAAAAAATTGTACACCAGGAAGCAAACTGTATTTGTTTCCATAGGGAGAGGGGAAAGTACGCAAAGATAGCATGTTAGAAAAACAGCTACCTTTTTTCTTCTTTCACAGGTTTCCAGGGAATTGCAATAAATTACCCAAAATAAAATTTTTATTTTTGAAATGATCTTAAATTCTACATTATTCTTTTCTGTCTTCTATGAAGATTTGTGGCTAAGCTTTCCAAAGAAAGCTACGGTGAATACATGTCGGGAAATGGAAGCGTCATCCTAATTGTCGCTTATTATTTAAAGAGGGCTGCTGTAAATTTTTGGAATTGTATCCTTGTGCGTACCGTCCATATGACCGCACATTCCAGTCACTTGTCCTTGATAATCATTGTCCAGAACAACACTAATGCTGTTTGCAGTCCACAGCACCATGAATGGTATTCGCTGAGATTGGACCACTAACTGTTCGTTGTTCTTGGTCATTCTGTAACAACGAGAAAACATTACAATTATGTTTAAAATATCAATTTCATGAATAATATTCAATTAACTAGTACTTACTTGAAGGCATAGGTGTCTGGTTCATCGGCAGGTACGACAACTCCCTTTTCATGATGATCAACGACGTTTCCATTGACAGTGACTACTGGCTTGGTACCGGTAGGGAAAATTTCCAATACGTGTCTTCCGACATGAATTCTATTGGCTATAAAATTGCCTTGGACGGATTTTGCGAAGATAGCGAAGGTCTGATCTACGTGGTCACCGGACACCAGGGTCCATTGGTCAGGAACAACGAAGGGAAGAGTACCATTGTCGAAGGTGATGAGGACTTGAGGATACATGGTGCACCCCTCTGCAATAATATTGTTAAATTATAAATTTTCTGTTGAAACTGCAACACCATAGCAATATGATTAATCAATAAAGATAATTAAAAACGTACTAATTTCACCATTGACGTATTTGTACAAGCTAGGAATGGACATGCGGGTGTTGTCCATCCAGATGTTCCACAGAGAATGACCGAATGGTAATTCGGACATTTCGTATCCATGGGTCGGTGTTACGACGGAAAGGTCAAGGTGAGAAGTCATCACTGGGTATTCCAAGTGCATCTTTATGTTTCCGGAATCAACGTGAGTGGTCGTGTAATCAACATGAGGAAGGAAAACGGAGCGGAAGAGATCTTGCAGCATGATAACATTCGTCACCACGGTTTGAGGGACCTAGAAGAAATGAAGAAAATATGAACGTTAGAGTTCAACTAAAAAAACTGTAGATAATAACAGTTTAATGTAAACATACCTTCTTGTGAGCAACGTTCACGGTATACTTTCTCAACGTGGTGTGCTGAATCGTTTCGAGGATGCAAGCAGAAGTCCTGGGAATGTGACCTTCCCGGGTTTGCAATTGAGGATTCTGGATGTGCTTGATGCAAACACCATGTACACCATCGTGGGTCATATGTTTCCTCTGTTCTTCGGACATTTCACCCTTTATAGTTGTCGTGATAACAGTGTCATCTCGCACGCACTTGTCCTCGTCAGTCTGGCCCATGGTGATGGTCATCTTTGTATTGGTTTCCTCCTTAGTGGTACCAATTTTCAGTAGGTCTTCGTTGATCACTGGATAGTTCTTCTGTGCGTCGATGCAGATCTGAAGAAATGGAATGTTTAATTAATTCACTGCCGGAAATAAAATACAAACGGATGAGAAGATTACGAACCTTCAAATTCTTCTCTCCTGGAGTTACGCGAGTCATCATCACTTTCATGTTGTTGTTCACGTGGCCTTGGGACAGATCAATGTTAACATTAACATCCCATAATCTTGCGGATGCGTTTGTGGAAGCTGCCTTGGCGTCGACGGTACCACGAACGTTAATTTTTTTGCTGCCGAGGACGTCCAAAGTGTCATGGATGTAGTCAAGGTCCTCAACGTTGAAACGGACATTCACATCGACCTAAAGAGTAACCTTCCATGAAGAAATATCCTCGAATCTCTATCCATTTTCAACTTACATGAGAAGTGGGGTGAAGAATGCTTGGTTCAATCTTGAACAGACTTCCACACCTGCCAACTTGAGGTGCAATCATCTCGTTCATCAGGATCTGACGCACTACCATGATCATCTGTACAATTTGACTGTCCCTAAACGATAAATCCAATCGTCGATTATGTTTACTTCGACATTTTTCTTATATAATTAGTAAATAATTCCTGAATGATACGAACATAGTATTCTTTTGGTGTCCACTTATTGCTCTGTGCCAATCAACCCTCTGTTTGGTGGGGGTGCTGTCACCTTCGCAGTCAAAGATAGCCATGAGGTATTGAAGACCGGTGTCCTTTGAGTCAACATTGTTCTGGTAGACCTTCTTCTGAGTGACACCAGTAGTGACGACTGCATGATGATGACAAGTAGCGCAGCTGTTCTTCAGCATATCAGTCTCATCGTCGGTGATAGTTACGTAATTCTTGGAGTGATGAGCAATTCCAGATACCGAAAGCTTAGTTGCCGGTAATCTTGGAAGAGTGACCTTCAAGCTCTTCGTCTCATGGTTATAACCAATGTTCATTTCAACAGGTAAGACAACATCTCGAGATGTTGTTCTGCGGACGGAGTGCCAAACATCGGCGATCGGGTTGTAAACTGACATTACGTGTTCTCCATGTGTCCAGACGCGTGCATCAAGTTCCAACTTCAAGTTCAGAGGAGCTTTGACTTCGGACAGGATGGTGTTCAATTTCAATGAAGTAAGAGTAGGTATTCTGGTAGCCAGAACTGTCGGTACACCCAAGTCAGTTGGTACGTGCATTTCGTAGAGATTTTCGTACATAACTTGCTGCCAGTTGATCTTAGCATCGGTAATATGTTTCTTCCATTGTTTAATGTCGTCGAAAAGTTTCGTCCAGGTGTTCTTGTCATAGTGGTTTGCAAGAACAACGTGGTCGTTCATGGTGAAGAAAACGTCAATGTGGATGTCCTTGTGGGCAGGCATATCTAGAGCGGCTCTGTTTAAGACATTCTTCACATTTTCGTTGAGAACGGCTTCGTCAATGTCACCGAAGAGTTCTCGTTTGACTTCCTTTGTTATTTCATCCAGACCGGTGATACTCCAGTGGACCTAGGTGAAGCGGATAGTGTGGTAATCAATTATCACAATGAATGGAATATCATAATTCATAAAGATAACAAAAACTACTTACTCCCATTTTGTTAACGGGTTTACGTGCAACAGTCATGAAATGTTCGACGGATCCAACGTGTGGTAATCCAGTGAGTTGATCGACGATAAGACCAGCCTTCAAAGTTTCGCCATGTCCGTACATCTCGTCGATATAGTCAACGTGGTATTTCGTAGAAAGAGTGTCAGTGACAGGTCTGACAGCGGTGAAACGAAGGACTTTTCTGGCCAATTCGCGAACAGGTCTCATGCAAGGATCGACAGAGTTAGCCAAGCCTCTTATGGTGGTTACGTGGTAGTTGTACAGATGTTCGTTCTTCTCGTAGACCATAAGCCAGTGAATGTTCATCATGCGACCAGTGTGTGGCAGTTGGTTCATCAAAACTTCGTAAGCTGCAATCCTGACGGTCACTGGTAGGCTAACATCAACGAGGATGGGCCAGAGTAGATCATGAACATATGGAAGATCATTGACAACTACATTCTTGATTGCCCAGATAGCTTGGACACGAATGTGGACTGGTTTCTCGGAAACAAGGAGGTCACCGCGGATAATTGGCTCCAAAATTTTGTGGATGTTACCAACACCGACGTTCTTGATGGCCATGAGGTACACCATCTTCATTTGATAAGTTGGTTCGTCTGAAACATCGAGGGATACATTAAAGATGTCTCTTGCTTAAGAAATATAAAATATAAAGAAGGACAAGTACTCTTGACATGGTCCATGAAGTGCTGAAGGTATCTGTCCAAAAGAGGATTGACGACGTCAGTGTGTTCGTTCTTGAAGGTCTTGTGGATCAACGTGGAGAAGCAAAGAATGCTGGCTTTCCTGACTTCGAAGGATACAGAATCACCGAACTTTACGAGGTCCTCCATCTCCAGGAGCAGTCTTTCAGATGGTACTTTTACGTGCATGGGAAGTTTGTGCAGCATCAAAATGGCAGTCAAGTCTGTAACTTTGTGTTTGCGGATGACATTGCGGGTGAAGACACTTGTAGCGACGGTTCCTACGTTTGGTACCATGCCAAGGAAGATGTTCCTAATTAGAAACCATCAGCAATTAATTTACAAATATATAAGAATATTAAGTGTTTAAAAATCCTTCGATCGAAGGCAGACGTACCTGATGGTGACGTCTCTCGGGGTCTTGGCATCCTGGATGACGTGGTAAACTTGTTCCAAAGATCCAAGATCCATGAAGCTCATTGTGTGCAAAAGTCTGTTGATAGTCTGACCATGTTTCCAATCTGGCTGCTTCATCTCCATGTGGTTCTCTTCAAGATAGTCAGCAGCTTCGCCGAGCATCTTCTTCAGCTTGGGGATGAGGACATCGAGCTTGACGATGTGTCGGCCTTGAGTAACATCTTCGTCGGCGAGAAGGGCATAGTTTCCTTGGGGTTTGTTGTAGGTAACGTCACGAATCAGCGGAACGTTTTGGAAGTTTACTACTGACGGTACTGGGGTGGTAGTTACTGGTACAACACTCTCCAGAGTCAAAGTTTGGCTGTGAAGATATTAGCAATATTAAATCCTGTCTCTTAAAATAAAAAAATAGTGAAGAAAAGAGGAAGAAAAATTACTTGGTCAGAAGATAGTGCGCCTCGGACCTAGCGAGCCAGGGGAAATAGTTGATGACTCCGGTACTGACCATTTTTTTGACAAGGATTTCAGTGCCTTGGTGCTCGATTTCGAAGACACGTCTAGAGACAGCGGTCATAGCATCCTAAAAAAATAATAAAAATTAGAACACTGAGATCATCGGATGAGACGTTGAGTCACTTTAATTACCTCTGACTCTTCGTGACAGTGTTCGCAATCAACATGATCGAATACACGTTGAACGAAGTGAGAGCAGTTCCTTGGGTCATGGATTTTGGTCACTACGAAAGTGTTGGTAGATTCTGGATGAACCTGGTCCTTCGGGTGTACGTCGTAGGACACTTGGCAGTTGCCGTGAATGGTATTCTAGTGGTAACAACCAAAGAGAACATTCAATCCAAAATCCAAGATGTTCCCATCAGTCGTTACCTACCTCGTGTGTTAGAAAACTGTGAGGTTTGACGGGAGTTTGAACGTGGACGTTGGTCAAATCCAGCTGGATCATGGAGGCGATAGCTTGCTTAATGTTCTTGGACCAGCCACTCTCAGTTTCTACCAGTTTCACACCTTGGAACTAAAATAATGATTTTATCAATCATTTGGTTCCTTCTACCCATCTCATTTGAAATTTCAACTTGAAATTCAGAGGTCTACTTTGCAGAATTAATTATTGAACTCTAATTTCTCAAGTAAGCTACACATTTTTCTCCAAAATATCTTACTTTGCCAGTTTCATCATAGACGATCAGGAAAGGTTCCTGAATTATCTTGGCGGCTTCCACGATCGGTTGGGAAACATCGACATGCGGTTGGAAACCTGCTTCTCCATTATGCAATCCATATTTCACATCAGTAAGAGTGACTTGATAAGCATTTATCAAAGTTGGATCGCTCGTATCGTGTCTCACGTGAAGAAGAGCATCGATGCCGAATTCGGATGCAAATGGAGCTGGCTGGGCAGTTCCACTCTTAGAGTTTACATGGTATTTGTAAGTAACCGTTTTTCCATGGGGAAAGTGGACTGCAAGAATAAACACTGATAACGATATCGTTCCAACAATACCCTACAGTCGACTTATGATTCACTGATAGAATTAAATATTTATTTATTCGAAAAAGTAACTGAACTAATTTCCTCAAGAATTAGAGAAAAAATCGAATATATAAAAAGTAATTAGAAACTTTCGTACCTGGCACGGCGCTTGCCGCAGCTAAACATACCAGCAATACTGCGAAAAGAAAATAACACCTGTTAATGATCATGAAGCTACTTCAATCTTCGAAGAAATTGATGAAGTTAATTGTATGTTTCACTAGCTGTAAGTTCCCGTGCTTCGCTACGGTTTAATCGAAACTAAAAAAAAACCTTAAAATTTCGAATTTTGAAAAATACTTTCTTAGTGAGTGCTTATACCCTAGAAGGAACGGTCATGCAAAATTTCAAGATTCTAGGTCAAGTAGTTTCGACTCTGCATTGATGAGTTTGGCCCATACTTTAACCCCCCCAAAAATCCCCTAAAATTTCGAATCTTTCAAAACCCTTTCTTAGTGAGCACCTAAGCCCCAAGGGGAAGGTATGTTCCAAATTTCATTGCAATCCGTTCTGTGGTTTTTGAGATTTCGTGATGAGTGAGTGAGTCAGTCAGTCAGTGGTATTTGAGCTTTATATATATAGATTAGAAATCCTAGAGAAACTTCAATTCCTCATATTTTCATACTTCACCCTATCCAATGATTGTAACGGAGAAAGAACAAGTGTAAAAAAGAAGAATTTTCTGTTCCCTTTCTTCTTTAAACTTACCAGTTAGGACATTCATGACGTGACCCATAAAGAAAGACTGGCACGATCGCGAATCAGCAATCCCCCTTTTATAAGGCGAAAAATCTGCAGATGCCGGTAAAGTACGAAAGTGCAAGTATAATGATAACCCCTCACGAAAGGGTGTTACGAGCTGGCCATGCCGGTGTCTAATCAATGCAGAAGATAACCCTTTCGGGTATCGGTGCAACCGGTTGCTTTCAAAGCGAGCATCTCTTAAAAATATATCGACCTGAGTATTAATGTTTTTACTTTCTTTTCTACGTAATAAATAGATAACTCAATACATAATAGAGTCTTCCTTATTTCGTAATGTCCTTTTTTTTTACTTTGGTGAATGAATCGTTTGGAAGCTGATAATTCCTATTTCATTAAAGTAATGTTGCGGATGTTGAAGTACATGTGAGGACACGGGCAGGTTTGTTTTTAATTTAATATTTATTATGAATTTATTTTAATGTAATTGTTAAGATTTACTAAAAACTTAGTGGATGTTAGATATGGTTGAAATTGCGAAATTCAAGGTCTGGTCATTTGTTGAATGATAAAAGAAGGGGATAAAGAAATTAGAAGATTCTTACGGATAGTTCGCGACCAAGGAGTTGCGATGTAACAGTCTGTTTTAATAAGAATTACATAAATAATATTTTTGTCAAAAAAATCAGCATGCTTACACATTCAAGACTATTGCATCACTTTGCAATCGTTTAGATAAATTTATCGCGGATATTTGCGATGGAACATTAAAGATTAACGAGAGATCAGTCGAATACTTGATTTTATTCATAAAAGAAACCGTCTAAACAATCAGAGACAAATGGACATTAAAAGAATTACAGTTTGACATCGATGAAGGCGATTCAATAAAAAAAAAAAGAACTCTTAAACATTATTTATCTATAATTGCGGCTTAATTGAAAGCAGAAATTCTCTCTTTTTCGTGAAAAAAATTCCTCTGTACGATTTATATCGAGTGTAAGCAGAGTCCACTGGCTATCATTGTGACAAGTTCATCAAAATTTGTTTTTAATGCTGTATCACTTTCGATAAAGTAAAGATACCTTTCGTAAATATTAGGTCAATAAGACATTTATTAGTTTTAAATCGAAGTTAAAACTATCAAACAATAAACCACTTACAGTGTAGGAAAATAAATAGAAGCAAGGATTAGATATTCCCATTTGAAACTACATTAAATCTACGAGCAAATCCCATAAAGGAAAATTAATTTCAAAAGAGATAGGAAGACATAATGAAGGGAGTATAAATTTATTCCAAAGTGGTAATTATTTTAATCAAAATCATTTTCTTAATACAAATCCTTAACGTCCTCTACGAGGTCGTAAGGTGAAATCAATACTGAGTTTTTTAACGAGGCGTAAACAGTGCCCCAATTAATTTTTAATATCGTTCATAAAGTAATCTTTCAATTTTTCCAAAGCTTTGCTACGATGAGATATTTTATTCTTCATTTCCTTTGGTAATTCTGCATAAGTCTTGTCGCTGTCCAGAGGCTGGAAACAAGGGTCCCAGCCGAAGTCTCTAGGTCCCCTGGGACTCACTATGGTCCCCTGTGTTCGACCTTGAAATAGTATCACAGGATCCTCTGTTTTTCCTTCGCAATATGCGAAAGTGCAAACTGCCTCTGCAGTTTTATCCTCCCATCCGTTGAGCATCCGGTGAAGTCCTTCCGGTCCGAGTTTTTCGAGGAACCATTTAATGTAAGGACCAGGAAGACCCTTCATCGCGTTGAAGCAAAGGCATGTATCTTCGATGATAACTGGACCTTTAATTAAATTAGCAGCAGCACGACATTTATCTCTGCAAATATCGTCTATTTCACCCTGATACTCTGGAAGATCGATTTTCTTGCTCGTAATTTCACGAGGAAAATTCTTCCCTAGGATAGCTACGAATTCCTCGAGCTTCTTTGCATTTCCTGTCACGAATACGATTGGTTTTGACATTCTGTAAAATTGTAAATTATAATTGTAAACATTTTGTCGTTTAATTTTGCGTAAAATGAAGCTACGATGAAATGTTAGTGGAAGCATGGAAGGAGAGATTTGAATTGCTCGCGCCCTCACTTTAGAACTAGGTTGGCAGCCATGATTTCCGATATCATGTAGCATACACTGATAGGATGTTAATTTATCTGATATTACTGTAAGTAGATTATAATTAATGGATATTTATGTATATCTTTGGATTTTTTAAAGAACTTTAACTATCTGAGAATCTGTGAGTGCACTCTGTTCACACACTACCTTGCGATACACTGATGTTTGACGACAAGTAACGCACGTGAAACAACGTGCTTTCTTAGCAGTGCTGTTAACTTAAATATCTCGATACACTTCAGGACAGTTGAAAAAATTATTCTCATTAATATATAAATAGAAATAATCTAACGCTTTCATTCTTCCCAAACACTGCTCTTTTAACGCTTTGCGAACCATTTTTTATTTCTTATACAGAGTCACACTCCCAAAAAAGTACACAACAGGCCATACTAATTTCTTAAAAAATCAGTATTTTATATGCTTTCCAGCAGTACAAAATTTTTCTCGTGTACATTGAACATTCGACAATTAAAGTTTAAAAGCAAAATGCCTCTCGTTTATAATTAATGACTAAATTTATTAATTAAAATTGAATTATACGTCTCACGGATTGATTGAGTAGTCAATGTGTAAGACCATCACCGATTCTGCAGCTATGTATTAGTTTTTTCGCTCTGCCATCTAGCTGAGAATTCATGAAGAGGAATGAAAACGAATACACGATTCGGTGCTGGCATTGCAGCTACGTTCATTGTGGAAAGTCAGAGAATCCGCTCAAAAATGCCGAGTCAAGAGGTTGTGACTACAAAAGTGGTGGTTCACCCTTTAGTACTACTAAGTGTGGTGGACCACTTTAATCGTATGGGAAAGATTGGCAATCAAAAAAGAGTGGTTGGTGTTCTTTTGGGTTGTTGGAGAGCCAAGGGTGTTCTGGACGTGTCAAACAGTTTTGCAGGTTAGAGTTCCTCTTCAGTAATTTACAATTTAAGCCTTTTATCGCTACTTTTAAATTATTCTGAATAATCAATAAATAATTTCTTACAGTTCCCTTCGATGAGGATGATAAGGATAAGACCGTGTGGTTCCTCGATCATGATTATCTTGAGAATATGTATGGAATGTTTAAGAAAGTTAATGGTATGTATTTTTCAAGGTATTCTTGCTATAAAATTAATGATAATTTGAAATTAATGTAATATTAATTTCCAGCTCGTGAAAAGGTAGTGGGATGGTATCATACCGGACCTAAGTTGCATCAAAATGATGTAGCAATAAACGAACTGATCAGAAGATACTGCCCTAATTCTGTTTTGGTCATCATTGATGCTAAACCTAAAGACCTTGGTCTTCCAACAGAAGCATATCAAGCGGTTGAAGAAGTTCATGACGTCAGTATCTAACTACACGATTGGTTGTTGAAGCTTTACAGCTACTTCATATATTTTAATCTCTTTACAGGATGGCTCACCAACATCTAAAACCTTTGAACACATCCCTAGTGAAATTGGAGCCGAAGAGGCAGAGGAGGTGGGTGTGGAACACTTGCTGAGAGACATAAAAGATACTACTGTTGGTACTCTTAGTCAGAGAATTACAAATCAACTGCTAGGACTGAAAGGTCTCCATGAACAAATTAAGGAAATTCGAGATTATTTGCTCCAAGTCGGTAATGGGAAACTGCCAATAAATCATCAGATCGTTTATCAGCTTCAAGATATCTTTAACTTATTACCGGATATGACGCAAAGTACTTTCGTCGATTCGTTATACGTGAAAACGAACGATCAAATGTTGGTCGTTTATCTCGCGGCCCTCGTTAGATCGATAGTGGCATTGCATAATTTGATCAATAATAAATTGACCAATCGCGATGCCGAGAAAAAAGAAACGGACAAGAAAGAGGCAAAGAAGGAAGAGGAGAAGAAAGACGAGAAAGAAAAAGCAAAAGCAAAGAGCCAGTGAACAGAGTGCATTTGAGACTAATATGTGCGATTGAGACTGTTGATCTTGAGTACTTGACTGTTAACATTTATATATAGCTAACGAAGTTTGTTTACATTTCTACCGACGTACTTCGTGCTGTTAATACACGGTCGGCAATATTTGAGTAAACACCAAAAAATAAACACAAGAGACTTTATTCTTAAAGTGTTCTAGCGTAGTACGAATGTTCGCGAGTATCTACATTAGATGGAAGATATGATAATAGAAGGCAATTGCGCGCATTTCGTATTTTAAAGATAGTACAATTATATGAAATCTGATATTGATTCAATTTTTACACTCACATCGTGGAACACGGTAATCGTGTTTCTCGATGTTAAATCGATCCGTCAACAATGACGGAGAACAACTTAATAATTGTCGATACTCACAAACATTTTAATTGTCATTGAAATTTTTCCCCAAAATTATATAATTTTTCTACGATACCTGAGAGAGACAGCTTAACGTAGAGTTCTCACGGTACACACGAGTTAACAGGAATATATATGTATTTTTTAGGAAAGTCGAACTTTCGTAAGCACAGTATAAATACATAAATAAAAAGAAAAAAAAGAAATCGATCATTCGTATGTTCGGCTTTATTTATTTATCGCTGATAAACAGGGACTACTTACTCGCGTGAAGAACACGAAGAGATGCACGATTCGATAGTGCACATCTCATTTTGTAACATAATAAATTTTTACCGAAAATATGTAACTTGAAACAGCGTTTCGTTGCTTGTACTTATATAATGCATAATTTTAGATAAAAAACAATGCTTTTCATTGATAAATACAATTCCTGACTTATCCCTCGAGCCATGCAACGATTCTGTTTCTGCAGACTGGAAGTTGATAAAGAAAAACATCATGTACAAGTTTCAAAGTAAAGAATAAATCATGATTTTTTTTTCATACGAAACAGCGAACAATAAAGTACATTTGAATCAATAAAATCCATTGACTCAGGCTTATTTTCGCGCTACCACCATACACAATACCAACGAAGGGTTCTAAATTGGTATCGTTGTAATGCTGGAAGTACCAATTAAAAGGACTGTCTTCAACGACTTTAGCATTTTCATCGAAGCCTCCCTCCTTCTCGGACAATCTGTCTTCTAAATTTTCCACATTTCTTTGAACTGCTTCGGCAACGGACTTCTGTTTCTCCGAAGTTTGTTCTCCAAAATGGGGCGAAGGGACTTTCGTTATCGTTGGCCTCCCTAATGGACGTAAGTTTGGCAGCAAACCGGAAGAAGGAAGTTGTCCTCCTGGTACCAGAAATGCTGAGAGAGCGGAAGCCTCGGTTTCTCGAGGGATGTGAGAACTCGAATTTTTTCGATTTTCTATTGGCGAAATTGCTAATGTTGGATGGGAAGACGTTCTATCCGTTGTAATATGCTGATCGTCTAAAATTGATAAAAATTTAGAGAAATTCCGCTTGAAAATATTCCTAGAATATTGATAACTGTAATTTGTAATGAAAAGTAAGCTATAATTTAGAATATTAATAAGTGTTAGTTATAACTGTAATTTTACCAGTCGATACGCTTTCAGAATCAGTCGTCATGGGGGTTGTAGATGATTTTTGGTACTCCATCGTTCTAAAAGAATTCTTCTCTAACATTTCTATCTTTTTAGGCAGTGTACTTCTCGTAGTTTCTTCGATAATTTTTGGTGTCGTCCAAACGATTCTACTAGCAACCTCCATCCGAGGACTTGTCTCTTCTTTAATTATCTCTTTGGTCGCCTCGAAGGTCTCCCCTTCATAAATTTCGGTGGATACAGAAGTTTCATCAGCTTCCTGAGGTAATTCTTCCGCGATCGTCGTCATTTCAATTATCTTCGCTTCATTCGACGATAAATTCGTACTAAACAACGAAAGAAAATTAAGAAAAAATAAAATAAAAGTCCGAATAATCCAAAGGAAAGAAGAAGTGACTTGAGCACCGTTATAATTATCAACCCAATTAAAAAAGTCACTATATTACCTATTTTTTTTCATATTAACTGGCTGATTTTGAGAATCAAGAGCCTCCTCGTTAATAGTCACCGTCGATAATTCTTCTCTCTCTTTGAATCCCACCCGAGATTTAATCTGTCTAGGAAAAGTCTTCTCAACTTTCACCACAGTGGCATTTCCACTCTTCCATCGTTTACGATCTTCTTGAACATTGCTCCCAGTTTGATTTTTCATTGTTTCGTTTCTAACACGCTTCTCGTAAGTTAATCTAGGATCAGGAATGGGTACAAACCCACCCTCTCCACGAGGCAAAGGCACAAAACCACCCCTATGTATCTCTGGTTCGGTTGGAGGGAACATTCTATAACGTCCTCTTCCAGGTCTACCTCCAGAATCCTTTCTATCGACTTTTTTTCCAGAATTTCCCCAAAGATTGAAGTTCAAACTTGGCAAAGGCACCCCAAAGAAAGTGAAGCCTGAGCTGCTCGGTGAAGGTGGCATCGAAGATGTTTTCTTTCCTGGTGTTGTGACATTTTTCTGACTCTGAATATTCTCTGCCAATGAAATAGTCTCCACTGTTGTCACTGGCAATGGAGTTGAGGTTGAAGTCGTCGAGATATTTAAAATTTCAGTTTTATTTTCCTCCTGGTAATCCGTATATTCGTAGAAATAATCAGTGCTTTGAGAATTAGAAGGTTTACGCGTCGATGATTCTTTTAAATTCATCCAAAGTGGTACCATTTCAGTTGCTCCGAACACTAATGGGAGAAAGTTTATCGAAAGTTGATTTAATTGTAAAAAACTGTTCTCTATAATTGGAAAACTGAATTTTTCTTACTCGAGGAAGAAATAGAGGACGTTGCTGGATCGATCATTTCAGATTCACAGCCAGGATGTATAGGATCGATTTGTCGTTCACGTTGACAATCTTGACGAGATAATCGAATTTCTTTAAATAATGAACCATCAGCGCATCTTGGACCCTCGGTGGAAGCCTGCTGCAACCAACCCCTCAACCAGAGCATGCCGCAGGAGCACGAAAGTGGATTACCTATTTTTCCAAATAATACAAACATTTCAATTATTAAAATAAATTAAAGACTCGATGAAATCTTTAATAATTACCATCGATATCAAGAACAGCGATATTTGATCTCAATCTTTTAAATGCATTCTCAGCCACTGATGCCATACGATTGCTTCTCAAACTAAGAACTCGAAGTCTTGGCATTTCGTCGAAAGGTGAACCATGAATGGCGCAAATCCGATTGTTGTCCATCTGCAAGTAATGTGGAGAACATATGTAAAACGGCTGACTATCTCCTTAATTAACGATGCAGCTATACGAATAATTGCTCTCCTAGCATAACGAGCGGTCTCGCACCACGGTTCACGGAGGAGTTTCACTCTCGACGAGAAAGTATTCTCCATTATTGCCAAAGACCATCCCCCTCCTTATTTTTTCCCATTCTTAATTCGTTTTGCCACTTTAACGTAATCGTTGCGAAAATAGAATTTTCTTTGCTACTACTCAGTAAGCTTTTTATTCTCACTTTCAATTGTGATTCACGTAAGGCGTTTTCCTTATTAAACGTTACTTTGTTAATATTGATCACTCACCTTTAATTCAACTAACCATTCCATCGTTGCTAAACTATCGCTGGAAACTCTGGACAATCGGTTATTACTCAAGTCCAGAACTTCCAGCGAACGAAGACTTTCCAAGCCTACGTAGTCCAAAGTGGGTAAATGATTGTAACTTAAATTAAGAAATAGAAGGTGAGGTACATTGATAAACGCGTTACTAGCAATTTCCTGAATCCGATTTTCCTGCAGTTCCGCACTCTGCAGCAACGGTAGCTCAGTAAAAGCACCGCTTGGAATTATCTGCAAGTTCAGGATAATTTCAAATAAAAAAATCCTAAAAATCTGGACCATAATTAATTAACAGGATTATCTCTACCTGGAGACGATTTTTTCCAAGTCTAATTGCTTGCAACTCAGGCAACGCTCTAATGGCGTTTCTCTCGATGACCCTGAGATCATTGTTCTCCAGATCGATCAAAGACAATCGTGGCAAACCGTCGAAGGCGCCTTCTCGTAGCTCACGAATACGATTCCTCACGAGCTTCAACTCCAGCAAGGCCGACAGACTGCTTAGTGTTTCCGGCGACAGGATGTTCAGCTTGTTGAAGCTCAAGTCGAGGACCTGAAGAGCCGTTAAGCCGTGCAACGATCCGGGTAACTCGGTCAAAGTGTTGTGCGACGCGTACAGCTCACGAAGGTCCCTGCAATTAACGTCGTTCTTTCCCTTTGACATCGCACTGCTTCAAGAAATAGCCATTTCCGCTCAAGATAGATCGAACTTGATAAATCTGACTATTTAATTCTGTCACGTACGTCGAGAGAAACGACTACGCTGTTATAATTTCCAGAGAGGGTGAAAAGGGGTGAGGTAACTTTGTACTTGGGGTTCATGCGTTGCTTGGAAGATGTGGATGGTTAGTTGCAAAGGCTCTTTTCAATGGGGTAGGAATTTTTATATTCAAATAATTCAAGTTTGTGGACAATTAAACAGCGTGCCATGGCGGTATTCTTCGACAACCTCAAGAAGTCTTCTGAGCGGCGGAGCTTCTCGCTAAAGACCGCCTATTCGCACCGTTTTTTTTATTTAATCCACCCTGCTCAGTGTCAAAGTCGTAACATTGAAATATCTTTATTATCTTTATTAATATCTTTATTAAAATATCTTAACGCCTGGCGAATCATATCCTGCCGAAACAGGCCTACCTCCGAGGAGACTTCTTGAGGTTGTCGCATTATACCAAAATGGAGAAGGAGACACTTAACGCGAGCACGAAGAACTTTCTAGGTGCCAATTTGCTGGTGACGCAACCGAGTAACTACGAGTGAAACTGCTTTTCTATTGTACTCTAAGAGCTTCTTCCAGCACTATATAGTTCTAAAATGCGACAGAATTAAAATAAAAAATGTATCCTCTTACCTAGTATTCGTGAACGTGGCATGAGGAATTTGTGCTAAATTATTCCTGCTTAGATCCAACCTGTGTAATCTGGTGTTCTCTTGGAAAATATCTGGTCTGATAACTTCCAATCGATTTCCACGTAGATTTAAATCCATCAGTAATCTAAGTGGCCGGAAGCTTCTTCCGTGCAATGTAATCAATCGATTGTATCTCAAATCTAATTGTTCCAATCTATTGAGACCATTGAAGACTCCATCCTCTATCAGTCTTAAGGAATTGTAGCCAAGATTTAACTTTCGAAGATTCGGCAAATCTGTGAAACTTCCTGGTGGTATTCTCTCGATTCCATTTGCACTGAGATCCAACGATCTTAGGACAGGTAGATCTAAATCTTGCGAAGAAATCGCAGGCAATGCGACTATGCGATTCATCGGCATGTAAAGGTGTTCTATGTTTCTTGGTAAACCGGGAATAATTTCGAGCATTCGATTCCAACCGACGTCAAGTTCGTAAAGATTCGTTAAACGACGAAATGTTAGGGGATGAAAAACGGATAGGGCATTGCCAGAGATGTTGATGTGCTCCAAAGCTGGAGTTCCAAGGAACGAGTCAGGTTCTACCAAACCGATTGCATTTCCGCTCATATCTAAACGTCTGAGACTTGGCAAATTTGCCAGCAATCGTGGTTCTACGTGACGGAAGTAATTCTCAGATAGATCTAATCCCTAAAATTGTTAGAGAGGCAAACAATGAACCAATCTTGCGGATGGAGCTCTTAACGATACGAAAAATGTTGAAGAAATACTAGTGTAGTATCGTAATTTAAAAAAAATAAGAGATAGCTTTTAGTTAGTGAGTGTGGATGGATTTTGTGTATTTGAGAGTGAATGTTTAGAACACGTGATTTGGAAGATGGCGAGTTCGAGGGTTAGAGTGAACGTTTAGTCTGTGGACAAGGAGAAAATGAGTGAGTGCAATAGAGAATGCAAGCTGCGAGAAAGACGAAGAATTCATGGTGTGAGAAAGAGTATCGAGGGTGGATGCAAGTGTGAATTTTTGGGAGAGTCAGTTGAGAGAGTTGAGACACAGAATTTGTTGCGAGGAGAGATACAGTGGAGTTATATATAGAGTTTAGTGGAGAGTATTAGCAATTAGAGTTATTTTATTTACTGAGTGTTGTTATTTTGTTATTTAGGCTATGATATTGTTAGTTAGTTTAACCCTTTTGGTGCCGGACGACGATATATCGTCGTTAGCAATAGTACTAACAGTGGGAAACGAAGGGTTAATATTAGGTTTCCAATGGGATATCAGTAATTTTATGACAAACTAGCTGAAAGTTCCCGTGCTTCGCTACGGTTTAATCGAAACTAAAAAAAAAACCTTAAAATTTAGAATTTTGAAAAATCCTTTCTTAGTGGATGCTTATACACCAAAAGGAATGCTCATGCAAAATTTCAAGTTCCCAGGTCAAATAGTTTCGGTTCTGCGTTGATGAGTTTGGCCCATACTTTAACCCCCCAAAACCACCCCTAAAATTTCGAATTTTTCAAAACCCTTTCTTAGTGAGCACCTACAACCCAAGGCAAAAGTATGTTCCAAATTTCATTGTAATCCGTTCTGTGGTTTTTGAGATTTCGTGATGAGTGGATGAATGAGTCAGTCAGTCAGTCAGTCAGTGGTATTTGAGCTTCATATTTGTCATTAATTCAATCAGTTTTTTCGGTCGGCGCTAAAAGGGTTAAGGTGTACATATAATTGATAGAGAAAAGTATGTAGAATAAATATATATAGATAGAGACAGAGGAGAGATTCTACACTAGGAACTTACTTTCAACGCTGGCAAATTCCAAAATGGTGCTTCCAACAAATTGGACAATGAATTGTTCCTCAATCTTAGCTCTCTCAAGGCAGGCATAGCTGTGAAACTTTCTCTTTGTAGAAAAGTTAATCGGTTATGATCAAGGTGGAGTCTCTCCAAAGTAGGATGGCCTCTCAATGCACCGAAAGGTATCTCTTCCATCTGATTATGACTGACATCGAGAAATTTCAATCTTGGCAATGCTTCCATCACCGATCTTAACTCAGCCACGTGGCTCAAGTCATTGTTGATCAGCCACAATTCTTCGAGGATGTTTCCAGGTCTGCGTGGAAAAAATTCCGGATGTATACGATGTATCAGATTATGATTGAGATCCACAGTCTTTAACGCCGGCATCCTTTGAAACGCTCCGGCGAACACCTCGGTAATGTGATTCCTCGATAAGTAAAGTCTCGAGAGAACTGAGAGGTCGATGAAGGATTCTTCACCGAGTCGATTTATTCGATTTTTATCGAGACGTAACACCGACAACGAAGGCAGATCTATGCAGGCACGACCAACCATGGCAGCGTCGATTATTGAATTTCCAACTAAAGAGATTTCTTTCAATTCTGGTAAATCTATCATAGCTCTAGGATGAATCCAGTGAACTCCACAATCACTGATGTTCACCAATTCCAACCTTGGATGACCTCGAAGAAATCCAGCTTCCAGGCGAACTAAACGTGGACTGCCAAAAACGTGCAGTTGCTCCAAACTTGACAAATCTCGAAAGTTTCTTGGTGCTAATTCCAATAAAGCTGGTGAATTAATTTGAAGATATCTGAGTTTCGGTAAACTTGAAAATCTTGGTAGTCTCTTCATCACTCTACTCTGAAGAGTCACAGCTTCCAAACCTTGAAGGTTCTCCAAACTATCCACTGGTAATGATCGTAAATCTGGCTCAACGACGAAAAGTTCCAACAAAGAATCATGTAGACCTTCTAGCCAGCCAGGTGACACTCTTTCGAGACGATTATTTCGAAGCATCAAACGCAAAACTCGCAGAGTAGCAAACACTTTGCCTGGTAGACTAGGTAGATTGTTATTTTCTAAGATCAGTTCATCCACTGGTCGATCCAGATAGTGACTAACAGCCCTTAAACCTTCGAGAACCTTTGGTAACTCGCTGTGACTACACCTGTTCGATACAACAAGCGAAAGATATCATTGACAGTCTAAAATTTTCTTGAAAAAAATCAACTTGCCAAATCTGTATCTCCATGTCACGAGTGGAGCATCTGCAAGGTAGGATCTTCTCCTGAGGAGGACATCCATATTCAGCATTCAACTGGGCCCTGGCACCGATCAAATAGAGTACCAAGATCCAGCTGACTACCAGGAGGCCTCCACCTTCCGGTGGTTTAACCATCGCGCATTTAGACCGTAGTCCACGACCTTAAATACCAGTCCCGCATTTTCTGTGAAAATTTCACGTGTTAGAATTTCTCTCCTTATTTTTTTTAGAGAATACAATGAGAGAGGTAGATTGAAGTGTGAATTTTATATGCTCTTTATACGTGATCCTATCCGTAAAAAGGTACAACGCACGTGTATGTACGTCCTGAGCACACGTCACGGTCGCAGACGACAAAATTGATGCTTCGTACCGTAAGCAAAGCTAAAGACCGCTAGGACAATCGTTCTCCGTAATAATTGTCTTCGCTTTAAGTCTCATATATCTGACTTCTATTAGTCTCGATCGGTTTAACAGAACTGACGTAGATTAGATTTCAAGTGCGTTTATGTTCAATCGAAGAATGAAAATTGATAGAATCTTGAAAACTGACAGGAACACTTGAAGATTGTAAGTGAGATGATAGTTTTGAGGAGGAGTAATGCGGAAATGATAATTCTTTTTGAGAATTCCGCGAGATGAAAGGAAAACAAAGGTGTTCCATGAGGATAGCAAGTGTCACGGGTGACCACGTGCGTTTCATAATGCATCTTCCGTAAGTAGAAACAATCGGACGTCCTAAAAAGGCAGTCGTACATGAAGAATGTCGATACTGCGTGACTACTTAATGATAAATGGAAGATTTGGAATCATTGTTAGCTATAGGATTATCATAAATTTAATTGTACTCATACCGATGGTGTCACCAAAATTGCGGGAAATTAATTTTCTCTTTGAGATTTCGAGCAATTGAACTTTATTGAAATGTTAATGAGGCTCTTGTACGAATCCGAGAGCAATTCAGTTAGATTGACTTTTTCAAATACCTGACGTAATCATTTGTTATGTATTGGACTCGTAGTTTACAATAAGTACAATTGATACAGGTGCAGCTGTGCCTCTATTGTCATCGTCATCGTACGTAACTTTGATCGTACGATGGGAATTGTACGCGATTTCAGTGAAAGTGATTTGTACTTCCTTGCTTTTCCTACTTCTCGCTCCTTCGCTCTAAACCCCATAGAGCGCAGCTGCATATGATTATGTAATACAGTATCAGCAAATTTCTAGCTTTTTCAGCAATAATTTCAACATCTTCCCCTGATTTTCTTTACAAACTACAATTCTAGCTGATGAAAAATGATTAATTGCCCCAAAAATCTCCCCTCTTGTCATCTTATTTAATCTTTTATTTTTCCTACATTTCTGCAACCCTAAAACCATGAAAAATAAATCCTACCTTCTTTTCGGCACTGTTTGCCGAAACTCCAAATTATTTAAAAAAAAAATCCCTCAACGATCCCCTACTAATATCCTTGTTATTTTATCGAACTCTTTTAATAAATATAATTTGCACCAATCGTTTCACCAAAAACGACACGCAACACTTTAGAAAACCGTGGAGAAAATCGCGCGGCGATGTTGCTCTCGTTACGAACAGGTACAAAACTAACCGTAGAAATAAGTTTCGTGCAAAAGCGTGTGCTACTGCACAAAGTCGAGGGGAGAAGATGACTGTGGCGTGGGTGATGGCGAGCGGGACGAAAAGAGAATTGCGAAGTGCTGTGTTTAACCACCGTGAAGACACGCTTCCAGGAAATTCTTCCCTTTCCACCGAATCTTTGCGTTCAAACAAATTACCGGGGACGAAACATTTCGTTAATGATGTCTCCTGATTGTGAACCCCTTGACGTTGTAACAGTCACAAGGAATTTCGAGACAGACAACTATATGCACGAGAAACCAAGTACAAGAGGGTAGTTCAACCCCTTACCCTTATGATCTCCCTCATTCCCTGTGCATACAGTAATTAAAATTTGAATTAAATCTCTAAACCATTAACTTTCTGCTATACTTTATACCCTGAAGTAAAATTAATAAACGGACAATGTGTTTATCGTGTTCCACGAATTTTTGTCAACTTAACCCTTTGCGGACGGAGACATTTTTCAATATTGAGAGAAAATCATTCATTTGACACTTCAAAACCGCTTTTCAATTGGAAAGTTACTTTATGAATGCATAGAAATTATAAATTATTATTTGTGTAATCATATTTCAATGGTTGTACTTCAATTTCTATACTTCATTCGCGCATACATGTAGCGATAGAATATAATCTAATTTTTTCTCAAAACGCATATATGCGTCGGTAGTCCTCAAAGGGTTAAAACAATCTTTGGAGAAGCTTAAGTTTTTTAATTTAGTGTTATGTAGCTGAAAGTGTGTCTTTAAAGTATTTTCTATGGAGCAAGGGGGTAATTCTACTTGTAATAATTGAACTAGACACCTGAATACTTGTAAGACAATAACAGTAGTCCGTTAATCATCAAAGAGGATTGTTTTGTTGTTGTTACAGCTCTAGCTGGATCACTGGCAAAGTCAACGAGTCAAATGACCTCTTTGCGGTTAGCGGTGATATTAAAATGCGATCACCAAACGCGACACCAGTAAAGTAAACAGATTGCCCAATGATACGTGAACTTCAAAGGTACGATTAAGTTACTCGTTCCTTTAATTTAAAATTTACATCGTCAGTTGTCTCAGTGAATATTAGAAATTGTCGTCTGCGGAAATGTGAATTCTAAATGACAAAAACCCATGCCAATCTCTTAGAGTTGAGGAATATTTGAACAGTATCCATCAACCTTATGGCAATCGTCAAAAGCCGCAAGAGAATAAGCATGATTTCCACGATTTTCTCAAGAATGTGCAGTTAAACGTGTTCCAGTCCAGATGACAAGAGTTCCGTCTTTCTTTCGCCGCAATTTTTCATGATACTGAATACCTGCGGCTAAACAGGAACGGTACACGTAACAGAAACAAACTTGTTGGGCTAATAACACTAATTATCAAAGTCTTTAATTACTTCGAATATTTGAACCGCTAGGAAAATGAAGCAAAGTTACTAATTCATTGTAAAACACTGTAATTATTCGTTGCATTTGATGGATCGTTTAAGATACACGATAAAAATGTTATCAGTGATTTAAGCTTCGCTGAATGTTAATCTAGAACTATAGATGTTGATGATATATTAGTGTTTATGAAAAAAATTATAGAAAAAAGAGAACAATTTTTTTTTAATATTATATTGCGTTTATACAGTCTCCAAGCAAGTGTTATTGAACGCGGATATTGACACGTATCTATGCATAGTATTAAATCCTGACATTTCTTTTTTCAGACGAAATATTTGGCAATAACCAGTTCTGAATCGTACGAGAAACCTGGCATTCTCCTATTGGCTAGGTAAAACAAGCCCCCAAGAGAAGTTGCTGACTAGAAATCAAACTGAAGAATTAGCACACGTTCTCCATGAGATTCGTTGACACGCAAGATTGGAAACTGGTATTTTACATAGGATATTATGATGTCATGGTCATTCTAACGACATAGGAAGCAATATGTCGATTTACTTTTATATTAATTAACAAACAGTACTTTATTTATCAAGTCTATCGATTATTGAGAGTAAAAGAAGTTTTATGAGAAGAACTGGATGAGAGATTTTCATATTGTATTTTGAATTACTCAGATTATTAATAATTGATATTTGCAGTTAGGTGTAATTGTGAGACTTTTGCAAATGTATTCCTTGTATTGTAGTGTTAATTATTTAAATGATGTTAGAAATGAATGATTTATGTAATTCATTACGGAGAGTTTAAGATTTTTAATGTATTGGTAAACCAACACACAGCTGAGGATAAATCTGTGTAGCAACAGGTTTTTAGAATGATCTGTGGTATAATATCGCATAATTATGCGAACCTCCGTCAGTAGTTTATCGAAGCTGACTCGGGAAAGGATCATTTTCTACTCGATCAAGCATCTTCCACTTGGGAACACAACTTTTTCTAGTTTTCTACTGTTTTCCTCGTTAATTCTACTTAAGAATTTTAATAGTTTATGGACACTTTCAGTCAATATTAGAGTAAAAACGTGTAAATTGAAATTAAAGGTGAAACGAAGAAGTTCTTTGGCGTTCAAAAGGACGCTCTTCTTCATCGGGTTTTGAGTAAAAAAAATATGTGGTGTAAAAATATTGTGCGAGCCACCCAAAATGTTACAAGGACTATATCCAGGGATTTCCGTGTGGCCGTCAATCCATTCGCGAAAGAGTTCAAAGAAAGTAGAAATGGCAACTCAAATTCAATTGAAAAAACGCCTAGAATATTAATTACAGGTAATATAAAATTATTAAAATATATTTTTATATTTCTATGAGCTATTAAAAATCCTCCATTGAATTAAATATTTGAAATAGAAAATATTAAATGCATCGTTGTTCTAGAGCATCTTTAGATCAATTATTTATTCTTTTCCTGCACATTCGTAAATAATGGATGTGGATGGATAACAAACGTGTTGTAAATATTTGTTTCCAATGAATTAGCATTGATGACATCATAATCGTAGGATTCTAGCATTCTTAGAAGAATTGTTATTTTATTGTGATCCTCCTTGAAAGGTGGCCTCGGACAATTGGGCACAGAATGTGCAAAACTGCTTCGCAAAAATTATGGCAACGAGAATGTTATCCTAACGGACATTATTAAGCCAACGGAAGAAAGTTTAGCGAATGGTCCCTTCATTTTTGCCGACATCCTTGACTTCAAGGGCCTTCAGAAGATCGTCGTTGATTACAGAATCGACTGGCTCATTCATTTCAGCGCTCTTCTTAGCGCCATTGGAGAACAAAACGTTCCCCTTGCTGTAAGAGTCAATATCGAAGGTACTTTTACAATTTTCTTTTGTTTCTTTTAACATTAAATGTATCGGCTATTTTTCTGTATTTTTTTTTTACAAAATATTTAATGCCAGGTTTTACTCTACTTTTTTCTTTTCTTAATGAGATTTCCAGTAGAACGACGTTACTTTCGAAGGTAGCGTTTGCAGAATGTAGCTTTAATGAGCGAATTTGTCATTACGATAACAATTATGGCGTTGTCTTGATCGCGAAGGAAAGTGCCGAGGAGAAAGTGGATTTGTTTCTGGTAGTGTTAGCTATCCTCAGAGAAATTCTTCTAACTGGTGGCGAAGAATAAAATGACCATTTTGAATTTACACAAAATTTTACATGGAGCAAGCATTAATGATTTTTTTAAAATTAGGTATGCATAATGTCATCGAGTTGGCAAAGCAATACAAATTAAGAATATTCATTCCCTCGACGATTGGAGCTTTTGGTCCTGATTCGCCAAGAAATCCTACTCCAAATATCACCATACAACGTCCCCGTACGATTTATGGTGTTAGTAAAGTCCACGCTGAACTTCTGGGCGAGTATTACCATCATAGATTCGGCCTGGACTTCCGGTGTCTTCGTTTCCCTGGAGTCATCAGCAGCGATCCACCGGGCGGTGGTACCACAGGTGTTTGTCTGAAATCATTCTCATTAACTCACGTGTAGTTAATTTCACCTCATGATTTTTAAATAATTAAAAAATTCTTTAAGAATTGGGTGATTAACAAGTAGCGATGCTGTGATTAAACAAAGTACTTCTTTCTTAACATGTAATACGATATATAAAAAAAGACAGCAGTTTTAATGTATATGATTTTACTACAAAATATCCTCTTTCACCGAGAAGTAGAGCACGCTCCAATCACGATTAAGCTAACTGCATAATAATGCAATCTATCGTTTCTCAAGGACAATCATACTAGCAAATTTATTCCGCGTGCCTTGATCACGAGCCATGAGATCGTTTCTGGCGTTTCCCTTATCTTCTGAGGCGTAAATACAAGAATAACTGTACACATGAATAATATAACAAATTGGAGAGCAAGTTGTAAAAATGTCTAATTTTCATTTTATACACATAAAATTCATTTTTTTCTACATCGGTGTCAATATCTTGCAATAGCCCGTTGAATGGCTAAGCATTTTATTACACTGCGTAACAATTAATCTGAAGAGTCATCCTTGTTTTCAGATTACGCTGTCGCTGTTTTCCACGAGGGTTTGCTCAACAAAAAGTATGAATGTTATTTAGAGCCGCACACAAGATTGCCAATGATGTACATCGAAGATTGTTTGTCAGCACTTTTACAATTTCTTAATACGCCGAATGAACAATTACAGAGGCGAGTTTATAACGTAACAGCTATGAGTTTCACCCCTGAAGAGCTTTTTAGCGAGCTTGTAAAACACGTTCCTGATCTGAAAATTAGTTACAAGCCAGACGGACGGCAGTATATCGGTTAGTAAGCGTAGAACTATTGACTTTATCAATTAATGATACGTTCATCCAAGAATATTGATGTGCATTTCTGTTTTAAATTTTTTTCAGCTGAAAGTTGGCCGCAAGTTTTCGACGACAGCGAAGCAAGACGAGATTGGGGATGGCAACATAAGTACGACTTAAAGAAGCTGGTTGAATCGATGGTGCACGACGTAAAACGAAACTTTCTGTCGAAAAGAGCACTGAAAGAAGTGAACAGTTACGTATAAACAGCATGAAAGTTACAAAAATATTATTTATTTAAGAGGAATAAATACTTCAGAGACATGGAAGCACGTATAAAGCGTTGTTTAATTATTTCAAAATCCCACGTCCATTAATTCGGCAATTTCGTCGTCGTCCAAATGGGTATCGAGCCTCTTCGGTGTATTTACAGCCTTTTTAATTGATGAAGTAGTCGGTGTGTTCACTTTTCTCGATGGAGTGGAGTTTCCTTCTGTATTCTTAATAGGTGTACCATTCGTTTGTGTATTTATCGAATGAATACTTGCTCTACTTTCATTTCTTGATGGTGTACCAATAATTCTATCCGTTTTTCTACTAGGTGTAGCGATGCTTCTATCACCGAATGTTCCGTTCTGCGACAATACGCTATTATCGAATTCTGCAATAAAAATAACAGTGTTTAAGACCATTACGGGTAAAATAAAATATATAATATGTTTGTAGCATTATACTTTTGTCTTCAGGATTATCTTTAACCGGTAAATTTCTGCTTTCCATAAAGTATCTGTTTGGATGCATTATTGGCGTTTCCGGTAGTCGATTGTGTAAAACTTCAAAGTATTTTGTACACGCACTGAGATAATGCCCATTTTTCGACAAGTCTGCTATTTCAGTGACATCTAAAATATCTAAGCGTTAGTATTTTATTCTTTATTATATAAATAATAATGAAAAGCATATTCTCACGGGCAGCAGGTAAACCATAACCAGACAGTTTCTGCTTCAGGGATTCATGGTCCATATGCCTGTATGGACAACCATGATATTCCCCGGGTCCCACAGCAGAATTTATTATTTTTGGGCAACCAAGTGGCGTATAACTCGTTTGTTTTCCCTCTTTACCGAATGTATGCCGTATAGAATAGGAATACTGCTTCTCGAATTTGTCAACATCTATCTTCTTTGTGAATTCTGTCTTCCAGAATAGCATAGCATCTTCCATAGTCACTCCTATACCTTTTATAAATAAACCATACTGAATACGTCCTGAATTTTTTAGATGATGATGGTTCCTCAGAGCTTCGTGAAGATTCCTCATGCACAAAGGATACGACGATTTTGATAACTGAAATAAATTTCAAAATTCAAATAATGTAAAAAGTAAATGAATAAGTTTAATTACCTCGTCCAACTTTTCAACAGGTGTAGTACTGGTTGTCCACACGACGCGGGTCATGCCAGAGAAAGCACCCGGTAAAGATTTAAGATATGACATCAACCTTTCATCGTCAGATACATTACTTATATATAGTTTTGCATACTGCATATAAAAAATTTGTATAAATTTATTGAAATCGAGAGACTTAACAAATAATGTCTATATACCTGGATGCCATTTGTTAAAACTTTTCGAAAATGAGAGACAAACAGTGATATCAAATCTGCCTGTGGAATGTAAGCTATCCCTTGATTCAGATAAACCCTACGTGCCCTGACTAAATCAGAAACATCTTGGAAAGGCACTTTATAAAATTCATTAAGATCAACGTTTAATTTCCTCGCAGTAGATGAATCCAATTCTTCGCGATTTTCCTCTTTCTCTTCTTGCGTGACCTTGAAAGAGATATTAATTTTCGGAAAAAACATCGTGGTGTCTCAATTAATTGATCTTTTGATTCCATTACATACTTTTGTACAGTTAATATTGTGCAAATGAAGCAATTTTTCTGTTCCCTCTTCATCTAACGAGCTAAACCTTAATTTAAACAGTTCCACTTCTTGATTAATGAACCACAATTGCTTTTCTGGATCTTGAAAATGTGACATTCTTATTATAAAATGAGATATATGGTCCCTTCTCCTTGCTTGCAAATCTGCATCTGTAGATGAGCTGCATCCTTTTGCTTGTAGGAGATGCACGTAATGCTTGAGTCCATCCTTCGTTAGAGCTGCGATTAAATGTGTTTTACGGTCCTTTGCTGTCTTCAAATCGGCTTGTAGTGCAGTACTTTCAACAAGTTGTAAAACTGTAAACAACAATACATGTACATTGTTGCATTCAGACAGTAGCTATTAAAGGTACCATTAAACTGAATAAATTACAGCCAATACTTTACACCACAGTAAATAGAACAAAAATATATACCATAGTAAATATTTTTTATTCTCCTGACAATCCAACTCTATATCATTGAACTGAAAAGTGTACGTATAAATGTTTAATAGTGCTTACGTTTTAGTCTTTCAAGACCCCATTCTTGGAAGTCAACAAATGGAATTTCACCCCTTGGAGCGGATTCATACAGTTGCAAATCATGAGGATAAATATCTTTAAAATCGTTTGTTTCGTTGTTAACGGTGTACCTTCGCCTCTTAGTATACTCCATTCTCAGCAAAGAAAATTCACTGTAGTCGTTAATGCTACTATAACAAAATTACAATGAGTGTCAAATTCTCCTTCCATATAAGTTAACTCAACAGGTACTAAGAAAAACAGAAATCATCCAAGGACAAATTAATAGTCCAACGCACGACAACAGGTGCATATTCTTACCTAATAATGAGTTATTAACATTATTCGAACATATTACACATTAATAAAAGCTTAAATAAATCACTATGTTTTCGTATCAACTACATTCAGCCATTACTATACAGGTGTTAGTTTCCCGCGCTTTTACCCGCTGCCATTTTAAGGCGTCATATGGTAAAACAGTGAATGAATATTTCTTCACACTATTCAAATATAATAATTAATATTGAATTAACATTTATAAAAACTTAAAGATAATGAGAAGGGCAGGGAATATTTCATTTATATATTTATTGATCCTGAATATCTGCGACAGAGACCCAACGAGGAAGGAAATTTTTTTACAAATGGAATATAAAGAATGTACATAGGATTACATTAAAAAAATATTATTATACGATGTTTTTGTTGATCGTTGTTGTAGCAATATCTTTTGATTGTATGGGAGGTAAATGTCCATCCAAATTGTCCAAATTTTCAACAAGAATATCCTGTATCTCCATGTTAAGTACTTCCACTCTGTTCTTTGCAGCAGACATATCACGTAGTTCCTCGATAGTTAAATTTGATTTATCAATTATTTGCTTCTCCACTAAACTCAAATTTTTAGGATACATCGAATCCCCTGGCAGAACATAAGCTCTTCCGTCTTTTAATTGTATTCTCACCTGTTCGCATAGAATGATCAATGAAAGTGTAATGCTTTCCATACGAATTAAAAAAAGATATTTTACATACTGGTAATAGCAAAGGAGTTCCCATAGGAACACGATCGACGGCGAAATCTAGCAGATTATTAATATTCTCGAATTTCGCTATTCTCGAAACTTCGTATCTCTGCGTAATTGATAAGGAAAAAACTGTAGATGGGAATAGCAGATTTCCAGGCACATCCCACTGAAATATAAAATGTAGATAATTATCGGTTAAAATGATCGTATATTATAAAACATTATACTTTTAATTCCTCCATTTCCGTGGGTTCGTAATTAGCATAGGGAATGAACGGCATACAGACTAAAAAAAACATAGTATCATAACGCCTTTCTGGAAAACATGTTGGAGTCAACCAATTGCTCCATTCGTGCAAAGACCAAAGGTCTGGATAACATTTGAGATCTTCGCATAAATTGAAAAATTCTGTTGCATCGTTGTGCACTTTTTTTTGCCAATTATGCAACTCCGCTTTCGGCACTGAAAAAAACAGTCTGTTAAACTTTCCTATGATTAGAGTAATTTTAAATTAAATATGTAGGCAATACATAGTTAGGAAATCATTATTTAATGTTTTTTATTTAATTACCTTCCATACAGTGAGCCCAATTATTACGAGAAAAATTTTCCGCAGATCGTCTGCAAATTAATACGCCGCATTCTTCGAATGTCTCTCGAATTGCCGTGATTCGTAAAGAAATCTCTTTCGGCAACTGGTTCGGTTGTGAATTAAGTATATTTGGCCGATTATGGGCTGTAGTATTCAGAGATTTAAAGCTGGAATTTTGAATGCCAAATGTCGAAAAAAGGCTGTTCCATTTCAAATCGGAATCGGAAGGGTGTATAACTCCGCCAGGAAAAACGAATTTGCTCGGCATGAATTTTGAATTCTGGTGCCGCTTCAAGCACATCAAACTGTAGTTGTACTGAAACTATATACTGCATTTAAAATATTTTCCTATAAAATCAATTTCAATCGAATTCCATGTGTTAAATAAATATTACATCTAAGTGGAAACACACTGAAATTTTTCGCACCGCGTTATAGTATTAGTACGAGAAAGATGGCGATACTTTATAACATGCACAAAGTGATAGTAATTAGATATTCTTAATTACATTCATAATTCATTAGGGAATTGCCCAAATTATTTATAATTATAATAATTGTACTATACTAACGTTCGAGGGAAATGATGTACGAATATAATTGCGACCATGATGCGCCGTGAAAATTAAGCTCGCAGATTCTCTCCAAGCTTTCATTGTCCTTTCACGATCAGTAACAATTTCTTTTTTAAATATTATGTAATAATTTCTCTAATTATTTTAATGTAAGATGCAATTATGAAGGTTATGTTTCTTAGCCCCGTGAATATATATATATATACACATATGAAGATTACAGATAAATCTACGAAATCAATTTGAAGTCGGGACTATTAAACTTTGATCGATATGAGAAAAAAATAATTATCGATATTATTCGAGATAATATTCATTTCCTCAACGTTTAAAAACTGTCTTCACAAAGCAACTGTAATCTACAATCTTATGCAACTTAGCACAACATTAGAGTTTTTTAGTAACTGTTTTTAACTATCATCCTACCAATGATATTTATTTGGATTAATGATATAGATTTCAGAATTTCATTTAGGGATTAAATTAAATTATAAATAATTTATCAGTTCAGTATTCATTACAAATTAATCAGAACTGAATACAAATGAATGTCGTATGTACAATACTGACAATGTGCAACACTTTAAAAGTGTATTAAAATATGTTATCTACAGAGATATTTACATATGTCTTCACATTGTAGAACTTCATTTAAAAGTTATATGAGGGCAATAGAAAATGTGCTACATAAAATAGTACCAGAATGTGCGCAAACTAAAAAGTTCAGATTTCTTTGAAATCGTGTACTAAGTCTTCTTCGATAAATCATCGTCTTTGCCAGTCGCTGCTACCATTAATTCATATAGTTGGTAGACTTGTTCGTCTCTAAATTTGTCTAAATCCTCTTGCTTCAAATCGTGGCCCAATGGTTTGGCAGTACGGGGCCCCTTTAACCCAAGTTGTTCAGCAAGCGTTAGGACATAATTCTACAATCAAACAGCATTACTCACTTGGTCAAGAATAAATGTCAAATAAAGACTCAAAAAATCCATCTATATTCCAAGATTTTCGGAATTATATAATACTAGGAAAAACCATACTCATTATTAATAGAAACATTAATTTAATACCAAAAATAATATTAATGATATTGACATTATGCGAAACTGTACTTACCGTCCATTCATTCATGAAAATAATTGCCTCAGATTCATTACAATTCTTATGCCTCTTAAATTCATCCCGCGCATAAAGATCTCCTAACGACTGAATCTCAACCGGTAAACCACGATGTAACCTCAAAATGGTTTTATAAAGCATTCTAACTCGCTGCGTATGCGAATGTACAGTCATAATAATTTTTTGACACTATTATAGATATATAATAAGCAATTATACCGGCCTAGTACCTTTGTCATTCAATAATTCTGTTTTAAAAGAATAGAAACTACGAGTGGAACGACCTATGTTACACATGCATATGTAGATCACGCATACTACACATGTAACTTCTGACTTCTTTCGGTCAGTGAATAGTGTTCGAAATGAACAGCTGTTTTATATAGGACACTTGTCATGTTTGAATGTATAGCTATTAGTTTATAAATGATTTAAATGTACAATTAACTGACATGAAAATTTATTTGTATGGTCAATTTCAATTTTGTTAATATCATTTGTAATGTAGTGCAATGTTTAGTATGACCGGAAAGTAACGTCGCTCCGATTTTTATAAAAAATCAATTGATTAGTATCTAACCGGCATTGAAAATTTGCACGCTAGAAGAAAAAAAAAAGTTAAAAATAAAAACTTTGTATTTGTTCGAATCTCATGTAAAAAACGAGATTACTGTCCGGTCCCCTTAATATATGCAATGTCATTAACGAATTCAGACAATTTCATAAAAGGCTTCGCTCTTAATAAATTATTAATAAATTCTGTTTGCTAATTGCTTATTTTTAATCCTGGATTTTTGAAGTTAATAATATAGAAGATCAACTTTGTATCGTGATTATAATTACATAGCAATATATAGCAATAAATACAAAATTGTCTAATATTAAAAATATTAAAGTCATCACAATAAAATATTTATTTGCGCATCAGTTGTATTTTTAACAATTTTTACCATACCTGCGAAGTCAAAATTCGGCGGTGCGATTGAAAGCGTTACGAATGTCATGGTGTCGGGTTACCCTTCCGAGAACAGCGGCACGAGCCAGCTAAGCTTCCTCTTCTTCTAACTTCTTCACGCCGCATCCATCCTCCTTCCTCCTGTAGCGAAGTTTTTTTCTCTCTTGCCTAGAAAACTGGCAACGTCTCGAAGAAACGAAGGATCCTAGCGACGACTGGAAAGACTTTTTCGCGAAGCATCGTCCCATCTCACGTATACCTCACACATGTCGATCCACACGGATTCACACTCTGAAACTATGAGTACTTGTGTACTATACGTTCAAAGATACATATATACACACATTCAAAGACGTATTCGTGTATGAAGACAAACCAGAATACATACTACATTTTACTATACGATATTTCTGTAAACCAAGTCCAAAATTTCTTGGCTGTGAAACTGAAATAAAGATTATTATTATTATTACTAGACTCCGGATGTTTATGCAAATTTCAATTTTAACAAATGCACCTAAGTTAGGAAAACCTATTTAGGGATTTGTTGCACTCGTTAAATATTACAGCGAATACCATACTTTGGATATTTTAGATATGTTTTTATATTATGTTCTTTTTGTATATTTTAGCCGTATCCATTTTGTCATAAATGCATACAAATCCGGAGTCTAATTATTACTATACGATATTTCTAAATAAGATGTATAATTTAAAATATTGATTTTTAAATAACTGTGTGGAGTTATTTATAATGGGAAAAATATAAGTCCCATGAAGCGAGGAGTACAAGTCAGTTATAAGCCGGCCGGCGCACAGTAGAATGAAGCGATCTTCTGGATGAAAACCAGTAACTTAAAAACTATTAATTTTGGAGAAAAATGTTGTACTCAAAAGTTTCATAGTATCGTGGAGGGAATGCAATAGGAATAATTATTTTTTATTTGTCAAATTTGTTCATGGTTAATTAAAAGCTAACTTCAATTTTTTACATGAATTTTATATTTCTCTTTGAGGATTCATATTTTACTGTACAATTGAAGAAACATATATTTGTTGAATGTTATATTAAAAAGATATTTGATAAAGAAAAGTTTACCACAGTTAAGATCCTGTTTTAATTCTCGCAACTATATTTTCCATACAAAAAAGATATTTAAATTTCAATGGATAATTCTGCATATACGAAGAGAAACACTCCGTTATGTAAATTATTTACGACACATTTTTATTTATTTTTTTTTAATTTGCTACAGGCCGATCGAGGTGAGATAAAACCTCGCAGAATCTTATAAAATTGTCCATAGATGACCTTTTCATCAATGATTTCTAATTTTTAATAAATTTTATGTGATAAAATCTTTTTTACGCGTATCGTTTTCAGGCACGAAGTCAAACCTCACTTCTCTTGTCATCGTCACCCTGCCACTTTCTTGATCATAGACCACGTTGCCACTTGTGGCTTTCAAGCATTTGCTCGTGCCCATGAATCGTGTTTCTCTTCATCTTGTATTGGTTTGCTCTTTATCTTGAAGTCGATGACAATCTTGGCCCGTTCCATGAAACTCATCGATCGATTCTTTCGCCGCTCTTTCCGCTCATGCAACCATGCGTTTCGGAGACTATTGTCGCTCGTACATTTTCAAGACTGCTCTGTCCTTCATTCCTAGCTTTGCTTCATCTTCGGTTTCTTTATTCTTTATTTTAGACTCGAAGTCAAACGTATTAGGACACTCCAACAGGCACATCGTGTCTCTGTGAACGTCGCAGTGTCCTTTAAACTCGGCGTTATCTTTCGCGCCATCAAACCCCACTCTTATTATGGGTATAAGCTTTTCGTGCAACAGTACCGTTTGAAAAACGTTGCCACTTGTCTCTTCGGACGGTTCGCCGTGCATCTCGCAGTTCGTGGCATCTTCTAGTTGTATATTATTTATCCTGAGTTTGATAACATTCTTGTTACGTGGATTCAGCATACTCTCTGATCGATTCTGAACGACTATCGTGCGAATGGTACGGGATACCATGCGAAAATCTGTTGTCAAAGGTTAAAAAATAAAGTGTGGGTAAGATAGTCACGAGGATTACTGTGTATGATTTTGAAAATAGAAAGATATGGAAAGTGTGCTTCAAAGTGGGGAAGATTTGACTATTGTGGATAAAATTCCTTCCTGTATGGCGTGTTATTTAGAAATCCGTCGCAGGGAAAAGTTATTTCATGCGATGCGTTTGGAAGATTTGACTATTGTGGATAAAATTCCTTCCTGTATGGCGTGTTATTTAGAAATCCGTCGCAGGGAAAAGTTATTTCATGCGATGCGTTTTACGATTAATGGGAATTTTTGCGATTAATTGTTATTAATTATTGTTCAATGAATCCTTCGATCGGCTTTTTGCACGGTTTCTGTCATCTCTGCATGGCATAAGTGTTACCTACAAACACAACGATTTCAAGATAAGATAATTTGGCGGCAAGATAATCTTGCAATATCTAGGGTTTTTTTACGAAAAATACGGAATGACAATTATTTTTTTTTACTTTATAGGAAGGGAAAGTTTATTGTCCAACACCGTATTTTACATTTCTGCTAATGTTAACATTCTATAAATTAAAAGTATCTGGAAAAATGTGTGTTATCTGGAAGAAAGTGTTAGTGTGACGTCCGTGTACGATTCGGTGCGCATTTTACAAATAAAATTGAATAATAATCATTTTTTCGTTACAAGAGAAGGAAAATATTACTACATGGGATGATATTCTGCATTTCTGTTTTAGTGAACGGTCTAAAATATTGAAATATTCGTAAAAGTGCATCTTATTTGAAAGTACTAGTGACATGCCGGCGATACATCGGTGTGTAAAGTGCAGCAGAAATTTCACGATTATTAGACAACCGATATCTGCAAATTCACCACCTTCCTGACAACTCTTGCACTATTTCTAATACTGATAAGGATTACAATCGAATAGGTATGTCCGATTTCACTTAATTATAATCGCTTTCTATCGATGCAGATTGCAACCTGTTAGCAAGTGGTATAAGCATGTGTGCGCAGACCGTTACGTTCTCGCCGTCCGTCACATAAGATTTCCCGCGCGATTTTTCCTGTTTTTCAATTGTTTCAAGTGCAAATCAAAAAGAGAGCAGCTACGAAATGACAGTGAACCCGGTTTTCTTCCATATTTCGTCTAATACGCGAAAAATGTGCCGGCAATTCGCTGACGGACGGTTCTCCCTTACGTGTACTTTCAATTCGCGCTATATCATAGAATTTTGTGTCATTTTTAGCTTTATTTCTAATGTAAAAGCAATCTTCACCCACAAATAAGCAAACATCTTTCAATCGGCAAGGTGCCGGTCCATTGGCATACTCGACGTAATACCACATTGCTAATATTTGCAACGACTGCTCTAATATTTAAATTAGATCATTCCAATTTTTTTATTGTTAAGTTAACTGCACTGTCTAATGCTTCTACATATTCATTACCACCTCCACCCCCTTTTTTAGTTAATTAATTTTTGTCTCTAGGGGCAGCAGTGTCTTGACCAATCAGAGAGCATCGATTTCCGTTTCGTCAATCTCCGGTCGTTACTCGATCACTTCGTCGCGGATCCTGACGGTGGTCGGAGTCTTCCTGCACTTGTTACAATTGTTTGCTAATTAATTGTGCTAATTAAGCTGTTGGTTCCTCCCGGGGGTGTGCAGCCGACGAGAGAAAGCGATCAGCATGATCGGTGAGTACCTTATTATATCATTTTTATCGTACTTTGCGAGAAATTGGCAATTATATGCAGTGACCGCGGCGGGGGGTGGGGAAGGGGACGGTCGCCAGTAGATTTCGTCTTTTTTTCGTACGATTTTCGACTTTCCTAATACTCTCGCAGTGAAAAATCGGCATCTATCGTTCGCGCGGTGGTTTCGAAAGTGTCGCGAGTGTGATTTTTGATCGATTATTGGATTTCGGAAAATTCGGATTTTTTAATGAGTCATCATAGAATATGGCGGTTGGCTGGTCCTTTTGCGCGTCTCCTACGGGGTTCAACTAGCTTTTTGCAAGACGTCATCATCCCATAGTTTCGGCCAATCACGATCGAGAATCACGTCGCAGATTCCGTGATTATTCGGTAACGGCCATTAGTGGTTGCACTTTTCACTTGATAACGTCTTCTTCTTCGTAGTGCTCAATTATTCCTTTTTTTGCCGGCTATTGTTCAAACGCAGTGCTTAATTAGTGATCAACAGGTACATTGTTAATCAAGCTTCAATATTTTCTATATTTTTTCCCGGATATTTTTGCGATGTTTGTGATATTTGAGAAAATAGATTTCTTCCGAACGCTTCGCGAGACCCCCATTAGTGCGCAATTTTTTCGTCGATGGAATTTCGGCTATTTTTCCATTTATTCTCTTCTCCCGCGACTTCCAAGTTACTTAATACTTCTTAACGAATTAAAATGAATTTTTTTAACAGTGAAACGTGAATTTTTTTGTGAAAATAATTTTTTTTTTACGTGGAAAATAGATTTCGTCTGATTTTTGCGTGATTCTCACGTATCAGATTCGTTTCGCGATTAAATTTGGTACATTCCTTTTGCGCGGCGTTTCGGAAGATGCTGTGATTATGAATTTTCGTTGATTTATGGAATCTGAGAAATTCTGAATTTTTACAAAGTCGTTGCGTAGTAATGGCGGTCGGGCTGTCTTCTTGCTTGTTAGCTACGGGGTTCAAAGACCTTTTTGCAAGACGTCATCACCTCATAATCTCGGCCAATCACGTTCGAGTATTGGACCGTTAAATTTGAGATCGTCCGATCGACGCCATTACAGCTTGCATTTTCCACTTGATAGCATCTTCTCTTTGCGGTGCTCAGTTTTTTTTCATTTGTGCCGGTCATACTTTAAGTAGAGTGCTCAATTAGTGATCAAACGGTAATACTTCATTCCTGCTTCAATAATTTATATATTTTGACTCGGGTATTTTATCGGTTTTTCAGAAATTTGATAAAACGGCTTCTCCCCTTTGCTCGGGGGAGACGTCGTTATTGCGTCGCAATTTTCAAGATAGAATTTCGGCCGTTTTTCCATTTATTCACTTCTCCCGCGACTTCCAAGTTACTTAATACTTCTTAACGAATTAAAATGAATATTTTTAACAGTGAAACGTGAATTTTTTGGTGAAAATAATTTTTTTTTTACGTGAAAAATAGATTTCGTCTGATTTTCGCGTGATTCTCACTTATCAGATTCGTTTCGCGATTAAATTTGGTATATTTCTTTTGCGCGGCGACTCGGAAGATGCGGTAATTATGAATTTTCGTTGATTTATGAAATCTGAGAAATTCTGAATTTTTACAAAGTCATTGCGTAGTAATGGCGGTCGGGCTGTCTTCTTGCTTGTTAGCTACGGGGTTCAAAGAGCTTTTTGCAAGACGTCATCACCTCATAGTCTCGGCCAATCACGTTCGAGTATTGGACCGTTAAATTTGAGATCGTCCGATCGACGCCATTACAGCTTGCATTTTCCACTTGATAGCATCTTCTCTTTGCAGTGCTCAGTTTTTTTTCATTTGTGCCGGTTATACTTTAAGTAGAGTGCTCAATTAGTGATCAAACGGTAATACTTCATTCCTGCTTCAATAATTTATATAAATTGACTCGGGTATTTTATCGGTTTTTCAGAAATTTGATAAAACGGTTTCTCCCCTTTGCTCGGGGAGGACGCCGTTATTGCGTCGCAATTTTCAAGATAGAATTTCGGCTATTTTTCCATTTATTCACTTCTCCCGCGACTTCCAAGTTACTTAATACTTCTTAACGAATTAAAATGAATTTTTTTAACAGTGAAACGTGAATTTTTTGGTGAAAATAATTTTTTTTTTACGTGGAAAATAGATTTCATTCGATTTTCGCGTGATTCTCACTTATCAGATTCGTTTCGCGATTAAATTTGGTACATTCCTTTTGCGCGGCGTTTCGGAAGATGCGGTGATTATGAATTTTCGTTGATTTATGGAATCTGAAAAATTCTGAATTTTTACAAAGTCATTGCGTAGTAATGGCGGTCGGGCTGTCTTCTTGCTTGTTAGCTACGGGGTTCAAAGAGCTTTTTGCAAGACGTCATCACCTCATAGTCTCGGCCAATCACGTTCGAGTATTGGACCGTTAAATTTGAGATCGTCCGATCGACGCCATTACAGCTTGCATTTTCCACTTGATAGCATCTTCTCTTTGCAGTGCTCAGTTTTTTTTCATTTGTGCCGGTTATACTTTAAGTAGAGTGCTCAATTAGTGATCAAACGGTAATACTTCATTCCTGCTTCAATAATTTATATAAATTGACTCGGGTATTTTATCGGTTTTTCAGAAATTTGATAAAATGGCTTCTCTCCTTTGCTCGGGGGAGACGCCGTTATTGCGTCGCAATTTTCAAGATAGAATTTCGGCTATTTTTCCATTTATTTGTTCATTCAACAACTTCTAGCTTACGCGATACTTATAAAAAATCAATTACGCACACAATGAACATACAGGAAAGCAGAATTTTTTACAAAATTCCATTTTTTCAATTTTTTCGATTTTCACCTCTTGTACTTCGGCAGAGTTCGCTTATACTTGAATAAAAAATTATTTCAAATATTAAATTCATATTTCAACTTGTAACTTGAGAATTATCTTGAATATTTTCACATTTTTACCGGAAAATATAATTTTTATATATTATTTTATTCGAAATTTCAATAAATTCTATTCTTTTTCGGATTTCTTGGGAAATATTAATAAAATTCCGCGAAAAATCACTCAATCCGTTAAGATTTTCATAGATTTTCCATGTTAACTTGAAAATATTCATGATTTTATTCAATTGAAATTTCAATTTAGAACAAACGGTCTTCTTCTCGTTCGTTAAAAGCGACGCCATTACGAGGAGAAGGCCGTTCAGCTCCCAGGCAACGGCCATTTTGTAACGCTTTCCCTTACTCCAACAGAGTTAAAGTCTCCGATGTTCCGCTCGATATTTCGCAAAGTTGCTAATGAAAAATAATTTTTTTTTATTGACGATACAAATATATTGACATTGTTCTTACTAACAAATACTAATACAATTGTGAATTTCAATTTTTTTTCAGACTCCCATTAGATGAATGAAGTCTTTACATCGGAAAATGGAAAAGGAGAATGAGACGACTGGACAGACGCGATCTGCGCGAGATAAGCAGCCGGACAACATTTTTGGTAACTTCTGAAAAAGATGGACTGGTGAAACTTTTAAATATTTTTATTACTCCGATATTTTCTAACATATAATTTATTGATTTTTTTTATTTACAATTTTTTCTGAATTTTTTTTAAACATGGAACATTTTTTCAAGTTTTTCAGGTATTCCCAACACACCGTTTATACTCATTTATATAAATAATTTGTATTTCTCATGTATAATTGTTATTTCACTGATTTCTAATTTGAATAATTTTTTTATCATTGATTTTTCTATATATAAAAATATAACAATTAATGTAATGGCATAAACAATGACTTTCTATTGATCGAATAATATGTATTTTCCCGGTGAACGATGGAAAGGTATGTCTGTCCTTCCCGGCTTGTAATTTATGTTTTCAGCAGTGTTTGCGATCGCGCGAAATGCGATCTTAGAGTCATTAATTTGAAATATAATACTTTGAAAAGCGTGCCGGCACGCTCTTATGTAATCTATTAAATTCAGATGTAGTAGAGTTAGAGTCATATGCACGCGATTTTTTTTTGTACATTTTTTTATCGAAATAAGTGAAAAAGGAGATATGCTGCGGAGAGGATCTCCAACAGGCAATGCTTCGATCAACAAAAATGTAAGTTCATTCAATTATTTAAACGAAAATATTAATACTTGCATTTCTGTGTGTCTGAATGTATAACTAATGACTTTGCATTTTTTTGTTGCAGATCAGTCTCAATTATGCTTATGATTATAAAATCGACTTCTCCCACTAGCGAGATATCGATTCAACATTGAAACTACAAAAATAAAATGTAAGTATATATAAAATACGAAATTTTACAATTAGTACAAGCAATAGGGGTGAAACTTAATAAGCTTCCTTTTTCTAACATTTTATATTAACAAATGTATTCCCTGTTTGTTGCAGATATAACAAATGCATCCAATAAAGCTATTAGAAGGAAGTTCATCTTCCTTGGCGAGGGTCACCTCGAAAAAAATGTAAGTAAATAAAAAATTTTATAACTTATACATGCGATAAACGTGGAATTTAATACTTTCTTTCTTTAATATTTTGAATTAATAAATTTGTTCCCTGTTTGTTGCAGATATATGAAATGCATTCAATAAAGCTATTAGGAGGAAGTTCATCTTCCTTGGCGAGGGTCACCTCGAATAAAATGTAAGTAAATAAAGAAGTTTATAATTTATACATGCGATAAACATGAAATTTGATACTATTTTTTTAAAACATTTTATATTAATAATTTTGTTCTCTGTTTGTTACAGACATATTAAATACAGCCAATAAAGCTATTAGAAGGAAGTTCATCTTCCTTGGCGAGGGTCACCTCGAAAAAAATGTAAGTAAATAAAAAATTTTATAATTTATACATGCGATAAACATGAAATTTAATACTTTCTTTCTTTAATATTTTAAATTAATAATTTTGTTCTTTGTTTGTTACAGACATATCAAATACAGCCAATAAAGCTATTAGAAGGAAGTTCATCTTCCTTGGCGAGGGTCACCTCGAAAAAAATGTAAGTAAATAAAAAATTTTATAATTTATACATGCGATAAACATGAAATTTGATACTATTTTTTTAAAACATTTTATATTAATAATTTTGTTCTCTGTTTGTTACAGACATATCAAATACAGCCAATAAAGCTATTAGAAGGAAGTTCATCTTCCTTGGCGAGGGTCACCTCGAAAGAAATGTAAGTAAATAAAAAATTGTATAATTTATACATGCGATAAACATGAAATTTGATACTATTTTTTTAAAACATTTTATATTAATAATTTTGTTCTCTGTTTGTTACAGACATATTAAATACAGCCAATAAAGCTATTAGAAGGAAGTTCATCTTCCTTGGCGAGGGTCACCTCGAAGAAAATGTAAGTAAATAAAAAATTTTATAATTTATACATGCGATAAACATGAAATTTAATACTTTCTTTCTTTAGTATTTTAAATTAATAATTTTGTTCTTTGTTTGTTACAGACATATCAAATACAGCCAATAAAGCTATTAGAAGGAAGTTCATCTTCCTTGGCGAGGGTCACCTCGAAAAAAATGTAAGTAAATAAAAAATTTTATAATTTATACATGCGATAAACATGAAATTTAATACTTTCTTTCTTTAATATTTTAAATTAATAATTTTGTTCTTTGTTTGTTACAGACATCAAATACAGCCAATAAAGCTATTAGAAGGAAGTTCATCTTCCTTGGCGAGGGTCACCTCGAAAGAAATGTAAGTAAATAAAAAATTTTATAATTTATACATGCGATAAGCATGAAATTTAATACTTTCTTTCTTTAATATTTTAAATTAATAAATATGTTCCCTGTTTGTTGCAGATATATGAAATGCATCCAATAAAGCTATTAGAAGGAAGTTCATCTTCCTTGGCGAGGGTCACCTCGAAAAAAATGTAAGTAAATAACAAATTTTATAATTTATACATGCGATAAACATGAAATTTAATACTTTCTTTCTTTAATATTTTAAATTAATAATTTTGTTCTTTGTTTGTTACAGACATCAAATACAGCCAATAAAGCTATTAGAAGGAAGTTCATCTTCCTTGGCGAGGGTCACCTCGAAAGAAATGTAAGTAAATAAAAAATTTTATAATTTATACATGCGATAAACATGAAATTTAATACTTTCTTTCTTTAATATTTTAAATTAATAATTTTGTTCTTTGTTTGTTACAGACATATCAAATACAGCCAATAAAGCTATTAGAAGGAAGTTCATCTTCCTTGGCGAGGGTCACCTCGAAAAAAATGTAAGTTTATCAGATTACATTGGACGTAGAACTTTTTTCAGTAGGAACATATTTAACTTTGAAATTTTTCTGTCTTTTGCAGAATCATCGACTGATATTAACGTTGATCGGAGCAGCAACTTGAAGAGGAATTGAAATTGAGATTGATATTTACATTGATAATGAGATTGAAATTGAAATTGAGATTGATAAAATTGAAATTTAAAAATTTATACTTGGAAATTCATCGCAGCGCTGTGGACCTGCTTCATAGGTAAGCCAATAATTTCAATTGTTAATTTAATTTTAAAAAATGTAGAAAATCAATAAATCAAACTATTACATTCATGTCTAATAAAATTCGAATTATTTCATTATACAATCTTTTATCGTTTTCATAGGCTTAAATGATTTGCATACTAATTTTTATGACTTTCGTGTTTTCAGGTTCTTCAGCAAGTAAAAAAATTTCGGGAACCTTCCGAGAAACATCCACATGGTTGAGGAGCAACACATCCTTCCACTGTATATCCAAGGTATTTAATTAGAACTCAACGATTGGTGAGTCACTTACATTACTATATATGAAATGAAAATTTTGTTGATGGTTAGACACGTGAGCATAGTAAATATTTACATATATGTTGAAATTTTTATGTTAGTTTTAAGTATTTTATATGTATTAGATGAGGATAGGGCCTTCTTGTCTTTTTTTCTTTTTCATTCATTACTATCTTCAATTCGAGTAGAAGTCGGATAACCCTCCGACTTCATAAAAACACTTTTATGAAAATGATCATAATAATAAATTACAATTAAATAAAAATGTTATTGTTATAATTAAATTAAAACTTGTTTATCATAATTAAAAGTTAACTTTTTCTTACACTTTTGATATGCTATTTTGGCATACACAATGATTGAATAATTCATCAATGAGCAAGAAGGCATTTCGCGGCTACTAGTTATAAGTTTTAAAAATTTTCAATTAATTAAATTTTTAAATAATTAAACTTTTCAATAATTAAATTTTTCAATTAACTTGCCGTTCACTTTCTATTAAATTTTCAAATTAATAAATTTCAATTTTTCAAATTAATTACATATTTCAATTTAAATAATATTCAATTAATATCTTTTTATGAATTTTATGCAAATATGCAAGTAGAGTCATTCCGTCTTATTCTACTAACCATATTTTTAGATCAGGATTTTCAGCTAAAAGAAGAAAGGTACGTTCCCCTTTTTATGGCTGTGTTCATTGCAAATCTAAACTCACAGTTAGAGTTTCTGTTCTAACTGCTGGGAGCAGATTGGTGAGCACGGTGGATGATTTGTATTTGTGTCGGCGACTGGCAATGCGTAGTGTTTCGTGCACGATGTATTTCCCAAATGTGTGTGTGATTTATTATTGGGATTTGCGTCGGAAATAGTTTTCATTTATATCTATATAGCAACAGTGCTATATGGTATATATGTCACAATGTATCGATATAACAACTACAACATAATCTTTGAATGATTTCAATAATACTTACATGTGAGAACATTCTCACAATTTCAATAATAACAGCATGCAAGAACATGCTTGAAATAATATTTATGTATACATATAAGTATACAATTGCCTATGTTTATCATATGAATGAACGATACATAATAATTTTACTGAATGATATGAACGCAATGTTCGCTATCTTGCCAGTCGATTTCAGCAATTGGTACGTACAATTTTATGTATGTTTGTTGAGTAAAACTCGGGTGTCGGAGGCATCCCGGGATGTCCTCTCTAGTTTAGGCCCTTGCACCCGGGTCGTATATTTGAGAACCGTGGAGTGAATGTGTTGGAATGCCTCTTTTGCCATTTTTAAATATAGGTAAATAGGTAGGTAGGTAACTTACTTCGGTGTGAATCTGTAAATATAAGTAAGCAGGGCCAGTGCAGAATACATCACTTTTTGATATGGGGTGAGAAAACTGCTACTGGGATGTAATTGGAATTAATTAATCGAACGTATCCTTCTAAGGAAGATTAATTATTCTAATTTAGTATCTAAGGCCTTTAGTTTTAAGGTCGTCCGCGGTCTCAGACCTGGACGAAAAATGAAGTACTCGTGAGTGTTGTGTGATATTTACAGTCAGCTAACGCTTTTGTTAGCTGGTTGTACTGAAAATAATTAGCACCGCGGTAGATACTTTTTTTTCATTTGCTATCCGATAGGAAGTGTTGATTAAATATAACTATAAGAAGAAAGAAGAGACTATGTCGAAGAAAATTTTTTTGAATGGTTTTCTATTTTTGTGATAGGCAGCCATTCGCCAAATTGGTCCTTTTTATATTTTATTTTATATTATTGATGATTATATTATGGTATTGAATACTATGCTCACGTGATAATGGTTACGGTTACCAATATATAAAGAATAAAGAAATATATATATAATATAAATAATAATGATGGTATAAAAAGAAAGAAATTATTAGTAGTTTTCAAAAGAACTGAGATATATAAGTATATAATTAATAATGATATAAAAGTAGTAATCATTATTTTCATAAAAGTTTTTGTTCAAAGAAATTAAAGATAACTTTTAAAAGGATGATGAACATAAAGAAATAACTAGTAGTTTTCATAAAACTGGAAGATATAAGTATATAATTTATAATGAAATAAAATGAATAAATATTATTTTCATAATCATTTTTAATGAAACATATTAAAGATAAGTTTTGAATTGTACTTGAGTGATATTTTTTTCATTTTCACACATAAGAGAGATTAAAATAAAGAAGCCATTAATTTTCTTTAAGTACTTGAAAAGTAGCAGTACATAATTTGAAAGTAAGAAAAAGATTTGAAGTAATTTTCATAAAGTAATTTGTGCTGAAGTAATAGAAAGATAATGTATAGTTAAATTTTGAAATGTACTGCATTGATTTGAAAAGAGATTTTTTAATAAGGCTTCTCAAATAGAAAATAAAATAACCGTAACCGTTGAGAAATGAATATTATTGTTTTCATTGATCACATATATGTATATTATGTCACATGCAATTTGATATGTTTTTTTTTATCTTTTTTTTATATATGTTTGATTGAATTATTTGAATATGTTTTTTTAACGGGTCTTGTTAGTTGCAAAGTAAAATCACAAAAGGCAATTTCGTATCAATATGTAATTTTGATGATTTTCTTGTATTTTATTGCATTGTTGTGTATTTTCATATGTATTTATGTGTATTCTTGTATGTTTTATTTGTGCCCTTTTTTGGCACAATATTGTTTTTTTGGACGGTTGGGAGATTTTTTGCGATTTTCTCGCATTTTTACGAATTTAAGCGCCTCAAAGGGCTGCTCAATGATTGTCATATTTTATTGACTTGAATATTTATGATGTTTACGATGTTTATGATGTTTATATGATATGTGTTTACGATACGAATTGCCTGAAGTGATAGAATTATTTTTCATGATTAATGGAGATAATGAAAATATCAAATAATGAATAAGAATTAAAAATAAAATTGAAAATAAAAAAGTATTGCATCTTTAGAATAAAATCATTATAATACAGTAGAAGCCTTTGAAGTATGTATATTCGAGTCATTAAGTAATTGTTACAATATTGATAAGAATTTTCACATAAGAATATCAGAGAATATTAAGAATTTACAATTATTATCATAAAAGAAAAGTATATAAGATAATTAAGTCATGAAATAATTGTTACAACATTAAAAGATTTTTTTTACAAGAATTTTTGAGAATATTAAAGACGAATATATGGAAATGTTTAATATAAGACGAATTTTGTAAATGTAAAATATATAAGGAACCGGATTTTGGTGCAAGACTTTTCGATTAGTCGAAACGCAACTAACAAGACTGCAGTTACCATGAATATTTACCATGTCATGTATTTGTTACAATTCGGAATGAAAGTCATTGTTTACTGGAACATTATTTTAAAAATGTTCACTGAAAGCCAATAATTATGAAAATATTTAATAGTGTTTTATATTTAGTACTTAATAATGTTTATTAATTTTTAATGTTTCATATTTGATAATATTTCATATTTAATATTATTTCATATTTAATATCTTTTCATATTTAATATTATTTCATATTTAATATCTTTTCACATTTAGTAAAATTTCATATTTCATAAAATGTCATATTTGATAACATTTCATATTTTATAATTTTTTATAGTATACAATATTTCATATTTATTAATATTTTTTTAACAAACAAAACTTGAAAAAATGTTTAATTATGGTCTTAAAAACTATTAATATCTCCTTTAGTTATGTAGGTATATTGAATTCGAAGTCTTGTATGCACTCTATGATTTTAATTAAAGAAGACTGTGTTCTTCGTTTACATTTCTCTATCTTGCCATTTTATATGTTATTAAAATATTTTTCTTTTTTTATTTTTATTTTTCTTTTTCAAACAATCTGCACCTAGAGTCTTTTACACCAGCATCTTTTTGAAGTTACTGAAAAATATTATTAATTAAATTCTGAAGCTCATTCTCCATTTCTTAACCCTTTGCAGTCCTATGTCGAGCTGTATCCGACGTTGCTTTTACTTGATTTTATTTTTTTACAATTCAGTATCGACTTTCCAATTTCCTAATGATTTTAATACCACCAAAATATCTGCCTGTATCTATAGTTATTGCTACGATTAAAAAAAAATAGTAGTCAACGATAGGAAATGTTGTGAAACTAATGTTATTTCGCGCACTACAAAATTAACAAAATAATTTGGACTGCCAAAGGGTTAACATTTCCTTTGTAAAGATTTCATTGTAATTTTTGTTTCTTCTCAACTTCCTTGGATATTCAGTCTGAGATGTTCAGTCTACAATCTTCAGACTATCATCTTTAGTCTACTACCACGAGACTGCCATCTTTTATTCATCTTTAATCTACGATTTCAATTTTTTTCATTCCAATATTTTTTTCAGTTGTCACAATTGTCATGTTATTCGAGGACCTTAATTATCTTCACTTGTCATCAAGCTTGTTTAATTATTTTTATACTATGTCATATTTATTATTGTGTCCCCACAAAATGTCTATTGACAATTTTGTATGTACTGATATGTTTCTTGATGTTGAAATTTTTATTTGTCAATATGCTATTTCCTCATCTGCCTTTATTGAATTTTCCCTATGATAATGTATCAATCTCATATGTTGGTCGATAATTTCATCTGTTTCATTATTTTCAGTTAATGTACCTGCATATATTCCAATTTTTTTAAATGTATGATATGATTACCCATGTGCTATTGTCCCTTGTTTTTCGCGTATTAATTTTCTTTTTATTAATGTTTTGATTCGTTATGTTGGCCAACATAACTGTCTATAATAATTTATTTATTTTACATAATTATTTAAAATGTGACTTTTATTGTTTTTATTTTCTGTATTGATTTTTATTGTTTTCATTGTTTCTATTGATTTTTGTTGTATTTATTATTTCTATTGATTTTTATTGTATTTATTATTTCTATTGATTTGTATTGTTTTCATGGTTTGCATTGATTTTTATTGTTTTTATTGCCTCCCATACAGGTATTCGGAACTATTTTCATTCAGTTCCCAGCAGACATTTATTTGCTTAGATGTATTCCGGGTAGGCTAGAAAATGAAAACTCCATTTGTATCTTTTTGGCAAAACGAAAAATTTTTCGTAGCGCCAGATTGCAGCAACTGGAGGTCACAATGATGAAATAATTTGCAAAATGGAAGGGAGGATGGGATCGGGATAGGGCCGAATGGGGTTCTTTCGAACCCCCTTCGGTATATTTTTTTTATTACACATGTGTATGGTTTCATTTATTTAACATGTATATTTATTCACAATATAATTTTTTTTGTCCCCTTATGTGATCGTTTTGATATTCTGGTATTCTATTGTCCCTTCTACAACCCTCAACATGTTATTTTCTTTCAGCTCCCACCAGATATTTATTTGCTTAGATGTATTCCGGGTAGGCTAGAAAATGAAAACTCCATTTGTATCTTTTTGGCAAAACGAAAATTTTTTCGTAGCGCCAGATAGCAGCAACTGGAGGTCTAAATGATGAAATAATTTGCAAAATGGAAGGGAGGATGGGATCGGGATAGGGCCGAATGGGGTTCTTTCGAACCCCTTCGGCATATTTTTTTTATTACACATGTATATGGTTTCATTTATTTAACATGTATATTTATTCACAATGTATTTTTTTTTGTCCCTTTATGTGATCGTTATGATATTCTGGTATTCTATTGTCCCCTCTACAACCCTCAACATGTTATTTTCTTTCAGCTTCATCTGAATAAGTGTGAAAATATATTTCGTGGTTATCTAGAAACTGAAAACTCCATTTATATCATTTTGGCAAAACAAAAAATTTTCGTGGCGCCAAAAGGTAGCAAATGGAGGTCTGAATGATTGAAATAATTTGCAAAATGGTAGGGAGGTTGGGATCGGGATAGGGCCCCCTGGGGCTTCGCCCCGAGATGAATCCTAATGTGCTGTGAAAATTTGTTAAAATATCTTTATTACGAATGTCAGATCTCATTTTCTGGTATTTTGTTGCATAAAAAATATCATGAATGTACGCTTTGTTATATTTGCAAATAATTATTTGCATATTATTATAAATACATTTAAGTACCTAATAGATATAAAACGTATTCTTACAATTAGAGTCATCGGGATTCTGGTTCTTGCCTATAAGAGTCTTTTTGCGAATTTTTCTAAATTAAAAACGATACCATTTAGTTAAAATTATTTAGTCAATTGACTAAATGAGAATTTATCGTTATCTCTTGCAAACGTTTCATTCTCGCCGCACTAATTATCTTCTGGACACCTGGCATCTTGAATTTCCTACGAAACGTATAAAACAAATATATTAAAATTTATGCCAAAGACTGTAAATGTTTATATTATATTATGAGAACGGTACTTACCCGGTTTCGTTTCTCTCCATATTTCGACCAGAAAGTAACTTTACACGCAGATCTCTGTCCAGTTTGTTTGTTGAAAACCGAACACGAAGAAAACGGCGGTGAATATAAATGTAGCGAAACAGCAGAATTCACAGCACTAGGATTCTCGACACGGTGAAGCCCCAAAGAATCTGAAAATATTCAGACTTTAAAAAGTTACGGAACATTTACCGTTATTCCCCGAGATACAGAATAATCATACCGTTTATATAACATATCTCATTGAGTCCAAGAGTATTTCTCTGTAATTCTTTGAGTTCCTCTTCATCTTCTGCAGGGTGAACATTTTTACATTTAGAGGGCCATGCGTATCTTGTCTGTGTACAATGATACATTTCTACTTACACAATTTTATTTAATTATACTTTACATGTATTTTATTTGTTGTTTATTTATTGAATTATTTGTATTTTGTGAATGAAATTTTTATTTGATGCTATTTATTGGATTTGTTGTGTTTGACGTTAACGTTTTTAATCACCACAATATTTAATGTTTTAATTTCAAGGATGCAAAAATTGAATGTGTTAATATTTTCATTTGACTTACCTCGCACAGTTCTCCTTGGAGAACTTTCATAACACAATGTGCGTCGGCATGGTCATGTATAGCTGAGCCATGACCTTCCCCCCAACAAAGCACCATAAGATTGAACCTCCCGTTGCCTTCGTCCACCAAATTTCGTGTATACCTGAAAATAAGAGCGCCATGTTATTATTGTACAATAATATGAAAATTAAATTCTGGTTTAGTATTAGTAGTAAATGGGTGTAGTTGTAGTAGTATTAGGGGAGTATTAACTAGTATGTAGTCTAGTAGATGCTTCTTTTATCTTTGTTTGATTTTATACAAATATGATTTATTTTCAGCTTTCTTTTAGGTTTTATTTTCAACTTTCTTTTAGGTTTTATTTTCAGCTTTCTTTTAGGTTTGATTTTCAGCTTTCTTTTAGGTTTTATTTGCAAGATTTATTTTCAGGTTTTATTTTCAGGTTTTATTTTCAGTTTTTATTTTCAGGTTTTATTTTCAGGTACTATTTTCAGCTCTTATTTTCAGGTCTTATTTTCAGGTCCTCTTTCCAGGTTTTATTTGCAGGTTGAATTTTCAGCATTTATTTTCAGGTCCTATTTTCAGATTTTATTTGCAGGTCCTATTTTCAGGTTTTATTTACAGGTATTATTTTCAGGTTGAATTTTCAGGTCCCATTTTCAGGTTTTATTTTCATGTCCTATTTTCAGATTTTATTTGCAGGTCCTATTTTCAGGTCCTCTTTCCAGATTTTATTTGCAGGACGTATTTTCAGGTTTTACTTGCAGGTATTATTTTCAGTTTTTATTTGCAGCTTTTTTTGCAGAGACTTCGCGAATTTTCGGATTGTTTTTTATTTAGGGTCAACTTTCAAGATCAACCTTTATTTTCAGGTTCCTTTTTAAGATTTATCTTCAGGATTCCTTGCTGGTTTTATTGTCAGCTCCAGGTTTTATTTCTTAAACTTCTGAACTTGTACTTTCTCAAAATTCTCTTATTTGTTCAAGAATCATTTTCTATCCAAATACTTCAGTCCAAGATGATTCCATGAGTTGTGTGACACATTGCAATGTTCCGTCATTGCTCACTACTTTCCTCTCGTATTCCTGCAAAGTCAAAGAACCGATGTTCTGGATCGAGGAGAATGTCAGTAAGGAGAAGGGGACCATACGTGGAAAGCATGTGCAACCAGCCATTCACCTTACCAACACTTACCAATTTTCTACACAATATTCAATCTAAGGATTCATGAATTCATCAAAGCTGCTCTTTGATTCAGCTTGGTAAATATTAGTATTCACACAGATTTATCTTTGAAATCCAAATTGGAACTATATTTATCTCCACAACAAAAGAAATCATATTCTACTGCGTACTCGCTATACTTTCCATGCTTTCGTGAGTCACGTGGACATCGGTCAGGTTGGGAATTACTCTAATTGTAGGTCTCCGCTCGACGTGATCGTTAGTTGAATTCTTCAAATACTTTCATTTTCATTCCATGCTTTTCTGCCATAACTTCTCCCTCTTCGAAAGACAGGCGAGATTTATTTCAATCGCTGTCTACGAATCCATTTCGATTTGTCACTCACTATTTGCATCGACAGATAGTGGACTTAATTGTGAAACGGTAAAAGAACAGAAGGGAAAGAAAAAACATCTTCAATTAATATCTTCAGCCTCAACAATTGAAATATATCGTTAGAGCTACCCATCGTTACGTTATATCTTTGGTCGTTCTTTTTAATTGTATATGTAAACAGACATTATATCGAATCATTAGTTCCAACACGATTATCTTCTCGGGTCATTATTAACATTACTGTCGGACGATTCTGGAACCCTCTCTGTTATCTCTCTGGCCTGCACGTCGTTCATACATCTCGCTTTATTTCGTGGAATCGCGAAGTTCTCTACCAAATGTCCAACTTCGGATCGTACGATTTCCTGTTGATAGTCGTTCTCGAAAATCCCGATAACTTCGTATACGAGAATCCATGATAACACTTTTGCATTTATCTCGAAAGTCACTCCTTCTCCTTCTAATATCCACGTTCTCTCCTCTCTTTGCAAACGTTCGGTAATTTTTTTTAAGCCGGATCATCCATTGAAACTTCACCTCAGAATGTATTTTACTGATATCGTCGATCGATGAATGCATTTTTAATCCGATCTGGTTGTATACATCATTTGGTAAATTCCCAATATTTATCGATCATTTAAATGACGTGTGAAAAGAAAAACATTTGCGTCATTTGTGAGGCAAAAGTTTCCAAATCTCTCCTGGTCATTTAAAGGCGATTACGTCGAACGCAAGGCATAAAACTATTTACAAATGAGACGTAAGAGAGAGAAACGGTAACGAGTGATAACCTATCATGAACTCTTGATGTGTTCATTTTATTTCACAATTCTGTTTGTTCTATTTACACAAGAAAAAATTCGCCACAAACGTAAGACACTTTGGTGGGGCAATTTAACTAGAATTGTTCTCGGACTCTCTCTTCTATGACTGAAAGATTTCTCTTTAATAGGTTCCAAGTAACAATATACCTATTCCTCTTAATTTGACAGCAGCTATCAATTGTCATTATTCATTTAGGAATTATTTGTAATCATTGGAAATCCAGATATCGTGCGAATCCTGTTGCTAGCGATATCAAATTTCTGTGTTTATCTCCCTCTAGATATTCATCGATTTCGGAGTTACTTTTGCCAGGTGTGATAGAAAGAACGAACAAAAATATTGCTTCGTTGTTATGCAATAATAAAAATAATTCATCAATTTCAAGATCCCTTATCAAACTCTGGTTTGAATTTGTAAATAAGGAACATAATTGAATTTTAATATTTACCTGTATCTGTCAAATTTCGCGTATTTTTTCCATTCCAAAGGATTGCTTCTGTAAGAGGTCATAAGATCCTGAACGTAATCGATGTCCACGTGGTCAGTCTTGAAAGCATCGTGTAAAGCTTCTATCAATTCACGTAAAGTAGAGATTTTTCCATTGTATGAAAATTTATTACGAGGTATACAGGAATATTCTGCTACTTCGTTGCAAACTTGCATCTTTGTTCTTCGATTGTTGCACTTAACTCGAATTTTTATTTAGGGCAGCTACGTTTATTCGGTTAGGATTGTCTTTAATTATTTCACAACTTGGTTCTTTGAATGTTCACGAATAACAATACGACTCGAGAGCAGAAGAAAAGTTCACGTTTTGTGATCCGTCGTTTAAGGCAGCACGATAAGCACTACTCCGTATATTCCAGCTGTCTTTCCCCGTCCACAGCTCGTACCGGTCTAGTAAAACAGGGGAACAGCATCTTATATGCAGCTTAAGATACCCCCTACTCCAAACACTGGCTTCTCCAGTCGACTACGGGATTTTCTCAGATTTTACAAAATGACTGAAAATATTACAAAGTCATTTTGTAAAATCTGAGAAAATCTCGTAGCCCACTGGAAAAAAGTCAGTCTTTGGAGTAGAGGGTTTGCTGCATATGAGGTGCTGTTCTCCTGTTTTACTTTACGTTAGGATAACTCTACTTCTACATGTTTTCGTGACATCTATAGGTTTCGAAGGATTAATTTAGCTTCAATTTTATTAATAGAACGTCAAATAATTTTTTTCATCTCTGAAAGAAAGGAAACAGGTAGTGAAACAGGGGAACAGCATCTTGTATGCAGCATAAAATACCTCCTACTTCAAAGATTCGTTTCTCCAGTTGGCTATGGGATTTTCTCAGATTTTACAAAATGACTGAAAATATCACAAAGTCATTTTGTAAAATCTGAGAAAATCTCGTAGCCAACTGGAAAAAGTCAGTCTTTGGAGTAGGGGGTTTGCTGCATATGAGGTGCTGTTCTCCTGTTTTATTTTACGTTAGGATAACTTTACTTCTATACGTTTTCTGGAAATTTATTAATTTCGAAGGATTAATTTTGTTAGTAGAACGTCAAATAATTTTTTCTAATCTCTGAAAGAAAGGAAACTGGTAGTTAAACAGGGGAACAGCATCTTGTATGCAGCATAAAATACCTCCTACTTCAAAGATTCGTTTCTCCAGTTGGCTACGGGATTTTCTCAGATTTTACAAAATGACTTTAAATATTATAAAGTCATTTTGTAAAATCTGAGAAAATCTCGTAGCCAACTGGAAAAAAGTCAGTCTTTGGAGTAGGGGGTTTGCTGCATATGAGGTGTTGTTCTCCTGTTTTATTTTACGTTAGGATAACTCTACTTCTACATTTTTCTGGAAATTTATTAGGTTCGAATGATTGAAGCAGCTTCGATGTTCTTAATAGAATGTTTTTGTTTTTCATTCTCTAGATTCGATTTAATTACGTGTTCCGCCAAGGTGCACGTGTTTCTTTGAGTTTGCTTTGTAATAGAGACATGAGACACCAATAAACAGTAGTTACCGATGCTCGTCATCGATCGTTATCGTTTTTGCATTGTAGAGATAATAGAAAATACGTGCATGATAATTCGAATGTTCTACGTTCATACGAAATTGCGACAGTGGTGAATGCATTCTTCGGTTTATTTGCTTATCTAATGTCTCGTGCAATCGAGGTTGTTTGCGTGAAATATGTATCTCACTTTTATTCTCTTAAAGTGAAACAACTTGTTTTATTTATTGTCAACTTACGACACGACGATTACGAACGATAGTTCTTGACATAATGGGAGAACTTACATCTTTAATACAATATCATAATATTCATTACAAATAAACTTATAAATGTACAAACAATCTCTAATTAGTCACAAGTAAGAGGGCACTTCTCGGAAGGAATTATCACGTTAAAAGCAGTCCAATCTTCTATCTTCGAATTACAACTCTAGAAAATTCTTCTTTAAGCTGTTCTTTCTCTTCTATGAGATTTACAGCTGTCTGTTCCAAGTTGATAACGACATATCATAGTCCAAACACTCTTGCAGTACCAAATACATTTACGTACACCATATTCTATCGTGTGCCGATAGCAGTGATCTCCTTTCTGCTGGAATTCGCGGCCAATATATTTTCACGTTTTACAACTTCCTTCTCTCTTAGGAGACAAGGTGAATCAGTGCACCTGCACGACCTCGACTTGTTGCTCTTTCTGTCAGTGATGCAGCTGCACCGAAGAATGCAATAAAAAATCAGCAACCGGCAATTCAACATCTACGTACGGAGTAATTAGCGAGGTTGCCTTCGTTGGTTTCACCTTCTACGGTCTTTCTCGGTTTTACCTGTCCAGTTTTACTCAAATATCGTTAACAAACGTACCATTGTTTTCGTTCAAATCAAATCACCATATACACAATCGTTTTTTTTGCATCTCGTATTTCAATCTACTCAAGCGCAAGGAGTACTCTTGCAATAGTAACACTTAGGTCTGACAATCGTCTGATTCTCCTTGTATGTGCACTTACAAGGCATCGTTCTGCAGCTGCAACATATTGGCATTATCACCACTCTTTCAGAACCTTCTCTCAACATTTTCGACTCGTATTTTCTCGACGATTTTCCTCTACTTCCCTCGGCACTTCCGTCTTTCCACAATTTGGAACTGTTCGAATAAAAATCTTTCGTTTAATTATAAAAAAAAAATTTTTCACTGTAAAGTCAATTACTGCGGAGGCTTTCACGCGAACCTTTCGCGCATACCTGACAAACTGACGAGTTCTCCTGGCATCTCGTTCTCTCTCCCTCTCCACCTTGACAGTACAGCAACAAGGTATCTTCTTGCACCTTCTGCAGCACGCGGTTTCGCTGATTTTCTGCTGCAGTTCACTCATCACGTCAGAAAAGACTCTCAACCGTTGGTAAGGGAGATCATGTGAACCGTGAGGTTTAGGTTTTTCATCGTATCGACGGTCGTCCTTGTATTTCGATGGAAAGTCTTCAGGTTTTCTTGAGAAATAACGTCTAACGTCCTTCCTAGGCTTCCAGGCACTTACGTGCATACTTCGATCGTTATCGGACTCTATGAAAACCGGTCTGATATCGTGGAAAATCTCTTCGTCGTGACACCTACAGTGATCTAGAGAGAGTTCGCAGTAGGTGCACTTTTGAATTGGAGCTCTGCAGATACACTTTTCACGGGGTTTGTCGCAGTAAAGGCAAAACATGGATTTTTTACGTCTACGATCGTTCTCAGTTTCGTACATGTTGCAGGTGCAATTTGTTCTCGGTTTGGAAATTGTTCTGGTGCAAGATCTGCAAATTGTTACAATGATATTAGAACTCGTTTTTTTTTGGAAGATTTTTTTGGCTTTAATTACCTGTCGTTTGTTGGTTCGTGATAGTTTGGAGTTTGAGGTTTCTTGCAGGTACAATTTTTCCGACTTTGAGAAGCGGGGTGAATTGAGGGAGTAGGTTTTTCTATGTTGGTTTGACAAACACTACGATTTGTCTTGAGACAACTTCTTGGATAGGTCGCTGATTTTTTGCAACGATGAATAGATGAGGAATTAATACATTGACAATTTTGAATGTCTTTGGCGGCTTCAGAGTACTCTTTGGTACCACATTGTGTGAATTTTTTAATTGAAGTTTGTTGATTGGGATGGGTGTCTGTATTTGAAATTTGAGAGACGATGGACTCTTTAAATCGTGTCTCCGATGATTCTCGTTCGACGTATTGCGTGCACACTGTTTCCCCTTTTTGCGCACCGCAAACACTATGTTTTTCACCGTTAGCTTCTCGCGATATAGTCTTATCTTCGGCCTTAGGCGCTTTGACGACAATTGAATCCCGTGGCTTGGATGCTGTTTGTTCTGGAAGCGCTTCTTTAAGTTTTTCAGCTTCATCAGCTTCGATTTGTTTCGAGAGGATCTTTGATTTTTCCATTTTTGCTGTTAGTTCTTCAGCAGTCGCTTCGGTCTCTCCTCTTTCCGTAGAATCAGATTTCCTTTTTTCCAGTGGATCAGACTTCCTTTTTTCCAGAGGATCAGACTCCATTTCTTCCATAGGAACAGGCTTTCTTTTTTCCATAGGAACAAGCTTTCTTTTTTCCAGAGAATCAGGCTTACCTGTTTCCTTAGAATCAGGATCTCTTTTCTCCATAAGATCAGGCTCTCTTTCGTCCTTAGGAGCAGGCTCTCCTTTTTCCGTAGAAACAGGCTCTTTAAATTTTTCTGACGTTAAAACGGAGGCTCTTCTTTTTTCAATGATAGTCAGTAATTTAGATTTTAAAATTCTCTCTCTGTTTTTATCGTAAGCCAATTTAATTTGATCTTTTTTTGTACTACTCTCATCTTTTACGTGCGCAGAAGCCTCAGGTTTTTCTGAACTTATAGCAGTCTTTGGAAAATCTTTTTTCCTTATTCTCTCATCTTTGGTACTCAACGGACGCTTTAAACTATCTCTTCTCCCATTTCTTTTTCCAGTACTAGATATTGCCTTTTTTATAGCAACAGTTTCATCTTTATCATCTGTTTTTCCCTTCATATCGCCATTGATTGGCGCGGGGATTTCGTTTCTTGTAATTTTTGGGATATTATTGTCATATTTCCTATTTACATCAGTATCGCGTGGAGTTTGCTCAACGATCTTATCATTTTTAGCGTGTTGTTTCGATCGAGCACTACGTCGTTTTATCATATCCATTGCTTTTTTGAATGTCTTACACAATAGCGAATCTTTAAGCTTGTCTTTCAACGACTTTCCTTTTCCTTGTTTCTCATCTTCCTTCTTCTCCTCTATTTTCTCCTCAGACACATCTTTGCTCTCCTCCACCAATTTTTCCTCAGCTGTTTTGCCCAACTTTGAATCGCGTCTTCGTTTGGAAATTGGAATTTCAGGTTCTCCAATTTTTTGCGAAATATTTTCCTGATTTTTTATAACACTTTTAGAAACGCGGGGCTTCTTTGGCAAGGGCGGAACAGTTTTATCACTGATTCTTTTCGAAGTTGACTTTAATTGTGCTCGTTGTTTTAAGATACTATTTCGCAATTGGGATTTAATCTTAGATTCAGGTAAATCGATAGATTGTTTAGATGCTTCATCTTTAATTATTCTCGAATACCTCTTAATCCGTTTACTTTCATTAGATTCTCTGCGGTTTTTGTGTTCTCCCTCCAAATTCTTAGTATCTATTTTTTTTCCTCCGTTATTATCAATACCTTGATTATTATTATCATTATTATCACCCTTATTTTTCATCGGTAATAACTCTGTACGAGATTCCTTTTTTAATTTCTCTTCATCCTTCGTCAATACACGTTTTCTACTTATCTTCGATAATTCATTCACCACTTCCTCCTTTTTTTCCTCCTCCACAATAGGTGTTTTATGAACTTCAAGTTTTTCCTTCTCTTTATCCTCTGTTTTTGATAATTCTATCACATCTTTTTCATCCTGCCTCACACCTTTTTCATCTATTATTAATTCCTCAGCCTGCTTGTCATCCTTTTCACTAGAAAAACAATCATCTTTTCCCTCTTCCTCTTCAGCAATGCGAGAACAAACCGACCACTGTTTCCCTGCATTTTCTCTCTGTGTTTTCAAAGACTTCCGTTTAATTCTATAATTATTAAATACTTTCCTGTCACTCGAATCACATGGAAAATTCTTCTCTTCTTTATAACAATATATAGAATTCGTCTGAGAATTTTCACTCAGCTCATCTTCCTCTCTTCCATCACTTGCACAGATGCAAGTGCAACTTAAATTTGGAATACTGTCAAATGAATCGTAGCGAGCCTTCGCACAAATAGACTTCAATTGCCAGTCGTTCTCGGCTCCTAAGCAGGTTTTCCTATCAACGCAAACACGATTTGATAACCACCTATCATCATTTTTATTGCGTGAAATTTGTTCCATGTCGTTTTCCCAGAGTCGTTGATACTTTGAGTAATCATTGTCTGATAAACAAATGGTAGAATTAGTTTCACTATAAGTGGATCTATACGACCATTCTCCGATTTCCATCGAGTTTGAAACAACATTAGGAAGAGGATAGGTCGTTTCACTCGATAGAACAAATAAATCCCTTCTGTCGAGGGTTTGATCGCTTAAATTCGGTGTCTCGATGCTTTCTAAATCGTTTTCGAGGAAGTTGGATTCTGTTTTTCTTGTGATAATATCGTCGTGGATACCATTTTCGATGAAATCGTATTGGGACTTTGGAGGAGGAAAATTGGAATTTGTGGTCGATAAGATAACATCGCTGGTTTCACTGTCAATTTCTGTTATGTCGTTTAAAAAATTTTGAGGATCTTGAGATTTCTTCCTTTTGTTTTTAATATTAGTTTCCAATTTACTGGAAGGAACGCTAGATTCCTCCGTCGTGGTCTCCGAGATTGTCTTTGCGCAGGACTTTGATTTTTCTTTCTCATTTGCCTGCAATAAAGAAATAATTATTGGAATAACTAGATATTTAGGTATAATTATATCGTGAATTTACTTGAGCATTTTCTACATTCTCTGAACAAATGTAAATATTCACGTTTCCCGTCATTCTACGATTATCGGTCTTCACGTTATTCATTAATTTCTGCTGTTTTTTATCTCTCGAATTCTCGCGAAGATTTTCTTTCTTTTTATCAATTTTCGAATTTTCTACCACGTGATTTTTCTTGGGATACTTCTGAACCTCATTATAAGTTTGAATTTCACGACGATTTAATTTACGAACGTTTTCACTTGGTCTTGTGTTAATTTGTCGATTATTTGATATTTCTTGAATCACGTGAGACCGATTTTCGTGATTATTTTTTACTCGTGCCTTCTCCTTGCAAATATTTTTATCGTAGCATATCTCATCTTCTCTATTTCGTCTCTTTTCAACCTCTAGCGATGAAAGTCGTTCTTCCTCCAGCTGCTATTAACAATATTATCATTTTAGATATTAGAAACAACTCTCTAATCATATTCAAAAGTTGTAACGCATCAAGTATTCGACATTTTTATCATCCTCGATACTTGCATCTTAAATACCATTCTACATTGCTTCGCAATAGCATCCACTGCTTCCTTCATCGAGATATTAATAATTTCAGCCAACTTCGTTAAACTAACGCCATTCTCAAACTTCTGTTTCTCTCCAAAAAATTTGCAAGGCTGCCAGCTGTAATTTTTCATGTCACAATTTCTCCAATCGCAAGTTCTTTCCATCGAGAAACATTTTTCTCCCACATCCTTCGTTTCTTCCTTCTTCAATTCTTCCTTGGTTCCAATACTTTCTACAACCTTCTTATCATCTCTTTTTAAATCTTCGGTAATTAGATTCGCTGAAATTATTTTTTCTTCTGTAATTGCAACAATCGGTTTCTGCGGATCGGTTGAAATAGATGCATCTATCGAGAGAGGTGGTGGAATGCTTGTTGCCTTTTCATCGTGAAATGGATAAACAATATTTGTTGCATTGAAAGAAGTGCGAGGTAATTCCTCTTGATGATTTACATTTGGAAGACTCATTTCTATTTGTTGCTCTTGATTCATAGTATTTTTGGCATTTTTTTCGGAAATTTTTACTTCTGATTTTTCCTTTGGATTTTTTACAAGCAGATCTCTCAGTCTCATTTTGATATGGGAAAATTGGAATTTTCTTGTTGAAGTTAATTTGAAATGTGAAAGGGAATTGTTGAGGACACGAGGAAGATATTTTTAGATTGTGCGAAGAGTTTGAAAGTATCGTCGACATCTCCGTGAGTCGATGATGCAGTATAAATGTGATTTCTTATTTCGTAATCCTTCTAACCGATTATTTGCTGGCGTAAAGTTGTTTTTCCATTAATTACAATCGCTCTCGTTGCTCATAAATAGCATTATCACTTTGATGTGGTGTCAGTATTTTATCTGTTGTTTGTACAGCTCATTTTCTTCTTTTCTTCGTGTTGCTTCATGCTTCTCAGTTTTAGGATATCGATATTTAACAGGCGCCTGTTATCAAACACATGTGATACCAGAGAAGAATTTAAAACACTTTAAAAAGAAAGTACAGAAAATTAAAAAATATTAAAGTGCTATAAATTTGAAGAAATTTCCTATTTCATAATTTTCTCTCACTGGACATTTTGCATTTCGCTGTCGAAAAGTAAGGAAAAAGGTTATGACAAAGAAGGATCAACTTTTTGATTTGTGAAATTCAAAGGAACAAATTGTGCTGAAATCGAATACGAATATATATCGCACGATAGTAATTTATTTTTTTATGTAATAATAGTAACTCATATTTCATCTGGTCGTTTCTTCCTCGGAAGAAATATTGGAATCATTTGTTGTGCCGGAACATTTGCAAACGGACGATGCATCGCTTAGAAATTCTGGATCGTGCGAATAATTTTTGCAAAATTTATCCATCAAAAGTTTTCGTTTCATACTTTGCTCTTGCCTTCTTTCGCCTTTATCCGAATACGGCTGCAAATACAAACAAATTAATGATAACGTTTCTTCTGACCAAAGAGTAACAATAAATTAATAATTTTTTACTTACGTTTATTGCACCAATAATTTTATTTCTGACTTTTCGCACAATGTTGGACGATCTCGTACGATTTCTCTTATCGTCGGGTGGAAATAGTTGCTTTACTTCTTTAGTTTTGTCTGCTTTTTTTGAAAGGTGTATCAATGGTACTTTTTGTTCTGCCCTTTCATTCCTTTGGTGTAACTTCTCTCGAAGTTGGTGCATCAAATTTCTGTAAGCCCTTGTTTCCTGGTATGGAAGTTTCATCTCCCTTTTAGTCAATTTTGACGAAGCCTGGAGCAAAAAAAAATACATTATAAGTATTATTTGAAATCAAAGTGACTGTATATCACTTGCACCATTCTCATCGTTTATTTATTTTTTAATACATACGGGAACAGGGTCATCACGTTCAACGGAAGTTAGATTATCTTGATTTTCCCTTCTGCAACGTTTTAAGAATTCACCTTTTCGTGGAGAACTAGAATGTTTTCGCCTTGCTGCTTCTCTTTTGCGAATTAGCCTCATTCTGTCGTGTGATTTTAGCTCCTCGATTAATTCAGGACTTTGATACATAGGCAGGTACTTTTTCAACACAGGAAATTCGAATGATTTTTGCATCCTTTCGCACACTTTTGGTTTTTCCGGAAGTACTGCGGAAGTAGCTGATTTTTCGGAAGAGTATTCGTAATTTTTCGAATGACGACATGAGGATGCGGTGCATGGTTTCCATTCGATTTGACGATAAAAATTTTCATTAGGATGATAAACCGATGATTGAGAAGAAATTTCTTCTTCTGCGAATTTTGCATCTCTTTCTACAGAAAATTCGTCCCTTGAGGACTTTGATTTTTGACTACTTTCCGGGGATTCTACTTCCTCTGTTTCCATCGTTTCAGTTTTAGAAGGATCTGTAGTATCATCAGCCTTAGAAGAACTTTCTTTTCTTGTATGGATTTTTCTCTGGGAATCAACTTCAGATTTCGTACGACTTTCAGTTTCCGAGTCTGCTTCAATTTTTTCCCTTACGTCAGTGTGTACCGATACTGTACTCATATCATGCAAATTTCCACTTTTATACGACGCTTCAGACGTGCAGGAACAAGATATCTAAAATGCATTAAATTTTAATACCCTTGATTTATTGAAGGATACTATAAGATAAATTAGTAAGTAATTTGATTAAATCTAGAATTCATTATTCCATCGTCTTCTTTTCGATTGTGCAGCGAGAATTTTATTTACTTGGCGCATGCATTCCCCTCGCTCTCGTTGATCCATCGTTTCGTCTACTTCATAGTACGATGACCGTTGTGAAATTGATTCCAGATATCTATATTCAATTAAATTGATAAGTTATTGACCATTATTTATTCATATCGACCTTATAATTTCACCTTGTCAATTCTTTCTTTGCCGGACCTTCTTCAACAGTAGAATGATCTTTCGTTTTTAAAAGAGCTCGATCTTCATCGTCTGACGAAGGAAAAGACGAGGACGATACTGAAGAAAACTCCTTCGTTTCTTTATCACCGATTATTTTCGTTGGATCCGTTGCTTTTCGTTGAACTATATCAACTAGCTTGCGCACAAGAGACGGTCTTTTCCTGTGACTTTTCTTTAAATTTTTGAACAACAGGTGGAAATATAAAAAATAATGGTAGAAAGTAGGACGTGATTATAAGTATTTCCAACATAAAATACCTTTCTCTTGCTAAGCCATGGAATCCTAGAAACTGCGCCAGTAAGCTTATTTACACGGCTCAGTTTTTCCTCGGTCATTCGTCCTGCGAGGAGTAATTCTTTAGAATCGTCGTCGTGTTCTATTTCTGTAGGTATAACTTCTTCGTCGACTTCCTCGGTCGGCCAGGATTCCGTATCAGCGATCGAGGTCGATGAATCCGTATCTCTGACCCTTGAAGATGAGATTCGTGATTTCTTTTTCAATCTGGCATGAAACTTTTTATCCTCTCTGGCTGTGAAATGTTCTATCGAAGTTTCAGCGTCGGAACTAGCCTCGTCGAATATCTGTACTCAGAGCCAAGAAAATAAAAACAGTGCACGTCTATTAGAAAACTTATAAATCACAAATGTATTTCATACTTCAGTTGTAACATCGTCCCTTATTTTTTGCGCTTCGAGGTCTTTGAAAGGTTTTTTCTCATCTTCCATAGATACTTCTTCCGGGGATTCGTCCTGATAGGCTAAAATATTTGATAATAATCAATGAGCCAATGATATTTTTGATTTTGTTTAATAATTATGAATTAAATTGTTAGATATTTTGGAAAGTACTGTAGGAATAACTGGACTCAGAAGTACGGTCAATATCTTCGGTATCCTTGTCATCGATTTCGTCCTTTAATTTCTTTTCAGTTCTTTCCGATTCCATTTCTTCGTCGATGTCTTTGGGTTTGAATTTCAATATTCTGTCTTTAATTGACAATTGATCCTCCGAAGAATCTCTAATAACAGTAGCGATACGTTATCACAATTTATCATGACCGAAATTAAAGAAAATAATTACTTTTCTTCACTCATATCGGATAGATCGCCATACTCCATGGGCGATTTACAAATAGTGCAAATATTTTGCAAATCTGCGAAGCACTGCGTGCAAAAGAGACCCACGCATCCAGGACTCGAACATTTGATATGTGAATCCTTATCAGGCACTTCAACCGCACCACAAAGAAGACAAACATTCTGTTTTAGCGGAAAGCAAATGTTTAAAAATGGACAAATTGCAGTCAAACGTTCTCTCAGAGTTACTCTCTCGATCTTCTCTCCCTCTGTCATTCCAAACTTTCGGCGCAATTGTCGTCTTGCGAATTTTAAAAAATTCCCTCTCGATCTGCTCGAACGAAAATCAAAATTGTAAATATGAAATTTTCTATTATTTCAAACTTCGTAAATTCTACCTGATAATATGATTGTACAACCAGGCCGCCCTTTGTTTCGCTCTGTCAGGATAATATTGACACATAACGACTTGTCTCAAACGTAAACCATAGGGTTCAAAAATCGCCATGAGCCAGGAGAAAATAATTAGCATTGCAATTTTAATATATTTATCGAAGTCTGGAGTGATAGGAGTTGGTAGACACGAAACCGTATCGATTTCCATGTCTCTTCCATGAGGTGTGAAAGTGTTTACTATGCTTTTATAGAGTTCTGCCAGATATCCTTCTCCCGAGACGTTTACAGTCACAACGTTTGGTCTTTCTACCTGTTAAAGTCTGAATTCAGATTCGTTTCTAAAAATAAATCAACTCTACCTGTTAAAATTTACTTTGCTCTGGAACCTGCCATGATATCTAATGGCATTTAATATCCAATAGAGACTGTAATCAACCATTAGGTAGATAATGAGTTTCAACGTTGCTAAACCGAGAAATATAGCTGATTTTGTTAGTCTGACTTTTTCTACGTGGATCAACGTGATTGAAGTTAAAGGAATATACTTGTTCCTTTCTCTTTGATTAAGTGGAAGAACTGTCTCTTTATCTTGTCGAGTTCTTATTATATCGATAGTACGAACATCGCTGGTTATGTATTTATTGTCGAAACGTTCCTTTGTTAGCCACTTGTGACGATAGTGCATCACTCTAAACGTTTAAGTATTGTTACAAGCACTGGAGATTCTTCGTAGGTATTTCGTATCGGTAAAGATGGTTCTGAAAGGTCTGTGTAGACACTAGAGAAATTCTTACTTGAGCAATAGAAAGAAAATGAAAAAGGCTGTTATAAAACGCATCCAGTCAAAAACGTGGAAAAATCTGTCTGCTCTAGATCGTATTTCTGTAATAATACCGGTAGATACTTCGCTCGTTGATTTGCTCTGATTAGTTTCGAATTGAAAGGAATGCGTGAACTTAATTTTCACGTAGAACATCGCCTTCATTTGCATCGCGAATCTTTTAATTTCTGAAAGTTCCAATGATGGAGTATCAATAGAATTACATATGTTGATGTTTAACAATTTGGATGAAGGGATATTTTATTTTTGTTTTAGAACATTACTCGCTCGTACAGCGTTGACAACTGTGTCTGCGATGTAAGAAACCAACATGCAGATAAAATCCAACGGCTTAACAACGTAACAGAGTGCACTAACGATGTAAGTCAGATTACAAACAATACCAATTACTGGTCCTAATTTTGCTCTGCAATCGGCAATAGCACCGTCAAAGACTCTTTGGCATCTGTCAAACGGAGTTCCTAACTTTTTGTTACAGATATTTATGATACTTCCCAACCACTGGAAGACTGACGTGATAACTCTTGCTGGAAGTTGGTGTTGGGAGTTCAAAATGAAATAAGTTGAATGTAAAGCGCAAGTTTGCTTTTACGTTTTGAACAGAGGCCATACGTGTACCTACCTATACTTAGAACGAGTCTCTTAATTGCAATGAGAGTCTGTTTAATTCGTTGTACAACAGACTTCACTGTTCTTATGACTTTTGATATGGCCTTACCAAGAGCATAGAAGGGCTGTTTTGCTAAGTCTATGACATTTTTCACGGCTTGCTTTAGCTGTTCCTAAAGTTCGATTGAAACGGAATGAAATGTCTATTTGATATTTGAAAGTAATGTTCGATTCGACAAAATTAAGAAGCTGATGTTTGACTGTGTCAACAAAGAGCATTTTTAAGAAGGATTGGATTAATGAGTACGGCTAGTTTTATGCGGTAATCGAATCATTTGATAGTAACACCATACTTGTCCACATGCGAGCGATTCCGATAAAATACTGATGTTGTGTAAAGTATTTTTTACTGGTCCAGTTAACGCTAGTATAAAAGCATACGCCATTAATGCTTGTCTTCCACGTTTCGAAAAGAATTGCGGCAATAGCAAAAATACTATACATCTGAAAAGTACAATGTAAGTAGACGTCAAAAACGAGATTTTCGGAAGAAATTATTATATCATTTTTTAATAATTCGTATCTTGCAGTATATTGAAGAGGCAAAAGAAGAAAATACTTACCGTACTCTATGAAAAAATGCTAAGCCAAGCGTTAAAACTATTCCAATTAACATACAAAGTATTATGGCTGATGAGAGTTTGAAGTTCAATTGAAATACGAAGAATATGAAGAATATATATGTTAGAACTATTCCGCCAAGGAATCCGAAAATGCTCTTCAGTATGTAATTTTCGAAGGTACCGTCCTTACGAAGAGACCACGCTTTTCTATAAAGCCATGAATTTTTTCCGCAAGGAGTAATTTTATCCCAATAACTTCTCATTTTATTCTCGCACCTGTCGAAATGGATTTGATACGATACGAATCAAAATTTATAATGATTCGAACAACAACTGTTGTATTTGTTACTATTTATTGCAAAAATATTTTTGACAATGTGTGGACAGTATCGGAGATTACCGCAATTTTTTACGACGAATTCGTTGCCTCCAAGTTAATTGCGGTTTGGCATCTCTCAATAACGCAATGGAGGTTAATTTTTCATCTTCGTACTTTTGCCTCGACTTTTCAACATTTCTGGCTTTGATAATCAATTGGAGAAACGCCATGATCAACTGCATGTACGGCTGCGATATAACTTACTGTTATTTTCTTACCGTTATTGGCTTATTGCAAGAGAAGACTCTTACAATCTGAACAACTTACTTGTATTTAACGATGACTACCTATATTCACTCTTGACGTCTCAAATTGAGGTCTATAAAAATGTCTGAACTACCATTCATGTTCAGTAGAAATATTGGATCGAGATAATATTCGATATTGAAGGAGAGATGAAGAAAGAAGAATCAATGAAGACATCGAGCACGTTGAACGCTACAGATATTTTACTAGTTTTGTTATTGTTGCTCAAATGAAACTTTTGCTATTAAAACCACAAATTTGTAAAGCTAACTTGATCTTCTTAATTCAAAATTCGTATTAAATTTTATTGATATCAAATGCACCGGTCTACGGTAACCCCATAGCGTTCAACGTGCTAAAACAGCTTATATATATAAATACGTCATAGTGTTGCGTCAAAAGTATAATTTGATCGGTCAAAAACTCGCGAAACATCCACGTGGATGTAGAAATGTACGTTACAAAGATATGATATGTGTTAAATCGCGTAGGGTGCCGAAACCCTCGGTCAGAGTTCAAAGTATTTCCCTTCTGGAGTACTTTCTTCACCGCGATTGGCGCCCGCGAGCGACCTACACCTTTTGTTCACCGGGAACACCGATAATTATTGCTTCGAACAAGTCGCGTTTTCCGCATCCTAATATAGCTCGCCAAAACGTTGGCATGTTCCTTCCCTCTGTCCCATGCGTTTTTGCAAACTCAAGTAACAGGACAATGTCCAGTTCGTCTTTATATTTTGAATCATATTATTGTTCGATCGTTGAAAGATCAGGTTATTCAGATTATCATCCCTGTTCAGAACAACTTCGGACAGTTTGGTAACATTGGCACTTTGAGGAGTTGCGGTTAGATTCCGCGAAGATGATGCAGAGCAATTGACTCGAAGTTTCCGGCTGCACGTTAGCTCACGCGCGTGCGGATTATATGTATCATTGGGTGGAAATCCATGTAAGTCGAAATCGCATTGCACCTATTGTTGATCGTGCGATGGCTTTGATGATATTAGTTGACATCATACCCGGATTTGATAACCATTCTCTTCGTGAGTCACCCCACGTTAACTCACTGAGACTTATGTTTGTTCTTTGTGGTGATGATAATCAGGTTAAATTGTTTAATAGTTATCCTTGATAACTACCGTTGTTAATTAGGAACAGGCGTGCATTGAACCTGTTCCGTGAGTTTTGCATGGTTATAGGTAAATCTCATTACAGAGATATTGTGAATGCTTAATTACTCCGAGTAGAATGACGAGAAAGTTTGAATTTTTTTGCCGTTATTATATTGAAGTTATGTTACGCGTATTTCATGAATGGATTAATCCGACGTTATTGTGATAATTCGAGTCATCGCGCATCTTTGAATTTCAGGTTTTCTGCTACGAAACGTTAGATAACTAAAGTGCGCATTAACCCGTTGACTGCCACTGGTGTCCGGCCATATTGCATTTATTGAAATTTCATATGACTTTGAATATTAATATTTCCGAGTTTTCTAACACATATATATCTATTTGTGAAAAGTTTGAAAAGTGTCACTTCAGTAGAAATGATAAAAAAAAATGAAATAAAAAGTGATTAAATGTTATATAAAAAAAAATGAAATATATATGATAAAAAAAAATGAAATAAAAAGTGATTAAATGAATTAATAACGATAAAAAAAAAGAAATAAAAAGTGACACAATAATATAATAAAAATGATAAGGAAAAGCCAAATGTCTGCGGCATTCAACGTGTTAATTCGTAAATGTTGGCCATGGATAATAGGTAATACCCCCTCTCCTTCGCGTGTTTGAAAACCCATGCTACAGGACAATGTGCAGTTCGTAGTTATATTAGGGACCATATGATTGTTCGATCATTGAATCATCTGCGGTAAGACGGACCTACTTCCCACCCTCCCCTCAGGTTCGTTCTTGGCGTTGATGACGACCCGGTTATATCGTTTCGTAGTTATCGTTGATAGCTACAGTTCATAGTCAGGAACAAGCAGCCATTGTACCGTTTCATGTGTTTTTTCCATTGGCCACTTCGCATATTACTATTATCTAGTTTCCGAAATATTGTTAACACCGAGAGTGTCGGGAAAAATTATTTATTCTCTCATGATGTTCCATATCTCCACTGTAGAATAAGAAATTAACATTAATTATTAACTGTTATTCCTAGACTGCGGATGTTTATGCAAATTTCGAGTTTCACAAATGCAGGTGAGACAGGAAAACCTATCTAGGGATTTATTGCAGTCAATAAATATTACAACAAATACCATACTTTGGATATTTTAGATATATTTTTATATTATGTCCTTTTTGTATATTTTAGCCGTATTTAATTTGTCATAAATGCATAAAAATCCGCAGTCTGCTTATTACCTATTCACTATTAACACCGACTGTACCGGCGCTTTTCGAGCATCTGTTTTTACCGGGATCAATTACTTAACATGTCATAAAATAATGATTAAATTTTTCCAAATAATCCTCAGAGATCTATAGAATTTAAAAAAAAAACACGTTGTAGTTTTCATCGTCTTTGCCATTTGACAGCGCGTGGTACAGTTCGTGTTAATTCGTGATAACTTTACATTTGAATTTGAATAAAAATTTGAAAAATAAACACTTGTGTTATTACATTTTTTTAATTTAATAAACCCTAATAGAATTCCACAACTTGCGATTATATTTCATTAAGAACATCATGTGTGTCTCACTTAAAACGAAACAATGAGATCAAAAATTCTGTATCTCGCAGAAACGTGTAGATTATTTGCATCAGTTGCTAAGAAGAGCCTTACCTTTAGTAGATCGATCAAAAATAGATACTTCAGTCTCATATATGCCCACGTCATTTCCCTCCCATCGATAAAAACGTATCCGTTTACATTCACCGAGATAATGGAGCAGAAATTCTTATCAATTGATATCAGCAGTGAATCCTACCATTTCCACCGAAGTAAAGTACGAATTCTACAACATCAAGACTTCAATCGATCCCAATTATTCCCACAATTAAATACCAGTCACATATAATTACAAACCATTGATATTTCTTCCTCAAATTTTCTCCAATAAATTAATTTAAATATCTTCAATGAATCATTCAATAATGAATTATTCCAAAGAAATGCAATATTGAAATTCTCACGATACAATCCCACTTTTCCGAAAGATGGCATGCACCTCGTCATTCGATTGTCGAAGAAAGATAAAATGATAGGTATATACGTTGATATAGAAGGACAGAAGAGCTCAGTCTTGTCGTGGAAAGAGCTAAGAGTAGTCTCACGTTGTACGCCGTAAGGCATCGCAGAGGGGACAGTGAATCCAAACCCGATAACGAGCCAGCTGGTGGCAGTGCCGTCGAACGACGTTTACGGGGCGGTCCGACCTTCGCAAGAATCCATTCTCCGGTGGCTCACTGCCACGGTGTGGTACCGAGGGCAGGAACAAAAATCGCCAAAGAGAAAGAGGACCAAGGAGATCAAAAGGGTCCTTGTGATTCCGTACTCCCGTCTTTACGTATCAGCGATTGGTTCTTTCCGCGACGCGATTCTCGATCGAACGTCAACGTACGGTGTTTATTGCCAATAGGGTGATCTAGGAAGACGAACGAAAGCATAACAGTATAAGAAAAAGTAATACAAAAACAGAAACATGCCGTGACCCAGCCTCAGGTGACACCAACATGTATAACACTCGAAGAGATTCACTGTTCTCCTAGCGCGTGCGAATTTCAATTTAACGACAAATGTCGTAGATACATCTACCTGTGCTACAGTTTTGTCGTGTGCGTGTGTGCGTGAAATTGAGTGTCCCTCCGATTCGTACCTGATCCTACCCAGTTGAGCACCACCTGTACCGTCAGAGATGACTACAAGGGAGTTATACGTTAAGGTACGGCATCGTTCTATTTCCAAGTTTTTTCTTTGCCTAGAACGATCCTCTTCTTCCATATAACCAGTTCACCGATAACCCTAGCGAGTCTCCCTCCTTATATTTTTCAAAATCAGACGCAACAAAACTGGTTCTTCTCGCTCTCAGTGACTGAGTTAACTAAGGTACATTCTGAGATGGTATTTAAGATGTTTTGTGAATCGAAGGTACATGGATTTTTGTTCTAGAGATATGAGCTTGATAAAACGAACTTTCTTCTGTGAGAGATAAGTGTCTGCTTTGTAAGTTTTCCTTTTTGAGCTTACGAGGAACTTGTTTGACTGTTAAATATTAGAGACGTTTTTAAGAGGTGGCTCTTCGTGAAAATGGCATGGAGAACGGTCTCTGTAAATGTCTCTGCTTGAATTCTACCCCCGTGGGAATTACGTGGAGTTTCGTGGCTAAGCTTTCTTCTTGAGATTTCTACCCTCCTGGGAGATCAATTCGTTTTATCGTTTGGTGTGTAGCATCGTAAGACAATATCGATTTTCAGTCTGCAACGATACTCGGTGAAACGAGTGGCACAGTGACACACGTAGCAATGTATGTTTTTAGGATGTTGGTGACGATTTTTCAAAATTAGATGGACCATTTTATTGAATAGCTTTAGGAGATGTTGTTCGGTTCTTCGCAGGGAAACCTTCGATTAATTTGGTCTCTGTCAGGCGTAAATAATCGCTCCAAAGAGAGGGTAGTTCACTCCCTTCTTTTATTGTCAATAAACCTTGAAATGTCGCAGTTTAAAGTTGAAAGTCAAATTACAAATAACCCTCCAAGAGTATTTTCGTCGTGTTATTATCGAATTTTTCTCAAAGTTTAATCCATGAATCATACAAATTTCCTGTAAACGGGCTACCGTGACGCTAAGATACAATATCGATTATACGAAGATGATAAGAGAAAGAACGAGTCTGTATCTTTCTAATTAGCCGAGATACACATCGTCATTCCGAACGTATAATTCTCAAGTCCAACACGAGAACAACTTTCACGCGACTGTCCACGGATCTGAGACTTCACGTTCAGCTAATTTGCAATTTTCCTAAATACAAGTTACATAACTGTAAACCCAGTACGAATGACTACAACAGGAAACCAGTGATACCAGGAACTTTCATTTCCATTTCATCGATAATTCATTAAAGATATCAATTTTCGTTCAACGAATTTATCCATTTTCAAAGACAAGTACTTTAAATGCAATTCAATGACAGAACTCTTTCGACAGGATACGTCAATTATCATTAAATTTGTTTGATGTTTATGATAGAAGAAGAGAATTCTTAAGGAGTAGAAAAATCATTGCGTTGTCTTCAGGATTTCTTTTGAAAACTGAAATCAATAATCGGCAGCAGGAGTCGCAGCGACTCGAGACCTAAATTCTCGTTTAAACCAGGTGGCACGATTACGGCTGTCGGAGCTAGGTCGGCGAACGCGATAACGTTTGTTGTGTGCAAACGGTGCGCTTCTTGATAAAAGACTGTCACTTCTAACATATTGCAGACTTTACGAACCCGATGTACAGAAAAAATGAGAAATTCTCTTCTAAAAATTATTTCTTGTTGATCAACGAATTAGAATCTTATCAAGTGTTCACATTTCTCTTTAAGTTCGAAATTTCCACGCTGACTTAAAGAAAAATTAAAAGACAGATGTTTGAAGAGGTATTCTGAGGGACGTGTTAATTGACAGGTGTTTTAATCGATGATAAATCGAGAAAAGTATCGGAAACGGTACTTTACACCGACTATGCTATATCAGTAGGCGCACCTAGAGTCAGGAACTGAAACTGCGGAAAATCAATCTTCTCGGTTGACGGTTAACCTTTGATCTCTTTACGTTTATAAATTTTAATTTTTCTCCTAGCATTTTTTCGCAAATTTTACAAATTTTCTTCAAGATGTATATTAAGAATTTCGGCGATAGAAAATTATTTTGTGACTTTTTCGCGCAACGTTCAGTGAGAGCTCTCTTAAAGATCAATTTCTTGACCTCTGCCCTGTGCAGTGAAAGCTTCGACAGAGATATCGATGGAATCCTATGAGAATTAAATTTGTTGATGACGAATGGTCGAAACGTTCACGCGAATATTCTAATCGTAATACCATTGAGGAAAGAATCACGATTCTTTTTTGACTGAAAAGTAAGTTAACCCGATTCGAAACTGTTGCTCGCACGATCGGTTCGAGGAACGTGATCGCCTAGACTTCTGGCTCTCGAGCAAGCAGATCCCTTTCTCTTGGAGTAGACAAGCAAAACGTCTTGGAATAGGTCGTTCTCCTTGCCTCTTCGTGCCCCGTCACGAGAAAACGACGATCTCCTCGGTGGTTTATTACTTTGTCTTTTAGTTGCCCCTTCCAATCTTCCTTCTACAATTTCAAGACTTTCCAGCGATAATACTCCATCGCTATTACGTCTCGTCGAACACAATATCTACGATATTTTTATAAAATAAATGAATTTCATGAAATTCAATATCCCTCTATTTATTTCGCAATATTTTCTTCAAAATTTATCCCCCGATCTTTAAATCAGCCTAAATCCTTATAACAGGTTGTTCAACACACCTGTTACCTATTATTTAGCCATATTTTATCAAAAATTCTTGTCCTTTCAATTCAAATTGTTGACAAAAGCTAAATGGAGATCTATGTACCAATCGGAATTCAATTATATCTACAAAACAATTTTCTATCACCACTTTTCATCAGATAGCTCCAAGCAAACGAGAAATTGTGTGGAGAACAACCTTTTAAACGTCGGAAATAAATTTCACGAGTAGTCTTCCTTCAAAGTAACTCAATTACAACGTAATCAAGATGTAGCGTAACAGTTTGATACGCAACGAACTCTTCCTGGATTAAATAAGGCGACGTGAATCGGTATTTTGTGCGCGGCCCGTGAAAACGGAAGATTCCTTGCGGCAGTCTCCCACGAAGGCGTCCCGTTTCCCGATCTCAAACAAGGACACCGTTCGACGAGCGGAAAGGCTCGTTCTCACGGTCGTACCTTTACCAACTGAATCTGCATTGGTCGTTATTCCAACGGTTTTCGTTGTACGCGGTATATTTTATCCATATCGCCTTCCTAACGGTATGTAAACGGCGTTCGATAATGCGCTGGAAATAATAACTGATAGACACCGTAGGAAATGCAGCTTCCGTGGAAGCTTCAGAGGATTTTCTAAGTTAAAAGAGTATTTTTTTGATTAAATAAAATGTACTGATGTTTCCTGAAAGAGATTAAATTTGATTAACCCTTTTAGTGCCAGACGACGATATATCGTCGTTAGCAATAGTACTAACACTGGACATCGAAGGGTTAATATTCAGTTTCCAATGCGATGTCAGTAATTATATAACAGATAATTGTAAATACACTGTTTATGCTTCATGTTGCGTGTTCTACATGAGACTATCGTCAAATGACAATTCTTTTTATTCGTAACTACATTTGTTATTAATTCAATCAATTTTTTGGGTCGGCACTAAAAGGGTTAATTAACCCCTTGCACTATTTTCGCGAGTCTGACTTGTGATGAAAATTTTAGGCCAAACTTGAATATCACGAGTCTGACTCGTCGTATTAATCTCGGGCAAAGTATTCATATCTCGAATAAGATCGTATGTCCCCGTCCAGGATTATTAAATTTAGACTTTGATTCAAATTCATTTGAGTTTCACAGAAGCTCCATTGCGTGAAGTAAATATTAGCGCGGTAATCTTTGTCAGTCGCAAGGTATCGTATATCGGTCGTTCGATTTAGGCATGGATTCTTGCGAGTTCACCGATAGTGCAAGGGGTTAAAGGATTGAACACTTAAGCAGAGTTCAATTGATATTTTTATCACCTGTTGGGGATTTTTGTTAATTAATATTTGATCTATAGACTGAATGTTTAAGGCAAGAAAAATAATTGGAGTCAAAGAACAAGATTGTAGTGTACCGATAAAATATTTCATTGAGAAAGGTCTACTTCTCAGCCAGATTACTCGGCTGTACGATGATCAACTACTTTCTCACTTCACAGAGCCACCTTCTCTCGTTGAAAGGGAAATTTCTGAAAGTACGTGGTCACTAACGACCCGCTGCAACCTGGCGGTGTCAACGATTCCAATTTGGACGAAGGTAGAGGGAAAAAAAAGTTAGGTGGGCGGGAAACTTGACCCGATTATTCTCAATAACTCTGAGAGAACTCGGTGTACTTTCCTCGGGAGCAACGCGGCTGTGCTACCACGATCGATTTTCGTACGACGCTTTACAAATACGAGCAGCTCCTCGTCTCGATACCACAAATGAATATTAAACCTTGTCGACAAATTACTGTGCTTAATGGACGACAGTTTTGGTTGCACTTGATACCAAGTTTTCCTATTTCTCTCATAGTGGAGAACGATTCAAACAGTTGCAAAGATCTTTCCAAAATTGAAGTTTATTGAAATTGCATTAGAATCTTTTGCTCCAATGAACAGAGAAGTGGAAGATGCATAAATTGCATCGAGTTCTCTTGGAAAATTGATTGACTTAAGGAAGTGGCTTTGGTTCCTTGAAGTTCGTTGGAATTTATTAATATTTTTCGATAGATCAATTTCCAATCTGCGTCATTGAAGAATTATAGGGCGTTTGATATAAAATATCGACAAAAGTTATGCCTCTCTCACGTTGTAATGTCAGGGTAGTCGTGCGAAGTGCAACAGCAAGGTGCATTCTAAAGTGCAATGCATAGGCGGTGGTATTAACAAGTACACATTATACCAAGAGAGAGTTAGAACTATAATAGGATTCAGAGTGGCTGCTAATAAAGTTTGTCTCTGGAGATGCAGTAAACAAAGCATTTTTCATTCTTAATTACATTAAATCTTCGTGCACTATGAATTCACAAAATCAAGGGTTTCCTCTTCCTGGCTAATTCATTATGAAATTCTATGGAAGTCTCATTAATAATTGTTCGCTATCAGTTTCTCTCCTTTTCAATTTCATCTTTACTCTTTATTCTCTACTTAATTCGATTCTTTCTCTCATTCCTTTCTAATCTCCTTTGTTCGAACAGCTGATTTGAAATCAGTCATTTGCTGTTGTTTTTCCTTTCTCCTCTATACCTGTCCCTATCACAATCATCTATTTATACCTCGGCTCGTTGCTCATATTTTCCTCTCGCTCCTATTTTACATGCTATTTGTCCTGTTTATAACTGTAAACTGAATTAAACTTCACCAAGTGCAAAACCATAACAAACATTCGACAGTTACAACTTTTTATGTTGCCCGTGTTGATCAGATTTGGCACTGTAATTTCAGTGTAGAAGAGGAATCTCTGGCGTGATTCACTCGTTGACCTTGTAACGATAAGATTGCAAGAGTCATCCTCTTCCCATTTTTGCCGTAAACTGTATAATCATTTTTCGATATTCTATCCACGAGCATTCGTTTCCACAGTCGACGAAAAGAATATCTCACGAAACCCTTTAAAATACTTCGTCGCTATACTTCATTCCATCGATAAAATCAATCTTATTTTTCCTCGTTGAATATCACATTTTTAGTAAAGTCTCTATAGATTCGTTGATGTGTTTGCTACAGTTGGAAGTAATCTTGTCGTTTAATGGTTGGTGGAAAAAATCATATGGGAAATAACGTGACAAAAAGTTAGACAGCTCGAATGTCGAAGCGAGTCGTGGGTGGAACGCGACAGAAGCCCTAGATCGGTGGTCAGTTAGCAAAGCTCAGACACAACATGCGGGTGGGATACATTGAAATAGGCGCCAGAGTCTTTCTTGTACTTAGGAAGTACGATCGTAAAGAGTAGATGAAACGTCTTTATAAAACTACGTACATATTTTCGTAGGTCAATGGTAAATCGATACAGAAATGAGATTTTCCGTAGTTCCATGCAATTTTATGATTCCATTGGGTATTTTTATTCCTATCTGAATGTCGTACGATGAAAACGAATCTCTTCTTAAGGTAGTTCTAGCTGGATTCAGAACTAAAAGTTTCTTTTTTCATTAAAAATGAAAAAAAATTGCGTAAGAATTAATGCAGGGGCTAACTTCACAGAGGTCATTTCGTTCACTTTTTAGACACTAAAAAACATCTTTCTCTATAACTATGAAGTAAAAAATTCAATAATATTCCAAAAGCATAAAATAATACATTGCTAATTTTTTATTAGAATCCACCGACTCGTTTTTCCATTAGAAAAATAAAAAAAGATTTTACGGACTCAGCAAAGATTTTTTTCCATAAGACCCATGTTAGATATGTTATTTTTAAACACGATTTATTCATAAACCGTGTGGACGAACTCGTTGAGATTCCGTTTATAATTAGAAAATATCATGAAGAATATATTTTCAAAATTTTAAGGAAATCTATCGAAAAATGATAAGTGCCCTAGAACTACCTTAAATCGTAGCTTTTTTCCTTGATGTTCATCACGCATAATTACATAATTGGTATTTAAAAAGGAAGGCAGTGGGTTAGGAGAGGTGTTGAATAAATACTCCGATCAGATGGTCATCCTATTAATTAGTTATTTAGAATTCTATGAATCAAACCGGTCGTAGAAAGTAAAATATTCTATGTTAATCACCGGTACAGTTAGATGTGACGTAATTCTCGAGGAAGGATAGTGCGTGAGGTTGATATACTTAATTAATTTACGATAGAATGAAAAAGGGAAAGCTCTCTCTTAATTTAGTATTCTCTCGTCTTTCAACTTACCGATTTTCGCACGTCGTCTCGAATGTTATGGCTCGATTACATTCAGGACACTTTATAGTTAACGAGCTACGTGGGAATTCAACAGAATTCCGCTTTTTGTGCGAGTAGCGTGAGTAAGAATCTTTCGAGTAATTGGTATTATTCGGTGTAGAAGTTGGAAAGCATGGGAACCATTTCTTAAATGTACTTCGATGAATGAAATCAGCCATGAAAGTTTAAATATAATTGTACGATCGATTGAAAAATATGTATAGATTGAATTTGAAAGTGAATGAAATACTTGAAGAGATTTACCTGAAATTAGAATCGGGTGAACGAACTTTAAGATTTATCGAAGTACTCGACTCACGATCCGTTAGTCGTCATTGCGAAAGTGCTTCGTAGAATTTAACCTCGCACAGGTATTATTTTATGGGGGTCGAGAGACTTGCTAGATACATCGAAAATTTGTGTCGTTTTAGCCTCTTCCTGCATCGCAATTTATAGCCAAGCGAAAGTCGAAGATTCGTTACATAATTCGTTAATTCACAAGGATTCTCCTCCTTGCAAATTTGCAAGCTTTAAAATGAATACGACAAAATTAAATTCGTCGTTAAAAATATTCTCAATCGAGTAATGAAGTAATTTGAAGAACTCGAAACGAAAGTATTTATGTCTGCAAAATTGAAATTTCTGCACCTGTTTATAAACTCCGTTGTTGCATAAATATTATACTAAATTTCTTAATCGTTGCATCATATCGATAATTTTTTATTACATTAAGAAATATGCGTCGAAGAAATTGCTGATGTGCAAGTTTCTACTACGATGCAATGCAATGAGAAACGACTCGAAATTTTCCTTGTAAAATAGTCACTTCTACGGAAATAAGTGCGATAGTGGAGATAGGTAAAGTATAGAGTGATAATGTTCTTAATTAAAGCCGCGTTGCTGTGGCTCATCGTCTTTTATTATCGTTCACCTGTAATACAGCTATCCTCCTTTTTTTCTTCTGTTATTCCACCGGCCTCTTACATAACAGTTGACATAAGCATACGCATCGTGAGAGTTCACGGCCATTTTTCGCTTATATCTATATAATCTCTATCGACTCATTGAGTCCACCTGTGATACCTACTAATTGTCTCTTTTATTGCTAAGCATTCTTCTTCAATTGTTGCTGAATTGAATTATTTTTGTACGCATTCCATTTATAAAATACGTATATACCTATTGTAAAAGGTTGAGTCGTTACAACAGTTCTCAGATCTATACCGGTCGTTATTTTAAAGCAAAGGTAGCAAGAGAATAAGGAGGGTCGTGTCAAAGAAAAAGTGTACTTTACCGTTGCTCGACATTCCTTCAGATCACGTAATCGTTCTTTTGTCCGAATACCGTGATCGTCAACGATTCATTTCAAAGTTTAACACGTTAACTGCCATGGGGGTCACCGGTGACCGGCGCTATTAAATTCAATGAAATTTCATGTTATGTTTAAATTGCAATATTTATGAATTTTCTAACATATTGGATATTTAAATATTGGCGTTAAGAAGATAAAAGTCTTCTGACTATCAGTCAATCAATGTCTTTAATGTTTCTTCTTCGTAAATATGTGATTTTAATACAAAAAGTTTCACTTCGGTAGAAATGACGAAACAAGCAAAATATCGGTGGCGTTTAACGAGTTAATGATTTCTTCAGATCTTCGAGTGAAGTTCCAACAAACTTCGATTACCCGAAATGATCAAGAAAATTGATTTAAAAATTATGGTGAATATGAATTTCTAATATCCTTTAAAACAAATCCAAATGAGAGACGTCGCAAAAGCACGAGCAGAATCACGTTAAAAGAAGTACTTGCATCTAATGGGATAGGCATTCGTACACTTGGAGTTAAAATCGATATGGTTCTATTGCCGACCTCATTTTCATACGCGCCACTCCAAAAAGGAAAAGCAGGTCAGCTTTTCAAGCGAAGGAAAAATTAATCACTGCCCAATTAACTTCGACGAGCTTGCTTCTAGTAAAAGAACTCTGTACGCATTACCATCAAAGATGTACCTCCTCCAATTATTTCCTACGCGCATCGTTATTCCACGTTTAATCCTTTCGATGAAACAGATAACAATCAATTACAATATCCTGTTAATTAATCCAATTATTTCTTCCCAACGTTCACTCTGTAATTCAGACTTTCACCAAAGAGGATCGAAGAATCGATAGAAATCTTCCCAAAAAACTTTGAAATTCTTCTTTCTCAGGGTGGTAGGGTATGGGTACCCCATCCAGAAAAAGTCTGGGAGACTGCAGAGATCTTGGAGGATTACACATTGAAACAAGCGATTCTAAGGGTGCACACCGATGACTCGAATCAAACGAAAACACTGGAAATCAAATCGGACAATGATCTTCCACCTTTGAAAAATCCTGATATACTTATAGGAGAGAATAATTTGACGTCCCTGTCGTTCTTGCACGAGCCAGCGGTACTCTATAATCTAGAGATACGTTTCCAACGACACTGTATTTACACTTACTGCGGTATCGTTCTGGTTGCCTTCAATCCGTACAATGAATTACCGATTTATGGAAATGACACGATATGGGCATACAGAGGGCAGGCAATGGGCGATTTGGAGCCGCACATATTCGCAGTTGCCGAAGAGGCTTACACCAAGTTGGAAAGGTCAAGAAGTACTTTATGATTCTTGCATAGAATTTCCCTCGCTACCATCCGTGTAGGAAAATGCAAATGAGCATGTAAGACCCCGGATAACGTTTGGGAAGAGTTCCTAAAAGTTTGGAAAACTTTAGAAAAATTACAGTAAATGAAAATCGATGAGGACAAGTGAGATGTAATTTATATTAGACTCTATTTTATTATTTTTTGCATTGATATTTTATAATTGACAGAAGATGTTAAATTTAGTGAGTATTTAGTTGTCCGGGAACTTACGATTATTTTGCAAGAAATGTATCAAGGGTTGAAAGTATAATTAGTCGAATAAATGGATGGAAATAAATTCAGGGAGGGTCACGATCAATCTATCATCGTCTCCGGAGAATCTGGAGCTGGAAAAACCGTCTCTGCGAAATACACGATGCGATATTTTGCAACCGTCGGTGGTTCAGCGACCGAGACTCAAGTTGAGAAAAAAGTTCTTGCCTCTTTGCCGATCATGGAAGCAATTGGTAATGCAAAAACTACGAGAAACGATAATTCCTCGAGATTTGGAAAATTCATCGAGATTCAATTCAACAAGAATTACCACATTACTGGGGCTAGTATGAGGACCTATCTTCTCGAAAAATCGAGAGTTGTGTTTCAGGTAATTGCTGTATTATTTCTATACGAACGTATGTATATTTGAAAAACATATTAAATCTTTAGGCCAACGAAGAAAGGAATTATCACGTGTTTTATCAAATGTGCTCAGCGGCAGCTCGTCTTCCTCACTTGCACTTGACTCATCAAGACAATTTTCATTATCTCAACCAAGGAAACAATCCCGCAATCGAGGGTGTGAACGATTTGGCGTGTTTCGATGAAACGATAAACGCCCTCACCATGCTTGGTTTCACCTCGAAGCAGCAAGACGATATGCTTCGTATTCTGGCGGCTATAATGCACTTGGGAAATGTTAACATAATTAATTGCGATACACAGAACAATGAGAAAGATACGGAGGCTAGCTTCATTGCTGTAAATACATTTATACATATCTTTTATCAATTAATTGCATTCCTTTCGACAGTGTTCAGCCAGAAGGCACTGTCTCACGAAAAAATGAATTTTAAAAAAATGGTTAAACGCTGTCGATTAATCCTTTGCGGACTAGCGACGCATATATGTGATCTGAGAAAAAATTCAATTAGAAACTTTTGTCGCACGGATGAAGTTTAAAAAATGAAATAAAGCCGTTGGAATTTGGTTACACAAATAGTACAATTTCTATGCATTAATATCCTAACTTTTTAATAGAAAGGCGATTTTCAATCGCTAAATAAATGATTATCTCTGAATACTCAAAAATATCTCCGTCCGCAAAGGGTTAAAGGAATAATCGCGTTGTTATTTTTCTACCGTAATTATAATTTCTTCTCATTGGCCTTCCAGCCATCGGATAAGCATTTATTAACGATCAGCGAACTACTCGGCACGGATGTAAATGCAATGAGAAAATGGCTTTGCCATAGGAAAATCGTGTCGATGAGGGAAGTCTTTTTGAAACCCATGAACGTCGAACAAGCGCTGGGAGCAAGAGATGCTCTTGCCAAGCACATTTATGCCGAGCTGTTCAATTGGATCGTCTCTGGTATCAACAACTCTCTGCAATCTCAGAACAAACCACAGTGCTTCATTGGTGTTCTCGATATCTATGGCTTCGAGACGTTCGAGATCAATTCGTTCGAGCAATTTTGCATTAATTACGCGAACGAGAAGTTACAGCAGCAATTCAATCAACACGTGTTCAAATTGGAGCAGGAGGAATACTTGAAGGAGGAGATCGAATGGACGTTCATAGATTTTTATGATAATCAACCTTGTATCGATCTTATCGAAACGAAATTAGGCATTTTGGATCTTTTGGATGAAGAATGCAGAGTCAGTAGAATATACTTTTTCGCTTTTATTTCCATGATTACTTTTCAAAAATACGATCCAGTTGAAGATTGTTTGCGTAGATGCCAAAAGGATCGGACAATTCCTGGGCGGAGAAACTCTACGCGAAATGTGGAAAGTTGAAGCACTTTGAGAGACCAAGATTTGGTACTTCTGCTTTTTTGATTCATCATTTTGCGGATCTCGTGCAATACGAAACTGTTGGATTTTTGGAGAAGAATAGAGACACCGTGATCGAAGAGCAGGTGGATGTATTGAGGAATGGCAATGTACGTGAAACGATTCATTGCTTCTTTCTTTATTTAAATTACTTTGTAAAGAATAAATCATTCTTTGTCGATATTAATATTGTAGAATAAGTTACTGAAGAAATTGTTCAGCGACGAGGATCCAAAACTTGTGGTGCCAAACGTGAGAGTAAAAGTGTCCGCTCAGAAACCAGCCAGTTTACCTAAACAGAATAAAAAAACGGTAATTTCAGTAAAATCAGGCTGACATTTAAAACATTCTGCCTGAGAATATTACAAACCAAGAAATTGTAGGTTGGATCGCAATTTCGAGATTCCTTAAACATGTTAATGGCAACGTTAAATGCGACGACCCCGCATTACGTGCGTTGCATCAAACCAAACGACACGAAGGAAGCTTTCGAGTACAATCCAGTTCGAGCAGTACAACAATTACGAGCTTGCGGTGTCCTCGAGACAATCAGAATATCTGCGGCTGGTTTCCCAAGTCAAAGGACGTACGGCGAATTTTTCTTACGATACAGAAGTCTCTGTAAATTCAAAGACATTCGTCGCGATGATCTTCGAGAAACTTGCCGACGTATTCTAGCGAGGTAAGTATACTTAAAATTCCAAAAGTTAAAGGCACACATTTCATTTCAAGTATCCTAATTAAATTAACTCTTTCAGGTATATCAACGATGAGGACAAATTCAAATTTGGTAAAACAAAGGTCTTCTTTCGTGCAGGCCAAGTAGCTTATCTGGAGAAACTTCGAGCAGAGCGACAAAGAGATGCTTGCCTAATGATACAGAAGACTGTCCGTGGTTTTATTTATCAACATAGGTATAAAAAAATTCGAAAAGCTGTGCTTGGTCTTCAAAGGCACGGTAGAGGCTACATTGCTAGACGTAAAGCTCAAGCAGTCCGTGAAGAAAGGGCTGCTATAAAGATCCAAGCTCATGTCAAAGGTTGGCTAATGAGACATCGATACCTTCAGCTGAAACGCACAATTATTGGTATTCAGAAATATGGCAGAGGGCTTATGGCACGTAGAAGATACGAGTTGATGAAGGATAACGCTGCCGCTATTGCCATTCAGAGATATGCCAGAGGCTATCTCGTGAGAATGGCATGTAAAAAGAAACTGAGGGACATTGTGATTGTTCAGTCTTGTATTAGGAGTCATCTAGCGAAAAAAGTCTTTAGAAGGCTCAAAGCAGAAGCCAGAAGCGTTGAACATGTCAAGTCTCTTAATAAAGGACTCGAGAAGAAGATCATCACTTTGCAACAGAAGATCAATGAGCTTGTATGTCTTTTTAGTAATACTATTTATTTATTATTCCAATTTTTCTGACCAACTTTGTCAATTTTCAGGCAAAAGAAAATCAGTCGCTGAAGAATGTTCAACACGAGATGATAGACTTGAAAGAAAAGCTGGACGGATTAAAATCCGTGGATGCTGAGAATAAAAAATTGAATGCTCTTTTATTAGAGAAGGAGAAAGAATTGGAGAAGGTTTTGGAAATTGTGAGGGTCGAGAGGGATGAAAAAATGGATATTTTGCAGGTATGAAGTTTACTCAGAGACAAGAGACTTTTTTTCTCAAAGTTAGAAAGAAATCATTTTCCCGCGCTTTCTTCCAGGACAAGGAGAAAAGTATCGAACAAATCGCCGAAGAAAATAAGAAGCTTCAAGAGCAAAATGATAAATTACGCCGGGAACTTTCAATGGCGAGTGAAAGGTTGAGGAATAATCAGCAAGGGGCTGAGGAGAATCTGAAGCATCGATTGGAGCAAGAAAAAGATCTACTCCTGCTGGATCAGGATCAAGATCGTGGAGCTTATCAGAGATTATTGAAGGAATATCACGAACTCGAGCAACACGCTGAAATGTTAGAACAAAAATTAGCAATGCACGTTCCCGCGCATTCACGTTCTCTCAGCAACGCTTCCAGCAGCAGCGGACAAATTGTTTCCACGGAGCTTGCACAGGACGATCAAAATATCGTAATATCTTTGTTTCCTTTTCTCAATTAAAGTACTTCGATTTTTCATCTTTTAATTCAATTGGAAAATTTCGTAGGATTTCGGTTATGGGTCTGTAAGATCGACGGCTTCCTCGTCGACACCTTACTCTCGAGTTGAAACGATCGACTGGAATCAACATCGTTCTGATAGTCCACCGGATGGTGAAATCCAGCAAAATAAATCACCTTCTGAAACAAATGGTCCTGCCCACGCACCAGTAGACATAGGTTTGGTTCTGAAGCTTCAACAGAAGCTGAAGGACGTTGAAAAGGAAAAGGGAAGATTAATTAGAATGGTGGAGGATCTGGAGCGAGAGAGTCCGGAAGAAACTACGAGGACGCAGGATTCGTTTAGGGTGATTTTGAGAAATATTTGACATTTTTTAAATCAATGAAATTAATAAAATATTAATTAGTGTATAATGTTTGTTCTTTTTAATATTGTAGCTTCAAGAGCTTGAAATGGAGAACGCGCAGTTAAAGAAAGATTTAGGTTCGCTGAGGAAAACTGTATCCTCGGGTACCGCTGTTGCTCAACAGAATCTCATGGGTAACTTGTTCATTTTTACGGTGAAGGAGCTTGTACACTATTTGCTTTATCGACTCTTCTAATATGCACTTGCTTTTTATTTTACTTTTCGTTTTGTACAAAATATTTGTTGCTTTCTTCTGCTTTGAAAATTTTATTGTACGATCACGTATGAGAAATTGACATACGATATAGTTAAATATACTATATGACTATAGAGTTTGCAGATTTATGCTTTTATACCCTCTCCTTATCCCATGCCTGCTTTTCAACAATGGAATTTATTTACAAATTTTCTATGCTTGTATCCTAATTGTTCCTCTTTTTTTCATCGATGCTTAAGTCTATGCAATTCTCATTTCTTTCATTATTAACATACATGCATCTACTCAATTAATTTTCTATGAAATAAAAAGATTTTCGATTAACGGTGAATCGATCTTTTATTTTCTATCCTGCTTGTGAGTTTGAGCATGAGATGAATAACGTGATGCTCGTTTGATAGAAAAAACCTTCCATTGTAGGACAATTTGATGCACTTCAGGAGGAACTCGAGAGAAGAAGAGAGGAATGCATACAACTGCATAGTGTTTTGGCCGATCATACGAGAAGAATGAAGAATTTAGGCTCGAATTATGGTCGTGACGTTGATATTATTAACGAAGATGGAGAATTGGTACTTGCTTTCGAGGCACAGAAAAAGATCAACAGGTAAATCGAGAATTCACGGGGACGCATTGCGTTTCTGTTTGAAATGAAAAAGAAAATGCCGTGTCTAATGGTGTTTTGTCGTTTGTGCATGCACTTCAATTTTCAGTAGACTTAAGACAAAGCGAAAGGCCTCAAGAGAGTGAGTTGAGAAGACATTTTGTCGAGAATAAATCAATCACTTGCTTTTAGAGATAAAACCATAATTGGAATATCTAAAAATTCAAACAAAATCATTTCATCATCGAACAATTCGTTCGATTAATCGGCAGAAAGATAATCCGATTATGGAAGAGATTGTATTTCCAGTATTTAAAGTTTCCTGATAGCTTTCGACCGGAAACGGTATATGTTTTATATTTAAACTGTTTTCCCATTACCTTTGTCTCTCGTTTAAAGACAATTGGAGGATGAGCTGCAGGCGAAAGAAAAGGGCTGGAGAGCGCAAAGGGATGAATGGCGAGCAGAAATAGACAGGTTACAGGAAGAGATCGAGAAACAGCAGAAATTGTTATCCGTTAATTTAAGCGAATCTCCTCAAACTCAAACCGAGGCCTACATGCAACACGAGATAGCTAGGCTGACGTCTGAAAATCTGGTAAAAATAACACTTCTACCTTAATTTTTCCTCGCTCCAAGGAAATTACATTTAAAATGGAAAATCTTGATACCAGGAACTTCAAGAAAAATACGACAAGATAGCTGAGGAGTGCAGAAAATTCAAAAAACAATGTAGGATACTCGCTAAACGTCTCAAAGACGCAGGCTGTAAGTAGTGAAGATATATTCCATTAATTTCTTACTCTCGAAGAAAGCTGATATGTTTAAACAGTATTCGTATTGACCATCGTAATTATTAAAGTTAGTATTACAAACTTTCTTCATTCAAATGCTTTCAAAGGCGATGGAGACGATATTAAGGAACACAAATATCGTCCTTATGTTCTAAGAGGTACCGGTGAGTGTGTGGTCAAGTCTAATCATTTCTCTCATGATTCCTTTCATCGCACTTCACGCAGACCATACAGCTCACCATAGATCGTAAATCCTCCAGTAGTATCGATCATGATACCATGTGTCCTATCAAATATAAAAATAATTAACCCAAACAGTAACTTCGAACGCATAGCTTGAGCAGATAATAAAATCGCACTTCTCCGTTGCAGCTCCAGATAGCACAGAATGTGCAAATGATTCCACTGTCATTTCTTCCACCGTTCATCTGTCGGAAGATAATTCAAATAACATGCCAGCTATTCGAAAGAAAGAGAGGGATTACGAGGGCATGTTCGAGTTCAGGGAAGAAGATATCAGCGTGATCATACGTCATCTAGTTATCCGTAATTAAAATTATTACTATTACTCCATAAACATATCGAGAAGCATCTATAAATCTAATCTAAAATTATTTTTCCATAGATTTAAAGCCCAGAGTTGCTGTAACCCTATTACCAGGTTTGCCAGCGTACATCCTCTTTATGTGTATACGACATACAGATTGTATAAATGATGACGGTAAAGTTAGATCTCTATTAACGGCCTATTTAAATACTGTAAAACGTGTAATTAAAAAACGTGAAGACTTCGAGTCCAGTGTGCTATGGTTGAGCAATACTTTGAGACTGTTACACAACATGAAACAATATTCGGGTGATAAACCGTTCCAAATTGAAAATACACCGAGACAAAACGATCAGTGCTTGAGGAATTTCGATCTGAGCGAGTATCGAATCGTTTTGGGTAACGTCAGCCTCTGGATATTCAACAATATCGTGACAAATCTGAAGGAGAGAATTCAAGCTTTGACCGTCCCTGCTCTTCTCGAGCACGAGGCAATATCTGGTTTGGACTCCAACAAACCTGGTCGACCTAGATCTTCGTCTATGGGAGAAGAACCAGAGTCCACGCAACAGAAACTTGATAAGCTCTTGGACGAGCTCAGCTCGGTCTACAAAACTCTTCAGTATCATGGGGTCGATTCGGAGATTGTTATGCAATTGTTCAAACAACTATTCTACTTCATGTGTGCCACCGCTTTAAATAATTTGCTGCTGAGGAATGAGCTTTGTCAGTGGACAAAGGGCATGCAAATAAGGTTGACTTTTAACATATTTTTCATCGGATTAAATCTTCAATGAATATCTAATTGTTGATATATTTTTTGTTAGATATAATTTGAGTCATTTGGAGCAATGGGGAAGGGACAGGCAATTAGAAGTTGCTACGAAATCTCTCGAACCGATCGTGCAGGCTGCACAGCTTTTGCAGGCTCGTAAAACCGATGAAGATGTGAATTCCGTTTGCGAAATGTGTAATAAATTAACGGCAAACCAAATAGTGAAAATTCTGAACCTCTATACACCTGCCGATGACTTTGAGACACGTGTACCAGTTTCGTTTATCAAAAAGGTGCAAGCCAAATTGAGCGAACGCGGTGAAAACAACGAACAGGTAAGTTGTAATATTTTGAATGTATAATATTGTAAATTAATGGAAAAAATTTGTTTTCGCAGCTTTTAATGGATCTGATGTATTCGTACCCTGTAAGATTTCCATTCAATCCATCAAATATTCGATTGGAAGACATCGAAATACCTGAAGTACTTAACCTGCCCATGCTCAAGAAGGTTTAAAGGAAATTAGGAAATGGAAAATCTTAGAAGTCCCCGCAGCGCATGTAATTTTTAGTTAATTAACGTGTAATTCGCTTAGCCTATTTATTGAGAATACTAAAATTAGAGGCGCCGATAACACTGGCTAAGATAGATAACACATCGTGCGACTCATCGATATCACATGTTTTATATGTTTGTTTTTTACTCAAGTAATTTGTATTTTACGAATCATCATTCCAGTCCGCATCCAAATGAAGAGGCCAATTTAACGAGATGTCCTTACGGGTGATAAAGAACATATTTTTCGTTACTGTTCAACTGCAATTGACATTGTTGCATGTCGAGACTTTACGGACTACGTTTATCGATAAAGGCTCTGCTGGGGCTTGCAATTTCTGTGTCTTAAATGGACAAATGGAGTTAAATTGAAATCTCGAACATAATAGTACAGTAATTGGTGGAAAACGATGAAACGAAGTGCCGATCGATTCTATATCGTTCGATAAAGAATCCGTTGTTACAGAAATTATCGAAGTTTAGAGGATATATTGTTTCTCGGTATATTAGAATTTGTTGGAAATTGATTGTTACGGCAAATATTGCAACTCCTAGCATGATCTTTATGTGTGCAATATTGTGGGAAGCCATTGAAAGATGTAATTAATATGTAAAAATGGAAACGCGAGAATACGATATAACGTTACGTTGGGTTAGAGATTGTATATTTTGTGATACGAGAGAGAATTGTTATGAAATTGGGTCTGACTGACCAGCGTGAAGAAGAGTGAGCAGAATGAGGAAACAGGAGGAGAGAGAAAGACAGAGGTATATAAATATATAAATATATTATTATTATAATATAATTTATAAATATGTATAAGCGATTGTATTTTGTGCCATTTTACGAGTAGATTGTACGAACGAAATTCTGTTTCTTAAGTTTACCGATCTGTGTTTATGTTTTACGCTTTACGAATACATTCCACAGAGTAATATTTCTGGAAGAATTTGAAAAAAAGACAACAGAACAATACTATCCTTCCCTCCGATGTGTATACATACGAATCTATTTACACGATTATACTTTCATTCGGTGTGACAAATTTCTTTGTTCCTACAGAGGAAATAAAAAAACTCGTTAATATAAATTAGCGTTTCGTTTAGTCAATGTATATCACGAAACAGGGTAGAATCGGTAATCGATTGGTAACACCTCATCTCCTCAGGTAGGTGAAAGGTGATCAGGTTGAAACAACATTGATATTGTACCACAATATTCTTTTATTATATAAATTATTATTACATTATTAGCAAATTGACAGAACGATAGTTTTATTAATTTCAACGTATTAATAATTAAAAGTATGAATGAAGCACGAACAGGAAGCAAAGAATAGAATGAATCGAATTAAGATGTCTCTTCGTACAATAATTCGTAGTAAAAAAAAAGTTATAAGCAGAAAGTACCAGTTTTTTTAATAACCATCATTGGCATCTTCGGGTGAACGTATATCATCGATTTTTAGTATCATTTTAACCAACTGTGTCGCCAATAGAATCTGTTGCGATTTACTCGTTAATGTCTCAACCACATTTTGCGCCTTCATATCTGTAATAATTCAATTCCACATAGTTATTAATTATTGAGGTTAAATATTAAACATTTGAGATAGCATTGAATATAATACTTACCAGCAGTACCACGATTTAAACAATCCACGCCGAGAGATGGATTATGTTCGGCTAATTGTCGGGCTTTAATTTCAGCTATTGTATCTACGGGAGAAAGGCCAGAATTTTCGGCAAGTGCCATTGGAACTGCTTCCAATGCTTCCGCGAATGAACGAAAAGCGTATTGTTCCAATGTGCTAATTTTATTCGCCTGAGCTGCACATTCCAGAGCACAGGAAATTTCAGCAGCTCCTCCGCCGTACAAAATGTCTTCATTTTTGATAACATTGCGAACAGTGCAAAGAGCATCGTGAATAGCTCGTTTAGCTTCCTCGATGATCTACAGCAGGAAGAACAATTTATTAAACAAAGTGATGCCAATTAATTTGAAAAAGTATTTCATCTATTAAATCATTGTAGCATGGGCAAATTTTAAGTTTGATTAAATGAGAGGTCAATCGAACTGTAAATGTAATTTGCAATGCGTTAATTTTGCAAGGTGTCTGGTCAGATGGTATATTTAGACACCCCTGAAATTCTCCTTGCTTAAGTAATTTAAAAAAAAAGAATAATTACCATTTTGTTGCCACCGCGGATAAAAATAGTGACTGCCCGAGAGTTCTTGCACTCTTCGATGACCAACATTCGATCCTTTGTAGTGCCAAAGGTCAATTCTCTCACGACACCGGCGTAACCCAATTTTTCTGGTGTTAATTCTTCAAATCGTGGAACAATACGACCACCGGTAGCGATTGCAATTAGCTGAAAAAAAATCCATTATTAGGTCACGATCTCAATGTGTATTCTCTACTAATAAAACAAACATCAGTGCCCTCAGCTCTCATAATCTTTTGGTCATTAGAACTACAGCAGAAGCAAGATTATTAACTAACTAATTCGTTGAAACTTAATTCTTGCATAGAGAAAAGTTAATAAACCATTCAAAAGAAAGAAAATAAATTTTACAGAATTACGTTAGTTAGTTCTCTCAACTTCTACCCCCTCTTCCGTTACTTTTTGTCATCATCGGGCGAATTATTTTTCCGCGAGAAAATAATGACCGTTGCTTACTTCGATTTCGGGTCCACCAACCCATCTGACTGCAGGTAATTCATTTTGTAGGAGAAGGTGATTTGCTTCGTCGTCGAAACCCCATTGGCAGATTGCAAGGGTAGCACCAGCATCCTTCACCTTTTTAACCATTTCCGTGAATTTTTCCCGTTCGTATTCACGCAATGCTCTGTAATCTTCGACTGAGGTAACATCCAACTTATGTTTCGTTTTTGGTTTCGGTGGTTCAAAGGGGCAAGTAAGAATGGCCAATTTTGCATTCTCCAGTCTCTGTAATATATCGAAATTATGATATTTCGATACATCAAACTTTCGAACGTATTCGGAAAATGTTATTTTTTAGAATGCCTTCAGCTCTCATAATCTTTTGATCATTGAAGCCACTGCAAAGGATGGATATCGAAATAGCCAATTTTACGAGAACTCACGAATTTCACGATAATTAAAAAAATAATTAAAGGAAATCTCGAGTCCATGGAAATTGTACCAAATAGATTTTCCAATCCTTTGCCCTTCTCTGGTGCACTTTGTCATCATCAGGTATATGAAAATGTTTATTGATATTACGAAAAGACAATTTATTATTAATAGTTTCTTTCACCTTAGGCATTTGCGGATGGCTGAAGTCCTTATCCACAACCACACCTCTTACAAGTACAGTGTCTTCCAATCTACCACCGACTTTCCCTTCTACTTTAATAAGTTCAAAATTTACATCGCGTTCTACGGGGTCTAATACTGCAAAAACTGCATTCACAGCTATTTCTGCCATCTGTCTGTGACATTTGTTGATGCTGAAAATATAAAAAAAAGATAGTTTAATTTCACTTTCAAATTAAGAATTCCGAAATTTATAATTTTTGAAATATATGTATAATAACTTTTTATAATTACATTTTAGATCCAAGACTGGTCATGGCAATTTTTATGTAAGGCTCTAAATTATCAGTACTTCCTTCGAACTCATCAACAATTTTTTCAAGATGTTCAGTAGCACATTTTGCAGCCATTTCAAATCCATCTGCTATTCTAATTGGATGAATTCCTTTGTCTAAAAGCTGTTCCGCTTGTTCTAAAAGAGCACCAGCTAATACAACAACTCCAGTGGTTCCATCGCCAATTTCATCATCTTGAGATTGTGATAATTGAACCATCAGCTTGGCAATTTCATGGTCCACATCCATATTCTTGAGAATGGTGGCACCATCATTTGTGACAGTAATATCTCCATCAGAGCTTACCATTAACTTATCCAAACCTTTAGGTCCCAAGGAAGTCTTCAGAATATTTGCTACATTTCGAGCTGCCATAATATGTGACTGTAACAAAAAATAATTACCACATAATTATTAAAACATATTACAATCAACAAAAACCATAATACTAATTCAACCAAACATTTCAGTACTGCCGAACAATTTCATCGAAAATCTCGTGGACTTAGAAACACGTAATACACGAAGATACACATCTCCTTTTATGGTAAAAAACATAGACTACAAAAAAAACATGTCTATCAACATAAGTATACTCCCACAATACAATATAATTAATTCCACAAATTTTAGTAAGTCCCTATTATTAATTTTTGCCTCGATAATGCTTCTAAAATATTATTTTATAGATTTATCGCCAAGCCCAGTAAGCCGCCATTGTTAAATTCACGTGGCCATCGTTTGAGAAATTCCAGGAATAATACATCAATGAATTTTCCACGTAAACGTAATACCACGATGTCGAGCGAGCGGCCGTACTTTTATTTTGATTCTGAGGTCAAACTATACAATGCCCGTAAGTCGCGAGCCTACCTTAATGGCATTGGTGCCGGTAAGCCGTTTCTGTTTGTCCTGATCGCGAATGATAAGAAAAGGTCGGCCATACTCGTCGAAGGCGAGCGAACGCGGAATAGCAGACATTTCGCCCGTTAGTGTTGTGCCTACGGTCGTAGAGCGCGGTCAAATTTCAGAACTCGTGCCTCTTCACTATTCTTCCCGTGCACGTCGTACTTATTCTACCACCATATTGTCACTGTCGTTAGTCCTGATATTCTGAACGGAAGTGCGGGTATATTGCAGTGCCATCTAGTCTGAGAACATCGTATAAGAGGAAGTGCATCACATCCTGGAGGGAATTTCAACGTCGAATGGCAGCCGTTGGTGATAAGAAAATATTTTTGAGGGAACCAGTAAGTACAATACATTTTTCTTGTTACTGCGTTAGACGCTCTATTGTCTAGTGACAATTTACTTTGACCTTGATGTGTCAAGTGTACTTTTGTTTCTTCTACGTTGCAATAGAATTAATTAGAGTGACGAATATACGTTTTTTATGTCGTTGTGATAAGGAAAATTGAGGGATAATTATTTTTCTTGTTGCTGTGTTGAGCTATGCGTTCTTTAGTGTCAAGTTTCTTTGTTCTCGATATGTAAAATGTACTTTTGTTTCGTCTGACTCTTAATTGAGTAAATTAGAGAAAGGGATATACGTTGTTAAGGGTAGTCTGATAAGAAAAATGTAGTAGGACGAAATAGACGTAATAAAAGTTGCACTGTGTCCTTCAATTGTCCTTGATATTGTCCTTTCTAAGACACCGTTTGATTTTTGTTTCTAACTGTCTGTCGCGGAGTAAAAGTTATAAAAGTGGTAGGAAAATAAAGGTAGTCGTTCCAAGAATTTTGTATACTGTTCAAAAATTGCCACACCTATGTTCACAAGTATCTGCTACGACGTTTGCAAGATGATGACGGAAATAAACACACATAGATTCATATGCACCATAATGTATTTTCACATTGAACTATTTATAATTTCTGTAGTGTTATAATTTTGAACGATACATATACATATAGTCATACACATATAATTACTGGAATTAATTCATTCGATAGAGGTACTTTCGACTCAAGACCGAACGGCCATAATCTCCTCGATGAGTCGTAATTGCGTTTCAAACAGTTTTACAATTCTATTTTCCTTTAACATCTCCTTCCTCAGATTTCAAGCGAGCAGAGAGCTCTTACTAGTTAATTCTATCCATTAGAATCCTATCTGACCCTTATTCGATTTTAAAGTAAACAAGAATCTCCTTCAAACGCTCCCGTTTCCTATCCTTCGAGTACGATCTACGCAATACGTTCAAGTTTCTCGCAGCAGCCATCGACAGAAATTGTAAACAAATCAATCCTACAAGCAGGATACGTAGACAGTTTTCGACAATACTTTTCTATTAATACAATCGTATCATTTAATTTGTTTATGGAAATTTGAAAGAAACGGGTAATTTTCTCGATTGCGAATTTCTAAGTAGATTTCCATAACGAGAAATAATAATTCTTCCAGCATTTCCTACGCACGACTCATCAAAGGACACGTACATTAATTTATAGATATATGCCTCAGGAAAATATATGAATACTATGTAAATATATATAGAGCTTAAGTATACATATCGATCGAAGATAAAAATATAATTTCAATAAGATATATCTCATAATAACATTCACATTTAAAATTATTCCTTAACGGATTAGGCATTTTACATGATATGTTAGAGTTCCCTTACAAGATAAAAGTCAACATTGGAAATATATATATATATATATTTCTTTTTAATATATATATGTATAATATCCAGTAACTAGAGATATGTTTTTCTTTTCCATTTGTGTGCTTTGGACTCTCGACGACTAGCATCAGTGGCGTAGAAACGAGGGGTTGCCGAGATTTCGTAACTGTTTACAGGTACTCTAAGCATCGGTTAATGTTTCTGCGACATTGAAGTCACAGATACACTTTCATACCGCGATTCCCCACGATTAGAAATATTCCTAACATTTTGTCTCCTTCGTATCATTTAACTCGAAAGTATATAACTCGTAGCTTCTTCCTTTAAATAACGATAGTTCCTTCTCCTTTTTTTCCTTCTTTCTTTCACTTGAAATATGCTATTCCGACAAATATATTTTATTTAACATAACGATTCCCATAGACGTATATGTATTACATATATTTATACGTTAATTTCCTTGAATTATATTATATTTAATGTTATCGCTTCATTGGCGATTTTCTTAACGGAGCTGCCTCCGTGGTTTCTTGTTAAATCGAGTGATTTCCTGCGATTAAGGATGTTGAGTAGAGCGATTTCCGCGATAAGTACTTAAACGAGTGATTTTCACACATAAATAATTTTCAGTTTTCCACTACAACTCTACGTACATACGTATACCTCTAGGAATTTTTGGAATATAAGCTATGCGAAGCGAGACTTCTTTTTCTTTTGATATGTACTGTTTGGAGATCATGGTTTTCACGAAACAAGTGAAAACGAACGTTTACCTTGCTGTCTCAAACTCCACGATACGATTTAACGATGCAATAATACATAAGAATTACGTTCATGTTACACCGACGAAGTTTCTTTTTTTTTTCAAAGATTTCTTCAAGATTTTCGATTAAATATCCGATAGGATTGAACGTCTAGATATACGAGCTATAGCTTAGATTTAGTACATTGATTTTTAGGATACTAGTTTCGCGCCTCACTTCAGCTTTTCCCCGTGAAAATTATTCCTTCACCACTGACAACAAGAAAGTCTCATCACTTCTCGTGAATCAACAGACAAGAAAATTCTATGTATCACCATCTGTGCGTTTGTCTTATTAACAAAAAAAATTCTTTTCTATTTCGGATGGATTATCAAATAGAAATAAAATCTTCTTTGGTATATAGATCAAAATAAATTAATTGTAAGTAGTTTTTAATCCTTAGGTAATAGAAAGACCTCCTTCTATTTACATCATACCGTCCTTCTGGATGGAAATAATATCCATTTATAAAATTGCAGTCTGCGTATTACCAACTTTAAACTGAGCATTAATAATAGTAATCAAATTCTCTTTTTCGATAAGAAAGTCCTTACCTAATCAACCATCAAACTCGATAATAAAAATTCCATTGAATCCTCTGCATCACTTATCATTTATCCTCTACCGATTCAATCTCTATCTATCCTCTGTACTCTAATTCTCTAAGTCAACGAAGAAGAAACAAATTTGAAAAAATACACGACCCAGTACGAAATAGAATATAAATCGTGTCCTCTTCAGCTACACCCTGTACGTGTGAATTTCATGAAGAATTTAGAATAACTTTCCAAGGACACTGTCAACATTTTCATACTTTTTTTTTTACCTTACCTTAAGATCCTATTAGACGGTCTAATCTGATATGTGTCACGTGTATTTTGTATCAGTCGCAATGTTTTGGAGAAAAACAATTGGAAGGCGCGTCGTAGATCCTGACTCTCCAAAAATTCATCGCCGTGTCGATGTTTCAATTTTTTTTTCATAAAGCAATTCTTTACCTATCAATGAAACATTGACACGGCGAAGGTGAGACAGGATTATCGAAGAAATCGAGAGAATTTCGAAATTGACAGACTTATCCTACTTTCTTCTTTTCTGCACGTTCAAGAGGCATGGTTTGATTCACGTAGACTTTCCACTTCCGCCGTCGACTTTTATGGAAGAACGTGGAAGATCTTAGGCAAAAGGAACCCGTTTGTAGATTCGGTTTCCTTGTCCGGTAATTCGTTTTTCACCAGAGGTATATTGCACCACTGATTTTATTTGATCCGTTGCAACTGGTCCGATGCAAACGAGAGGGTCTTTGAAGTAGGAGCATACCTAAAATTTTAGAAATTTCATATTATATATTTTATATCAAAGATCGTTAGACACTTCAAGAGATTTTAGAACTGCCAAGGTTTAATCGTACGTTATATAATATTGTAATAAATTAGTTATCATTTGGTGAATTAAATCTTCAATTATTAATTTGCTAGAAAATTTCCCTGTCTCAACTCTTTCCGTCCTAATTGTATAATTGTTCCAATAGACTCTATATTTCACTGTCGATTTTAATTATAATAATATAAAATACATTAAGATCTTCCGGACCTTTAACCCTTTGCGGACGGAGGCATTTTTGAATATCGAGAAACAATCAATTATTTAGCGATGAAAAAACACTTTTTCATCGGAAAGACAGTCTGTTAATGTATACAAGTTGAAATTTACTCTTTGTAAAATAATATTTCAACGATTATATTTTAATTTTTCAACTCTAACCGTTTATATATGCACCGACAAACTATGACCAATTTTTTTCTCAGGGCGAATATATGCGCCCGTCGTCCTCAGAGGGTTAAAATACATTAGGACCGAAATGGTTGATGGTAGAAGCTCTGTTAGTATTCGTAATTTGCGATGACCTCTTGGAGGTCAAAATATAATTACTTCTAATCAATATATACCTTTCTAGGTGTCTGCCGATGACGTCTTTGGAGCTGACAGCACAAGCCACGACCAATGTCACATTCTCCGGACATGTTACACTCCTCGTCTATAGAACATTTAAAAATTCATTTTAATTATAGTAGCTCTGTAGATAAGACTCTTACGGAACGCATCTATAATTTTTCCTCTGACATGTTTTATCTATTGATCCATTAGTTCATAATACATGGAGATAATTGTTCAAATTAGAAATATACTTACTGTACAGTTTGTTAGAAGTCACTGGGGGCTGGCACGAACGTGTTTCGCTGCCAGGTACTTCTGCACACATTAATCCCGTTTCGCAATCGTTGTCTTTCCTGCAGAGTTCACCCTGTTTCAGGCCAAAGTCGAAGACGCAAGCTCCAATCACTGAAATAAATTTAAGAAATACCCTTTTCACATATCCTTTATGTCCTTATATTTCCTTTATTATACATCATAGATTATTTTCTATGTTATCATTTAATATATCGCATTCTCTCTGTGTGGACCAAAGGTTTGAAAGAAAAAATGAGATACATCCTTGCTCCATTTATTTGAAATTTTTTAGAACAATTGTAGAACGTATAATGTTTTAAAAAATTTGTTTAAATTACCTCCATCAACGTTAACGCAAAGAGAACCTGGGCAGCAGTGCTCATTAGAGGTACACCTCCTCTCGTAACACGGAACATCCGCGGCTTCTTCCAAAGACTCGCCATAGGAATTACCATAGCCAGAGGCCAGCGGACGCTTTAATTAAAATATAGAAACTTTGTACACCTATTACAGATAGCTGTTACATAAATACACGTCCAGCAAAACGTTATATTTTAACGTTGTTCAAAGTGGAGTAAGTCTTCTCTTTAGAAGTAACTTAGAATTTGACTAATTTAAGTATATAAGTTTCTATTGCTTTTATCACAGAAATAGATCAGTTTTGTCCCTCAAGCTGAAGTTTCCAAGTAGTGCAACAGTATCGTTAAATTCCATCGTTAACGTATACTATCATGGATCATTTGCAATTAATTACGGACATTATTAAAGAGTAACACAACGCTCGTAGCCGGCTCTATGTTCACCAGTAATTTATATCGCGTGTTCGCAAACTAACGATTATGCACCGAGCAGTTTGTAATCTCAGACTAATTTGAGGCCAACGTGAGCAAAATTTACGAGCCTCCCCCATGAGAATTGCCAACGATAGGGGATCGTTTCGTTTGCAACTACGTCTGGCAATGCGAAAATGAAATATCGATCGTTCTGTCGGCCGTATTGCGGCAAAGTTTTAATATTTATCAAGTATAGAACCTTATCGGGTTAGAAATTAATATTTAGTATTGCTCACGAACAGATTTCATTCTCGTACAGTGAAAATTTACGATCGTAGTGAATCGATGCCCTTTTTTATTTCGGACACATCGTAAAATACGTCTTAAATATTATTCGTCGTAGAAACAGGAAACAATATAGTCGATTGTAGAAAAAAAAACACATTATATACCTGAAGCAGGCCTGATCTGCTCAAGTAGTCCCCATGACCACCGTAACCGAGGTTGGACAGCATTTCTGGGCTGAAGCGGTTGAAAAGGCCACCCCATGCCTCCGCGCCGAATTGCATTGTGCACGCAAAAGCGAGGACGGTCAATGCAACACACGTATTCATCTTTGTTTCTTCGCAGGTACGACGTCTTAGGATTTCCTGAAATCTAAATACACCTTCGATTATTCCAACGAATTGTCCTCGGTAGTTAACATACGGTGCGAGTTTAAAATATTCTCTTCACTTTGAGAGAACGTAGTTTAATTTCATTTCAATCTTGAATCCGTTTATATCAATTTAGTTAAAAGTCTTTGACAATTTTAGTTATTAAATAAATTGCAGTTCTTCGTAATTAGTAGTAGAATTTCAGAAGAAATAATGGATACCACGATTTTGGAACTGTTGGTGATTATTAGAAAGATTTATTCAACTTACAAGATGTTTAGTTATCGTAGCTTAGAATCTTCCTTGGTATTTCGTCCAGGTAGAATCCGCTTGAAATTCCCTTATCCTTCTGGGGATCAACAAGTCCTCGACAGAGCTCACTGGAGGACTGACTCGGAGCTGTGCTTGCCTTGGCAATCTATACTCCACCGTCGTTCCGGTTGCCCCGACAAAGCGCATATAACAGACTGGCGCAAGCGCAACTTTACCTTTTCCCCACACAAATGACCTACGTGACATTTTCTTCATTCAGAATTTTTGGTCCTCCTTTTCCGACATCCTGCGAAACCATATTCCAGATTTTCTGGATCATGTGACGACATATGATATCAGGAATTCATATTTTTATTTCATCCCTCCAACGATCTCTATCTCTCTGCTCTCGACAATTTTCCTGCCAGAATTTCTATTTGATTTCCTTGAATTTTTAGAAGTCTCTGCTAATTAGAATTTTGTATCGGTTGAACTTATATTGAACTCGTAGTAATCTTAGTTTTAGTTAAATTTATTTACCACAGAAAGACACAGTATTCCCTTTTGATTATACTTTTAAAAACCTTGACCCTAACATCCCCATGAGTGAATAATTTTAATGACTGTCTAATTATAAAATTAGATATATTTGTTGGGGATTATGATATTATTCTAAATTTGTTACTCTTTATATTCGTCATACATAGATTTTTATTTCATATGCACATCGAATTTTCTGTAACCCTGGAAGACTGTTTCTTCGTTAAGTTCTTTTAACGATTCAATTTTATTTTATCATTTCGAAAATAATTCTAGTTTCGATCTGCTATATAATAATCAGCACATATATATTTATGGTTTCTCAGTAGAAACATCACCGTACTTCTTTCCATCTATCCTAACATCCCCAAGAGTGAATAATTTTAATAACTGTCTAATTATAAAATTAGATATATTTATTGGGGATTATGATATTAGTCTCAATTTTCTACTCTTTATATTCGTCATACATAGACTTTTATTTCATATGCACATCGAATTTTCTGTAACCCTGGAGCCCTATTTCTTCGTTAAGTTCTTTTAACGATTCAATTTTATTTTATCATTTCGAAAATACTTCTAGTTTCGATCTGCTATATAATAATCAGCACATATATATTTATGGTTTCTCAATAGAAACATCACCGTACTTCTTTCCATCTGTCCGTGTCATTATCTCGAAAATTGTTCTGTGAATAGGCTCCTGGTTATACCATTATTCAAAAGGGCCCACAGTAATCTTGGAAAATCTCCAGCGACTTCCATATGTACCAGGGTAGTTTTCGAGTCCGAATGAAAATTGCATTCTTATCCCAGGACACAAGGGCACCAGTTATCGAACACAGGTTTTCCGTGTAGGTGTTTAGCACCGTCCTCGTTTTCTGCATTGCACGAACATTTCTCGGTCTTTCTCGGTTGTATTGATCCGTGGTGTCCTGATGTTCTCGTTGGTCGGTCGCTCCTGCTCCATATATTTCCTCCCCACGTAGACCGCGTATAACACCTTGCCGTGAAAAGCCCGGATACGATTCTATACCTTCGCTGGGCAGAATAATAAAATGACGAATTTTTTTTTATTATTAACGAAGCCACGTTTGTGAATTTTAATGAGATTTTCCGTAGTTTTGCAAATGATCAGTTACCCTGATGTGGTTCTACTTCGAAAGGGGTATTTTAATGCAAATAAATTTAACAGAGTTAGTATTTCAATCTGGTGAATATATTTGTGATTATTAGACTGCGGAAGTTTATGCAAATTTCAAGTTTCACAAATGCAGGTGAGACAGGAAAACCTATCTAGGGATTTATTGCACTTAATAAATATTACAACAAATACCATACTTTGGATATTTTAGATATATTTTTATATTATGTTCTTTTTGTATATTTTAGCCGTATTTAATTTGTCATAAATGCATAAAAATCCGCAGTTTAGTGATTATTTTATTTAGGTTAATTCGATTCTATAGAAAAAGGAGTGTTTTATAAGAAGAAACTTAATAGAGTTGGTGATTTATTTTATAATATATCTTTTTAGATTACAACTTTTATAATCCTCTTACGTGCAGTTGCGTAACAGGATTTTGTAATAAAGTGGTGGATTGTGAAAATTGTTCTTTACAAAGCTCCATCATTTTATGATGTTTGAAGCTTGTTTTTGTTTGCTCGATACCAAATCACTGTTCGTGTACTTTAGATGTGAACACGGATCGAGTATCAACGTAACGTGTATTCATCGATCCTTGGATGCTTCAAACACCTGTGTAAATGCCAAAGTGCGTGCAATTTACGTCGCACGTGACGCTTATGCATTTATTCGTAGGACGTGGGATTAAATGTTCTCGAACGTCCCTTCGTGAAATCGATGGCGCGGATGATAGACAAGTATAAGAATATCAAATGACTAAGAGTAGATGTCGATATTTTAGTAGCACCCTTTGCCAAGTTTTTCTCAAAGTTGTGCGACTTTGAAATTCCTAAATTTGTCCCTATCGAAGGGACAAAGGGAAATTATTTTAGAAAAAGTTAATCGAGGGTTGATGGAGGCTTGGAAATGATTTTATCATTTAGATTTGAATAAGTAGAATAGAATACGTAAGTAGCGAACGTTATTCTTGGTTTAGTTTTCAGCTCGTACTTAGTGTACTTTATTTTTGCGATATACTAGGTAGAGATTAAACTCCCTCGTTCCATTTTATTTCTTTGTGACATTCAAACGTATCGTTTCTTCGCCTCGTTACTGCATTACCTACGATTACGCTTTGCGTGTTGGTCGAAACAGCCTCTGAACTTCCAAGAAACTTCATCCACGACGTCGAAATAACTTGCGACATTAGCACGCACTGGCTAATTCTGATAACTTAGTTACATAGAGTTCATTGGGAGATTCTATCTTTCCCCGTGTGCCTGTCTTTTTAACTTTCCTAAATTAAGTTCACTTTATGCCTCGTTGATCCTTTGCTTTTGTAATTTTTCGACTTTAATTACAAAGCTAATTTCATCTGGGACTCAGAATTTTACCACTCACGAGACTATGATAAGTTAAATTATATTTTAGAAATAATTTTTAAAAGGTGATCTTTAGTGAGAACTTTAGTTCGTGATAGAACCTACTGTCTGTTTGAAAATTAGACAAACTTCTTACCTTTTGCACTCCTTAACTCCCACCTGTCCCTTGATTAGTGTTACCAGACCATTTTATTCGGTGTACATAATATGAGAGGGAAAGAAAGTACTGCAATTTCGTATAAAAATGAATTTAATAAATAACAGCTAACAACGAAATAAATAATGCTCGCAGCTCATAATTATATATAATACCCATACACGTACGCAAGTGTATGTTCACGAGACACACGTCCAGCTCATAGAAACGAGTGTCATAGTTCGTCGTGTGCTAAGAAAAAAAAATCGCGAAGAATTCACCATGATTTTCTCGCTACTTCGATGTTTAAATAATCGACAATATTATGTCCTCCTTTTCCTGTATTCTTTTCTCGCTTCTACTTTCATCCAAAGTGACAAAACTATTCTCAGCGAGAATTATTGATAACAGGAATTATTTAAGAATCGAAGATAGCGATGGAAGATCTCTTTTTCACTTCACTCGAGACCTTTTGTTCGATATTTCTCCATCTATCCCGAAGGAAATAAATTAGTCTTCCTTTGTACATTTATACAGGTGGCACGGAATCGTTAGGTGCCTGTTTTCTCTCACGGGAAATCCAATTTCCCGATTCTCAGACTCCGGTGACACTGTGTAGCCATGGTTTGAAGTAGTTTATCCTCATGTAGACACCAGGAAGAAATGGTGAGGCACATTTTATTCCGTGTGAAACGGTGCCAACCAAAAACCATCTTCCGTCTGGTCGTTGCATAACCAGTGGTCCGCCACTGTCACCCTGAAAATCCCATAAATCATTTAGATTAGTTATCAAAAAAGATAAATTAATTTAATATTGCGCGAAAGAAAAATCTTTCTAGAGGATATGAGAATTAGTAACATTAAAAATGTTAGACTTAAAAAAAAATTATTTTGCAAATACCTCGCAAGAATCTTTTTGCCCATCGGCATATCCGGCGCAGAGGAAGCTATCTACAATTAATTTTGAGTGTCCTGCTATCTGGAACATTTCCTGACAGACTGAATTTTTGATTATAGGTACTTGGACCTCTTGCAGAAGGAATGGTACCCCACCGTCTGTGAATCGAAGTACTTATTTGATACTATGCTCATTTTTAAATTAGTTAGTAATATTTATCGATCGATATTTTTGCTCACTGTATTTAAGTCGTCCCCATCCAGTAACAGTTGCCATTCTACCGGTGAAATCGATGTTATCATCTGGCATACAAATCGGTACGATATGCTCGTCGAATTGTACCGGCGATTCTAATTCTAAAAGGGCCAAATCACTCTCGAAAGTCGCAGGATCGTATCCTCTATTAACAATGACTCGTCGAACGTTCCTCGTCATGCTACGTTTGTCTTCCAATTCACCAGACAAATCGAACTCGCCAAAAACAGCGACTAGACTTGCTAAGAATCTGTTGAACATTATGTTCGATGAAACTTCCCTTACAATCTATATATTCCTACAACCCGTAACACAAAATGTGGAATTAGTTTTTACCCTGGCTGACAATGCGCCGCAGTAATAACATATTTGTCCGTGATAAGAACACCTCCACATTTATTCTTCGTGAAAAGACCCAGCCAAGTAGCTTCTCGTACTAAAACTTGCCATGGCCATTTCCCAAAAGATGCTGCCTTGCCACCAACTATTCTGCCTGACTTCACTAAAGGTCGAACTCCGCATTCTACAACCAGACATTTTTTTTCTCAACCTATTTTAATTTCTTAGTCTTCCACCCAAAATCACATCGCTCTCAATCAAATAATTTATAGTCTTAAGGTATTTGACCCTCCCTATACTATTTAGCTCCACAAGTTGATTTCTCATGGAATAGTTTGACTTTATAAGTTACACTTTAGACAACAATATCTTACGATTACGAAAGTCAACCGTCGGAGTAGCTTGCGAACTGGCATTGACATCTTCGGCCGTAGTGAGAGGACTAGTTGCTTCTTCCTCGAAAAGAAGCGCTTCCGTGCTCCTTGTCGTAGTTGTGGTAGGTTTTTTCGTCGGCTTGGATCGCTTCGTCGTAACCTGAGGCTTCTTCGTGGTGACACCGTAACTCGTAGTCGGCCTCGGTTTCGAAGTCGTTGGTTTCGAAGTACGAGGTGGTTTCTCCGACGTTGGTTTCGAAGATGCTGGCCGAGTTGCCGGTCTTCTCGTAGTTACTGGTCTCTTTGTCGACGTGTTGGGAGGTTTTGCCGTTTGCGTAGGTTTCTGAGTTGGCTTCCTCGTAACTGTTGGCCTTTTCGTTACGGTCGTTGGAGTCGCCGTCGTTGTGCTGTTACGCTTGTAAACGACGTCTTTGAGATCCTGCGAACAAGCGTTTGATAGCATGGATGACTTTTGTTGGTAATATTAGCCCTGTGTTCTTTAAACTTAGATCCACAGTTGTACATTTTTCCTAGACTTGCATGTTCTACGTAGATAGTCATTCTAATGCATTAAAGAATCAAAGAAAAATTCAAATATGTTGCAAATAAATAATAGAACGCCTGTGTGTGCTTCTATTCTACGTCTGTATCTGCTGTGTATGAAATTTTCGTTTGGACATAGCTACACTGGTCGATATTTCGTGCCTTTAATTTTATATTATTTCTATCTTTAATTCTACGTCTGTGTATGCTGTGTATGAAATTTTCGTTTGGACATAGCTACACTGCTCGATATTTCGTGGCTTATACTTTATATTACGATTAATTGTCCCCTCAATTAGACGTGTGTGTCTGCTGTGTATGAAATTTTCATTTTGACATGGCTGCACTGGTCGATATTTCGTGGCTTAAACTTTATATTATATCTGTCTTTAATTCTACGTTTGTGTATGCTGTGTATGAAATTTTCGTTTGAACATAGATGCACTGGTCGATATTTCGTGCTTTTAATTTTATATTAATTCTACCTTCAATTCTACGTCTCTGTATGCTGTGTATAAAATTTTCATTTGAACATAGCTACACCGGTTGATATTTCGTATCTTAAATTTTATATTACGATTAATTGTACCCTCAATTATCATAAACTCGTGTTAGCCGTGGATCTCTCTTAGAAACTAATGAATCTGGCAAGAGAGATTTATTGAGCACATACCTGGAAATTACCCTGTAGAGACTCGACCAGTTTATTGACAAAAGCATCCACCTTGTTCGTCAGTACATCATCCTCGATGAAGGTCGGAGTAGGAATATCATTTTCACTGATGATCTCTACATCAGGGAATCTCGTGTCGTTAAATCCCTCAATCATAATCGGCTTCTCCTGTTGCGAGATCGGGGCTGATATATTTAAATTAGGATTTCTAACAGGTGGAAAATTAATTAAATCATCCGGCGCGGCTGTTTCGTCGTCGCAAGGTGGAGTAGAAGTCGTTGCCTTAACACCCGCACTTTCAGAATCTCCAAAAATCACAGAGTCGCTTGCCGTTGGATTTTCTTCCGGCCATCTAAACGTAGAACTCGATGGTTTCAGTTGAAACAGTGGCTTATCCGACCAAGATGAAAGGGTAGTCCAAACGATTGGTTTCCTGGTCGTTATCCTTTCTTCGCTCTCTTCATCAGAAACAGCTTCCGTGCTAATTGCAGTGCTGATTGTCGGTTTCGAAGTAGATCCGTCTTTAAGATTAACGCTAATGAAGCTGCTCGACACAACGTGATTATTATTTGTTGCAACGTTTGAAATCACGGTACTAATATTATGAGTTATTGTCGTCGAAACAGTAGGTTTCTTCGTGCTAACTAAACTTGGCCTGATCGATCCTACTGTGGGTCTCACAGCTGTTGAACTCAATCTAACTGGTTCTGTCGTTGGCTTTCTGGTAACCACTGACTTCTCCGTAGTTTCTGTAGTATATTCTGTTCCCAATGGACCCAGAACTATCACAGTGGGTGCTGGAGGATTTGTCGTTGGTCGCGTTGAATATCCAAAGTTACTTTGACTGCTACCAAAGTTCGTTTGAGTGGATGGTCTCGGTGGATAGGTGTTCGGTGTTGAGTGAGAGGTATAGCTCGTTTCGGTGGGTACTGTTTCATAATTATAATAATTGGTAGGTTGATTAGGTTTATAGAACGTGTAAGGGAACGATTGAGTAGCGACAGAAGTAGGAGGAGTCGGTCTGGATGAGGATAACTTTATTAATGTCGGTTTCGAATGTTCATCTATGCTGACCCAAGTATGAATAGGTGAACTAGGAGCTTGAACTGTAACCGATTTATCTGAACCTGGCGTAGTATCGTTTAAGATCGAGATGATGTGGTTAATAGCTATTTCTTCCTTGTCCACGATGTCGTGTTTCTTGTTGCCGGATGGAGCGTCGTAAGTGATGGTTGGAACTCTCACTAAATCTTCTTTCTTGTCGCTCAATGTGCTCATGGGTGTCGTAGTCTTCTGGCCAAGTGAGTAAAGAGCCTCTACGTCCTTCGTAGATACTCTTTCCTCTATGGTACTTATTTTTTCGAATTTATCGAGCATAGTGGACAACGATTCCGGTGATATAGTCGCAATTCCTTGAGAATTACCGTACATCTGCGTTATCATTGGTAATTTAGTTGATGGAAAACCACCAAACGTCGTCATTGAATTTATACTCGATGGTCTCTCCTGTTCTGGAAATCTGACCCATTGTGTCGTCGTTGTATCTCGATGATTCGCATCGAGCGTGACTTTCTTCTTGTTCTCCGATGATTCACTTTCAGTCACTCCTCCTTTCTCACTCGTCCCGAAACTTTGAGTAAATCTATTCTTCTCCGTACTATAAACAAACGTTTGCACTGTGGGCTTGAAAAGATCATCAGGATTATGTACTTCGTTCAATACAGAACCGTTCTTGTTCAAAAGTATGGTGTCGGCTGAACTGTAATTACTTTGACCCAATCCCTGAGAGAAGAGGGCCGGTAGCTGATCAACGGGATCGGCGATTTGAAGTATCTCGTCGGGGCTGAGGAGAGTGGTAACCGGATTGACTGGGGAATTTTCCTGATGATCTTGAATATCATTATTCGAATCGGAGTGAGAGAGTAAGCTGGGTAGGCTAAGATCGTCCAGTATACTCTGCTGATTCAAGAGAGCAGAGAAATTTTCTTCAAGATTAGTTAAATCTGGTTGAACAGGAATTTGAGGTTTTTCTGCGTTCTCCACGCTATCCATATTGTAAGATGGAGCAACAATAGGCTTTTTCGTTGTCGAAGGTGCACCAAAAGTGGTGATTTTACTGTAGATTGTCTCTTCCGTGGTGGGATGTTTTGAAACGGTTGTAAATCCTTCCTTATTGACATTGTCGCTTTGAGGAATCTTCATGCCGACAGGTGTTCCATCAGGATTCAATAAAATTGGGATATCTGGAACGTGATCTATCTCGTGAGGGTTCAATATATCTTCCATGCTAGTGATTTTTTCCAGGCCATCGTTGATAGAGGATTTAGGTGGTAGTTGACAACAAGCACCGAAAAGGAAACCATCCATGCAAGCACCAACGACTTCTCCGTTGCGACGAGTGCATTCGTAGTTAAACATACATATTGCAGGCTCGTTCGATTTGACTCGCGATGGAATCGTCGGCTTGCACGTTTTCGGCACTATTCTGTATCCCCCAAATAACCTTCTACCTGTAAAGAATTTTAATCAGGTGATTATTTCTGTCTCGACTATCAGTTCTAAGTGGCTACGAACATCGAACGGTTCTTTGGAAAAGAATGGGAATGAGGTACTCGCGCGAACTTGGTATTTTGATGGGATCGTTTGTATTCGACCTGTCGGCGAGCCTTACAGTCATGCAAATTGGTACACTTGCCCCAAATTCTCTACGAATCCTTAAGAGAAACCGACTATCTGGGATATCACTTTGCAGAAATTTATTGAATGCAGTCGAACGAGTAAAATAAATATTCCGACGTGTATATAAATTATATGTAGCCGTAGAATCATGGTACAGGGAGTTTGAAAAATATCCGTCGACAGGTCATGGGGAGATATTCCATCGAGTAGCTACGACATAAAAATTATTCCATCAGAGGCTCATAGTTCTATTGCAACGAGCGTTTCAACTAGTTTGAAGAGTTCTGCTCAGCCGAACGAGACATAGGCGAGCAAGCATGTAGGCTTCGCACGTGCCTCCTTCTATGTCTGCATACTACCGATATAATGACCTACTCCGCGAATCATCCGTATTGCTTGTCAAGATCCTTCCGGCGTTCCACATTTTTTTATTTTCCTCAGCATGTCTTTTTTCCAAGTATCTATGTCAGAGACAGCATCGATTCACCATATCGTCAATTCACGTTTCAATTGTAAAAGCTTCGCTCTTAAAATTTACCATGAGTGATGAAGTAATATTTTTTTCTCATTACTCGAATCATTAAAATCGTGTAATCACGCTAACTGAGAAAATTGTGTTATGAAATTTCGAAAGCAATAATTTTATTCAATTAAGGTAGTTCTAGCTGGATTCAGAACTAAAAGTTTCTGTTTTCATTAGAAATGAAAAAAAATTGCGTAAGAATTAATGCAGGGGCTAACTTCACAGAGTTCATTTCATTCACTTTTTAGACATTAAAAAACATCTTTCTCTATAACTATGAAGTAAAAAATTATGAAAAAATTCAATAATTTTCCAAAAGCATAAAATAATACATTGCTAATTTTTTATTATAATTCATCGACTCGTTTTTCCATTAGAAAAATAGAAAAAGATTTTACGCACCCGGCAAAAAATTTTTTTCCATAAGGCCCATGTTAAGTATGTTATTTTTAAACACGATTTATTCATAAACCGTGTGGACGAACTCGTTGAGATTCCGATTATAATTATAAAATATCATGACGAATATATTTTCAAAATTTTAAGGAAATCTATCGAAAAATGATAAGTGCCTAGAACTACCTTAAAATGAGACTCATGCTGTATTGATTCGTCGTATTGGCGAAAATTTGCGATGTAACGATCGGAACTTTACGTTTTAATTAAAATGGGATATGGTTGACCCACTTTGCGTGAAGTGTTTGTCGTTGATACGTTTATGCAGAGAGTTAAACGATTTTGCACGAACACCAACGAAAATTTCATTTTCTGATGTACTGCGTTGATAAGCTAATACGACCTTAATTAATACAGTGCAATATTTACTTCGATATTTCTATTTCTATTAATTCTCGCAACGGATAAGAAAACAGTAACGTTTGTAGATCATTATATATGTTTTGATTCGTATAAGTAGGATCTGGATGTACATCAGTATCATGAATCAAACTGATTGTTTTTGTCAACGATATCAATGTATAAAATGAAGAAGAACAACGATTAACAAAACGTTCCATAGTTAAACCAAGAATTTTTAGCGAGTCTCTTTTACACAAAGTGGGAGATTGTATCATTTTCGAATCACGTAAGGCAGTTCACGCGGTAATCTAAACGGGCTAATAAGAATATCGCGTGTTTCTTGACTAATGAGACAAAATCTTTCGTGGCAATACGATTAGTCGGATTTAACCGTAGGAGTTTCTAGAATTACTGCGATTTATTCAACTCTTAACGAGAAATTCTATATTTCTATCACCAAACCGTGAGATTTTTTTCAAGTCCCTCCGTTGACACCTTTCAAAGTTTACCTCGCCGTGAATTTAGGTGCGAGAGTAGAGAAAGCGAGGTTGAAGCTTATTAACATTCACCAAGAAACCTCAAAATAATCCTTATATGTTCAGTCTTCCTACGTATCTACAAGAACATTATTTATCATTCCTGTTAAGCGGTCCCACGCAAGGTAAATATCTTTATCCACTGTGCGACCTATACGGTGTCAGGATCCCCGTGAAATTCTCACGAACACGTCCAGTTTCGTGGGCACAACGAGAGAAATGTGTGTCAGGTTGAAGCTATACTTTAAATTTCCATCGTACATACACGTATACATACTTCTATACATTGAGAACGAGCGAACATGCATTTGGAATGAGATGCGCGCATATAAATACGAGCCATGGAATTTGTGACTTTCGAAAGGAAGTGGAGACGTAAGTGGAATTCGGTGTCAGGCTTGGCACGCGCTATTGTAAAAAAAAAAGAAATACTACTTCAACTGACATGCGTGCAAAGTTATGCATAAATCTGTGGATAACAGATGAATAAAGGATTATTTGATAGGAACGTGCTCGATTGATGGTCGTGGAATTTCCAACGACCAGGTGAAAAGGTTGGACTGGAAAAGGCGATGAGTGATTGACCTAATTGGAGAACTGCAAATAGGTGCATTTTGTGTGTGCATATGCGGGTGTCGTTTGGAGAGATTTCGTCGAAAGCGGCTTTTGAAGTATGATATTCAAAACGTACTTGCTCGGGTGTCGTTAAAAGTGGGTATTCAGATACCTGCGCTTTGGTTTGAATAGAGTGAAATGTATATTTTGAAATGTATATTCCTCTTTATCGATTCGTCGTTATTCAGTGTTAGGATGAATATTGCGATTGCACGTATTTGTCTGTCTTTTGTATTGCAAATCACGCGGTTGCTGCGAGCGATAGAAGTATTTTCTCTCTTTCACTTTTACCTCGTTACGAGGAATTCGAGGCGATTAAGTATAACGGTTTGCGCGGGCTCATTAAAGAATCGAATAAAGCCTCTGAGATAAGAAAAGGAGAAGTTTCTGATCATTGATTTTACAAGGAGATATTTCGATTTCTTCGATGTCTTTGTGTTTGGCGAAAGAACTTCTTTCGCTTCATTGATGGGAATAATTACCTGAAGCTTCGCGCACGTAAGAGTAAGAAAAGACAGTCGTTGAACCAAGGAAGACGAGGAATAATGAGAGACTCTTCCCAGCAGCCATCTGCAAAGAAAAAATTACAGTTTGTATAAAACTTGTCGCTTGAATTAGTTACTTTAAAATTGTCAACGTTAGAAATATAATATTTATGTTAAATGAAAAAATGATGGGGTAAGTTTGTTGCGCTTTTAAATCAAGTTTCTTTAAAATATTTATATCCGTCTTTAGTAACGGTACAAGAATATTAGCCTGACATTCGCGCCGCAGAAACTGGAAATTGCAAACTAACGAGTTTACACTTCATTTTGATCCTCGAGCCACTTCCCTGCGTGTTAAACCGACGAAGAAAAACCTGTTACACTGGCCAAGTTTTCTAAAAACCACGATTCTTTAGAAATACATATCCGTCCAATTATTCCTCCATGTTTCAGCCCTCAAAAGCAAATTTCTCCATCTCTTTCAAGTATGAGTTTGCATGGTTAAAGAAACTCATTCATTTTCTTTCTCTCATTTTCCTTCCTATTTCCAGTCTCTTTTCCCAAGTAATTAAAATATACCGTAGCTAACTAACGAGATGTCCACCGTCACCGAATAACTTCGTCTTATTTGGAAACGTTCGTAGACAGTTAGAATAATATTTAATGCCAGGGCTACGGTAAATTTAAAGACCTAAATTCTTAATTGAGCAAGTCAGGTTTTCTCTTCCCACTTGCAACACATCGAACACCATCGTTTTATCTTCCAACAGTACACCTCTATGTACCAAATGAATCCAAAATTTATGTTTCCAATGACTTTAAATCAATGACAATGATCTCCATGAAACACGTAGTCAGGTGAAATGTTGGCCAAGGTCTATTTTTCACCATGGTCTGCACACCTTTCTTTCCTCTTCATCATCGTCTTCCAATATTCATCTTCTAAGTGTACACGCGTGCGTTCTCCGAAGGTGAACACACGATGCTGTTACGTGTTCCAAAATCCCGTTACAATCAGTCAGAGGGGTACGAGTCGTTCTACGTGTTACGAGCTTCAGCTTCTGCTGAGCAGAAGAGCGAGACCAACCGACGAGAAAGGTTAAAGAGAACGAAAGAAAGACTGTGATCTTGGCCGGAGAATAAGAAAGGGGAAAAGGGGCCGTGAGAAAGAAGAAGAGAGCGAGAGGCTGATCGCTTTAGCATTGCTTCAGGAAGACACCGGTAACCCAGTTAACGATTCCCCCTTCGTCTGGCGTTCTATTCTTCGGTTACCCCTGCTGTGTCCTTCTTCGATATCTGGACCTCCATCGGGGATTTTGCAAAAGGGAATTATGTTTTCGAAGAATCTACTACACTTCATTCTCGACGCTATTCTAACATTGCTGGGTATTTTTTCAGGCGCGGTCCGGTGGAAATGGAAAGAAGAGAAGATGAACTTGATGTTGACATTGGCTACTACCGAGTACAACTTCTCGTTCTGTGGTTTGGCAATTATTTAGCAAAAGTACGTGTACATTTAACGGCTCTTCTTTCTCGGGTATGATAATTTTTGATAACTGTACGACGATGAAGTTACGCGAGGAGGAAGATACCGGTATTGGCAATTATCGATCGTTTGCCTTAGCATCGTATTTTTTCCGTTGTCATTACGTGCATGCAACAAAGTCTCGCATTTCCATGTTGCGACAGTCCAGTGGAACAAGAGTGGAATCCTTTTTAAACTCATTTTCTATTACTTTGAATCATCACCCTGTAGAATGTATAACACTTACTCCTCCTTTTATAATCCTTTTGATTATATTCTGGTTTATCATTTATTAATTAGTTTACATATAAGGTCACAGTGAAAAACGTCTATCATTGCATAATCGATGAATTATCTGAAAGTAACATTTCAATCTCAGGATCGCAGGGAAAGTATTTCCCGTGTCTCATCCGGATTGAATCGATTAGAGGCGGACTCCATTATGTTTCCTGGACGGTCGCAGGTTAAAACGATTATACCGTGAGAAGATCGCACGACATTAACACGGCTATCTCGTTCCCTTTCGTTTACAACCGTGTGCGACACGTGAGCGAGTCTTGCACACGGTTGAACACACTTTGTGTGGAAGTCACTTTCCATCGGAGTGTTCCGTTTCGCGTAATGTTGTCCAGTTTCAGACAGTGTCAATGAGCAAGACGAGTGACATTGGGGGAAAAGGAGGATAATTAATCTCAAGAAGTCCTTTCGTTCTCGTGGAACGATGTCCTATTACACGAACAAAACCTTGGACTATGGTGAGACGCGTATGTTAATGGGGTGAATGAAACGTGGCGCGTATTACGAGTCTTTGAGTGTGTCGTTCATGGAGAGACACTAAAAGGAGGTTACGTATCGATCTTCGAGGACGTGAATTTCTCTCTGAGTCATTCTCGAGGCGATTTCACGGTCAATGTTGAATATTTCGAAAAGGAGTTCAGGCGATCGAGTTCATGGGGAATTTGGTTGTTTTTTGAGTCGAGAATATTCCATCCAAGTTGGTAGTTTAACACTAGAACGACCGGCGTTAAATCTATGACAATCAAATATATTAAATAAGTACTTTGAAAAAAGGAGAATCAAGATTTGGAAAATATGGTTGGTTAGAAAATCTGTGTTTTATAAGATTAACTTAGAATTTTTAGACTAGGACTCTTCTATAAGCTTAGAGAATTATTGAAAAAAGTTGTGAATAACTCATTTTGACTTGCTTGGTCGTTCTAGTGTTAATGGCTAGTGTTGTAGAATTTGGTGTGTTGTATTTCCTAAAATTTGTTTCCGGGAGAATGGTGTTTATCGAAAGGTAAAACGAAATCGCTTCACAGAGGCATGCTAGAATGATAAGAAAACGATGTTGAAGCTAAATGGAACTACTAGATTCTTCCTGGGTTTACGATATTCCGTAATCAGGAATATTCTGATGCAAGAATGAATTTTCCGTTATCCCGAGTGAATGTCACGTATTTTCTCTAAAATCACTCATGTTTCTCGAAGATAATCAGATGCCACATAGTAGACTGTAGCCGACGAGTGAGGTTTGAAAGAGGAGGAAATGAATTTATAAGGCATGAATTCCAACTATGGTGCGGAGAAATACCATAGTCCAAAGTATTCCGAGGGTACCTGTACTCGTGTACACGATGCTATGCATACTTGAAAAAAAATGCAAACCTTCGTAGAAAGGCTCTATCGTGCGGGTATCTCCGTATACCGGAGTGTACGATAAAATTCTACAAATTCTTCGGATAAGTTGTCGATGCTTTAATCTCGTTAACTTGCCGGTTAATTTCCTACCATGGGGTGCGGCAAAGTATCATAATACATAGATAGTAGAACTCAAGGCACGTCTCGATATATTTCTAAATTTATCATGCCTTCACCCGATCCACACAATAAGAGAGAACACCCTGTACGAGGCTGGCACGATCCAATGGTCACGATCTCGAAGCGGCGAGGGAAAGAGTCAAAGAGTAGACTCGAGTGGTTCGAAAATTCTTCCGCGTTCATTGGCCGTTCGTCAATAGCCGAGGAGGGCCGTGTACAGGTGCGTAAGAGACAACAGGTGAACGTGAGATTCTGCGCGATGAAACGTACATGCACGCATATATGCGTGTACGGTTGCACGAGGATCTCGGAGAAAGCTTGCTTCGGCTCCCCCTTGATTATTGGATCTGGGTGACCCGATTGGATGGCATGGCCTCGACGGCCAACCGAGAGACACTTCCTCTTCGTCGTTTTCGTCGACCTTCCTAACGCCGCCGCGTTTTGTCTTCCATCTTCTGTTCCGCCTTTCGCGCGGTTCCCTTCGAGAGGCGATAACTCTCTTTCTATTGATGGGCACCATGAAATTTTTGTTGGATATCTTAGGTGGAAGTATAATCTTTCGAATGTGCCTAAGAACAATGTGGGACCAGCAGAATTAATGTAGAATTTTCGCACTTTCTTGCGCAAAGTTTTACCGTAAGTCGCGTTTCGAAGTGTACTAGGGAAAAGTTGTACGACGTTTATGAACATCGATCGTTGATGGGTCAATGCAATTATGTAGACGTTATAAAGTTGAAATTAGAGCTCTATATCGATCGTTTGATTATTCCATTAGCAGAACAATAGGTAGAAAGTAAGCCGAAAAACTCGTTCGGTGGTAATAAAAGTTGTCGAAGAAATATGAACCGAGACATGCAACGGTATTGCAGACATTCTGCTTTCACTCGAACGTCGAAGGCATTTTAAACCTGATCATTCGTGCAAAACCGATCGACTCGGTTCGACACGAATGCCTCGAACGATCCTCCGGACGTTATCGTCGTGCTTCGTACCAATCGCAGAAAGTGATAGTTTCCTTCGTGTCGTGTATCGATAGTCTCGCAAAATATGAGTAGTTCGTGAGGTAGAACTAGCACGGTTGTGTAAGAATTTATATCTTCGTGTTTTCAAAAGAACAAACGTTATTACAAAATCGTATCTCTTAGATAATCCTTCAAAACGATGTCCATTTCTCTCGTAATTTGAAAGCGATAGTGCAACTTCCACGTTTTAAGAGACTTGAAAAGAAGTCGAAGTATGTAGGACGTCGAGAATGCCACGAAGAATCATCCTGTGATGCTGTTAGGATTAGATGCAATGACGCGAGATTATTCTGTAGATGGAAAGATAGCCGCAAGAACGAGTCGGTAGCATTGCTGCACTTCACACCCTGACACTCTGCGGTTTAACATTTATTCTACTTCCTCGTTAAAGTCAAAACATTCTCCTATTAGTACAATTCCTCATCAAACATTCCATTCATTGATTATAAAAATACCTAGCATAATTATTCTCCTATCAATTTGAGTCATTTGCGAGTTACAAAAAGTATAATCTCAACGAGAAAGTAGCTTTGTCATTCTTCGATAATAATGTCTTGGACTTCTTTAACGTGGAAAAAGCGACGGAAGAAATCACGAGGAAGTGTTAAATGCACAAATCAACCAACACGATTAGAAAGAGTGACACTAGTCGTTGGTGTACTGACAACCGTTACTGACTTACCACTCGCTGGCTGTGGCATACCTAACTTAGGTGCACACAAGTCACTTACAGTGTCTGTATGCATCACTTTAGCGATGTAAGTTTTAGACACCACTCGAGGTCAATGCAAGAAATCTTATTCTCAACGTTCGTATCTCTTTAGTCTTTGTTGCTTCATTGGAATATTTTCGACCTATCGTAGCATAAAATATAGAAGATATCATTTCAATCTTTAAATAATTTATATTAAGGATATTCTCGGACGTGCAAAGCCATCCAACTAAAATACTTGGTCTCACAGCATCAACATCGTTCGGTTCATAAAACTTTTTTAAATATCGACTATTCAGTTGGATAACGGATTTTACTTATACCTCTCCTTCGCCTCGAGATATTTCGAGGTTCGAATCGAACTCTGTTACATGCGTCATCAGTTCGCATTAAAAATTTTATTGATCCACTCTTGGATACAGTTGGGAACAATTAAAATTCTCCTATTAAAGTACCAAATTACCAAGACATTTATATATTCCATCGAAAAAAAAAAAGAAAACGCTTGGTAAAACAAGCTTAAAGACACCATAAACGTAATTGACCGTGAATCTCCGTTGCTCCGTTTAACGCTGGAAAAACGGAGATTCAGAAAATCGGCGCGGGTGTAGGTAACGACGCGTGGATGAAATCGTTAGAAATTACGTGGAATAGAGGGAGAGACATAGAATCGGTATAAGAAGAGAAGGAGGATGCGGTAAAGCAACAGAGCATGCCAAATGGTGTTGGACATAGGTATACATCGCCTCGTTTACTACGGTCCAAAGTCGGAAAGCCAGCTTTCTCCTGGTTCCACGGTCAGATTACCTTCCGTTTGATCACACTGATTTCTGATCACGTCCTGGTTCAGATAACTGATCATGCTGCTTAAATCGACCAATTTTTTTGCCGTCGATACTATTGAAATCGCCGAACGATGATAATCGTGGCGACGTTCGAGGTACGTGACCGAGAAACGCAAACGTGTGATTTAGTGACACGTGCGCGCGGCAAGTTTCATATCCTTCTACTAGTATTTTTTATTTATTTAATTAAAGATATTTATAATTTTTGACTTTGAGAGAGGGTAGAAGTTAAATTAGCAATTTTCACGAGGAATTAATTAAATTGCATAACTGTACGTAGGCCGAAGCAGACGAGACAGTTAGCAGAGGCCTCCCTAACGTTTCAGGAATATTAATGAACGTTAATTTTAGCGTAACAGTTAGCATGCACCGAATCAGAAGACCAGGGCACTTTGGTCAGTCTTTGTGCGTCTTCGGAGTCCATTGTAATTCAAGGAACTGTTCCCTTGTTACTTTATTTACTCCATTTTACGCACCTGACATTACTTGTTTGCCAGCCTACAAAATTAATTGCAAGTGCGTGAAGTAGAACCGTGCAATGGAATTTGAATGCACTGGGGAAATTACTAGGCACCGTCTTCTCTTTGATCCCCAATACTCGCCCTTAGGGAACACTTACCGTGCTCGTATTAATCGTAGTATATCCTCTGATTTATTAAGATCGTCTCATAACGTCGCCTTAAGTCCTCGAAAGTCTTCTCGTCAGTCTTTCCTGCTGAAGAGTTCGCAACCTTTCCTCCTTTACACGAATCTCCGTAAAGTTCACTTCTCGATTGCACCCTAGTTCGTCCTCGATTCGCACTTCTTCACTGAACTTCCTCCACTTGCGATAATCGAAGCTATCAAAACAATCTTCGATAACTCTGCAACTAACGACTCTGATCGTCGAAGGAATACAATGTGCACTCGATCGATCAAAACGAAAAAGAATATAATCTACCGCACACTGTCAACCTGGATCAATTTTTCAAGGAGTTTGAACAAAGAACTTGATCAATCAGGTTTATGAAAATTGTCCCATCCAACGATTCGTAACACTGTGAGACAAAAGAGACAGTTCGATTAAATTGTCCCCGCGATCTTAACGCCGATTTATGCCGCGCACTGTTCGTCCATCCGGCTAGCCAACTGGATGGTACCTGTCTGTTGGAGGTTTTACCTCGTGCCACGGCATGTGCTGGAATCGCATGGCTAAGTCATAAGCGGCGCCTTCGAGGAGGAACGCAGTGGTGGTGGTCGAGGAAAGAACGGTGGTGGAGGTCGTTTATGGTGGAGGCAAGATGCCCAGGAAGACCGATCGTCGCGAATGAAGAAGTGGGGACTCGTCTTCGAAGGCAGAGTCGGTGGAGCAAGTTTGAGTGAAAGAGAGGAATAGAGAAAGATGAAGAGGTGTTGAAAGAGCAAGAGAGTGGAAAGGAGTGACAGTGGAGGAAGAGAGAAAGATAGAGGAAAGCGGGAGAAACCAAAGTGGGCCAGTGACCAGGTCACGTGGAGAAGAACGAGGCCCAATGCGCACGACACCGACACACTGTCCTACTCATCGGCTCTCGTCGTCGTTCCAGCTTCTGTCCATTCAGGAAACTTATCGCGATACCTACGTTAGCGCACCATTAGCTTATCTAATTGGAAACTCGTAGGGTTGAAAAGCCAGGAGGAAGTTGGGGGCATGGGTTGATTTTTTGGGCATGATTTACGATCTAGGATGGAGGGTTCAGAGATGAGAATGCGGACAGGTGTTGAAGGGAGGGTTCTTCCTTTGAGGAGTCGAGGAATTTGTTGTTTGACTGAGGTAGAATTTTTGACCGGCTTTTTTTTAGCGACGAGGACGTGAAAGTTTGAGGGAAACGATTTACACTTTTTATATTTAGGGTATGTAAAAATACAAAGCGCCTATTTATAAAAAGGGACTGTCGTGGCGGGGCACAGGTCACTGAGGCGAAAAGGTCATTGAATCGGAAAGAGTTGAGAAACGATTGCAAAAGATAGGTGATAGGATGATTAGACTGGTGTTTTTGGTAATCATTGTGCAGTTATTCTTATGTAGAGTTTATTGTGTTGTGAAAGAAGTTACATAAAAGTTTCCACAAGTTCGACACCTTTCCAACTTGCAGTTTGCGTTAATAAGAAATTTCTATTTGTTTTCCCAACGAATGGAAAACACGTATTGGTCATGCATTTTTATTATTTTTAATATCTCTACTAAATTGCGTATTTTTAAAAATGGCGTTTTCGAGGCTAATGGTTCTTGCTAACAAAATACGACGGCTGTTTCCGTTTCTCGATAGATTCACGTACAACTTAATGGAGTTTCCTCGCCAAAGCAGAATTTTCACCTTGCGTTATCCGACACTGATGGCTGATACATCTTCAATGGTGCCAGAGTTCGCAGACTGTAATTTCCCTCTACTTTGAAACCTCAGTTAACATTTCTATGGTTAAAATTGTATTCTCCAACAGTCGAGTTTTCCTCAGAGTACATCTTGCACACTAAACCTCGAGTTCTATCGTATTGAAAATCATTCTTGTAACTGGAACAAAAGGAAAACTTTGACACCGGAGAGATATAGCTTTCGCGGTAGGTGATTCGCCATGGAGAATCACAATTGGTTACTGTCGAATTTCACTTCATTTCGGAGTCAGCTCGCCGATCTGCGCTGACTTCATAGAAGGAAGTGTATCGGGTGTGTCGGTAGTTTGAGAATTCTTGCAGAAATTCATCTAAGAGAAAGACGATTTAATACATAGTTTCTAAAATGGAAGCTTATTCTGCACTTACATGTAATTTGTATGCCGCGTAAATTCCCCATGAGTTTTATGTCGAGGAAAGAAGCATCACGCGAATACCAGACCAACGAAGCAAACTATTAATTAGCGACCATAATTAACTTAAGATATCATCGTGATTTTGACGAAATACCAGTTATTATCAATCGTATCCTATCTTTTCGACCATTTCACGAAACCACGTTGCGATTTCCTGCTGGTAATAGTAAAATAAGTTACGACGAGCTTCAACGAATCCACACGAGTAGATTTAAACGCTGGTTTGCTACTCAGGAATGCGTAATTGATAACGGTCTCGACATTCATCGTTCTTTCACTTTGGATGGTCTCTAATCGATGGTCTTTCGAATGGTAATTAAGATAAGTCTCTAGAAAATCATCCTGAAAAGATGACAATCGAAAACATTCGTTCCGCAAGGTTTTCTTCATCGTTGTCAACATTTTAAATCTCGATCTTCGTTAAAGTATGTCAAACTTTTGTAGATGTATCTTTCACCGTATCTCGACTTCACCTTCTGACTTGTGACCAAGAAGGATAAGATCTCGAGTCAATTCCTTTGATCATTTTTGCGGGAAGGGGCTGCGATTTCGAATGCACGGTAGTAGATATCGCTGGATAATTGCGCGTTCAGATGAGATTACCTCTGTGGAGAAAGAGTGCGAGGAAGATGAATAACAGAAACATAAAGGTAGAGAGAGAGAAAGGTACCTTTAGAGAGTAGGCAAAGTTCAATCGTTGATCGTGAACGTGACTCGTCCAAAGTGGGTCAGGACCTGTTCATTTCAACGTTCAATGTCGTCGCCATCGTTCGAAATGCCATCACATTTATTTATTTAAGTTCCAACAACTAACATCATAATTGACTTGCTCCTCGTGTAGATTCATCTCCGATAATTCTCATTGCTCAACGTTCTCCAACATAGAAGTGTTTAGCGAGAGAGAAATTAATGAATAAAGCTATGCCACGCAGTTCTTTTTTCGGCCAATGTCTCATTAAGTTGAATGAAATGCCGAGAAACTTGTACCCTCGCGATTACTTGTTGCTCTGTACAGTTACTTGGTAAAAGTTCCATCGATCGCGAAGAAGAGGCGAGCGCTATGTAGACGCTAAAGAAAATTAATCTGTCGGTCAACAGACATAATTATTCTCCTACATTTTTCTCTCCTTTTTCTCCAGTAATTCACGTAACGTGACGCACGTTCCAGGAACGTACAAATGTTGACCGTGATCGTGACTTTCATTAAGTAGGTTACCTCTCGCGCCTGTCGTGAGTACATTTTACACCTCCGTGGATTTACAAACAATCTTGGGATATTACCGCGTTTATAACGTTGTAATGGTGATCGTGAAGGCCTTAATTAACCCTCTTATTGTGGCAATTATATCCGTCACGCCTTAAACGATAGCTGGTAGTGCTTTGTTATCTAACGAAATCACTCACAGGAGAAAAAGAGTTGCGTGGTAGTTACGTAAAAATAAACAAAGATATTTCCTAGCTGTTTCACATTTTTGCCCATTGATTCGAATTATATGTGATGTTAATTGCATCGTTCGGAGATGAAGGAAGTAAGATAGTTACAAAAGGTGAAGGATAAAGAAACTTTGCAGAAGAGAAAACATAGGTAGGGTACAGCGATGCCATAAATTCCCGTCGATCGTTAAAGCTACTAATCCCAGGGAGAGATCCCGACACATTTGGGTCGCGACCCCATAACCAATGGGGTGGTACTCGCCAAGAGCGGAGAGGAGAAACAATCGATGGTAATGACCCAGGATACAGCTGGTGAAACTGGGTCAGAATTTAGCCGTACCTTTTCACAGCACGACTGTCATTTATCTTTACCATTTCTGATCTCATCTCAAAGAGGATATGATCTCCCACCCCTTCTTTCATCGAGTCCTCAGCAGATATAACCGAAACCCCATCAATTCCTCAATGCTAAAGGTAATCCCCAATAATACAAGGATTCAAATTAACTTCAATATTTTCATGCTTAAAAAAATTCCTAGAAATATTCTAATAACGAATATAATGAACCATCGATGACAATTCCGTTGTCCTTCATCCCCATTATAACGAAGGACCGTCGGAAATCCTTTTGGTCCTCAATGCTGGAATACCAGCCCTAGTTTCCATCCGGTGAGGTCTCTTGGTTATCAGTGCGCACACGGAGCCCGTGAAATGCTCTCGACGTCATCCCCGGCTTGCCAAGGTCAGACCATGACCCTGGCTGGCTGGGTAAGTGCGATTGGAATAAAATCTTCTGGATCGATGAGAGCGCAGCAGAGCTGGTAGCGCCGACGCAACTCGTCCTCATCGGCTCGCTTTACCCGGGACACCGGATCCTTCCAACGTTCTTGCGCAACCCTCTTCTGGTCGATGCTGCTCGAGGTGAGCATGCGAGGTCGAAACAGGGACCGCGAATTATAATTTCACCTAATACAAGAGTTCATAGATGATGTAACCTTTTTTTCAAAGGATTTCTTGTTTGTAGGAACTGCGAATTGTTAGGGACATAGATAGGGTTGTGGACATTGAATTTAAGGGTTGAACTTTAAGTCTTCAGAGTGTTTAATCTTCTAAAAGGTATTTTTTCAATTAATATTTAGTATTTCATGGTCTTCGTGGCCAGAAGAAAATTAAGAAAAATGTGTAGTAGCTCTCGCGTAACTCCGTAATGTTGCTTTCAACCACTTCCATTGTGCGGTGGACATGCTTTATTTTGACAAGTTTGGGAAGTAAATTAGCCTCTCCTCGTAATTTGTGTTTACACGGAGTCCAGTGGAGGCTATAAATTTTCATTGCTCGTGACCGAGGAATGTTGATATTTTTGCAAGGAAATTTGCATTGAGATTTGCATCGCCCACGAGAGGAACAGCAGGGTGAAGGCCGTCAATGGTTTACTACCTGCTCCGTGCACGGTTTCGTGACTTCATAAGGAAAAGGCGGAGGTAGCTGGCTTTCTCCAAAGCCACTTAACCCGGTCCAGTAACATCCATCCATAAACTGTCACGCCTGTGACATTTTCAGTACTTTTTGTGTAACAGCTATCGCGATAATCTCTCCCGATTACGTCCTCTTCTTTCTGCACAATAGAATGCAAATCATTGGAACAGAGATGTCAGTTTGCCAGCTGTCTTTGTACTTCTGCAACATTATTTTTTTTTAAATTCTCTATGGCACAAATTTCCCATGTGTTTAGAAAATTTCTACGTTGTTACAATTACTGTAATTGAACTTTTCCACTGATATTTCGAGTTAATTACCTGCTCCTCTTATTAGCTGCAATTTAAGCAAAGTATGTCGCATTAAGTGCTACAGAGAATGATGATAATTGCACAAAATGATCGGAGTTAATTCGACTTACTGGTTGGAATATGGGACTATTATTACACTCGGTGAAGCAGGTTTTGGAAATGTAGAAACTCGGATTCAAGTGGGTAAGAGAAAACGAGAAACGGGGCAAAAATATCGCCGAGAGTGAATAGCTAAGAGGAAGATAGAAAATATGTGCGGGTAATATCGCACTTGCCTCAGGCTTTTTACGTTTTATTCGTAGGATGTTGAGTTTCCTCTGTTATTGGAACAGCTTTTTTACCAGAGGAGAGTCTCTCATTTTTCCATTATTGATGTAGCACTCTCGAAACACTGAATCGTTTCGAGACGAGCTTCAACAGTGTACTCGAAACGTTCTCGGTGAAGGATCATTTAACAATGGAGAGAATCTCAAGAATTTCTTGATTGTTTTTACAATTTCTCTTTCTTCCACTTTAAAGACAGACTCTTTGGTATTTAATAGAGAAGACTAATAGTTCCATACAATTAACAAAATTGCAAAATTTTCCTAGAAAATCAGTTTCAAGTGGAATGTATCGTCTTGTAGATAAAATTGATAGGAGTTGTGGAGAAAGTACTAATACTTTTACGCTTGGACATTGTCAAAATCGACGTGTCAATGGAATGACGTGAAAGGAGAGAGAGTTACGACAGCTCGGCACAATTGGTCGAAACGATCAGCTTGCCCTATTAAACGTAATCTAAAAACCGCGATTTCTAGGACATGCTCGTACTCTTTCGGCCAGAAAACGAGCGTCGATCGTTGCTCCTCTTTCGTCGATTATCCACGAGAATTGTGCACAATTTCGCTATCGTATGGCTAATTGCAAAAACTGCTTGACGGCCTGATTGCTTCCGAACCGTAACCAATCAGACTAATTGATTTCCTATTACGAACGATCATCTATTAAATATCCCGGAAAAACTACCGGAGTTATTGAGAACAGGAACGTTCGGTGGCAACTTTGAAACCATTTCTAAACCGCAAGTGCAACCTAAGTGGCTTTGCAACTTTAATTTATTGAATTGCAACGTAAATTAAAATGATAAAGAAAATGGAACTATAAAACAATTTAATCCAGAAGAAAATAGAATCCGATATCTTTGGATGTCTATCAGGTGTTTGAAATACTTTTCAACGATCCTTGAAATATTCATCTAAACGAACTCCTCGTTTTCCCTCAATTAGCAACAGCTGTAGAATTTATATTCTCATCTTTTTAATTCAGCGAAATCTAACACCAACGAATTTTCTATTCTCACGGTGTCGAGACTGTTCTCCAGCTACTAACTTTTCCCACCATTTGCACGTGACACGTAAATACTTTTGTGCCTGCATCTTCTAGTTTCACGAGAACTTAGAAATCCGAGTTCTATTTACGTTAAAGCCATGATAGGCAACAATCGGAATTGTCGTTCGACCGAAATTGAAATGTCAGATACAGACATTTCTCCACTCGTTAAACAGTTGCACAGGGAATAATTAACGCGAGAAACTCGAAGGTCTACAACGACAATTAACATTAGAACTACCAGCACTCTAAACCACTAACTTCAATTTTTTTATAAATATTCCTTAATTTCAAAGAAGAGCCATAGAATAGATATTAAACATCCATCGATATGTTTAAATTTAACACCAGTATTTCTAGTATTGACGTAGCTTAACATTAAATTTACGGATGTTGATATACCTATTTTTCTGAAGTGAGCCAATTTGATTCATACAAGAAATTTGCAAATTTTTGCCAAGAAAATAGTTCCAAATCAATCGAAATGAATGATTTATTATTAAAAAATTAGCCAGTCGATATATTATATAAGTAATGAAATTTTGAACGAGCCAATTTGGCTCCATAAATCTAGTGTTAAAGATCCATTAATAATTATTATTTACGTTGAAGAAGCAGATCAGAGTACCATTGAAATTTTGCATTTTCGCGAGCACACCTGCCTCAATTCCTGGACAGGTGAAAGGTCGTGGGCGTAGAGAACCAGCGTGGGCGAAATTCAAACTCGCGGCACAGGAGCGGTTCGTAAATATCAACGCCCACGTACCTTCCAAGAGAATAAGCGGGACGATAGGATTGAGTTTTGGCAAATAGTTAATCAGCGGTAATTTTTTTTTGCCCCTGATGAGGGCGTGGCTTTTTAATATTCCTCTGGTGGGATACAGCGTAAAGAGGGATGAGAGGAGAGAAGAAAGTTAGGTCTAGAAAAACGATACGAAGAAATGTAGTACAATTAGGATACAAGACGCACCACCAGTCGATCGGTATCGAGTATTTACAAGGATTCACGGGAGGGAGGTATGTTCTCTTCATCCCCCTCCCAAATCGAATATAAAATAATAAATTATTTCCACGCCTACCAGGCTGACTAATTATAATTATCTATCGACGTATACATACACGTATATTTATATATATATATATATATAAATTTTTTTATAAATTAAATTAAATAACATCCAAGTAATTTCGTAGGAAGAAACAAGCGTGCTCGTTTCTCGCCAATTAATTTTCCAGCCGAACGGACACTTGCCGCTCGCACGGCCACGCTCTTATTCGTTTAACTTCTTCTTTAATTTACCGTTCAAAATCCCTGCCACGATGCTCAATCGAGTGCAACGACTCGGCGAGAGCAAACGAACACGAGTTTTACCTTCTTCGTCAGTTCGTCGTTGCTTAAAATTACAATAGGTGATTCAAGCAACCGCGAAGTGACATCCTCGCGTTATCTCGACGCTTAACAATACAATATTTTCCTCGCACGCAACACCGATTTTCCAGAAAGGTCCTTCGAATCGAGATCGTTTTTCGTTGAATCGAGTTCCCCTTGTTTTTGACTGGAAAAGCAGCGTGCATGCGCTGCACGTGAAACGCATCCGCGGGGCCGTAACCTTTGACATTACGTGAGATTGATTCGAGAGAGCAGTTTCCCAGCGATTTTCACCTTGTTCGCTTTAAATATCACTGTGAATAGAAAAGACATACCCCGATGATAGCTCATTATCGAGTTAAAGAATGAACTTCCATGTCTTTTCGCTGGTATTTAATACCAAAGATTCCCATGGAAATTATTTCACGTTGCTGAATTTTTTCCGTGGGAATCACGCAGATAGAGAAAATAGTTAAAAGTTTCACCTAGTAGCTGACGATAAAAATATCACGGAAAATGCATCTGACCTTAAAACAGCACCTTCGTCACACGATATACGCAAAGTGGAAAACATCAAAGCGCATAAAAGTGCACTATCGTGCTATTTCCCGCATCCGTGAACATCACGCGCAGTTGCATCTCTCGTGGGTGCTGCTAAAGCGAATTCAAAAGATCGCGCCCGCTCGAGATAAGATAATTGTCCACTTTTTCTCCTCGGTGCTGATTGCACACCCCAATGATTCCATCGGCGAGGAAAAATCATCGTGTTAACGTCGTGCATCGTTATCAGAATGGAAATTCGAGATTAGAAGTAATTGCAAAGATCCAGAATCACGATGCACGCGATTATCACGAATGTTGGATGACGTAGGACACGGAAATGTAAAATGTTTCCTGAAGGAACGTTATTTACGGCCGCAGAAATTTTCCATGGTTTTTCTGCGAGTGCGAAATTCGAGGGAAATTCTACGAGGGATTGTAATTTCTCGCATTTTTCATTCATACTATCTTTTGAAGAAAATCAAGCACTTGAGGCTTGCTAAGTTCAAATAGCGTTCATCTTATCACTTGTGGAGCTTGGTGATAAAGTCGCAACACTTTACCAGTCGATACAATGCGGTTCGAGTCCATCGAATCGCGTCGATAAAATCGTTCTGGAGTTTTGAGCTAGCAGCGCCTTGTTTTCTGGTATTTTCATGGTGTTTCACTAAAAAGCACTGTGGTAGAACGCTGTAGTGTCGACTTAATTGCACACGGTTCAAGTTAGGAAAGAAAGGTGGCACTTTGCTGAAATTGCTTCACATTGAATCCCGCGACGTATGAATTTCTTGAAGTGCAATATTCGCCACCCGTTGCACACTATGTCATATACTATATTATATATAATATTCAACATTAAACAATTTTTTACAATTAAAATTCTCCAAGTATCACCCGTAGAGCACTCTTAAACAGAGCCTTAGTATCTTTCTGCTACCAGACAAAGAATTATGTAATTATATATAATATATTATACACACGTCTCATGCTTCTTACGAATTGAGCACTATAATTGTCGCGTTTCCTTCATACGTTGGTTTCTCACGATTATCACTTAGAGTATCTCTCGTGGGAATTATTCGAATTGCTCGAAAATCCGCGATTTCTGGTGCTTAGAACTGCAGGATCTGATTGATCCATTCGCGGAATTCAGAAATTCGGGTGTAAACTCCAGGTTGATTGGGTGCAGCACAACCGATTCCCCAGCTTATCACTCCAGCGAGAACCCATCGCTTGTCCCGTGCCCTTTGGATCACCATAGGTCCTCCACTGTCGCCCTATACAAAAATGATGAAATTCATAAACCTCTTTCCTTTCTATCCATCAAAAATTTATATTTTATATCTCAGTGACCTGTCTATCAGGTTACAGAAGCTTCTGCAGCCTTTATTCTTATTTGAATTCTTCGCAAAGGTTAATCAAAGTTAACACTTTACCGACCGGTAGCCGATTAATCGACTTTTCGGGCCCAACACTTTTGGATTTTTACCTTATTAATTGGTCGCTACGGCAATTAATAAATTATTATTTTTCATTGCGATTAACTGTGCGGAGGACTCAGTGAGCAAACTTTACAATTTTCGAAGAGATATCAGTATCAGGGAAATATTTGCGTGCAAGTGACCGATTTGAAGTGGGTAAGATGTTAAGGTAGTTCTAGCTGGATTCAGAACTAAAAGTTTTTTTTCATTACAAATGAAAAAAATTGCGTAAGAATTAATGCAGGGACTAACTTCACAGAGGTCATTTCATTCACTTTTTTGACATTAAAAAACATCTTTCTCTATAACTATGAAGTAAAAAATTATGAAAAAATTCAATAATATTCCAAAAGCATAAAATAATACATTGCTAATTTTTTATTAGAATCCATCGACTCGTTTTTCTATTAGAAAAGTAAAAAAAGATTTACGGACTCAGCAAAAATTTTTTTCCATAAGGCCCGTGTTAAATATGTTATTTTTAAACACGATTTATTCATAAACCGTGTGGACGAACTCGTTGAGATTCCGGTTATAATTATAAAATATCATGAATAGATGAACTACCTTAACACTAGAACTACCAAACCAGTCAAAATGACTGGTACACAATTTTTTCCAAAAATTCTCCAAGTTCATAGAAGAGACATATAACAAAAATTCTACGTCCATCACAGAAGACATAAATCACCGAATTGATCATCCTTTCCGCCACTCGATTCCTCCTCTTTCAAGGTACTTAATTAATATATTGGAATATGATAGATTTAACGCCGGTAGTTCTAGTGTTAAAAAATACCGATCGGTAAAGTGTTAATAATGAAAAAGGGGGAAGGTAGATCACCTCGCAGGAATCGAATCCTCCCTTTTCCCATCCAGCGCAGATAAATATATGTGGTATGTGCTCGATGTAACCAGCTCTCCTGTACATGCCCTCGCACTTGGTGTTATTGATAACCGGAACGGCGACTTCTTGTAGAATCGATGGCAGAGGTCCCTCTATCAATTATATTAAATTCGATAAGTTATCGTGAACATTTGAAATCGATCTGTTATCGAAAGAAGCAAAAATTCTATTAGTTATTAAAGCGAGATAGTAATATGAATACCGTCGTATAAACGTCCCCAGCCAGTGACATAAGCTGTACGTCCAACGTAACTTTCATCATCGTCCGGCAAGCAAATCGGTATAACGTTCGGTTGGAAAGGTGAAAGAGGCTCGTAGAATCTCAATAGAGCGAGATCGTATTCAAATGTTCGAGGATCAAACTGCGGATGGCTAGCTACAATTTGAACTCTTCGTTCTTGATAGCCATAAGGTTCATCCTCGTTGGAGAGATCGTGTTCGCCGACTCTCAGCAACAAATCGCTCGGTGGTACACTGTCGAAGAGGAATTACATTGAAGATTGAAATGAAATCGAAAGAAAGTAGATGAAACAGACGAGATTGATTGGAATGGAAGAGATTCATCTGGTTTGTGAACTTATGACAGCCGATCGTTGGATCACGCGAGTTTTCTAGCCGATGTAAAAGTATCGCGACGTCATCTCAAGACGCCTCGAGCTATTGGCATGGAGGAGATATTAATTAGAGAATAGGGAAGAGGCGGATGGAGAAGGAAAGATGAGATCATTCTGTATCAAGTGGAGATACTTCGATCCATCGATGGCAAACAACACGAGGCTTACTTTTCCACGCAATGTGCCGCAGTTATGGCCCAATTCTCGTTCAACAGAGCAGCTCCACACTTATGTAGATACGTAGATGTTCTCCATTGTCTCAATGAGATCTGAAAAATGGTAACAGTTTTGTTTGGTTCGACGACAAACGCTCGGATGGTCGATTCTATTTGTCGATAGTAATAAAATCGTTAGTCGAGGATTTTATTGATATGGCAGACGATAAAAGAGGAGTGATTTATAAGAAACTGTAGAAAATCTGTAGTAATGGGAATATAGAGAGATATGCAGACACGAGAGAATATAAAAACGAGGCAGTTCAGAGTCATGTTTGTTTTTCTGTTTGCAATAACAGATCGTAATTGGAGTACCAGTAACGAAACACGTTTATAGGGTTCTCCGTTAAGTAAATTGAGGATAATTACCTGCCAGGGCCATTTGCCGAAAGAGCTGGCATTTCCACCGACGATTCTCGATTCCGGAAACAGTCTTCGACCGCACACTGCAAGAATAAGCATCGTGGAATTCATGGCTTTAAAGAAATTCGCGTGTCTTGCTGCGACAGCCATATTGGAGAACGGCCGTCCGTCGACTCTTTATCGGACTGGAGGAACCGGTACCAGCGCCTCTTTTTAACATTTTTTTTCCTGCTACTCTCCTCATTGTTTTTTTATTCTACCAACACTGATAATTTGGTCGACCTCTCTTCCATTCAGTGATAGAAAACATCGACACTTTCTTCAGCTATTAAAGTCAGGAAGATTGAGAAATCGACCTTGATATTCGATTGCGATTAGTTACTTTATTTCGCTTTTTCCTACCTCTATGGAACATCTTCATTTACGATTCTAATTATACAGTGGAGAATGAAGATATCTATAATTTCCTATCGTAAACTCTGAGACTCCTGTATTATCGACAACGGATTCTGATTTTATCTCGGTGGATAGTAACAAAGCAGTAACACTAGTCGCAAATATTCCAAATCGATTCCGACATCGTTCTATTTTCATCTCTTGTTTCATCTTTGAGTCAGATCCATAAAATTCTAACGATCCTTCCGTCTATGAATCATTCTATGCGATCATTCTTGATTGTTCTCCAATATTTTCTATTTTAGTTAAAAAATTCCAATTCATCTTACCTTGCTTATAATCCGATAAATTAAGAGTCTCCATTGGTACCGGAAGTTCCGTATCGATAGTTACACTTGCAATTGTCGAAAGAGTCGTCAAAGTAGTCGGTCTTTTTGTCACATAATCCGTCGTACTTTCAGTCGTCTGTTGAGCTACAATGGAAATAGAAAATTGATTGAAATCAGTGCTTTTTTTATCGTCATAATTAAAGGCAGATAATCAGAAATTTATTCCATCCATACCGGAAGTAGTTGACTGTAAAGTAGGCTCCGTGATTGGTTTCGTGGTCGACTCTTGCGGAATCGGTGTCGATTTTTCCGTAGTAGGTGACTGAATCATTATCCAACCATCCGGAGTGGTTATTGGTGTCCATTCGCTGTCAGTTTGTTCTATAAGAAATTAACGTTTGATTTAACGAGGCTAAAAGAATTCGATAACGATCGATTAATGTATGCCGATGAAAAACTGGAGCGAAGCGCAGTTATTAGAAAATGGAACTTACGATACTAGAGAGAAGGGAAGAGAGAAAAGAACGTGCATCGTTGCCCGTGAAGCGATAGGAGAGGAAAGATTACGGTGGACGGTTTAAACCGTTACAACGTTCCGGCCCAACAGAATTTCATCTTTCATTGATACCCACGGGAAACCTGTTTCTTTTTCGTCGTAATCCATTTTGTCGTGGAATGTCTTACGATTGAAATTACCTCGTGAATATCAACACGTTGATTGCCATATTTATCGATAATCAACCGCTGACATTAATATCAGAATTTTTATTAAATTGCTGGATGTACCTAGCTACTGTACAGCTTCTCCATAAATTATAGAAAGATTTATGTATCTAAAATAAAGTAATCTGCACACATCAACTTGATGGCTTCCGCGTATCTAGCATTCGTGTAGTATTAAATACTTGTCAGGAGAGATTATAAATATTTTTGAAATAATTCAGAAATTAATATATTTACATTTTTCAACGTCACAGTACCACTTGTTACTGTCTGATAGAAAAATTCGCTAGGTGGTCAACGTGTTTATGAAGGAATGATAGTTTTCTTCGTTCTTCGATTCTAACGAATGTAATTAGAGAGCAATTACACATCGTAAGAAGTAATGTGTCGGTGTAGTGGCATTGACCAGGATGTAAATTGATGCGGAACTCGGAATTATTCCCCGGAGGTTGTAAATCAAACACGACCTGGGAAATAGTCGGTTCTTCTTGGTTCCTTTGTCGCGAGTTCTACCAAAGCAGCTACTTTAGAATCTCCGGAATGTCTTTTTACATTCCAGAAACCTGTCGTGAGAAATTACGGTAACCGTTCTCGTAAAGTTTGCGCAATATATCTCTTGCGAAATTGTGCGTTATCACGGACGGATGAATTAATGAACGTTGAATATCTTGAAGATCGAATTTTCATCCTTGTGCAATGCCGATCGAACTTTCTTTTGGGAAGTACGCTATTCAAGAGAGATGGAAATTGAAGGACTCAAAGTGTGTGAAAATAGGTGGTGAATTGAAAGTGCATGGAAGAGCGCGATAAATTCACGGTTAATCAATCAAATCCGCGGTACTTTCACGATTCTCCATGCTAATTAATGCAAGAGGCGTACTACTCGACGTGAATGGCTCTCGGGATGATTTCCTATTGACGACACAGCATTGTCGTGATACAATGATTATCCGTGTTCTTCGATTTCACCAACTTGTAGGCGTCATTTGTTTGCCACAGAGTGAAAGGTCGGGAATTTTTTTGCATCAGAATTCTCAGATACAATAGCCAGAATTTTCAAATTTTAAAGAGGCACCTTGAAACAAAATATCTAATAAATTATGCAACTCACCCTTCTCAGTCGTCGAAGTAACCTCTGGAGTCTTGGTAACCGCATTATCCGAGCTGGACGTCCACGTCACAATTCCAGGCGAGTACGTTGTCTGAGTAACTTCCTGAGTAGTCTGATTAGTCGTTGTAATCTTCGTTGAAGGTTCATAACTCGAAGTGGTAGCTTCTAAAAGTGGTACCGTGACAGAACTTGCCGTAGACGTCGCCAGACTTGACACTGTCGTCGTTGTCGTCGTTGTCGTTGTCGTTGTAGGTTTACTCGTCGGCTTCACCAAAGGTTTGGTTGTAGGTTTGATCGTAGGCTTTGTCGATGGCTTGGTCACAGGTTTTACCAAAGGTTTCGTTGATTCCGTTGGTCTAGGCTTCGTCAAACCAACGGTAGAAGCCTCCGTCGAAGACACTGGCCTAGTTTCCTCCGTGACAATAGAGTATTCTACAGCATTCGTTGTCGTCGTGCCAATTTTTGTAGGCTTCGTTTTTACCGTAGTGCTGGAAGGCCTAGGAGTTGTCGTTTTAAACGTCGTAGGTTTCAAAGTCGTAGTTTTCTGGTCAGGTCGCTTCGTAGTTTTCTGCACAGTCGATACAGTAATCGCACTCGTTGAGATCGATGTCTCCTGAGCCAAAGACAGGCTACTCTCCGTTGTAGGAACAATGGAAGGTTTGATTTTCGAGATAGTAGTTGCAGGCTTAACAGTTGTACCAGCCGATGTTCCTGAAAGATTGGAAACTGTCGTTGGTTTTGAACTTGCTGGCCTCTTCGTTGGAGAACTTGGTTTCTTCGTCGTCACTGTTGGTCTCTTCGTGCTGGTAGAAGTCACAGGTTTCCTCGTGCTCGTTATGGGCCTCTTCGTCGTGGCATGAGTCGATGGCTTAACACTGGTGGTGTTTCTCGGAGGGAACCTTGTCGCTGGAACTGTCCTCTGGGTCGTCGTGGTCACCGTCTTCGACGTGGTCGATTCCGTTGTTAATCTTTGAGTAGTGTGAACCGGTTTCCTCGTGGTAGACGTTGTAGGCTTCTGCGTTGTCGTGTGAATTGGTTTCTGTATCGTCGGCGGATGTGTCGGTTTTTTAGTAACAGGTTTGGTAGTCTGAACCAACGTCTGCGAAGTGGATGACGTTTGAGTCACGGTTTCCAGGGTCGTCGGCCTAGGAGTAACTGGAGAGGTCGGTTTTGAAGGTCTCTTCGTGATTATCGTTGTTTCAACGCTACTAGAAGGCTTTTCCGATGATATCACAACCGTAGTTACATTCTTGAATGGTTTCTCCGTGATAGAATCCACCTTGGAAGCATTTTGAATACTCTGGAACGTCGACAATCGTATCGATTCTGTAGTCGTCTCGATCGTCGCGATGATCGGTTTCTTCGTTGCGATCTTCGTCGTTGCTCTCACCGTACTTGCAACAGTCTGTGTCGTTGGACTGCTCTTAGTCGTCGTCTAAAAACAGAATACTCTGAATCACAAAAAAAAATCATCTCCCATAAAACAGAGTCTCCTCATAGAAAGAGACTCTTAGCAACATCCTTGTATTTTCGCCACTTTTTTCCACCATTGCCGATTCAATCGAGTAATCGTTACAGCATCGAGGTCCAGTGCCTCGCAAAGTATTATTTTCAAGCGGAACCACAAAAACGTGAAGCAGAGAAACCGCAAAACAACTCGACCCGTATGTCCATTCTTCCCCACCCCATTGCGTAACTCCTTCCCGCCAATATCAGACTCGGTGCTTCTTCGTTATTCGACCAATTGTAATTGCAGCGAGAAATTCGATATAAAGAGGAAGGAATCACTCACCTCGACGGTGTTCGATACAGGCGGTTTCCTCTCGTTGCTCGGCTTCGGCCTTGAGATGTACTCGGGTATGTCGTTGCTCTCGATGGGCAGGTCGGTGGAGACGAGCGGCCTTGCTGGCGGCCCATCGTCGATGCTGTTGTCCTGAGGATAGACGTATGGATCCTCGTCGATCTTGCAGCAGCTACCGAAGTAAAAGCGATCGATGCAGGTCCCGAGATGCGTGCCGTTTGCCTTCGCGCAGGTAAAGGCGAACATGCAGACCCCGGTTTCGCCGGTTCTTCGCGACACGCATGGCAAGTGTCTGATGTTTCTGCCTGTGCCTGGGAAAAATAGATATTTTTCTTCCTAATTATCTTGAACTATTTTGTTATTTGATTTGTGAATTTTCAAGTAAATATTCTAGAATTTGGATAATTCACTGCCAAACCAAGTGTGTTATTTTAAAACACATAAACGTACTATTTCCTTGTAGTCACTTTTTAGACGTTTTCCGGTGTGTTATTATTTAACACAGTACACGTGTGTTAACTTGAAGCATGTAGGTGTGTTATTTTAAAATATAAATATAACACACATGTACTGCTTGAACCCTCTATGGGCCCTTGAAACTTTGAAGTAACGCCAAATAAATCTAAGCTTTTGCTTTTCAAAATTGATTTTTTAACATTCTCAAAGATTCACAAGTTAGCTCTTCGAAACCATGGAATTCTTTACAACCCAACGTTTCAAAATCAAGTAAAATTTATTATTTATAATGGTACTTATATTATTTTTTAATGTGCTATCGTGCATCTAGTTTTCAGATATCACAGAAAATTCGGCCCATAAAGGGTTAAATAATAACACACCGGGAAACGTCTAAAAAGTGACTACAAGGAAATAGTACGTTTATGTGTTTTAAAATAACACACTTCGATTTGCAGTGTTGATTTTATATGTATGTGATGTAACAATGGGGTAAATTAGCTCGTGAAGTGTTCGAACGAAGGAACGTGCAGGCGTTCTCTGATTTCCTCTCGAGTGTCAACCTTTACTCGATACCCATAACTGTGCATTGCTCTCCACGTTCTACATTGCCCTGGTAACAGTTCAGGCTGATGTTTTCTGGTGCCATCGTCCTTTATAAACCCTTCTAATGACATGATCGCGAATATTTTCAATTCCGTGGCGGATAATTTTGCAATAATGGCAAGGGAATAGGATGGCGACATGATGGATTTAATTGAAATAATATTTAGAATGTAATCGAGCCGGTTCGTTGGCTGGAAGTTATTTCTTTGGACATATAGAAAAAGGGATATCAGAGACGACTAACGGAATTGGAAAGATCTGCTTAGACAGTGATTCATGCGCATCACTTGTACAGTTAGAAATTTCCATCGGTCACGAAATGGAAAAAGATTGAGTAATTCGAGTGAAAAGTAACGATCAATGGCTCGTTCATCGTCTGGTATTTACACGATTTACTTTATCTTTCGTCGTAATTTCCATTTGAAATGGTTGTACATACTGTAATTGATTTTTAAATCGAACCTTCCAGGCGAAATGCGATTGCGATCGAATTATCGCACCATGTCGTTGATTATCGAACGTTTCCTAACTCACGTAGATAATTATCTCGCATTTACGATCGGCCGTGGAATAAACAGGGGGGGTACGTAGTATGGCACGCATTATCGAAGAACGAATTGATGTCAAGCGAGGCGAAGCATCTCGGTACCGTTAAGTTTCGATGTATGAGCTAGTTGCCCGAGTCAAAAGTGGGTCACAGTCATAGCCTAATGTAACAGCCCGTTTCCTTCTAAGACACCTCACAATCTCCACTTCTTCTTCATCTTTTTCTTCTTCCTTCCTCCGCTTCCTTCGACTTTTTTCCCGTCTTTAGTCCTCTCTCTTCTGAACTACCTAACGAAACCCTCGCGCGCATTCCAGACCTCTGTAGCTCGGTGCGATTAAATCGACCTACCTGACCCGAGCAGCCTCCGTTGATCTTGGGCACACCTGTACTATCTTTCGTGAACTCTTTGTGGTATTCGCCATGCTCAAAGTACCAGTGGAACGTTGATCGTCCTTCCGTTTATATTTGTTTTTAATTCATAATATTCGTGTCGATTATTCGCTGCGAATTATTTATTAAGATTGTCAGATCGTTTAGAGATGGATTGAATCCGATTATTATTTGGTATCGTTGCTTGGGAGCATGAAATGGGTTTTTCTTAGAATATTTGGCTGTCGTCATAGCGGTCAACGTCCGAGTATAAATGGAGTGTCAAATAATTTACAATCCCACCTTGTAGCCCTTCGTTTTGGGGCCAGTCGGTCATAAGGCTCCACCGAAAAGTGTCCTACGCGTTCGTTCCTCGTACTAGAGAAATGTGTGCTAACGGAAGTGTCGTGTGAGTCACGGTCACGAAAGAAAGTTTAGCGATTCCGTGACGTTACTTGTCGGAATTTCAACCGCGTCTATATCCAGCGAAGGAATATATGTACGTGCACGCCTACGCGAATCGGTATCGCCGATTCGAAAGGATTTCACTCACCGTTAAGAAAGTAATTCCTTACGTCGAAACGTCACGTTGGCGAATCAGACTATCCATATTTCAACGGAAATTCAACATTTTATCATTATTATATTAATATATCTCCCTTAAATATTCTGAATTTTCGAACCGAAACAAATAAAATCATTCCCCGAAAACAATCGAGTCAAATTCTCCGCCCTCGTCCGACGCAATTGTTTTATCGTCGTGAAAATTAAACGAATTCACGCTCAGTTGCGAGAGAACAATTTCAATCGGTGCTCGAACGATTAAAACTCCGATTCGAGATAGAACCACGATCGGAGTGTCGCGATCGTAACGGATCCTCTTGAAAGTCACGAATGATCTTAATGCACGATTACATTGGCGCCTCTTTCTCAATAATTTCGCTAATAAAAGTCATCGAGGACTTGCTTCGTCGTTGAGAAGACGGAAATGCCGATGAGACGGCGGATGACGAGGTCGGAAAAATCAGTGCAAGTCGCGCGCGCCGATGACCGAGGCTGACCCACTTGTATAGAAAACTGACCAGTCCGCCCACGTTCCGTTCGAATACGAATCCAAGGTAGGTTCAATGTCGTTCTCTCCCTGCAGACAGGTAAACACGCACACACGCATCTTCGCGTGTATAATCGTACAAGTATCGTGCGAGTATATACGTTCGTACGTAGGATTCTACACCGACGAAGAGGACGTACAGGTTTTGCCCTGCCCATCGTCAGCATTTGCGTACCGATCCGTTACTCAGCTGACGACAAAATCCCGCTGCTGCGAGAAAGAATGTTCCCGTGAAAATGTATCAAATTTTCCGGCACGTGGGATGCGGAGGAAACTAGATTTCGTTGTTACGTTGTTTCGGTGAATCGAGCGCCGAAACGAAATTCAATGTTGCGGATTTTGTTCTCGAGGTTTTTATATTTTTCATCTCGAAAAAACTTGGGAGAGAATGTACGCTTTTAAACGACCTAACTTACGTTACATATCCGCGAAATATCGAATGTTACTTGTTTTTTGTGAGACATTGAGAGCGTTATATGAAAATTCGAGAATTCATATGAATCGTCGTTGAAGCACTTTGTGTAAAAAGAGAATGGAATTTTTTGCACCATCGTTGAAGATACGGTTGTTGATTAAAGAGATGGATCGTTCCACGTTACAACAGATGTATCGACGATAGAGACGAATTATCATCGCAGCGATTCTGCGCGGAATAAAAATACCCGAGGCAATATTTTTACGAGTATCGAAATTGACTTACTTCCTGGAACAAATTGCGGAACGTAGATAGGTGTTGCGATCGTCGCGTTGATCAGGATGTTGCAAAGAAAAACGATGGCCCAGGCCTGTCTTTGTCGATCCCACATCTGAAACACGAGAAGAAGAAACATCCTGTTAGAATAAGTACTTGTAAAAAAAATTCTTATTGACGAGATTTGGATGAAATGTTCGCACGTTTCGTAGAAGGTTGAATCACGGAGGAGGAGCCAAGGTGCTTTCTCACGACCATGACAGTGCCACCCGCGTTTGGAAATACACCTGAGAAGATTCTCACGGCAGATGGACGTGGAAAAATAAGTGAGATGCCTTCGTCTGCTAGTAATTACGCGATACGATTACAGAATGCGTGTATGTACGTATGGAGATTCCTTGGGGGTTGTTGTGATGGTGGATATGAAGTTGGTGGCTCGGACTCCCAATTAGTGGGTCCGGGTTCAAATGCCCGTCAGCGTTGGAAGATCTTTTTTAAAATTCTTAAAAAAATGAAATTCCATCCATTCGTTGGAACACGTAATTCCCAGATCCTCTTGGATTGTGTTTATGTATTTAACGGTAGAATGTGGTAATGATGCTTGGATTAAAGAGGGAAAGAGAAACGATACTCAGAGCAAAGAATCGTATCGCTACCAGGTGAATTACGACGCGATAATTCGTCGATCGAATGCTGCGATATCTTCGTTCCTCCTTAGCATCGGTTTATTCGCGAGAGATCGCTCGTGAATTCGATTTAAAGAGGCGATAACCCGTACCAATACTTGCTGCTAATGGACGAGAAGATTTCGAAAAAAAAAACAGCATAGGAAGATGATTATCGAGACGGTACGTGAGTTAATTCGCGATCTTCCTAATTGCCCTCGATTAGTTTCCATTTTATGATTAGACTTTTCGAAAATAATTTCTTATCGATCTACAATAACTAGATTTGTAACTATCACCGTCAAAAATCATGGTATTTTGATTTCCATAGAAAATTATTGACCCACAAATACAACAAGATAAAGTAAAAGCTAAGATAGGAAATGAGAAAAGAAAGAACAATAGGATTGATAACTAAACGACTTCAGGTGTGAAAGAGGTATTGTTTAAGTTGTGAAGGATCGAACGAACCATTGTTCTTCGTGTTCAGAGAAAGATCTCGTTTTCAGGGAGATTCAAGAATTTAATGAACCAAAGAAGCAACGAGGATAGAAACAAAATCCATGAGAGACAATTGCTCTCTTCCGGCCTCGTTGCTTCTGTCGTTTGCGTGCACCTTTCCTTTAGTCTTGGTACTCGAAGCGATGGTAATGTCGTTCGAGATATCGGCTCGTGGTTACCCGATATTCATCGTCGACCAGTCAGAAGCAAGAAGCAAGTTACAGTTATTCAGAAGCAGGAATTTGGGTGTAACGTTACACTCTGTCGAGTCGAATCGTTGATCGTCGTAGGCGGTGACTTGTCGATGGTCAGGTCAATTCGAGAAGACTTTTTCGCTTATTTGCATTCCTTCTTTATCACTTCCTCACGGAAAACACTCAGTTTTTACGATCTCCATGGTGAAAGATAAATATAAAGAATGTTTATCGACCAGGTCATCGTGAAAATTGCACAGGGATAATTCTAGTTCGTTTATCATGCCATTCCCTTCGAAATGCAATGATCTCATCCAGTGTGCAAGTTGCTTCTCCTCCTTGAGGAAGTGATAAAAACCGTTACAGTTACCCAGAGGCAGGAATTCGGGTGGATGAAGGAACGAATGTCGAGGTGAGTCGCGTTGTCGGCTTGTCGATGGTCAGGTTACTGGTTTCCTGCTTCTGATTAGCTAAGCGACAGTTATCTTTTCTCTTCACCACGATTTCAAATAATATTCGAAGTTTGACTATGCCTGCATTTCTTGAGGAAAAGTTACGATGGTTTTTCCATTTTGTAAGATTAATTTCTCTTGTTCAATTTACCGTTGAAATCCGAACGTTTTGTTGGAAATACAGAATCGTTGCAAAAGCGGAGTCAGAGCTGATTGGAGGACGAAAGCGAGTTGCACGGGTGTTTATGATCCATAATTGTATGGAAAAAGCTTTTGTTGTTTGATAGTACGTGAAACGGTAACGGTACCAGCCACTTTCATTTGTCCGTACCTATCTAATGCGAGGCACACATGTGGGTTGGCGCCGAACCATGCTACTGTCGTGACCGGTCGAATAAAACATTTATTTAACAACTAGAAAACAGAGAATTTCCCTTTGATGAAATATAAATCATTAATTAAGTAGAATTTTTTCCTTTCATATTTATCAATAAAAAAATGAATTGATCAGAGATTGCCATTCACAATTTTCTATAAAATGTTAAGTGGAAATGTAATCGATGAAAGACAGTTTTTATGGAGGATAAAAATTGCTTGTCTATGTTTTTTAACTTGCCCATTAAACGTTGTTTGGTTGTCGCAAATCGAATGGAAAACGAGCACGTTAAAATGACGCGGCCTGAAGCGACGATCGAGTTTTTTTTTCCATCGGTCAGCTCGTGAATTACATACCAAACGAGAGACGAGATTACCAAAGGAACGACATTCGTACGAAAGCCGTGGTGCTCGTGAAAGTTTGAATTCTACTCGGAGAAGTAAGTAGTACCGCTATTCGTGAACGACATACGGCTTACACCGGTGAATCGCCGTAGGTAACGAGCACCGAATTTTATTTTACTCTCAGAGACACGTGGCAGTCGCGTAAATATTTATAAAACATCCAATCAGTTATACGATTTAATTTAACCAGCAAAACGTTCTCCCTCGTTACTTAAATAAAATTCATTTGGACAGTACTAAATCTCGCGTTCTCCAGTGTGTAACAAAACCATCGATACTCTTCATCTACATTTCCAATTTCAATTTTCTGACCAAATCATATTTTTTTTTAGGTACCCATTGATGACGGTAGAGGCCAACTGTCCAGGTTGCAAACTTCACCGTCATTACCAAAGAACCGTTCACTTAAAATCAAAGAAAGGATGTTCTCCAAGTCCAAGAATTACAAAAGATAAGTGTCTTCACGTTCAATTGAACCCTTTAGCTTGTACTTTTAAGTTAATACGAGGTCTATCTCAACCCTAAGTCCCCATTTGTTCCACAAGTCGCCCATCAAACAACCTCGCGCTCATCTTCTTTCAGGACCTTGAGACACAACCGTGACCTTACCTTGATTGATATTGACAGGCGGCTGCAGCGATGAAGACTCGTTCGTTGTCAGACCGCAAGAGACGTCATCCCCCTACCGATCTATCCTATTCTTCACCCTCTTGATCCACAAATTCCAAGTGTCCTTACGATGTCCTTGGACCTCCCACTAACGTTCTCCACGTGGTTCTATGATCTCGAAACGATCCTCCAGCCAAAGGACCAGCCGGTTTCTCATCTGTCGTCGTTAGGACCTGGAGGACACCTCTTGGAGATTTCTGGAGTCACGTAGAGATGGGACCAATGATTGCGCGACTGATCAATGATGATCCTCGGATGCGCGGGAAGGTCCTAGAGGGACGAACTTCTATCTAGACCTGCTCGGCACGGCTGGCACCGATCGAACTGGTTTGTCGATCGTCCTACGTTGGTTCACGACTTCTGGATCACAGATCCAGATGTTGTCGAGTGCGCTCCGCGTGCACGAATCCCAGCACACGGCGCATCGTCGTTCGCGAAGGCCCCACCACGTCGAATATACATCCAACTCGGGCTAAACTCGAAGACAATTCCGCTCGGTAGAGCGTGCCAGGGTCGAGGATACTCCTCTTGCGGTAGAGTTTAGCGGCGACTCGAGGTGAGGTGGTGGCAATGACCGTTCTCCTCGGTTCTTCTTCCTTCTCTTTCCCTTGGTAGCCTCACTGTCGTTCTACCTGTTGGCCGCGTTGCTTCTTCTTCCTCCGGGGGCCTCACGGTCGCCACTCTTCCTCCGGCCTTCCGAGCTGGGACTTTCCCCCACTCGACGATCCGAGTTACAGGCCCGCGACTCGTCCCGGTTACCCGTGCCTTCGTGGTCCTCTTGCCTCTTCTTTAGCGTTATCCTTGTATTTTTTTTTCCTCTTCTTCCTGATCTTTCGCGAGATCAGAATTCGCGACTTCACGGGAGAAGAAGAGGAACATGCTCGTTAAACGGTTCTGTATTGCCAGTGATACGTTGAATGTAGCATTTTAGGACGAGGAAGATAATGACTTTTTAATGTTTCTTCTTCCAACTGGATACCAAAGAGACCAATAGTCACCCTGGGCAAGCACCAGGTTGATTCAACTTTGCGATACTCTGTATGCACCTGCGTAGGGGGCGAATTCTGGTATATACCACCCTTGAAGGGATCCACCGCAGGAACATTAAGTGAAAAATAAGGATCATTGTAGGGCGAGGAAGTTAATGACTTTTTAATGTCTGATGTTCCAACTGGATACCAGAGAATCAGGTAAATCTGACTTGGTACCAGAATTACTTGGCGATTTTTTTGTGTAACACTAGAACTACCAAACCAGTCAAAATGACTGGTACACAATTTTTCAAAAAATTCTCCAAGTTTACATAAAAGTCATAGAACAAATATTCTACGTCTATATCAATAAACATAAATCACCCAATCTATCAAATTTTCCGTCGCTTGATTCCCCCTTTTTCAAAGTACTTATTTAATTTATTACAATATGATAGATTTGAGGCCGGTATTTCTAGTGTTAATCGCTAACCCGACGGCATACCTTGACACCGCGAGTCTGTATTTTTTCCTCAGGTACTCGAATTGCGATTGAAGTCACATTCAATGGATTTCAAGTATTCTCGCGCAGTTTCATGAACGACTTATCCGTGGCAGATAAGTCTTTCACCTGCTGGACCGACGGATTCGAGATGCGAGATTCACCTGTAGACGTTTGTCGCGGCAAGTACACCGTGTAAGAGAACGGCTAAGTATTTCTGTATGAAATGTACTTTAAAATTCAGAGGGTCGCTCTTACGTCTATTCCAACTTCATGGCCGGAGATACACACGTAACTCGGGGTGATCGTCGCGAAAGTTTTTTAACAATCGTAACTCCCTACCAAAGTTGAATCAACTTTGCGAAAGCGCGAAGGCGTGGTGGACATTCTGCACGTTCAACTTTAACGTTCCTCGAGCATCGCCCTGTAAAGACGAAAAAACGTGTAGATCTTGCCAGTTCTATATTTGTTTAACAAATCTTCATTCCTAATGATTTACGCCTTCGTTGGCGTTTTTAAATCGGTGGCTTAATTCGCTGGAGGGGAAGTCTTATCAATCGGTGATCAATCGATGGAGTAGGATCAGCCGCGTTTTCGCGGAATGGCGCAAAATAGCATGCGATGAAATTATAAATCAAACGATAACAGCCGATGACATAAGTGAAATCGTCAAAAAGCCCGCAGGGATATCCCAGGATTAATTTCGAGCCTCTACAAACTCTTCCCTTATCGCAGTGTCTCTCAAAGAAAAAATTACTATGGTTATTCATTATAAACAATTAATTTCTAATAAGAAATAAGTCATTTTTTTATTTTCAATTTACTGTCGATATAATAGTTTTTAAGAATTGTTCTTTGCTCTCTCGATGAGTGGGTAGAAAGTTGAATTATTTTGAAGTACTTTCGCTTCTCTTCGCTCAACGAACACTATCGTAGTCTGTGATTTGGTAATTCACCTGTCGATCTATACGATCGCTAAAGGTTAACGACCTCGTTTTGGGAAACACTGTACCTTATCGAAGAATATTCGCTGAACAATGGAATCGTGGATACTTTGTTAAGACGAACAAACAGGAACATATGCGACCGCTTTGCATCGCGTCGAAGGGACGACATGGTATTTCATTTTTTTTTATTTCCATAGATATCAACTCTGACGACTATTTGTCAGAGTTTTATCGCACTGACGCAGAATTACCTGTTAACGATATCCAAAGGAATACGACATAGGATGAATCAGACAGATCTCTTTCCATATCCTCAAATTCATCTTTGTTTATAATTAATTTCCCCAAATCTGTCAACATTACCCCTTCATTTTTGGCAAACTCCTTGATTCTTCTCAATTAAATTAACCCTTTCTCCTTCTACTTAAAACCTCATAAATTCTCATTTATGTAAAGATCGATAAAAAAAATTCCACATTTCTCAATCATTCCTCATATTTAATTCAAAATTCCACGGTACTCCTTTCCCAAAATCTCAGGAGGTTAATATAAATCCCCACAAACGGCAAAGGGTTATACCGTCATTGGATTCCCGGTGAAAAAAAAGGAGATAATCGTCTCATCTGACGAGAAGTTACGATGCGATAACGGCTTGATATCGTCTGGTCCAGGTCGAAAGAAGGCAAAAAAAAATCCAAAGGTAATCGACACACCGTATCACGGATTAAAGAGGTCTTCCCAGATAGGCCATAATGCTCAAAATCAATGACGATGGATCATCCCAGTGGGGTGTCCTCTTATTAATATTGTTTTTCTTTCTTCATTCTTTCCCGTTTATTCTCAACTTTCGTACGAGTCCTCTGCCCATTGGGTTTCTCTCGTGTCCAGAATCCTACTTAACGTTCTCCATCGACATGTCCATCACGATTTTCGTATCCACCCGCGCCCAAGGATTACCAGTATCATCTCGTCTCTCCTTGTCTATCCTTTCGGCGCGTGCAACTTCAGTATCGTTATCGGCATTCGGAAGTTTTGGGTTGATCTTCGGGCAGCTTACGATTTAACGATCTTAAGATTGTCGGTTCATATCGTGAGGATATCTCGCTGTGAAACTTTGTAGAGTGGATATCTCTGCTCGACCTACATACACGCATGGTTGCATGCCATGCAACGGGACGAACGGTGGGCGGACCATTTTCTTTTTATTTCCAACCTCGAGCACCATCGGGGATGAACGAGTCATATAGAAATTTATAAACTGTCCGATGTGAATTTTTTACCGACGACAAATCGCCAGTTTTTCTCGTCAAGTGTATACTCGTAGAACATCGACGTTCTGTTGAAAGAAACCGGGTTGTTATATCTTGCCGGAGGTATTTCGCACGATCCTGTATAATTACAGGTTGCTCGAACTTTATCGGTTACAAGAGAAGGTGGACTGGCAAGAAATGTCGGTTGAAAATAGATCTATAATTAACAGAAGCCGCTCCTCTTGCGCCAAATTTATTTCCTATCGTCACGATCGTAGCTTATAACCATACAGGATTTCTATTCCTGCAATAATATTAAGATCTATCGAGAGCTACGATGGGCATGGAGTTACAGCTCGATCTGTTCAAGTTCAAATTTGACGTTACCTTTGGCAGATTTTTCTAAATTGATCCACGACGAAATATTCCACTTTTATGATATAAAACCGAAAATTACTTAATTATTCATTTTCTTCGCCACTTGATTTCTGATTTCTAAGCTATCCATTCAATTCGGCAAATATAATAGAAATAACGCAAGTAGTTCTTGTGTATATCATAGATCTGATAGAACAGGATCCATCTTAAATTGACCTACGGCGAACACCATAGCAAACATTACCTTCATCCGTGACTTTCTAAAGGACATAGTCTGACCTTGTCTTCTGTCACCGTTTCCATCAATCTAGAAAAAATTTCTCTCCCACCTCCGACTATGAAAACCACCCCGAGGACTTTCTCAGAAGACAGTCTCAACCCCATTTTGAAAAAAATTCGAAGCAAGCTGTCGATCAACCCTTCTATACTTCAGATTTAAATGATGAAGGTCACTGCCCACAACCCTTTAAAAAATGCAGTGTTTTAAAACTACAAGTCAATCATGAAACGGTCGAAATCATCGCGAAAAGGCAATCGAAAGTGATCGACGAAAGAGAAGATCCAGGAAAGACTGGAAGGGTGGGTGCCTGGTGGGGTTGGATCTCGTGGATTGGCTGCGCGAAACTCGAGCTGCAGCCGAGGGGATGCGTTGGAGGGTGCGTTCCCAGGTATATATACTCCTGCCGGCGACACAGCCGACCGATTCCGAACTTACGAATCGTTCGCCAAGACGGGGTAATCCTTTGGTCGAGCGAGCTTCGATATTTTCCATCACTAAAGTAAACCCAAGAAACTACATCCTTTGGTTCGTTATATCGGTGAGTAAGAGTGCAACGAATCTTTCTTCGAGCGTGACACTCGGCCCTTATGGAGATATTGTGCTTCGTTTTTGGTGCAATCTTCGTGTGAGAGGTGTCGAGAGACTTGTCATGGGGTTTCGTGTTTTGAAAGATTTAAAAAATCGGGAAATTTGTCGGATGAAATTGAGGCAAAGTGTCGAAGAGTATCAGTTTTTTTTTCTAATTTAGAGTAATTAGAATTCATCCAAAGTTTAAGTTCCAAATTTTGTAAAGAAAGTAATCAGTGTAATGGTCATGGTCAGAGCGACTCTGTTCAAGTAGCTTTCAATTTCTGCAATGGATGAAATTGCAATGGTTTTTGTAATGGCATCAGTTTGCCTCCAGTTTATACAGATTCCGTTGTTCGCACACAATATAAACCGCTCTGCGGTTTCCGCTGGAAACTCGTGGCGTTTGATTAATTAAAAGTTCCGTAAGCATCGATCGAAATATTTTCTATGAGCGTTTTCGATTATATGTCAACTTAATGCCAATTACTAGATGAAAATTTGTTGCGTTTGCCAGTTTGATCCTAATTAACGTCGGTGCATAGCTTTAATCAGGCGCGCGTTGAAATCACAATTGACCATGTCTAATAAAAAAAAAAAGATTCACCCCATTGAAGAATCGGCCGATCATTCGCGCGTGTTCTCATCATCGTAGAAGAATGCGCTTGAAAATGGTATTACGTGATCGATTCGATAGCTCGTTATCGTCCCAGCGATTGTACTGTCGACGTTACTTGAGTTATAATCGTATGCATTATACGAGAAGGGGAAATGTGCTTTTTACATATTCAACGAAGAATTGCATCGTCGCGCCTCGTCGTTTCGCATTTCATTGATATGAAATTTGATTTTTTTTCCTCGGACGTGCTCACCACCATGCAAATGAGTGGAGAAGATGAAATTGTAGAACGTACGGTAGAATTATCGAAAATATCTGCACGATATCGTTAATGAAATTTCATCCTCGCAATCGGCGTTAATTGACGCAATTATAACGAGGCACGTGTAATCATGCGAATCTACATGGTGATTCTGATACTCACTTTGTCGCATACAATTATCATTTTGCGCGCCAATTGATTTTAAATATTCACTACCGAATGGGAGTTTGCTGCGCGTCAGCGAAAGGTCAGATTTATGTCGAAGAAAAGAACAGCGAATGAAATTTTACAGGAATATTCCTTTCCCTCTTCCTCTTTGCCGCGAACAGCTTTTCTGACGGCTTATCGAGCTTGCGGGTTGAGCTTTTATGCCGCACTTTTCACCTAACGATGTGTATTCTTTTAGTCCGTGAAACGTTATAGGGCGAGAAGATGGCCGATTCGGCATGTTCCCTAGAGCTTTATGAAAACCGGTGCTACGAGACCAACCACGGATCAACAGCTCGTCTATTGCCCTCTTAATGGCTCGTAAAAATTGCGTAATTAAGGTAAAGGTACCAGTAGTTGACACTTTAAGGAATTTTTTTCCTATTTGTTTACATAACTCAGGCCATGTTCACTTTATGGAAAATTTATGATTAGTTGTTGCTGCACAAACTATTCTTCTATTATATTGCGACAAGTATTCATTCCTGCTGGTGGTTGTAATTTTTTTTTTTCCTTTTTTCTAAGAGTAAAATTTGATTCAATAGTTGACACCCAGCGAAAACGAAAGATTTAGTACTTGACATCTTTTTCTTTCAGTAGTTGACACAGGGAGAAAAACCAATTAATGAACTAGGCTTGGTAGTATATTAATACAAAAATTTATTGAATGTTTAAAAAAGATTATTCTTGAGTAAGTTTACAAAAAAATATTTAATAATTAGAAGTTACTTCCTTAAAAAATCTAACTTAGTTCGTTAACTGAATACATATTTCTGGTACTGCTCATTTTAATGGTTTCGTTGATACGAAGCAGCACAGCTTCCCATTCATAATCTAGCATATCCATTCTTTCCGGTCACTTTACCACTGCTGAAATCTTTTGCAGAACAACTCTTTTTCGTAAGGAAATACAACATATTTCCCTATGTCAACTACTGAATAATAGACAATTACAAGTTCCAATAGTTGACACAGAGGGAATTTCGGCAATTTAGCATTCTTTGTTGCAAATTTTAATACATAAACCCTTTTTTAAGATTCAAACAACATAAACGAATACCTTTTTATCCGCAATGATTAAATATTACAAACTTACAAGGCTTACATTTCAACCAAGTCCTTAGCGATTCATATAAGAAAATACTCAAAAATCGTAAGAGTCGAGCACGGGTTTGATTAACCGGTTGGTATGACACTTCTCAACGGTGGATTATGAGCAATAGTTCGCAATTAAGCCGGTGAAAGACGATACTATACAAACTGATAAGATTTAATGTTTTCCAACTTGTGGTTTCCTGATTTATTTACATTTTTTGAAGAAGTGTCAACTACTGGTACAGTGTCAACTACTGGTACTTTTACCTTAATTTTCCACCGTGCTACCACCGTCAACTGACCGATCGACTTAAGAATCTTTCCCTGAATCTCTCAATTTCTCTTGAATTCCATAAGAATCGATGATGCGTTTTTAGTAGAACTTTTAAAAATTAATTAATGCAAATTTTGAACATAACGTATGGCGATAGACGACTTTCATAATGTGGAATCGAGCGAAGGAAGTTAGATCATCGTGTCGATAAATATAATAGTAGTGTTTTTAGTAGAACTTATAAAAATTAATTGATGAAAATTTTGAACATAACGTATGACGATAGACGACGTTAGTAATGTGAAATCGAGCGAAGGAAGTTAGATCATCGTGTCGATAAATATAATAGTAGTGTTTGATTGTGACGACCGTACGGTACGCCTTGAACTAGTTTTATCTGTTGCCGAAAGTTAGGCACTCCAATATCGTTCCTCTGATAGTTATGTAACGAGTTACACCAGTTGCTTGCTCGTACATACAATAATCGCGAAACGACCTTCCTAAATTTTTGCCAAGTGATGCAACAAATAGCTAGATTTGTCATTTTTAATCTCTCCAAGGTTTCACACTTTGCGAATAATAAGGTAGCATATTTTGAAAAAGTTTACTTTGAATATTTCATCTGTTTTGTCCACTTGACTATGTCGCACGGTTTGCAAAATATTTGCTTTCCTTGGCTAATTATTTTACATTATGAAAATTTTATTGAAAGTATATCTCGCATCCTTGCTCTTATTCGAGTTACCTATACTACCTTTGAAAGAGAGATGCAACCTGCAAAATCCCACGAGTCGGTTCAGCCAGAACATAAAGCATCGTTTCAATGTAGAACGATGGCAACGGGATTGAAACGGCTAAACTCGTCCTCTTCATTGTCAGACTAGTTGTACTCGCGAATATACAATCGAACCGTGTAACAGAAACATATTGGCCCTGTCTCCGCTCTTAGTTGCAAGTTTTCAATCATTAATCGACTCTTCGTTCCGTTAGAACGATGAATATTATTACACGTAATAAAAAGCCAGATACTTTTCCCGCGCTTTTAATCCACTTGTTTAACGGCGCGCTACGAAACGATCGCTCGTTTTATCCAACGACCTGCAATTGTAGCAACTCGAGGGAAATACAATTCGCAGTATGACAATAGTATCCTGAGAACAATCAAAGGGTAGACTTTCAACTTCGTTGCTTGTCGTTATATTTGAATCGAATTTACAAAGGAATTTAGTATTTCTTCCGTTATCACATAATTTATCGATGTGGGGCGTAAAGTAAACAAAAAGAAGTCGGAAAGGCAATCGGAAGGTATTATTTATCGGTTCATAACTCGGAGAAGAATGTTCTCTACCTGTTGTGCGATATATTCGCTCAGATATGTATTCATATCCTCGAATATAAAATACGATCGAAGGTTGATCCTTGCCCCAAACGGAAGAACCGCAGAGTTCAACATAGACTTGAAAGCTCTGCCATTTGAATCGCTTTTTTTCTTCGGTGAATTTCAAAAAATGTCAAAGCGCAGGGAGCTATATTCCAAAACGAAATGTCCGTTGTAACTGCAGTCCAGTATTGCCGATCGATTGCATCTCGATATTCAATTTCAAACCATCGAGTATTCCCCATGGAAAGGCTCCATTATCGGCAAAGTTGTCGCACTAAAACGAACACGAAGCAACAGGTAACTCAACTTGGGCTCTCGGTGTACGTCGACATTAGCCTTTTACACTCTCCTATCACCGCTTGCTCTCTCGGTTCTCTCGTCTCTCTCGTCTCTCTCGTTCTAGATGCGATCGCTCATTCATATTTCCGCTTTGCATATTCTCTCGGAATGCGATATCAGTGGTAGAGTGGCAATCGGAAAGGAGAAAGAAAAAATTTTACCAGTGGTACGAACTCGCTTCGATGCATCGCGAATGAGATTTCCTTTTTTTAGCTGCGGGTTGAAAATGCAAATTATTTTAAATCGTGAAAAAGATAGATCTATTTTACGACTTCTAAAGTATGATCAGTTTCGATCGTTTCCTGTGGTATGAATGAGAGACAATAAAAGTGACGAAAGGAGGTATGAATTTGATTAATTAAACTGATCTTCAGTGCATGGGTGCACCGCGAAAATAACCGGTGTATCCGTCGTGCTGTATCATGGTGCTCTGTTTGAATAATGATAATTAAATGCTGTCAAGTGCGCGACAATGAAAAGGCTACAACAGGTACAACCCGCGCGAAGCTTCTCGCGTTATTTGTCGTTGGATTTTCACGTCGATGCTATCGATAACGAATTAAAAGCTTAACCCCCTCCCTCGATTCGACTATGACAAAGAAAAGAGAGAGAGAGAGAAAGGAAATTCCATAGATATTCACCATTCATTTGCATCGATTTAGTACGATGTTTGGTAGAATTTCGGATCATTTTTTCAGTAATTTCAAACCGTGTATACGAGATTCTTCAGAGAGATGCAATCTTGGACGAATTTCCTCGGTTTGCTTCTGGCGCTCGTCGCCATTGAAAGCACCTTCGTCGACGGTGAACCGGAACCCATGGCGAGACCAACTCGACCGAAGGTCTTCACCAGTCCGGAAGAGCTGAGGAGATATCTCGATCTCGTCAGAGATTATTATTCTCTGAATGGGAAGGCCAGGTAACTTATCGAAAATAATTCATTCCATTCATTGTCAGAGGTGGAAGACAAGGTTGTCCTGCGAATTCTTCGTTGATCACTGAAATGAAATTGTCATTGATAAATGCATGAAATTTTCAATCAATTAAGACATCGATGTTGAAGCTTAGTTGACGTCAAAAGTGAATGATCGATGATCGATTATCAGGTACGGTAAGAGAGGAGACGTTTCTTTATCCACGGACGCTGATCATCCTTGGGATGCACTGAGAACGATACTTGACGTCCATCGACAAATGCAACGGAAGAAGTTCGAAAGAGGCAGATATGAGAAGGAACAGTTTCTGCGAGAGTTTGAGGGTCCTGATGTCAATGGACGTTCACCAAGAAACGACGAACGAGCTTACGTTTTGGATTTAGTTGGAAAATACTACGATGATGTACAATAAATTACCCTCTTACCTCCTCCTCTATTTGCAGCCCATCAACGATATTTTTCTGTCACTTGAAAGTATTTCTTTATCCTCTTTGATGCAGCCAGGCAAATGAATTTTGTTTTTTCCAAGTAATTGACCGAGAGGCAAATTCTGTGTCTTCCTTTCGGCTGTTTCGAAATCGAGAGAAATTTCTGAACGTTGCATCGACGAAGGAACATCCGAGAGGTGTCTCTTTAGCTTGGCTAAGTCGTAGATTCGGTCTATTTAATCGTACGCAATGACGTTTCAATATATCTTACGATAAAAATGATAGGAATTGGTTTGAGCAAGCGAGGAGACCTGGCGATTAAAATAAATTTATCACGTGCAATACAATTTTCATTATTTTATTTGGAGATTATTACTTCGAGGCAAGTACATACAATCTCATTATCATGTATGACGTCTTGTAATTTTAATTACAATTACATTTATACGACACGACGAATTTTATCTGAAATATCGAACGTTACAGTTTAATATGATCTCTTACAGAAAAGATTTTTTAAACGTGTTATCTTAAGATGTTTGTTAATCTTGTTCGAAATGGCACATTCTGCCGAATTAAGGGAGCTCGTTGTTTTAACTATCTCTATCGTAATCCTCCCTCCGCGATCTTCTGTTACGATTAGTGTCACGGTGGTTCGCGGATTAATTCCGCTTTTTATTCTACGATCATCACCTTACACACAACCCACGCTGTCGGGGAAATCGCAGGTTTGGAATTCCCTGTCGAAGTGACGACCATCGATACACTTCTGTATGCTCTTCTTACCGTTTTCACATACATAGAAGTGGTCACAGAGTTCCTCATGAGGTAGGAGAGCTCTGCCAATGGTAGGACAACCATTATCACCGTCATCGCTCTTGATGGTGGTCGTTGAGGGAGTTGGAGTTGGTGGCCTTCTGGTCGTGGTGGTCGTGGTGGTTGTGGTTGTGGTTGTTGTGGGTGTAGGGGTGGGCTTTGGTTTGGGAGTTGGGGTAGGTTTCTTGGTAGTAGTCGTGGTGGATGGTGTAGGAGTAGGGGTAGGTTTTTTGGTGGTCGTAGTTGTCTTCCAGTCTTCGAGTTTGCAGTTAGCATCATCCGGGTGTTCGCAGACTCCCAGAAGAGGGTTGAAGTGTAATCCAGCTTGACAGTTCATCAAGCTTTCCTTTCCATTTTTGCAATCATAGAACTTGCTGCAGCTACTCTCATGTGGGAGTTTCACGTTGCCTATACGCGGGCATCTCGTAGGTTGGTTCTTGTCGCAACCAACATTCTCTTCTAAATCACAGGCCTTTAAATCGATATCAAAGTGTTGACCATTGGGACAACGGTGAAGGAACTGATCTCCTTCGTCGCAGTAGTAGAATTTGTTACAGTCACACTCATGTTCAAGGAAGGCCTTTCCGGACTTAGGGCAGTCGTTTCTACCGGTACCAGGGAATACAGGGGGTGCTTTGGTAGTTGTCGGTGGTTTAGGTGGATCTGGATCGTCGGGGTTATCAACAATGGTGCAGTTGACATTAATGGGCATGTCACATGCCTGGAGGTCGGGATTGAAGTGTCTGCCTTCCTCGCAAGTCTTCTTTTCAGTACCATCCTCGGTGCACTCGTAGTAACCGTCGCAACTGTAAGGATCGCGAATTCTAACGTAGTCATCTCCTATTATGGTAGGGCAGTCGACGGGGTAGTATGGGGGGGTGGTTTGATCATAACCATCTCCTGGCGTGTTCACAGAGTCGTCACATCCTGCCTTCCAGGGCCAGTCGCAGACTTGCAGTTTAGCATTGAAGTGCAACCTCTCGCCGTTCTCCATTTTGGGACACTTTTGGAGAACCTTCCTTCCCATGGAACACTTGTAGAAGAGGGTGCAATCATATTCGTGGGCGAGATGAACAGTCTCGTTCATGGAGTCGATAGCTGGGCACCTCGTTGGGATGACGATGTCGTCATCGTATTGAGCAGCGATGACGGTTACCATAGCCGCGAAGGCCACGGCCATTAGATAGGAACCTAAAAAATAGATGTTTGAAATTTTTTTGATTTATTTTATGGAATGCTATTGCCCGTAGTTTTTAATTACTACTTCATAGATTAATGAAGAATAGTATTTTCTTTGAAGAGGGACAATTCGCTGAGATAAGGCGTACTATTGTTCTCACAAACTTTCGGCTCTTTCGTTTGATTTTATCAATCAATGATAACGGCACGATTGATCGGAATGCTCTCGATCGAGCGAACCTCGTATCGATATTTTGAGTGGCCGGAAACCTCCAATTTATCCTTCGAGTTTGAACCCAAGCGCGATTAATGTTGAAAGAAGCTTTTCCCTTTTTTCTAACAATTTTCAGGAAAACTTGAACCGATATTCGATCCGGACCGTGCCTCAACTCCAAATTGAATTTATTTCATTGCTATATCAAACCAGCAGCAAATTCAAATCGATACGTAAAAATCAGTCGCGATATGCTTCTCGATAGAACGAAAACTAACACTTGCACTTGAAATGAAAAATCAGAACAACCCCATCCCTCGTCGATCCGTATTTCCGATTCGCAAACCACGTCGAGGGTTTTCTTCAAGTACTCACCTTTCATCGTGGGTGGTGACCGTTATCAATGAATTTGGGGTATAATATCTGTTACCGTTCACTTATCTAATAGGTGACTGACGATTCCGACTGTACGAAACGACTTTTATAAGCGCGAAAGTCCTTATCACCTAACGACAGCCACGGATTATCATATCTAGCTCTGATACTTTTCGTGGAGGAGTAGGTTCTCGCTTCGTTTTTTTTTTGTGCAACCGTATTGTTTCCACTTCCTTTTCTGGGGACATTCGATTACGTACGTCACCATCTACCTTAGAATCAGCGATTTCGCAAATCGCGATTCGCAACCCCCACAG